>OY019132.1:31459161-32659161 GCA_955652365.1 Eristalinus aeneus
TGTAAGGCCAAACAAAGGTGTCAACACTTGACGATCCTCGCCCCATCAAGAAGCTTAAAAAATCAACATTATAATAATTAAAGTGTTAATTTGATGGACAAACTCAAAGTGGAAATGGACTCTTAAACAACTTACTTCGTCTTTTCAAAACTAACTTTAGAAAATTCGGCCTTCCTTACTGCTCACTTCCGCCAAATATTCCGCTAAGGAAAAGTATCATCTTAACAGATAAAGTGTGGTACTTAAAAGATTTTACTTCGAAGATCTTACTTCCTTTAAGAAACCACTGTTACCTAAAGTAGACCTCTTGCTCCAACTTCAACACTGTTGGTGCAAGAGGTCTACTTTAGGTAACAGTGGCGTACAATAGATGTGATCGAGAGAAACAAAAAAGTAACTCTTGCGTGCAAAAGCAAAGAAATTTCTAAATTCTGCCAAAAACTTCCGCAGAGGTGCACCAGAGGAACAAAAAAGTAAATCTTCCGTTCAAAAGAAGAGAAATTTCTAAATGATCCGAAAACGTCCACTTCCAGTTTGAGGGGTAGCTTCCTACTGCGCTCTTGTGTTTATCAAGTAGTATGTTGGTAAGTGACCACCTACCTACCGCTGCAAAGCTGGCTGTAAACTGACTTCTTGGAGAATATTTTGGCCAGGTCCCAAATTTCAACAAATATAGGTTTGCCTTTATTTTCAATATGTTAAACGATTTGTTTTGTTTTTCAAGTAACTACTGTCAAAACCATTGGATCAACCGACAGACCTAATGGCACAACATTTTCACAAAACCCTTAACAGACAACACCAACTTTACCACATTCCGACTTTCCGACTTTCTAAGTCAACGGTTTTTACAAAGCAACAATGTGAAACTAGTACAAACATGAAAACCGTGTGTTAGACTGAATACCTCATTCCTTCGAGCATCTAACTCGCATCATTCAACAATAGCTGCACACGTCTCACGTAAAAGAATAACTCTCGCACCTTGATCCAAACAGACAGCCACCAGCCAGTTTGATGCAAATTGCTCCGAACCTCGCCCTCTGCACCTCCCGAACCAACACAAAGTGCATTAACCCGCCCCAGAGAAAGAGTGAAAACTGAAAAATTCATCAGCCCAACCTCCATCGCACTGCATCAGAGATGCATGACCACGTCAGTTACCTTCGTGTGCAGACGTCGGAGGAATCGCCTTAAATTCTCCCGTAATCAGCTTAAAGTCAAGCCATCGAGTTCGTCCAGCTTCGACTCTGAACAAAATCAATACAACCAACTTGAGAACAAAAAAAAAAAACAAAAAGCAGAGCAAACTTTATATGTGCAAATGAAATGGCCCCGCTCAGGGGGATGGAGAGCCTCTTCATTCTCAGCCACAGTTGCCGTCATCTGCCCCAACCACCACCTCCTTCCAACTCCGCTGGCTCGTGATCCAATCTCAAATCTCACATCTGCGCCGTCACCCAGAAATATATTGTGGCGTCGCTGCAATCGCTTATTTAAATAATAAAACGAAGAAAGGAAAAAAAAAGACATCAACGAGAGGAGGAAAAGGGACACCAGCTCGTCCAGGACACCGAAGAGGAAGCCGAGGAGGAGACAGAAAAAAAGAGGACAAGTATGTCTTCGATTTTATTGGCTGGAATTTATCTGGCAATGACCCAAGCAAAAGAACACAATTGGTTTGTCATAGCGAGTGTCCCTAGAATGTTTTTGCGCACAGGGAGGTGTCACCAGAATATCCTCCAAAGAAACGGAGGAGAAACGGGACAGAGCCGAAGTCAAAAGGAAAACAACCACAGCAGCCAAGAACGGACCAATGCCACCCAAAGAGCGAACTCGAATCTTCCCGTCGAAGAGAACGAAACTTGGCAGGCGCTCTCTCTCTCTCTCCAGTGAGCCACACACATAGAATGCAAGAGCGCTTTTGGGAAATACGTCTCAGAAGTCCGCCAGCATACACCTTCCAGAAGCGATGGTGATTACATACCTCCCCCGGCCTGGGGAAATGACTATGTAAATGAGCTGCCCTGCCATGTGGATACATTAGTTGGATGTGTCCTTTTTTATGTCCTGCCATTATTTATACATCGTCGTTCGTTTTCCTCTCATGTACAGCATGGAGGTCCTGGGAATCTTTGTCCAATGCTATGTGCACTTGGTCCGCAATTGGGGGAGGGATTCGCTTTTCACCATGGGTTGTGGGATTTTTCTGTGCTGTAAGGCCACCAACACCACACCAGGTGCTGGGGGTTAGTTTGTGTGTTTACTTAATTGAACTAACAAAGTTAAACAATTGGATCGACGCTGTGGCGGGCGCTTTAAGCTCCTCCAGTTATTCTGGCAAATCTGATGGATTGAAGACTTAAAGCCCGATCGATGTTGGTCCCGCAGGATAAGAAACCGCATTAAGAGGGAAATTTTGTATATTTTTGTCGAACAATCGAGGTTAGGTTTTAATGTGGATGCCTCAAGAGGCGGTTCAAGGATAAAATTTGGGAACAAAGTTGCCATGGAGAGTGTTCAGAGATTTTGAGGTTTCACGGAAAAATTGTTGTTTTCGAAGTAGCTTGAAGCAATCGTCATTGTGGATGCTCAAAAACGGGTTTAGTGACCTGCTGGATTTATTATCAAATGAGGAAAAAGTTTTCTTTGCGTTGAAACTGATGTTTGACACGATCCTTCTGGTGTTTCTAGAGACTACGAACTCGACCCTTCAATTTTCCACTTGTTTACAAATGACGTTGTTTTTTTAATAATGAAATGTGAAATATTTAACTACGCCTATGATGTGAATCTCGTTTTATCATCCGATTATGCAACATACCGTGACGAATTGGTCCCAAATTTGATTGCAGGAACACGTCGCAATTTTTTCACCATATCATTTGAACTGCTAATAATACTCAAATGACCGACTGTTCGCGTTGGTAAATTTCGCCGTTCGGAGTCGGCACAAAACTTTCTATTCGCGGGAGAACAATAGGATGATTATTTGTTGAAAAAAAACAAAGCCGTCCAATATACAGTTTGTCAAGAAAGTGCTTACACTAGGTAAAAAAAACAGCAATTTCTACTTTCTCACTTCAATAATAGACACTTCTATAAACTTTATTTCACTATTTTTTTTTTCATTTCCATGCTTCATGTTTTATAAAGTAAACAACATAAATAAAACTCCATATAACACATAAGGTTGTCAAATATCCGCCTTTTTGTCTTTTGAATTTTCCTACTATGTACAAATAGAGCTCGTATCTAGCATTACTATACATCATTTGAAAGGTCTTGACATAATCTACAAAACGACGCCATGCATGATTAGGTTGGATATTGCGTTCAACAGTTATAGACGTGTAAACATCCAGTTCACTAACGCCGAAATTCGCGCTATTTTAAAGTTTTCCTTCGTTAAAGGCAAATCCGCTAGAGAAATGTTCTGTGAGATTAATGGTGTTGTCTGGGATGGGACTCTATCACTTCGAACCGCGGAGGAATGGTTTCGATGATTCAGAGCCGGTGAAAACGACACCGTGGATAAGCAAGCCTGCGGAAGACCTGTGGCGACGGATACCGATGGAGTCATGGAAATCATCGAGTTAGACCAGCATGTGGCATCTCGTAACATCGGCCAGGAGATGAGTTTGTCACCAAACCATTAAAAACCATCTGCAGAAGGGTAGATACAAAAGAGCTTGATATTTGGGCGCCGCATGATTTGACGCAAAAAACATTCTGAACCGAATCAACGCCTGCGATATGCTGCTTAAACGGATCGAACTCGACCCATTTTTGAAGCGGATGGTGACTGGCGACGAAAAATGGATCACATATGACAATATCAAGCGAAAACGGTCGTGGTTGAAGGCCGGTGAACCGTCCCAATTCAGAATTGGCCAACAGGAAGGGTGTAGTGTTGGCCGAGATTGACGGCCAGGAAGGTTTTGCTGTGTGTTTGGTGGGATTAGAAGGGAATCATCCACTGTGAGCTGCTCCCATATGGCCAGACGCTTAATTCTACCATCTACTGCGAGCAACTGGACCGCTTGAAGAAGCGACCGACCAGAAGCGTCCAGAACTGGCCAACAGGAAGGATGTATTGTTGACCGAGATTGACGGCCAGGAAGGTTTTGCTGTGTGTTTGGTGGGATTAGAAGGGAATCATCCACTGTGAGCTGCTCCCATATGGCCAGACGCTTAATTCTACCATCTACTGCGAACAACTGGACCGCTTGAAGAAGCGACCGACCAGAAGCATCCAGAATTGGCCAACAGAAAGGATGTAGTGTTCCACCACGACAACGCCAGACCACACACTTCGTTGATGACTCGTCAGAAGTTACGATAGCTCGCATGTTTAAGGATGTAAATTCTCTTATTTAAATGAAACACAATTCGCCACGTTATAATTTATTTTCCGACCGTCTCCTGCGACATCTGAACAGCAACTCCCTAATTCGCCGCATGCGTGACGTAGACATTGTTTTACTTAAGATCTTAAATAGATCTTAAATATTACCCGTAGCTCTTTGAATGTATATGTGCTTACAGGCGGAAGGTTTTATCGCATCCACCATATAGCCCAGACATAGCGCCAAGTGATTACCACCTGTTCCTGCCCATGGCGAACGCCCTTGGTGGTGTGAAGTTGAACTCAAAAGAGGCTTGTAAAAAGTGGCTGTCCGAGTTCTTCGCAAATAAGGAGGGGGGGCTTCTACGAGGGAGGTATTATGAAGTTGCCGTCTGGATGGAAACAGATTATCGAACAAAACGGCGCATATTTGAACCAAATCCGATTACTGTAACACTTTTTATGAAGCATTAAATGAAGAGCAAAAGAGCGGAGATATTTGATAGCCTTATAGTTGATTATTTGGCATCAATATTAATGTGGAGTACAAAAATGAACATTTTTTCATATTTCCGTAAAGGAAAAAATGCTGCTGCTTAAAAGTTATGTGCTGTATGCGGAAAAGAAGCAGTAAATTAATTGTCAAAATTGGTTTAACAAATTTCCTTCAGTCGATTTTTCACTGAAGGCTCTGAAACATTTACATGCTTACAGTCAAAGTAACAGTCAAAGATTTTTCCAAAACGTTCTTTTAAGAATTGAATTGTATTTAAAAGTAAATACATGCAGCTTATAGAAAAAAATGTTAATTAATGAATCCAAGTTGTTACAAGGCCTTACACTAGGAATAAACTTCAAAACGCATGGTGTGCCAATAATTAAGTGCGGCACTGTATTTTAAAAGATTATGAATTTTATAAAATTCGCATGTTAGTATTTGGTGTGACCACCTAGAGTGTCAATAACCGCCCTTAGCCGCTTTGTCATCGAGCCAATTAACTTTTTTATATCATAATTATTTGGAATGTTAACCCATTCTTAATTGATGTACTCTATCAGTTGGTTCCTATTTTAGGGGCTCCTTTTTGCTAAGTTATTTTTCAAATGTGCCCATAAGTTTTCTATTGGGTTGAAGTCTGGGCTCTGAGCTGGTACATCTTTGGTGCAGTTACAATGCAGCTACGTTTTAATCGTAAGTTCTTTGTGTCCCGGATCGTTGTCTTGATAGAAGTTAAATTGTGGTTTTCTGCCATTAAAACCAAAATTGTTGGAAATGAGTTTGCAAAATGCCCAAGTACTTCTTTGCGTCCATAACATTTTCAATTAAAACTATGTCCCCGATGCCTTTGCTGGATATTCTACCCCACACCATCACAGATAACTTACCAAATTTGACGGTTGGAATGTTGTTCCGACGCCGGTTTGATTCCCGGCTGAACACCTCGAATTTTTCACGGCACCACCTCTTTCGTGCTGCTGACAACACTCAAAGAATAATAACTGTCTAAGAAAGCTTCTCAAACTTCGCCGTTCGCAGTCGGCAAAAAACTGTAGGTCTCTTCTACTCGTGAAAGAAAAGTAACATGCACAACACGAGTAGTTGATGAACAACCTAGACCCTCGCCCCCTGTGGACTGACGCGCCGTCAATAATGTTCTTGTTAAGCAACGATATTTAAGGCTTGCGCTCTCTATTTGGCCCCTCGTTGTAATACGATTTTTTTTTTTGTTTCATCACAAAATATGACATCATCCCAGTTCGGTTGCATGCTGTACTCTGTAGCGAATAATAAGCGTTTTTGTACATTTTGAGACGAAAGTAATGGTTTTATCCGTGCAACTCTTGATGTGTACCCACTCTTTATCAGCACTTACCTTACAGTTTCGTTAAAAACTTGTACACCGCACTCCTGGTATATTTCTCTGGACTAAGCTCGAATGGATTTTTGAGGGTTTTCATGCACTTTTCTTGGTAAACAGCGCTCATTTCTGTCCGATAACTTTTTTGGCCTGCCATTTGGTGCAATATTTTCTAACCAATTTTCACGTTCTGCTCGGTTAATTATATTGTAAATGGTTTTCCTAGATAAACCAAACATCTTGGTCATTTCTTTCACACTTTTACCATTATAATGGTTATAATAAGCCAACTGCTTTGCGTCAAAAGAAATTCTCTTACCAGGCATATTAAAATGAATCATCAACAATTGTTTTTACTCAACAGCAGAAGTAACAATGAACATTTTCGCTTTCAACTCCTACATCTCATACAGAACAGAAAATGAAAAAAAAAACCCTATAACGGTACGTTTTTTACTATGTAAGCTAATGCATCATAGTATGCCAGTCAATGCAACATAATATGTCACCACATGCAGGCAAAGCCAACACGCGTCGTATTGGAGACATCGCGTCAGCAGCTTGCTAACCTGAACACCGTTCATCGAGTCGCAACGTCAGCAGGGTTCCACGATAAACATGCTGCTCACATCGAGGCACAATTTGTGCAGTAGTTGTTAAGAGGCAGAACCGCTGCCAGTTTGGACAATAAAATATTTTTTTTATTAAAAGAAAAATTAAAATAGTTTAATTTGTACGAAGGTTGCATTTTATATTTCGGGACGGGGCAACCCTCGTGTTGCAATCTGGCAACTGCCAGTTCCATCGTAAAGTTTGACATTTTTTAGGTTATACGCACTCAGAATGTTTTGACATATGAGCGCTATTTGTGTTGTTTTAAGTAGCTTACCAGGTATACCAGTATGATGTGAGTTTTTTTTTTTTTTTTGAACATAAAACACTAATTATTAATGGGAAAGTAAAAATATTTTATTCAATGTATCGGCCATTGTTTTCTACACATTTTTACCACTTTTCTGGCAATTTGTTAATACCACGCCAATAAAATTGTTCGTCTTTTAAAGCAAACCAACCAGACACCCTATTTTCGAGCTCCTCGTAGGAAAGTGCTGCTCAGCCAAAGCGTGTCCCATCGATGGTAATCGGAAGGAACCAAGTCTGGTGAATACGGCGAGTGGGGTAGCTGCTCCCTCCGCTCCTGTTTTGATTGTATCCTGAACCGGTTTTGCTTTGTGTGCAGGTGCATTGTGATGGAGCAAAATTACCTTGCCGTGTCTTCTGTCCCATTCTGGTCGTTTCTCGATCGATGCATGGTTCAAATTGATCATTTGTTGTCGGTAGCGATCAGTATTAAAGGTTTCACCAGTATTTAGGAGCTCTTGGTACAGCACACCTTTCTGGTCACACCTTACCCACAGCATTGTCTTCTTGCCGAATCGATCTGGTTTTGCAGTCGATGTTGATAGTTGTCCCAGATTAACCCATGATTTCGAACATTTAGGATTCTTAAAATAAATCCAGTTTTCATCGCCAGTAAGAATCCGATGCAAAACCGATTTTCTTTCGTGTCTTTGAAGCAAAATTTCACAAGTGTTTTTTCGGTTTTCCATCTGTCTTTCATTCAATTCATGTGGCACCCATTTTGCACACTTTTGGATCTTTCCCATAGCTTTTAAATGGTCAAAAATTGTTTGTTGTGCAACATTTAACATTGCTGCCATTTGCTTTTGACTCAAATTGTCATCTCCATCCAATATCGTTTGCATTTCGGCGTCTTGAAACTTTTTTGGTGGTCTTCCACGTTCTTCTTTTCTCACATCAAAATCATTATTTCTGAACCGTTGAAACCATCTTTTTCATGTTGCTTCTGATAGAGCCTGATCACCATATGCCTCGAGAAGCATTCGATGCGACTCTGCAGCACTTTTCTTCAAATGAAAACAAAAAATTAATGCTTTCCGCAAATCATCACTTTCTGGTACAAAATTCGACATTTTTAAAACGATAAAAAAGTTTGATGTTGTCTGTTCAATCACTTGATGTATACGAAATATTTTTCACAGATGCCATAGCAAACAAACAAAAAAAATAAGGGCTCGTTCACAACAAACGTTCCCTATCGAGACATTTGTATCTTGGCGCTCACTTCATACGGGTATAGCTGATAAAAGATTCATCTCGCCCAAAAAATAGAATTAAATCAAATCAACAACAGTGCATCGATAAACTTAATTCAATTTTTGGCGATGAAGCTCCATCAAGGACCAGTATTTATCGATGGTATGATGAATTCAACCGAGGTCGTAGTTCACTCCAAAACGAATTTCGTTAAGGTCGTCCAAAATCAGGTGTTGTTCCGGAAACCATTGATGCTGTGAGATTGAGACTATCGTGAGATTGAGACAACCGTGAGTATTAGTGGGACCAGCATACATTCAATATAGCATGAACATTTGACCGTCAAAAAAATTTGGTCGCGTTGGATCCCACACAATTTGTCAATCGCTCAAAAAATGACTCGTGTCAATTGGTCGAAAGAAGTGCTGCAAAAATACGATCGCGGTGCTTCGAAACACGTCTATGACATAGTGACAGGTGGTGAATTGTGGATAGACGCGTATGAGCCCGAAAGTAAACAGCAGTCGACTGTATGGGTGTTTCAAATTGAGCCAAATCCAACAAAAGTTGCTCGCGCACGAAGCACTTCCAAGCAAATGGTCGCCTGGTTTTTTTGGAAAAGCTGGACATGTGGCAACCGTACGAGTACCGCTACAACAACGCAGAACAGTCAAGTGGTACACAACCATTTGTTTGCCAGTTGTCTTCCAATCAATCAGGAAGACCAACCGCCGAAAACGGATGTCTCTTTACCACGATAATGCGAGGTCTCATACATTGGCTCAAATAAATGCATTTTTGTGCACTCAAAACATCGATTTGATGAGTCATCCGCCGTATAGTCCTGAATTGGCACCGAATGACTTCTTTTTATTCCCGTACGTAAAAAATAAAATTAGAGGTCAAGATTTTTCAACACCTGAAGAAGCGGTTGATGCGAATGAAAGTGGCAAAAGTGCTTCGACAATTGGTTCTAATGTATGCAAAAGTGTATAGGTCCTAATGGGGAATATTTTAAAAAACATTAAAGCTATTTTCGATGATTAATATTTGTTTTTGTTCTCCAATTCCGAAATATAAATCGCAACCCTCGTATGCACTGCGAAAAGGATGCGGAATAGAATGTGTAAAGACTGTTTTGACAGTTAAAATTGTGGTCCTTTCCGCTTTTTGTTGTTCTTATTATTATATATTATTGTTATGTTACATGGAGTTTTGTTTATGTTATTTACTTTTTTTAACGAAGAATTGAAATAAAAATAGTTGTTGAAATAAAGTTTATCGAAGAGTCTATTATTGAAGTGCTGTGCTTACCTAGAGTAATTACTTTCTTGACAAACTGTACGTATAACCCAGTACGGAACTTAGATGACGACAAAGCAAGTAAGTTGCTGTTTATATAACTAAAATTTGCCCAATTTAAAATTCAAGCATAAGTCTGTATTTTTCTTTGTAATAAAAATTGAATTGGAGAATTATGAATTAAATTTTTTTTAATAAATTGAAATAAATTGAAATAAATTGTACTCGAGAAGGCTTGGGAGTATGGCAAACCGATCTACAGTTGTTTTGTAAACTTGGAAAAGGCAAACGACCGAGTTCCTCGAGGTAAGCTCTAGAGCGTCCTGCAGGGGTATTGTATTGATGGTCCGCTATCGGGTGCTATTCAGTCTCTATACACAAACTGCGGTAGCTGTGTCCGAGTAAACGGTAGTAAATCAACACCTTTCACCGTGGGTGTTGGGCTTCGCCAAAGGTGTGTCTTGTCACCTCTCCTCTTCATAATTTATATGGATTGGATGTTACAGCGCAGCCGAGGTGAGGAATGTTTCTCTTTGAGGGTGAGTCATCTCCTCTTCGCAGATGACTTAGTCATTCTCTCATCCTCCCAGATGGAACTCCAGCGCGCACTCGATAGGTTTGTGGCCGTATGTGCTGAAGCCGGGATGAAGGTAAAAGTGGACAAATCGGAAGTTATGATAATTTCCAGAACCCCTGTTCAATGCACTCTACATGTGAGTGGAGTCTCATTGAAACAAGTGGAGAAGTTTGAGTATCTTGGGGTCCTTTTCACGAGTGATGGGAGGAGCAACACTGAGCTTCCTTGTAGAATTGGCCAAGCTGAATCGATTTTGAAGCAGCTTGGACGATCTGTCATAAGGAAGGCCGAACTCGGTGTCAGAGCCACCAACTCGGTGTTTGTTCCAACCCTTACCTATATCCATGAAATATGGGTACTGACCGAAAGAATAAGATCGCGAATACAAGCGGCCGAGATAAGATTGCTCCGTGCTATTGCTGGAATAATTCGCCGGGATAATATGAGAAACACGGTAGTACGGGGGAACTCAATGTTAAGCAGCTAGTTCTCCGAACGGAAAGAGCTATACTTCGATGGTCTGGTCACGTGACGCGAATGTTCCGTTTATCTCGACTCCCGAGAGGTAGCTTAGATGCAGTTCCATCAGGTAGACGGCCGCTTGGCAGACCCAGGAAGAGATGGCTGAATCATGTCCATGAATTTATTTGGGAACGCTTGGGCATATCTCCTGATGAGTTAGAGTCAATGGCGGAGGATCGAACGGTCTGGAGATCTCTTGTGCGTGCGTTGCCCCCGCGAACCCATTAGTGGAACATGCGGCCATCGAAAATGATGATGGTGATGATGATGATGAAATTGAAATTGCCACCTCCGCCTTCGACTCCGATTCAACTCCGACACTACGGAAGTTGGTTTGACGCTTCCAACTCCGATAAACCCACCTCCGTAACATCCGTACTTTCATGGAGCAGCGGGCGTTTTGCATTGCCATCCTTCACAGTCCATTAAGTTTCCTTAAAATTGCGAAACAAAACACATCTGATATTTCCTCTGTTTCGGTTATTCTACTGTTTAACAGCTTCTTGAGGATTTTTGTGACTGCTCCTGCCAGACGCATATTTTATCCTGGCAGCTTTAATAAATCTCTTTATTAATTTTTAAGGCTCTCGTTACTTATTTCAGAAGTGTCACCTGTTAGTTCCGTCTTCTGGTGTAGTAGTTAAGGTCTTCACAAGGCCTACAATCCACAAGGAACCAGGGCTTTGCTTGCTTCTGCAACGAATACTCGTTAAGTGCGTACCTCTGTTTCAGTACTCGCCAAAGTTGAGGGGACCTACAGTGTACTGCCGATTCCGATCGCAGAACATCGAAAAGCTCTTCATTAACAATTAGAGACACTACTTGCATAAATTACGACACCTGGAGTAACCATTAAAATTGAAACTTTTCGTCCTCCTTTCAAATCTGTGGCCTTTCCACACTTTCGCATCAAATTTAACTAAGTTTCTTTGTGGCCCTGCAAGCCCACAAAGCAAAGGGAAACCAAATTCCATTCGACCGCCTTTCCCTATTCCACCAGCTCCGCTGTTTTATCATCAAAATGTCTCAACCTTAGCGCAGGGGAAGTAATTTCCTCTGGGATTCGCGCGCAATTTCCAGCCACCATCAAAAACGAATTCACTCAATTGTCAGCGCCAATTGCCCCCACCGCCCATTCCACTCCCACCGCCAGCAAAGTGACACAAAACCCTTGAGCCCGCCGCGCCTCAATGCGCACCGGTACACAATTACATGTCGTAAATGATACCTCAGGGCTGCAGCAGCCACCTGATGAGCGGCGGCAATCAGCCCGGCATCGCAAACGCTGCAACGATTGAGTGATTTTTCAAAGCCACCACCATCACCAGCACGTATGCAAATCTGATGAATCTTTAAGCGAGTAGTTTGCATTATTGATGTCGCATGGTGGGCGTGCTTGGTGGTGGGGGTGTTAAACAGCTTTGCCATTCGTAGGAATGTACGGGCGCAGAGCAAATCCACTGGGGACCGTGCCGACAGCTAAATTTCGGATGGAATCGCTGCACCGTAAATTGACTAATCGACAGGGTAATATGCCTTGTGAATTGTTTAAATTTTAAAATTGGTTTTAGTCAATGTTTCGATGATGTGTGGTGTGGGAGGTGATTAATTAAGCATTGTAGTATTTGGTTGGGATGAAGGGGTTTTATTTTACTGGATATGGAGACTGAGCTTTGCTAACCGGCTTTTTCTTCGCCTCATGCCCGAAGACGGTTCAATTACGAAATCCTGATTGCTATAAAATTAATGTTCTGTTTGAAAAAAGACTGTGCGTTAGAAGGACTAACTTTATTCGGGATACCCAAGTCACCCAACAGCAAAACAAAATCCAAAAATGAATGAAGTACTTAATTGGAACACAGTAGCCCCCCGGCTTCTAAAATGAAAAAGTAGCCTTCATCTTTTGCTCTTTTAGTCGGGGCTAGCGTCTAGGTTTGCCTGGATGTCAACCTTTATGCTCCAAAGCGAGTTTTCGTGTCAGTTGACCCCAATACGGTACTTAAGCGTTCTGGATTTATGTGTTTCTTTGCAGAGGTGGATTCTCTCTGTTTCGTTGGCTTAAAATCGGGCACCTTTCTACCTAAATGCTTTTTTTATCCAAAAAATTGGCTGGGCCAGGCTGCCGTACAGCCAATAAAATTAATTTTTTAATTTTACCCTCCAGTGCCAAGAAATTAAATTGGATAAAAAAACAACATAAAAATTCGTTTTTAAACACTAGGTCCCGCTTTCAAGTTGCTGCAACTAATATGGGAACAATGAAAGATTTAATAATAATAATTGTTGGCGCTACAGTTTAAGGGGGGACCAGGGCCTAGCTTGCCCATCAACTACCCGTGTTGTGCGCGCTACTGTTCTCACACGAGCAGAAGGGACCTACAGATTTTTGCCGACTTCGAACTGCGAAATTTGAGAAGCTTTCATAGACAGTTTATTCTTTGAGTGTTGTCAGCAGCTCGAAAGAGGTGGTGCCGTGAAAAATTCGAAAAATTGGTATTTAGCTGGGAGTCGAACCTAGACCCTTCGGCGTGTGAGCGTCGCACTCTACCCACCACGCCACGGCGACCACCGATGAAAGATTTGCTTTAGGGATATTTTGGAATCATATAATAGCAACATTTCAATGTGTAAAATCACATGGCAATTTAATAGACCGCATAACCTTCAGTGATGCCCGCCGGAACGTACTGGGTAGAGTGAGACAAAGGTCTGGGTTCGATTCCAGGAATTTGCGGAAACGCCAACAGTGTTGAGTGGCATCACTCATAACTGCAGCTGCCTTCACAATAGAAAGCGGTACCAATTTGAGACTGACCGTCATTCTTTCCTTTGCCTGGTGGTACAGCAACGAGCTCGGGCGACATGTGCTCTGATTCCAGTATTCATATTTCTTTATAAACTTTCCTAAATTTGTAATGTACTTTGTAATGAGTTCATTTTAATATAATTAACAAAATCATGATGTCTACAAATTTTTCACGGCACCACCTCTTTCGAACTGCTGACACTCAAAGAGAAATAATTGCCTAAGAAAATAATTCTCAAATTTCGCGGTTTGGAGTGGACAAAAAGCTTTAGGTCCCTTCTACTCGTGAAAGAACAGTAGAGCGCACAACACGAGTAGTTGATGACACCCCTTTGGACTGACGCGCCTTTCAATTATTATTAATAAATATAATATAAAACATACATATTTCAAGACAAATCATAACAGTTGATGAAGAATGTGACCCGATACGAGAATTTACAACACAAGCGGTCGTTCTCAACGGCCAGAGTTGACGTCAAAGCATTGATTCACGGCAAACAAGGTTTTGTTAAGGTTTTGATGCTGTTGTTGAGTTAACATACGTCGAAAGTTGTAAAAAATAATCGCTCGGAAATGTTCACATTTTAATTAAATTGTTTGGGCGAGATGAATCTTTTAAGTTACTGTAAACAACACAACACATGCTCGTATGTCAAAAAGTTCTGAGTACGTATAACCTCAAAAATGTGAAACTTTACGATTGCTAGATTGCAACACTAAGGTTGCCCAATCCCGAAATATAAAAGGCAACCTACCAGGTATTCCGGTATGAAGTGAGCGTCAAGATACAATTGTCTCGATAGGGAACATTTGTTTCGAAAGAGCCCTTATTTTTTTTTATTTGTTTGCTATGACATCTGTGAAAAATATTTAGTATACATCAAGTCATTGAACAGACAACATCATATTTTGTCATCGTGTTAAAAATGTCGAATTTTTCACCAGAGAGTGATGATTTGCGAAAAGCCTTCATTTTTTGTTTTCATTTGAAGAAAAGTGCTGCAGAGTCGCATAGAATGCTTGTCGAGGCATATGGTGATCATGCTTTATCAGAAGCAACATGCAAAAGATGGTTTCAACGGTTCACAAATAATGATTTTGATGTAAGAATTGAAGAACGTGGAAGAACACCGAAAAAGTCTGAAGACGCCGAATTGCAAACGATATTGGATGGAGATGAGACTTTGAGTCAAAAGCAAATGGCAGCAGCACAACAAACAATTTCTGACCGCTATGGGAAAGATCCAAAAGTGTGGAAAATGGGTGTCACATGCATTGAATGAAAGAATGATGGAAAACCGAAAAGGCACTTGTGAAATTTTGCTTAAAAGACACGAAAGAAAATCGGTTTTGCATCGGATTGTTACTGGCGATGAAAAATGGATTTATTTTAAGAATCCTAAACGGAAAAAATCATGGGTTAATCTGGGACAACCATCAACATCGACTGCAAGACCAGATCGATTCGGCAAGAAGGCAATGCTGTGTGTTTGGTGGGACCAGAAAGGTGTGCTGTACCACGAGCTCCTAAAACCTAGTGAAACCGTTAATACTGATCGCTATCGACAACAAGTGATCAATTTGAACCATGCATTGATCGAGAAACGACCAGAATGGGTCAGAAGACACGGCAAAGTAATTTTGCTCCATGACAATGCACCTGCACACAAAGCAAAACCGGTTCAAGATACAATCAAAACACTTGGCTGGAAGCAGCTACCCCACCCGACGTATTCACCAGACTTGGCTCCTTCCGACTATTATTTGTTTCCATCGATGAAACACGCATTGGCTGAGCAGCACTTTGATTCCTACGAGGAGGTCGGAAATTGGGTGTCTTTAAAAGACGAACAATTTTATTAGCGTGGTATTCACAAATTGCCAGAAAGGTGGTCAAAATGTGTAGAAAACAATGGCTAATACTTTGAACAAAATGTTTTTTTTCCCATTAATAATTAGTGTTTTATTTTCAAAAACACATACCGGTATACCGGGTAAGTCCATATCAGGACACTTGTCTATACCCTTTATTTGTTTACTTTTTTAAGCATAAACACCTTTATATCCATTGACCGAAACATTAAGGAATTCTAGACGGTAAAAGTGGACTCAGCGTGACAAGCCATTAGTCCCTCCTTTCTCACTCTCCGCCAACATCGAACGTCTATTCTCGGACTGAGACCCGTCCCTTCTTAGCTGAGAAAACGGAAACTTTTAACATAAACCCAAACTTAATGTTGGTCCATAATACTTTAAGGCTCCCCTGACACCATCTGCCTCATTTGCAACCTCCCCGCACCGACAACGGGTTAATTTTCATTAATTCAATATCAACTCTGTCTCCAGTGAGCACCTCAGAAAGGGATAAAAATTCATATTTCCAGAAAAACTGAAGCGAAGAGAGCGCAAAAAAAAACCCAACACGCACAGTCAACAAACTCGGAGCCCATGACATATTATCTTTAACTGTTTTCAGTTAGCCCCGGGGGAAATCTTAAAACAGGTACCGAGCGCCGGTCCTGGGAGACGCGCGGTGAACGAGTTCAGCAGCGATGCTTAATTATTTTTGCCCTTTGAAAATATAATTAAAATTTCTGGATAATTTTTCGGATGTTCAACTTTTACATATCCGTGCGATATGCACGGGACGTGCTGGTGATGGCGGGAGTTGCGTTCCGAAACAGCGAGCGGGCAGGTCCTCAAAGGATTGCACAGACTATTCGCTGTTTCTGTGCTGGGGGCTGGGTATGCTTACCTGGGCACTCTGAACGAACTCAGGGGATGTGCGTGTGCTTTGTTTCGAAATGCTTCAACCCTTCAAGATGTTTAAAAATGCATGTCCTTGGAGGACTGCCGAAACGGAGCGTGTTCGTGTTTTGTTTTAGTTTGTTAAACGGTAAATGGAACGCGAATTGTTTCTGCCGCCCTTGGCAGACTGGGTAGAGTGCGGGTCGGTAATGAGGCGGTAGCTACAGGTGGATGCGAAGTTTAAGGGATTTAAGATTAAATTTAATTCTTACATGGAATTGAGAGTTCTTTGAGGAAGAGTGTGCTGCTTTCTGTTTTTGTTTTTCTAGAAATTGACAGTGATTGTTTAGAGCTTAGTTTAAATGTTTAAAAAGGTCCGCAAGATTCTTGTTCCTTGTCTGTCTCAGAGTTGCCATTTAAAGGTTGCATAGCACTATTTACTTTTTTGTTAACTACATCCTCCATAAGAACTACTTTAATTAAATTTATTTTATCGAATTTAAGAACCGAGTGCATTTTATTTAGAGTGCGATATTTTATGACATTGGAGTGTCGAAAATGGACAACTTTGTAAGATAAAGCTTCTTTACTTTTCATATTTGGGGTACAAAATAGTTTGGTTTTCAATAGATGGCGCCCTTTGCAAGTTGTGTGTGATCTTGGAAGTGATTACCAACGTCATTGGAAAGTGGAGACATTTGTCAGCAATAATTAGTTTGCTGCTTTAAACAGCATTCTTTCTTGCCTCGAAAATATCCAAATTAAGGAAAGAACATTTGCGGAAAGTTCTGATTTTCGTTTTTAATTGGAAAGGAAATGCAACTGAAGCCCAGCGAATGCTTGCAGGAGCTTATGTTTGATCTGTTCCGCCTGATAAATCAGACAGCGAGTGTTTTTGAAGCTTCAAAAGTTGCGATTTTAGCGTTAAAAATAAGGAGCGTCTTGGCTAGCCCCAAAAAGATTAAAGATAAGTATTCGGAGGCTCTACTGATTCAAGAAAGTGGCAAATGCAAAGTGAGCTCGCGGAATCGTTGAGATTAATTCAGCAAACAATTTCCGATTGGTTGAACAAATTTTGATTTACTAAAAGGCCAGGAAATTTGGTGCTGTACTAGTTTGCACCGCGAGATGTGCGACTGCGTTTTTTAACCTAGGAACCGCTTGAAGGACATCAATAGAAGGCATCTTGCACTTAATCGTGAATGGAGATGAAAAGTGGATATACTAAAAAAAACACCGAGAAGAGAAAGTACAAGATACGAAATTCATCTCGTAGAGAATCTATGCTTACAGCTTCAGCTATGGAAAAGACACAAGAAGTGCAAGCCGACACTCACAACCTATTCGTCGATTTTTAGGCCGTAGACGACAATGTGCGTAGGGATGAGCTACACAGTGCAATGTCTAGTTTTTGCATTCTTAACAAACTCGTCAGATTGTGTAGAATGACGATGGAGAGCTCTTGCTGCACAAAAAGTGCCAGTCGACACTCACAACCTATTCATCGAGTTTAAGGCCGTATACGACAGTGTGCGTAGGGATGAGCTACACAGTGCAATGTCTAGTTTTTGCATTCCTAATAAACTCATCAGATTGTGTAGAATGACGATGGGGAACTCTTGCTGCTCCGTCAAGGTCGGTAACAAGCTCACCGAGACCTAAAAAGGTTTTAGACAAGGCGACGCACTGTCATGTGTTCTTTAACATCATCCTCGAGAAGATCGTGCGTAACTCACAAGTCAACACCAGAGGCACGATCTTCCAGAAGTCAGTTCAATTTCTAGCTTACGCTGATGACATTGACGTGATTGAACGAACACAGCGAGTCGTCAATGAGGCGTTCGCTGGCATTGAAACAGAAGCGGCTAAAATGCGTCTGACGGTAAATGAGGGCACAACAAAGAACATGCTGTCATCAAGGAAGGACACACAACATCGACGTCGCGGTCAGAGCGTCACACTAGGCAGCAGAAACTTCGGGGTAATCAAAGACTTCGTCTACCTCGGCTCCGCAGTAAACAGAGACAACAACATCAGTACCGAAATCAAACGTAGAATCACTCTTGCCAATCGCTGTTTCTTTGGGCTTAAGATGCAATTGAGTAATAAAGCCTTCTCTCGAAAGACTAAGCTTGATTTATATAACAGCTTGATCATCCCAGTCCAACTTTATGACGCGGAAACTTGGACGCTACCAAAAGCGGATGAGGAAGTCCTTAGTCTTTTCGAGAGAAAAGTTTTGCGTGCGATTTTTGGTCCTGTTTTCGATGATGACATCTGGAGGAGAAGTTATACCGACGAACTCTATGAGCTGTACAGCAACATGCGGCTGATCAAGCATCTTAGGATACAACGCTTAAGATGGCTGGGACATGTAGAGCGTATGGACACTGTACATACTAATGCTCCGCCCCGAAAAGTCTTCAAATCTGAGCCAATGGCGCAACGAAACAGAGGACGGTCTAGGCTAAGATGGCGCACACAAGTGGAGAAGGACCTCAACCAACTTGGAGTGCGCAACAGGAGGCAGCTGCCGAAAGTTCGTGCTGGCTAGAGAGTCATGTTGGTTGAGGCCCAGGTCCACCCCGGACTGTAGCCCCACAAGAAGAAGAAGAAGAAGAAGCCTCAGCTACTTATACGAAATCAGATTAGTTTTTGTTGTGCAGTCTCTCTTCCTGAGCCCTCCTTTGGTAATTGCACACCGATTCTCAATTGGATTGATAGGTCTATAAAATTGTATATAGACATAAGTTAAATGGTAAAGACATTTTTAGGTATGTAGTTAGGATAAATAGTTTAATAAGTTAGGCTAAGAATAAAAAAGAAAGAATGTGGCCGCCGTGGCGTAGTGGGTAGAGTGCGACGCTCACACGCCGAAAGGTCTAGGTTCGATTCCCAGCTCAACACCAATTTTTCGAATATTTCACGGCACCACCTCTTTCGAGCTGCTGACAACACTCAAAGAGTAATAACTGTCTAAGAAAGCTTCTCAAATTTCGCCGTTAGGAGTCGGCAAAAAACTGTAGGTCCCTTCTACTCGTGAGAGAACAGTAGCGCGCACAATACATTTCCTAGACAAAGTTCGACTTAATTCATCAACAACCGACACCGCTGGCCGCCGTTGCGTAGTGGGTAGCGTGCAACACTCACACGCCAAAGGTCCGGGTTCAAATCCCATCTGTACACCTCGAATTTTAGTTTTTCACTGCACCACCTCTTTGAAGCTCTAAGAGAAAGCTTCTCAATTTCGCCGTTCGGAGTCGGCACAAAACTGTAAGGCCCTTCTACTCGTGAGAGAACAGTAGCGCGCACAACACGAGTAGTTGATGGGCAAGCTAGGCCCTGGTCCCCCTCTGGACTGTAGCGCCAACAATTAGTTTTTAAAATTTTCTTGGATGACGTCATTAAACATATATATATAGGTTTAAGTACTTATTAATAATGAAATAATACATAAAGCCGAAAGGCAAAAAAACAAAAACCCTAGATTAGCTAAGAGTGCTCATGAAGAGTTAGTAAGTTAGAATTAAGATCAGTAGATTACTGTGGGAAGTTAGTTTTAAGTATTTTTGTCTAGCATGTAAGAAACTGAATTAAGATAAATAAAAATGCATTTTAAACTAAAAAACTAAACTAACTCAATTGGATTGAGGTCAGGGAAGTTTCCAAGCCAATCCAGAACATCAACAACATTTTGTGGTTTCCAAAATACTGTTTCATTTTATGTGTGACATAAAGTAAGATAAATCAAGTAAAAGCTTGCTTTTGAAAAATAAATCCTGTAAAACATGTAGGGCTAGTATGGGTCTCTCTTTCGGAAGACATCTTCTTGCTCTATGTTCGTTCGTGGCTTAAAATCCCTATTTCTTGTGGAAAACACTGGTACCAACTTTAAATGGATGCTGGTGATAGAAAAAAAGACATGCATTGTTTTCTTCTCAAAGAAGGTCCACAAGATGTGAATGACCGCGCTCGCCATGGATGTCTCAGCACATCAACAACCGATGAAAATTGTAAGTTAAGTGATTCTTGTTAGGAGAATCGTCGAATCAGTACTATCGTTTTTAAGTTGCTGAACCTAAAAAAGTTCACATAAGTATCGCTTAGAAATTGTTAAATGATCTAGATTTGCTTAGAAAGATCACTACTGGTGACGAATCTTGGATATATGGTTATGACATCAAACCGGAATTCAATCCTACCAATAGAAGAACCGGTGGACGCCTGTTAGAAAATTAAATTTGCTATAGAACATCTTCTCTGAAGGGTTGAAAGCAGCATTTGAGTTAAAACTTCTGCGTATTTGGTGCTGTTCATCATACCTTCCATTGGCTTAAGACTTCCAGGTCCTTCAAATGTAAAACAGCCCCAAAACATGACTTTGGAAGGGTGTTTTGGCGCTTGAACGATATGGCCGGATCGGAGTTTTTTTTCGAACGTATCCGGTATCCTTGGACCTCAAAATGACTCTCGCCCGAGAAAACAACTTTCTTCCAATGTCCACCATCTATTCTTTATGTTTTTAGCATAATTTAGTCACTTCTGCATCATGTTTTCGGTCAACAGCTGTATTTTTTCAAGGACTTTGTTGCCCTTTGATCAACTTCCAGAACACGTTTTCGGCCTGTGGACGCATGTATGTACCTAAACGACAGCTGTTGTCAAATCCCTTCTCAGATCAAGACATGTGCCAGGGCTGATTACACTATTTCTTGTCAAAACCTGTCTAGCGTTTCCGCCCGCAATAACCCTTCCGACTGGATTCCATTGATCCTTGAAACACTGTATTTTAAAACTCCAACGTCGGCTGTAATCATTATGGAGACGAAACTGTCTTTCCTTTGTCGGCTTTTTTGGTCACTGTTGATTTTCAATGAAACCAAGTTCTTCTTCTTCTTCTTCTTGTGGCGCTACAGTCCGGGGTGAACCTGGGCCTCAACCAACATGCCTCTCCAGCCAGCACGATCTTTCGCCAGCAGTCTCCAGTTGCGCACTCCAAGTTGGTTGAGGTCCTTCTCCACTTGTGTGCGCCAATTTAGTCTAGGTCGTCCTCTATTGCGTCGTCCCAATGGCTCGGATTCAAAGAATGAATGAATCTTTGAATGAAACCAGGTTATTTCATTGTTATTATCCCAACATTTCAGCAGGAACTGCTGCCTTCATCAGAGGATCCTTTTTATTGAAACAATAAAACAAAATATTTTACATACATACATAGTAACAATGCAATTTAGCAAATGAACAATGAACTTATATTAATTGTGTTGTTGTTACAAGAGGATGTGGATGTTAGAGTGTAAATGTTATTTAAAATTTTCTCAAAAGACTAAATTCACAATAAAACAAAATATTGAGCACTTCTGCGTGTGAAGATCAGTCTAGAATGATGTGAAATTTAAATTTTGATTTAAACACAATATGTCTAAGCCGTTACAAGCGCTGAATATACGGCAGATATGTTCTGTATGTCCTACTTCCTATTTATATTGTTGTTGGTCTTGATTATGTGTAGGGTTTCCTTTTGCTAGTCAGCTGTAATCTCTCGGATGGTTTTCCCGGCCTGTGCATGTATCGCAATGACTTGTGCCCAACAAACTCTGCCTGTTTGGTATAAAAGTCTCTACAAAGCATTAAGAACGATACTGTCACCCAACACCACCCAAACTTCACACGGAAACGAAGTAACAACTCTGGGGTTATTACACATGTGACTCATGTAGAGATCTATAAGGAAAAGACAGTCCATTTGATACATGTAACGATATTTCACTGGATTACCAAGAAGCAGCCACTGTGTCTTGAAAACACTAGTTACTGTTTTAAGATGATCGCCTGATAGTTTTTTTTTCAATCTTCCATCACAACGATATAATAAAGCTTCTCTGCAAGCATAATCAATGCCTGGGCTCCCGTCTTGAGGGACCATCAAATTTGAAGTAACGCTGCTCTTCTCTTCGAAAATGTAATCATACTAAACCACAAACAGGCTCTTCCTATTATCGTGACCATTCGCCCACTCTGTTCACGTCTCTTCGCCCCTCACAGTCGAGGAAAAAATCCGAAAGACAATTAATGATCCTGTGACGTGTGAGTTACATCTTTCCGAAGTCGCCCGCCCTTGCCAGCATCTCTTCGGTTGCAAAACCCAATTACACTCGAACACGCAAAATCGTTTACGAACGTCCCCGTTAATGAGGAGTGAAATTCCCAAAGACCCAAACGACATTTCCAACGGTTCCCGCATAACGATGCCGGCCCCCGGTCACTCCTCTGGCCGGACAGCCCTCATTCAACGTCTCTCGTGCAAACGCAAAATGACAAACCACCCCCGGCCACCATGGTCGAGATGATTTACACGCACGTCTGCTGATCGATTGTCTAGCGGTTGCCACTGTGGAGAAACAAGATTAATAAGGCTCGTCCTCAAAATTACTCTTCTTTGTCACCCCTCCGCTGTGGTGCATGGACACCCCTTTAAAGGTCGCAAGACGAGGACTTGTTGATTGAAAATTTCCACTGAAATATGTAAATTTAATCAGAGCTAGCTTCTCCGGCGTGGCGCACGACAACGACGACGGCGTCGGCGGCGGAAATTACCATTTTGATGGCGTGGGGCGGGGGCTAAACGCCCCAACTCACCGGGGATGTAGCATTGATATGCCAAAATGTGCGCCTCCTCCTCTATTGATAGGTTTGTCCTCTGAAACCGAAACATTCGCCGATGCATTCAGCTTAGCGCGTTCCTCGTGCTATCGTCTTTTATGATTGAATTCCCCGCGGGCATGGCACATTCCCCACCGCGCTACCAGCCAAATTCCCAGCCTGTCTGTGGCAGGATGCGCTCCGAGTCCAACTCCGACCCCTGCGCCGCCGTGCTCGTCCTGTTTGATCTTGAAATTAAAATAAGCCAGGCAGGGGCCCAGTGCGGGGTTGTCTTATTGTTTTAACTGTCATAAAGAATAATTTTCGGCGGTGCGACGGCGGCGAGATACCATCTCCTTGGTGGGTGTCTTTCAGTGGGGTTGCTCGTCGTCTCATTTATCTTTGCCGCCGCCGAAGCATTATCCTTGTCTTGATGCCCTGCTGCAGTCCTCGCCCTCTCCGCTACCGCGAGGACAAGGAAATGGCATTGAATAATTTGTTTATGACGGCGGGTTGTCGTGTATATTGTCCCGCGTTTGAGGATGTGTTGCCACCGGGCAGATGGAGATATTAAAGTCATCTCGGAACGTCGTCGTTGTTCTTTTATGTGTCTTTCGAGTCACCACCACCGCGGCCGCCGCCTTGCGCGGGGGAATCTGATAAATTTTTATTTATTTGACAGGTTAATGTCAAGACGTTGGCTTATTAAATTTAGGGCCGGTAATGCTGCGCCACCTTCAGAGGAAGAACTCACCGGGAATGTGTGTCAGGAGTTTGTTATTTTTTTTTCTGTTCAGCTTGATGGCGATGATAAAGTGTTGAGAGGTTGATGTTACTCGCGGTGAATTAGCGGCGCGTTACCGTTGAAAGACAACGACGCTGTTGTGCTTCGTAATGAAACTGAATAATTAATTCGGAAGAAGCGGAAGGAGGGGTGGGGTGATGGATGTCAAATGAACTGTCAAAACAGTCGTCAGTTTGAGGGGTTTGCTATGGGACTACAAACTCTGGTGTTTGATATTATTGGAACTTAGAGAAAAACTGAGCGAAGGTACATGAGCCTGTTGATTCGGACGAAAACCCTTTCTGGGGATAGGAGGGTAGTTAAATTGAAGTATTCTTTCACTTAATGTTGTGGCAGATGGTTGAAGTTAAGCATATAATATACAAATGCCAGTCAACTGAAGACGTTCCCCGTAATCAATTCTTAGTCGGAAATACTTAATAATGGCGAAAAAGTGTATTTCAATTTGCTCTCCATTCCGGTCCAAGGGCATCCGCCGTGAGCGTTGCATGAGTTTCTAGTTTTCTTTTAGTCGCTTTGAAAAAAGAATGCATGTGCATATTTAAATGACATTAAATCTTTTCTGTGGCTAACGTGGCTAAGCAGGAAAAGTACGACACCCAGTTCCCAGCTTTGATACCTGAACTGAACACCTCGCACAAGGAGACCAGGAAGTCAACTGTCTCCTCCGCTTATGGGTTTCTGTTAAGTAATACGATTAAAATAATATCTCATTAAAAATCTATTAAGCTCTATTTCTATTTCTACCACCGGCGTAGTGGCTAGAGTACGACACTCAGACGCCAATAGTGCGGGTTCGATTCCTGCCTGAACACCTCGAATTTTTCACGGCACCACCTCTTTCGAGCTGCTAGCAACAATAGTAATTAATGTCGGAGAAAAAGCTTCTCAAATTTCGCCGTTCGGAGTCGGCAAAAAACTGTAGGTCCCTTCTACTCGTGAGAGAACAGTAGCGCACACAACACGAGTAGTTGATGAGCAAGCTAGGCCCTGGTCCCCCTTTGGACTGTAGCGCCAACAATTATTATTAATAGAAGAACTGAAGAAAGTCAAGGCTAAAATCGCCGAACATGCAAAACACGTATTACGCAGACAAACAAAATAAATATTCTATATACTGTGAGCGTCAAAAGTGAGTAAACCCTTCCCTTCTACCCGTGAGAAAACAGTAGCGCGCACAACACGAGTTGTTGATGAGCGAGCTAGGCCCTAGTCCCCCTGTGGACTGTCGCGCCAACAATTATTAATTATTATGACAGGTGCAACGTTCTTCGGTTTGGTCCACTTACACTGTCGCCTTCGACAAAATTTTGTTGCAGATAGATTTGCTTGATACTCTTTACTTCTCTACCATTTGTTCGGAATTTCGCGCAGAAAGTATGACGATTGATCTCTCTTCCAAAGTGAGGGCAATCTGAATAAAAAATTATCCATCGTAGTGAGACCTCCTTAAGCTGTATAATGCAAATTAATGGACACTCATTACAGCAGACGTAGCTATGTGTGGGTGCTTCCTGGGGAAAATCCTTCAGTCTGTTCTTGGTCTTAGAAATCGAACGACGCTGGATGAAGTGGATGCGGCATGACTGCTGATGGACACATAAGGGCCTGTGCAACGAAATTAAGGTTGTCACACGAATTTAAAACCATTGCCTCAGCTAAGTAAGACACATAAAGCGCTGGGGCAGGGAAAGTCTTTGACTCTAAACTCGAAGGACAGCGCAATAGAGGAATCCGCATGCTGACATTGACCTGCATATGGATAGATGGAAGGGACTGTCGACAGACCCATACTCTGTATAAGGAAGAAATTTGTCTCTGAGACCCGTGCAGCCTTTCAAAACCTTAGCCAACAGAAGCACAAGAACGGATTCATTGATAAACCTTTAATTTCAAAAAATACGATTGCCGAAACTTGTCGCATAGGCACCTCAATGTTTCGTTTTCCCCGAGGATGAATATTCAACTAGGAACAAGATGCAACATTGTTTTCCAAACCCACTCCACTTTTGCATTCTCCATCAATGGCACAATAATCAAAATACCAGATCTTCCATCATCCCCTTAAAACGTCGTGATTAGTCCTTTCAGTGAAAACTCGCCCACACGCCAGCAGGCAAATCAAAAAGATTGCCAAAGAAACCCATCCCCAAGCCGTTGGTTCCGAAATCCAAATGTGCCACTCAAAATGCGCCCCAGCCCTCTCCCAAATCCAGCATTCCAAGATAACTTCACAAAAAACTAACCAAAATCCAACACGCACACTGTGCGAGTGCCATCACGAAGCACCGGCCCCACCCCAATCATCCCTCCCTCGTCTCACGTCACACAGCGTCCCGAGAAATGTTTTCCAATTCAATATTTAATTTCTCAACTTCAGTGCTGCTGCTTCTGGTGGTGATGCTATCCAGTGCAGCACAAGCAAAGGAAGGATAACTCCAACCAACCGTCGCGGTTGGACATGTACTTCTTTTGAAGTTTTCGCACCCGAACCAAAGGAAACCGGGGTGAAATCCTTCACGAGGATAAGAGAAAACAAAACAACAAAATGCAAAGAAAAGCCACAAACTGCACAGGGCAGGACTTAGGACTCGGACCATCTGAGACCGGCACCCGGCGTGGAGGTGGTGGAAAAAAGCGAACTTTCACGGGACCTTATCGCCCACTCCTCCATCGTTCGCGGAATTTCTGATTTTCGTACACAGGACACGGCCCACAGCCCACAGCCCGACCCCGCCTCCCGGCCGCGTCAGGATGACTTCGAAGTTTCATTCCTTCAGCTGTTTGTCGAGTTTTGTTTCTTATTTCGCCGGCCCTGCGCTCGCCTTCTGTCCATCTTATTAGCTCTAGGAGGAAACTTAAACGGAAACTTTCCTACAGGCCACCGCCGCACCGCGCCTTTCCCCCGCGTCCGAACTGATCCTGATCCTTTTGTCTTTTCATGAAATTTTAATTGTGAATTTAATTAAAGATGCTTGGCATTCCTTTGAAGAAGTTGGGCCCTGTGCCGACGCTCCACTCGGCTCAACTTCAGCCTGTTGACAAAAGAGATCACGCGGCAGAGGCCTTCGAGGATGTTTGGCCAGCGAATTAGGTGAAGTGCGGACCGGAGGATGAGCCAATGAAGCCGAAGGGACCCGCATGGTGCTCCTGTTGACTGATGTGAATAAGTATTCCGGTTGATGTTGGCGGACACGATTTATTTACGTGAAATTAAGCAAATTAATGGGGTGGTGGCCGGTGTGCTGGGGCAGGATGAAAGGTCACAGGCCGCGGCGGGGGACAAACGGAAATCAAATTCAAATTGACCGGGAATGTTTTATTAAAATTTCAACATTTTTCGTTATTTGATTGCGGTTGGCAGTCGCGGGGGCCGGCCGGGGCCGCAATATCAAAGGGATTTGAAGCACTGCCGGCGGATCGTGTGTCAAAGCGTAGTCAGTCGGGTGGAAGAAGAACTTGTTCAAATTAATTTGCCTCAAGGATGGCGATTTGTGTCAACAGTGCTGTTGAGTGAGTGGGAGGAACGCCGACAATGTAACAGATTGTCAGGGTGGATGCGGCGTGGTTGCGGATGGACACGAAGGTGGTTGCTTAGTGGGCTGATGGTGACTTGTTAATGACACATTTTTAATTGCAGTCAGGACGGTGTTTACATTGGATTGAGTTGTGGCAAGGAGTTGGTTAGGGTTTGACACTGTGATACCGGAGATGGGGAAGGGAAACGAATTTAGAGGATTGGATGGGTTAAGCGATGAGTGGTTGGGTGGGGTTATTTGACTAAACAAATATTTAGTTGGATAAGTGAAAGGAGATGAGTGTTTTACATTGTCGGCGTTATAAGTGTTTGCGGAGTTCAGGTTTATTCAAAAATATGGGCCTTGTGAAAACAACTGGTTATTGTCGACTGCGACTCCACTTCAAGTCGCCCAGGATTTTGTCTAGAGATTGAATTTGCGCTTTGGTTGTTCACGGTTTTGGTTAGTCTTTTAGGCTATAATCCTAAATGACACAGAGGTTAATTGATTTTTTTTGTTCTTAAATAGCTTTTTGGTGAGCGCCGTGTAGTAGTGGCAGCAGCGGCTTTACAAAAATGGTGCCGTGAAAAAATCGAGGTGTTCAGCCAGGAATCGAACCTAGACCCTTCGACGTGTGAGCATCGCACTCTACTCACTATGGCACGGCGGCCACAGAACTCTCTAAATGGCGCAATATGAAGTGGACAAACGAGTCCTTAATAGTTTTATATGGAACTCCTGGGAACATGACAATTGTTCGTAGGCGAAAAACCAAGAGTTTCAACTGGAGCGCACTATCAAGACTGTAAAGCACGCCGAAGCAAGAATTATCGTATTCAGATGCTTTTCCTGTTATGGTCCCACATTTGGATAAAAAAAAATGATATCCGCCGGAGTTTATGTCAGCATAATGAAAAAAATCATGCTACCTTACGCAGAGTGGAATATGCCGCTTAAATAAATTCTGCAGCAGGACAATGACCCCAAACATGGCCAAAGAATTTAAGAATTTTTCCAAAGCAATCAAGTTCAAGTTATGTAGTGGCCGCCTCAGTCTCCGGACCTGAATCCCAATGAATATCTTTGGACAAATGTTAAAAAGGCTGTATATTCGTATGAAGCAAAACCCAAAAATACAAAACAGCTATGGGTTGTGCAGGTTGCGTGGAAGAATATCCCTGTTCTGCGATGTTAGGCCTTAATCGACTCCATGCCACGTCGTTATGACGCTATACTTAAAAATGAAAGTTATACGAACAAATACCAATCCCAATAAAAAATAAAAATATAAAAAAAAAATATAAAAGAAATAAATAAATAAAAATTAAATATAAATAAAAATTAAATAAAATAAAAAAAATAAAAGAAAAAACTTCCTATTCCCTTGACTTTTACTTCATAGTTATGAATTTTTGCACTTGGTGCTATTATTTTGCACACACCAAAATTCGGGGTTATGCCGGATAACGGGCCTTTTCTAAGTTCAAAATGCACTTTTTTCATATTTTATTTATGGGTTTTATAACTCATAGAATAAGAATGTTGTCCCATTAATACGAAATTTGTCTTTTATATTTCGGGATTGGGCAACCCTAGTGCTGCAATCTGGTAACTGCCAGCTCTATCGTAAAGTTTGACATGTTTGAGGTTATACGTACTCAGAATGTTTTGACATATGAGCGCTATTTGTGTTGTTTACAGTAACTTAAAAGATTCATCAGATTTTGACAACTTTTGACGTGGATTAACTCAACGAATTTCGTGAAGGTCATCCGAAATCAGTTGTTGCTCCGGAAACCATTGATGCTATGCGACAACTGATACTGCAAGATCTTCATGTGATCTATCGTGAGATTGAGACAATCTAAGGCATTAGTGGGATCAGCATACATTCAAAATTGCATGGACATTTGACCGTCAAAAAAATTTGTTCGCGTTGGATCGTACACAATTTGTCAATCGTTCAAAAAAAGGCTCGTGTCAATTAGTCGAAAGAAGTGCTGCAAAAATACGATCGCGGTGCTTCGAAACACGTCTATGACATCGTGACAGGTGATGAATCGTTGATTTACGCGTATGTGCCCGAAAGTAAACAGCAGTCGACTGTATAAGTGTTTCAAATTGAGCCTAATCCAACAAAAGTTGCTCACGGACAAAGCACTTCCAAGCAAATGTTCGCTTGTTTTTTCGGAAAAACTGGACATGTCACAACCGTAGGAGTACCACTAGAACAACACAGAACAGTCAAGCGGTACACAACCATTTGTTTGCCAGTTGTCTTCCAATAAATCAGGAAGACCAACCGCCGACAACGGATGATTCTTTTTCTCAAACAAATGCATTTTTGAGCACACAAAACATCATTTTGATGAGTCATCCGACGTATAGTCCTGACTTGGCGCCGAATGACTCATTTTTGTTCTCGTACGTAAAAAATAAAATGAGAGGTCAACGTTTTTCGACACCTGAAGAAGCGGTTGATGCGTTCAGAATGCATGCTTTGGAGATACCTAAATCAGAGTGTCAAAAGTTCTTCGACAATTGGTTCAAGCGCATGCAAAAGTGTATAGATCTTTATGGGGAATATTTTGAAAAACAATGCTGTTGCTATTTTCGATGATTAATATTTGTTTTTGTTCTCTTATCCCGAAATATAAAAGGCAACCCTAGTATGATGTGTTTACATGGCTGTAAGAAGAAGTTATTAGCAAAATTTGTTGCAAAATTGTGACAAGTTGCCTTTACATAATTCACATGTACTCTGCCATTTAAGGGCAGACTTACTGCATTTGCTTACGACACTTACTCAAGTAAATGTCTTTTAACTGTGCACCTGGACAAAAACATCATCTTGACTTATTGAGAAATTGGTTTGCTGTTCATAAGTTCATTATGTGTGACAAAACAAAATTAATGATTTTTAACACTAACTTTTCGAATATTGACGAATCACCACTAATGAACCACCCCCATGAATACAAACGATTTTAGTTTTCTAACATTGAAATGGAATGGTGGAATGTGTTCCACCGTCAAATGAAGTATTAATAACATTTGACGGTGGAACACATTTTTGTATCAACTGCATTAAAATAGAACGTGTTGAAAGCTTTAAGTACCTCGGCATAATAATAATAATTGTTGGCCCTACATTCCAAAGGGGGACCAGGGCCTAGCTTGTTCATCAACTACTCGTGTTGTGCGCGCTGCTGTTCTCTCACGGGTAGAAGGGACCTACAGTTTTTTGCCGACTCCGAACGGCGAAAATTGAGAAGCTTTCTTAGACAGTTATTACTATTGGAGTGTTGTCAGCAGCTCGAAAGAGGTTGTGCCGTAAAATATTAGAAAAATTGGTGTTGAACTGGGAACCTAGACCCTTCGGCGTGTGGGTCTACGCCACGGCGACCACCTCGGCATAATACTGGACAATAAAATCAATGGGGTTAAACACACACAGTATCTATGACATCTTAATAGAGTAGTAAGACAAGTGCATCATCTTGGACTGTATTGTCCCTCCTCTAAACTAATGTTATTTACAATATATAGTATGAGACTCCTTGTAATAAAATTCGGGGTGAAAGCATACAATACCTTTATTAAAATTAACAAGAAACAAAGAATTGATTAGAAAGGAAAGCAGTACGAATGCCTGTATCCTATATAGAGGAGAATCAAGGAAAGTGGCCAGATCGCACTTCCAACATTAGACCAGTTAATTCAGAATGGCAAAATCAGACCTCCTAGAATTTCGCCTTAGAGAGACCTCTTTCAACGCCACTCATCACACTGTCGTCTTAATACTTCTTCTGCTCCTCTTTTTATACGATCTCAAGAAAACTTTTACAATCATTTCCATAGAATAAAGCTTTTGCAAAATATTACAAAACAGAACTTTTTCTAATAGGTTAAATTACATCAATTTTTGGTTATGGTGTGTAATAATAATAAACAAAAGCATTCATTGAGTTCATAAATAAACTGTTGTTACAAATATGGAATCACTTGAATATTTTACAAAAAACATACCTTACTGATTAAACAAAAACATGCAACCAGACTACCGTGCCGTAGGGAATAGAGTGCGACACTCATATGCCGAAGGTCTGGTTTCGATTCCCGGCTGAACATCTCTAATTTTTCGCGGCACCACCACTTTCGAGATGCTGACAACATTAATGTCGAAGAAAAAGCTTCTCGCCGTTCGGAGTCGGCTAAAAACAGTAGATCCCATATCCTCGTGAGAGAACAGAACCACGCACAACACGAGTAGATGAGCAAGCTAGGCCCTGGTCCCCCTGTGGACTGTCGGGCCATCCAATTATTATTATGCAAACAGCATTGTTTGCAAGATCCATCGTAGAGCTAATAGCTTAAATCTGTTCAAAAATCTTAATTTTTTTCGTTTAAACATTTCTATTAAAATATTTTATAAAAATACGGGTTTTTACAAAGTTCGTAACACAGGTAATAACATATTGCGAGCCTACCAGTCTGTGTGTTGTGCACAAGGGTAACTTCCTCACCATGTAAAACAACACCAGTTCAGTGATGACAACATGCCTCGGAAAAGGGCGGATTAACTATTGAAAAAGTCGATCAAAGCTGCTGGAGCGGACGAGCTGCCCGCAGAACTATTTAAAGCAGCTGGAGATGACCTGGTTGAGCGCATGCACAAGCTCATATGTAAAATATGGTCGGAGGTAATCATGCCCTATGAGTGGAATCTTAGCGTCCTTTGCCCGGTCGACAAGAAAGGACACCCCTTTGATTGCGCCAAATATCTGGGGTTCCGAACATCGATCCTCTCTGCCGTATTACGTGAGCGTCTGAAACCCGTTGCCCACAACCTGAGAGGATCTTATGAGTGTGTTTTCAGACCTGAGAAGTCCACGATAGACCAGATGTACAGTTAGCGGCAGAACCTAGAAAAGACCCAAGAAGTGCAAATCGACACTCACCACCTATTCGTTGATTTTAAGGCCTGTCATAAGGCATACAGTCATATGCGACAGTGTGCATGAATATGAGCTACTCAATGCTTTGTCTAGTTTTGGCATTCCTGCCAAACTCGTCAGATTATGTAGGATGACGACGGAGGACTCTCGCTGCTCTGTCAAGGTCGGTAACGAACCCACCGAGACCTTCAATGTCAAAAAAGATTTTAGACAAGGCGATGCACTGTCATGTGACTTGTTTGACATCATTCTAACTAACTCACAAGTCAACACCAGAAGCAAAAAGTCTGTTCAATCGCTAGCTTACACTGATGACATTGAAGTGATTGGACGAGCACAGTGAGCCGTCAATGATGCGTTTGCTGGCATTGAAGCGGAAACGGCTAAAATGGGTCTGGCGGTAAATGAGGGCAAAACTAAGAACATGCTATCATCATGGAGGGACACACAACGTCGACGTGTCGGACAAAGCGTTACAGTAGGCAGCAGCATCTTCAAGGTAGTCAAGGACTTCATCTACCTCGGCCCCGCGGTAAACAGGGACAACAACATCAGTACCGAAATCAAACGCAGAATCGCTGTTTCTTTGGGCTGAAGTGGCAATTGAGTAAAAAAGCCCTCTCTCGAAGGACTAAGCTTGATTAATATGACAACTTCATCATCCTATTCCTACTCTATGGCGCGGAAACCTGGACGTTACTAAAAGCGGATGAGGAAGCCCTTAATCTGTTTAAGAGAAAAGTTTTGCGTGCTTGGTTTTGGTCCTGTTTGCATTGATGGCATCTGGAACAGAAGATAAAATAACGAACTCTACGGGCTGTACAGCGACATGCGTCTGATCAAGCGTCTTCGGATACAAAGCTTAAGATGGCTGGGACATGTAGAGCGTATGGACACCACTGCACCGGCCCGAAAAGTCTTTGAATCCGAGCCATTGGGACAACGCAACAGAGGACGGCCTAGACTAAGGTGGCGCACACAAGTGGAGAAGGACCTCAACCAACTTGGAGTACGCATTTGGAGGCAGCTAGCGAAAGACCATGCTGGCTAGAGAGGCACGTTGCTTGAGGCCCAGGTCCACCACGGACTGTAGCGCTATAAGAAGAAAAAGAAATCATGATTCGCCCGCTTGGACGAAGTATCGCAATCAACTGGATTGACTGTTTGCAATCGCATTCGAAGTTATGCGCACTCTTTAACACTAGATTGCCGAAAGAAGTCACTTTGACTGCTTTTCAATTTCAGTCAGAAAACTTCTTCATTAATAATAATTGTGTGGCGCTATGGTCCATAGAGGGACCAGTGCATAGCTTGCTCAACAACTACTCGTGTTGTGCGAGCTACTGTTCTCTCACGAGTAACGGCCACCTGTATGTATTTGCTGTTTAAAGGATTCAACTGTGGCAACAAAAACACTTTTCAGGTTCGAAAGGATTCCAACGGAATGCTTTGAAGTAGTTTTCTAGAAGATTTCATTGTAGGAAATAAAGATAATGCACGTTGCCGACTGACTTTGGGAGCTTCCCTTTTTGGCCCTCTTGTTATTTTCGTGAACGAATTAAAGCTTTATTGTTCTTTTCCGGCGTGATACTTCAAAAATGAAATTCTTTTTCCGAAATCAAGTTTAATCAACAGTCATGTTGAACTTCAATCTCTGACTATCTCGACTAAATCTCAGTCAGAAGGAGTGAATACACAGATATCAACTTCTTAAGCAACGTTTCATTCTTACCTATTCCGAGAAGGTTCAACATTGTCTTCAAATTTACCTGTTTGGGTGTATAGTAGCAAAAGCTTAACAACAAGTTCCTCATCTCTACAAGTTCAACATTCAACAGAGGAAATTGAAGAACTATCCTTGCCAGATATATGTATGTGAAGGGACATATGTGGGAGTAGAAATCGGTTTCTAAAATTGAATAGTTTTTATTAAAAGAAAATTAAAAAAAAACATCACTCAAAGAATTGTCGGAAGTGACTACATTTTTTGCCACTCTTGTAATTTTCGAGTACCATTTCTAAAAGTGAGTCCTCCCTGGCATCAATCTTATCAATAAGTCATTCTTCGATTTTTTCAAAAGACCCGAACCGGTGAACTCTCAAATGGATTTGGACCATCGGAAAAGGCAGTACTCAGAAAAATACGGGGAGTGATGTAAGGCCTTTCAAAGTTCCCAGATAGATTTTAGCCGCTATAGTAACTTAGAGCCTTGTTATGCCTATTATTTGCTTCTGCTTCTGATTCCTCATCACCAATCTTTTTGGGCTGGCCAAACGTTCTTTTCCTTCGACGCTTTAACCAACACTTTTGAAGCGTCTAATCCCTTTTCTGCATGATTTAACGGACAACGCAGATCCACCATAATCTATTCTTCCAATACTTTTTATTTAAGATAAATCCGGACATCTTGGAAGACGCAAATGAACAATATTGGTGCCTAAAACAGGCGCTGATGCACATTCACTATTGCTGACAACTTCCAACAAAAAACCATTTCAATAAAATAGGCAATCGCTTCCAATATCAGCTACAACTTGCAGGTGGCGCCATCTTTTGAAAACAACCGAATGAATGTATACCCCCAATACGAATATATATACTACATTTATTGTTCTGAGAAAATGTATTGTCTTACAAGCAAAATAAATAAAAACGTAAATCTACCCGACAGATACACTAAATAGCTTTCATTCTGTAAAAAAACGAACTTGCAAAAACTGTAAGTAACTCTTCCTTTAATCTCTGGCTGTGGACTTCTTCGGCGCCGGTGTGGCAACATTCCGATGATCCTTCTTTTCCCGCTTAACAAAACCATATGCATCGGTAGGGCTCTTGTCCGCCTTGTAAGCCGCTGACGTTGGCCCGCCAGCACTGCGCCCGTTGTCGTATCTTGGACGATCGTACCGCTGCCCTAGGTCCACACTAGCTGGCGTTCGGACAATCTCCGGCAAGTGCGCGTAGTAGACTATGCGTCGATTTCGAGTATTGTAGCTGGGACGGTCGTAGACTTCGTTATGATAGAGTGGGCCGTAATCGCGGGGCTCCGGCACGTCGTACCTCCAGTCGGGGTAATTATAGTAGGGGTCGGGATAATGGGGTACACGGGGACTATAACTGTCAAATGGATCATAGTGGCGGCGGTACAAGTAGTGATCTTCGTAGTTGTACGGATCACGATCATACTGGTCGTCGTATCTGAAAGAAAAAATCTTGAAGTTTGGTTCCCTGGAAAGCTAATCGCAACTCACCTGTCATACCGCCGCAAATATTGATCATAAGACCTCGAAGGGTACATTTCAAACTTGAAGGGGTCGTATTTGTCGTAACGTGTCTTAAGCGGCGGTGGGGTGATCTTCAGAATTGCACGATCCTTGGGCTCCGGTTCGACTTTCTTCGGCTGAGTGACGAAATTCACTCTGGGCTGTCTTCCTCTGTAACCGTCATTAGTTGCCTCGGGAATAGAATCTACATCATCGTCACGCTTTATGTTCCACGAGTAGTCGTTCCATGAGTCTTTGCGATAGTACTCAGGCTCCATTACTTGCTTCTCGGCTTTTGGCAGTTGTCTGCTCTCCCGACTAGCGTCCACAACTTCAATCTTTTCACTGTCCACATTCTCCTCGATGTCCTCCTTCTGTGGCTTAGCGGTTGCTCCTTTGATTGCGTCGTAGGGTGATGTTGATCGACGGTTTCGTATTGATTTTGACGATCCTGTATTGGATGAAGCCAAGCTTCGAGCCTCATAGTAAGCACTGTCCGATTGATAGTACTCGGGTGATTCTTCGAAATCATAACCGTCAAGAATTTCGACGTCTTGCGGAATGTATAGGGCGGATGCGCACTGTCCACACACCCAAAAGGCGAGAAACACATGCAAAGCCAGCATTGTCGTAGTAGGTGGGTTGTGGGCCCTGAACGATGTAGGACCTATTGGACTCTGAAATGGAAAGAATGGGATTGGTAACTAGCGTGGAAAGTAAGCCAGCAATTTATATGTAGTGCCCAGAAGCCGTAGTATAAAATATTCATTTCCTTCTGGCTTGTTTCAAAAATGTTTGTGTTTTTTTAAACCTACAAACATGAATTTTATGTTTATTTAAAGAATTCGTGAAATGAAAAATCTTTTGGGATTCTATGGCTTGTTAGACCTAGACATTGCCTGAAGTAACGAGAAGGTACACTCCAGTTCACAACACCTACTGCAAATATAGTCACCAACGTAAAGATGTTTTTTTTTTTTAAGTTTAGCATTATTAATTTGTGACATTCTTCTGTTCCAAAAGAGGTGGCTGATATTGCAGGCTTTTGCAGCCGTAGGTTGAGGGCAAAGAATCTGTGAGGTGAAGTATTTTCTACAAGTGTCCGTCAAAGTCGGAACTTTTAAGTCAATTTTCTTATAATCATATATATATAATCTTATAGCATCAGAGAGCGTTTGATAAACATAAATACTGAAATGCCAGCGTTGGGCTAAATTAATCACTGCTCTTCCCACTTCAATTCCTTCCTTATTGATGATTTTATTGAGGTACACACGGTGGTAGCCGTGGCATAGTGAGTAGAGTGCGACGCTCACAAGCCGAAGGTACAGGTTCAACACTCAAAAAGTAATAACTGTCTAAGAAAAGCTTTTTAAACTTCGCCGGAGTCGTAAAAAAACTGCAATGCCGTTTTGCTCGTGAGATAACAGTAAAGCGCACAACACAAGTAGTTGATAAGCAAGCTAGGTCCAGGTCCCCCTGTGGACTACCGCGTTATACAATACCATACCCATGAAAGAGCGATCGCAACCTGTGAATTAATGTCAAAACTCTTTATATGAAAATCTTTTGAAAAGCGGCAAGAGAAATTAGAAACAAAAATGTTTCACCAGTTTGTATAAATGAAAACATTCATACAAACAAACATTCATGGTTTTTGTTACATCAGTTTTTTTTTTCACTTGCCAGCAGTCTTATGGGTGGATAACCTTCTCAGACGTGGAAATAAATCAATGATAAATAATATAAAAATACGTGCAGTAAATTTCGTGTACGCAAACGAACTAGTCAAGCGAGAGTAACACTCGCATGAAAAGTGTTTCGTTTTCTAAATGTCAGCGACAGTCGAATGGCAAGTGTTTTATTTTTTCAATGAGTTAAGCTTTCCATTTAGGAACAATTTTCAATTTACCGCATCTTAGAATTTCTACATCCAACCGAACATTGAAATTCAAGCGATTTTTCGGTACCTTTAAGTGACCGGGATTAAGTCACAGCACGGACCGAGGGTATAAGTTGAGTACATGCACATATCGAGGAAAGAAAGTCGTTCAGTTTCAACGGCGCAATAGTCACTCGTGGAGAATGACTGGTTACTTTGGGATCTGACCAAATTGATTTTCTATAACGCATTTTCGCTACAACGCTGTTCTTAAAATGGTGAAAGTTTCTTAAAACGCTACTCGTACAACGCGATTTTTATGACGTAACGCGGATTTGCCTTTAACGTAGGGAAACTTTAAAATAGCGCGAATTTCGGCGTTAGTGAACTCCATGTTTACACGTCTATAACTGTTGAACGCAATATCCAAACTAATTATGCATAGCGTTTTGTAGGTTATGTCAAGACCTTTCAAATGATGTATAGTATTGCCATAAACAAGCTCTGTACCGCTTTGTACATAGCTGGAAAATTCAAAAGACGAAAAGGCGAGAGATATTTGACAACCTTATGTTTTTACCGCCCAATATGACAGGGCACGATAGCTGCGTTCGAAGCATAGAACATATGAAATTTGTTTAATTCCTTTGAGTTAATCTTAGAGAAGATCGAGTCAACACGACTTCTGTTAAAGAAATCCAGAAACAATTCTCAGTTTTTTAAATTTAATTCAATTGTTCATAGCTCTCTTAACGAAATACTTCGTTTATCACTAAATGTTGTTGGAAAGCGCTATACGAAAATCCCCGTTCGGGAAACTCTTACGTTAGGAAAATTGTTGCAGTAGAAGATGATACATTTCATGAAATAATAATGGATGATATACTATTTCGGATGTCGATATAAACGAAGATTTAGTGCAATGTGAAATAACGAACCGGTTGCCGATAACAGAATGTGACAAAAGCACATTTAGAAGGACGATCCTTTAATGGGTAGAGCAGAAATATTTAAACGAAATCTTCAAAACAGCTTAACTCCCTATCAAGATACATATTTAAAAAGATTTCCGAAATAAGGCGAACAAACTTCATTAGATAACTTTTTCAAACAAACAGACTGAATCTGATAGTGTTTCATTTTAGGTTTTGCACTAGTACGAACAGAACGTTCGATAAACATCATACTAAGTGTGAGGAGGAGTAGAAAGTTGTGGTTCTATTTTTGCTTTAATTTGTTTATGTCATTAATTTCAACTTGAATATGATACGTAGAATTTAAACTTTATTTTATATCGTTTTTTTTAATAAAATAAACTCATGTCAATCGACTTTCATTAATATAGCATTTTTATTAAAAATAAATTCTAATTTTTGTTCATATACCCTGCAAAACAATTTCTTACAACGCGGCACTAACTGGACCCCTATTCTTTGTGTTGCAATAACCCTTCTGTATATCGTTGTACAGAAATATAGTGGTTTTAGTTTTTAAAAATCAGCCAAACCGAACTGGCTTGCAGCAATTTTCATTTAATGGTAATAAAAGCTTTAAGCTTTAAGTGTGATTTCCAGAGAATAGCACTTGTCTTCAACAGTTCGAATCCTAAAGATGTTTAAGATGATCGTCATGTAAAACAAAGCAAATTTATTGTGCATAACAGAAGCCAATGAAAACCATCATTTATTATTATTTTTATTATTCGTCCCAAAATAAGATTCATGAAAAACAATTCCAAAAGCATTCGCATTAGGATTAAAAAAAAATACTAATCCAATTTAAATGAAGTCCAAAACAACGAATATAAAATTGAAAGCGCTTCTTTTGGGTCTATGGAAAAGAACAATAGTTCCAAACTGATCTAACCGTGATCAAATGTCATTCAGAAATTTCAAAACACAAATGATGTTGCATTTTTGAACAAAATTTTGAAGTCTGTCAATTGTTAAGAAGTGAGACCTAACATCTCTCAACGGTTGGCAAAATCTTGAAAACATAGAGCAACATGGCTAAAGCATTTATATAAATTCTATCATTTAAATAAATATCTTCTTCTTCTTCGAAAGGCGCTTCAGTCCGGGGCGGACCTGGGCCTCAACCAACATGCTTCTCCAGCTAGAAAGATCTCTTGCCAGCTGCCTCCAATTGCGCACTCCAAGTTGGTTGAGGTCCTTTTCCACTTGTGTGCGCCATCTCAGTCTAGGACGTCCTCTGTTGCGCTGTCCCAGTGGTTCGGATTCGAAAACTAAATAAATATGAACAATATCAAATCTGAACAGATGTGTTCCCATACCCGAAAATCAAAACCGTGCAAAACAGCGCGACTTAACGAAAGTTTGTTCAGGTATGTATGTTTTCACCATCATTTCTTGTGTTAAAAGTGGAAACATGGAAAAATACTATCGACTTACTCTCTCGAGTAAGGGCTCATTTGGCTTAAACCCAATTTTAGGGCGTATTGGAACAGATTGTGGGTGATTTGCGCTGTTCTGTCCTTTTTATTCTTTTCGCATGTGCGAAAACACACTTATTATGGGTTACTCGTATATGCATAAGTTTCGAGAATATTGTGATTAAAGTCGTATTCAAGGACTTAGGACTGATCACTGATTTAACGTCGGTGTCCCACAGATTGAAAATAAATAGCAATGGAAATCCCCTACAAAAAATTGACTTGTTAAAGATGATAACATCACTCTCAGTTATCAAAACATTCAAGGAAAAGAAAACCAAGTAGTCAAACAGAAACTGTGGGAACGATAAATGATTATTACCAGACTATTTTATTCGACTTAAAAAAAATATTAACGGTAATGCAGATCTGATCTGTATTTTTTCACATCTGTTGAATGATGAATGAAATTTACATTTATTCCACGAAAATAACTTTAAGATTAGTTTTCATGTCTTCATCTTTTATGGACACGAACACAAATTTTAGACTTTTAAAGCTTATTTTTGTCCTCCTCGGCAAGGAAGTAGAAGTAAATTTGAGAACTTATCCAAATTATGCTATCAACAGTCTAGCCATGAATAAGTTCTTGCTTACACGTTCACTTTTCTTTTCAGTATCTTAGCACTCACCAAAGGAACAACAAGACTCCACAAAAAGTTCAAATAATCCAAGCGAACTGAAAACTTCTGACTCCGTTGAATAACCGACTCCAACTGAAACTGTCTGCGCAATTGTTGCGGTTCGTTATTGAAATATTCCCCAGTAGCGCCTACGACGCACGGAGGCCACTCACAACCACTCAACCGTTCAATAGCGCCCACAACACTACACACCGTGATCTATCCCAGAATTTATCTGCATGTAACAACAGAACGATGTCAGACTCTGTTTCGATGATATTTATGAGCCCTGCCAACCGCTCCGGTGAGAAACCACTACACGGTGATGATTTAATTCAAAAGCCGCACTGAGAAGCGTATATCATCCGAATCAGATCGCTCTTACGCTTCTTTCACTGCAACCCTGCCGAAACACTCCTAGATTCCACGTAACGTTCTCGTAATTACGAGCTATTAGAATTTATGAACAAGAGGTTGCCCAAGCTGGAGCTCTTGCAGGCAGCGGCACTGCTGTTGCGCCTTGAAACATTCCTCTCGCAGTTCGGGTGGAGTTATCCCACCAACACCATCACCACCGCGCCACTGTTGCGGGTTGACAACCGCAAAAAGGGCTGCCAACCGTAAATCCGGTCACAGCCACTGAATAGATGGTGTTCCCAAAACCTATCAAAACTTTTCAATAGCTACGCTGGTAAGTGCAAAATGGTTAAACAGTTCCGCATGTTGGAGGAAGCTGTTGCCTTTGTTCTGATTGTGGGATGGGTGTAGTGCATGTGCACCACTATTTGATGGAGAGCCGGTTGCGCATGACACCACCGACACATTGGGAGCAACTAGAACCTATGGCTTTGGCCTGAGACCTTAACACCGTTCAGGCTTCAAATCGAAAGGTTAACAGCCATTATTTAGATAAACGCGGGGTGACATCTGTGTAGAAAGTGAAAATCCATTCGTTTGAGGAAGGGGATCGGCGGCGCGCATCAATTATGATAGCAATCGCTTTTTGGAGCAAATTTAAGGCAAGCGACGAATTAGTTGAGGGCGCCGTTCGCGGTTGGTAGGGCCAATTAACTGCTTTGCAAAGATCTGCACAGATGATTGCGATGCCTGCAATTTGGGGCTAACAAGGAGTTCAAATGAGTTCAAAGCAATTAAAATTTGCAACTCAAACTGTGTCGTTATGTTTGCGCACAGTTTCATGTCAAGACATCTAACAGGGAGGCGATATAAATTTCCGGATATACTCGTACCTTGAAAATAAAGGCAGGCATAGCAATAATTAAGGTAAGCGGCACAACAATGTCAAAATAAAAAGGAATACTTAACATTGTCCTACTACTTGTTCGGCAACGAGCGTTGTAATGTATTTTTCCGCTTCCATTAGTAGAAAATTGGGATGTCCACTAATCTTAAGGGCACTTTCTTTCTGGAAAACCTCCATCGATAAATCTTCTTCTGTTTTCATGGACAAATTCAATATATTGTATGATATTTCTTAAAGAATGGGTTTAGGAAAACGCAAAAACAGACTTTAAAATCAATTCGGCTTGAACTCTTGAGGATCATACAGACCCTGTCCAAATTGATCTTCGACATTCAATGCAGAGATTAAGAGTCATGAATAGGATTTTCGATATTATCTAGCAATACGACCTTTTCCACGCTATTTTTAAACAATTTCTTTATATGATCCATGAGATGATCGCGAGTAAAGGGTTTACTGTAAAACCTATTCATATAACCTTTTATTGCGTACATTTGTCTCTCTAATACTTTTAGTTGCTGGCAAATGCCTCGACAAGTTTAACATTAAATTTCTGTTTTACATTTTACATTTACATTTTATTTCTTCTTCTTCTGTGTATGGCACTACAGTCCAGCGCGAACCTATGCGTCAACTAACCTCTAGTGGACTTATGCCAGCACGATCTTTCACTAGGTGCCCCCAATTGCGTACTAGAAGTTGGTTGAAGTCTTTCTCCACTTGTGTGCACAACTTAAGACTAGGCCGTTCTCTGTTGCGTTGTCCCAATGGCTCAGATTTGAAGACTTTTCAGGCCGGAACAGTGGTGTCCATACGCTCTACATGGCTTAGCCATCTTGAGCGTTGTATACGAATACGCTTAACCAGACGCATGTCGCTGTACAGCCCATAGAGTTCGTCGGTATAGCTTCTCCTCCAGATGCCATCAACGCAAACAGCACCAAAAATCGCACGCAAAACTTTTCTCTCGAAGAGACTAAGGGCTTTCTCATCCGCTTTTAGTAACGTCCAGGTTTCCGTGCCACAGAGTAGGACTAGGATGATCAAGCTGTTATATAAAGCGAGCTTTGTCCTTCGGGAGAGGGCTTTATTACTCAATTGCCTCTTGAGCCCAAAGAAATAGCGATTGTCAAGAGTGATTCTGCGTTTGATTTCGGTATTGATGTTATTGTCTCTACTTACCACGGAGTCGAGGTAGACGAAGTCCTTGACTACCTCGAAGTTTCTGCTGCCTAGTGTGACGCTCAGTGCGTCGATGATGTGTGTTCTTCCTTGATGACAGCATATACTTAGTTTTGCTCTCATTTACCGCCAGACCGATTTTAGCCGCTTCGGCTTCAATGCCAGAAAACGCCTCATTGACGGTTCACTGTGTTCGTTAACTCTCATCATATCATCAGCTTAAGCTAGCAATTGAACTGACTTCTGGAAGATCGTGCCTCTAATATGGACTTGTGAGTTACGCACGATCTTCTCGAGGATGATGTTAAAGAAGTTACATGACAGTGCGTCGCCTTGCCTAAAACCTTTTTTGACATTGAAGGTCTCGGTGAGTTCGGTACCGACCTTGACGAAGCAGCGAGAGTTCTCCATCGTCATCCTACACAATCTGACGAGTTTGATAAAAATGTGTATCGACGAATAGGTAGTGAGCGTCGATGTGTACTTCTTGGTGATAGGAACCTATCAGGTTGTGGACAAAGGGTTTCATACGCTCACACAATACGACAGAAAGGATCTTGTATACGATGTTGAGCAAACTGATTCCTCGATAGTTGGCGCAGTCAAGGGAATCTATTTTTTCAAAGACCGCACAAACGACACTGAAATTTAACCCATGCTTTCCTCTAACCATATCTTACAGATGAGCTGATGTTTGCGCCCATCTAGAGTCTCAATATTGCTATCCTGACTTCAACTAAGTCGTGGGTCGTGGGTCGTGGTCGTTTATTCTGTCTAACAGCGAGTAGACGCAGGAGTCTGCAGAAATGATCCTTCCAAATTCTTAGCACACATTGTGATTCTACGATCAGTTGTCCATTTTTGTCCCAACAGGCTTCAATCTGAACTTTTTTCCCACCGGATTATCTTATCTTATAACTTTGACTTAATTCCTGCAATGACACTTCTTTACCTTATTTTTCTTTTGGGAAACCAGTTATCTTCTCTTCGTCTCTGTTCATGGAGCTTACGATCAGCTCAAGTTGTTCGATATAGGATTGCCTTGTTTGGGTATATTATTAGTCATCCAGCAATGGGTTCACTCTGTGGTGGTGGCCTGAAACCTAGCACATTAGTGTCAGCTATTTTGATGGCGTCTTACCAACGTTTCCATTCTTCTGCTATCGTTAGTGCAAGCAGGGTAGAACTCTGAGCGAGTTTCAAGAATACTCGGTCGGCAAAGTTCCCAGCGGTCAGTTGCGATTGTAGCTTTCCGATATCAAACCGTATTGGCCTGTCTCTGCTCCGTTGCTCTCTCGATATCCAGCTTCTAAGGTTGGTCATAACAAGGAAATGAATCGAGTCAATGTTGACGCTTCGGAAGGTTCGGACATCGATAATATTGGAGGAGTATCTGACGTTGATCGCAACGTGATAAAACTGTTTGACGATTGATTGATTAGGGGATCGCCAGGTTCCTTTATGAATGTTGAGGTGTAGATTTTGATTTAATAATAATAATAATTGTATGGCGCGTCAGTCCACAGGGGGACCAGGCTTCAGCTTACTCATGAACTACTTGTGTTGTACGCGCTACTGTTCTCTCACGAGTGGAAAGGATCTACAGTTTATTGCCAACTCCGAACGGCGAAGCTTTTTCTTAGACAATTATTACTCTTTGAGTCTTGTCAGCAGCTCAAAAGAGGTGGTGCCGTGAAAAATTCGAGGTGTTCAGCCGGGAATCGAATCTGGACCTTCGGCGTGTGAACGTCGCACTGTACCCATTAACCACAGCGGCCACAGATTTTCATTTAATTGACTAGTACTAAAAAGGAGTAATATTTTTATAATTAAATTCACTTTATGTGCAATCTTTTCAGAAAGTCCTTTTTAAACTTTTACAGTATTGGTACCACTGGAAATTCAGTTGTATGTTTCGTAACGGTAGAAATTGCTGTTTCCTTTGTTCCATTTGTTACAGACAACTTAAAGCAGATTACATGCACACAGGGTACGTTAAAATATTTGACGAGAACAGCGCAGTAACATCAACGAACTAAACACGAATAGTGTTTCCTGTACGGTTTGGATAGTCCAACAGAAACATATTTAAACAAAATGAGATCTAGTACTGAACCTAAAGATGCTCTGACCTCAGTGATATATAAACACCTGGCATTCCTATGCATTTGTGTCATTCTTTATCGTTTCTATTAAAATTAAAACAATTCAAATGGCCGCTATATAAATTTGCCTCTGCCAATCAATGTAAACAGTCTGTTGTTGTTTTTCCTGTAAAGAAATAACCCAAAAAAATAAGGAAACTCAACAGATCACATAATTATGAAGAACCTTTTCCCCCTGATGCAAACGTTTACCTATTTACTAAATAAAAGTGATTTAAAAACTTCCAAAACAAAATTTTAGATGTGACATCTGTAGTTTGTTAGAATTAGTTCCATCTATGAAATGTCAAAAACATCTGATGCCTGAAATACTCAAGTATTTCGGATTGTAAACAATGTGGAAATATGGAGAGCTCAGGAAGTCTTCTTCATCCGAAAATTGCAAGGTTGTATGAAGCTCATGAAATTTCTGAAAAAAACGAGGAGATTCTGTCGTGCATAAATAGTGACTGCACCTACAACTGGGAGAGTGTGCACAAAATCTTACATGGAAGTGAAAAAGAAAATGCTAAAGGCAAGTGTCAACTGACTTTGTATGATGGTGGCTTTGATATTCAACTTCATTTCCAGTTGAAGCATCTCCCAAAGTGTACATTGAGTTCTTAAGCTACTTTCAACGACTGGAACCACTTCTGCATCTAAGTCATAAACTGCTTATACACGAAGATGCTGAGTGGCGGAATAAGTTGCAGTGGTTAGGACAGGAAAACCAAATGCGATTCACGCTACAAGAGCATCGTTGTCCCACGTCCGAAGTGTCAACAGTGGAAAATGTCTTATTCCTAACGTCTGTTCTCGAAAATGGCCTGGGGAATATATTTTACACAATAACAGGAAAACACCCACCACATCTTTTGCGAGATCTTTTGGACACAGAGACTTTAAAAGAATTTTTCGGCGAGACGTCGGTGAGCTAGAGCCTTAACAGCCAACAGGTCATGTAAATTTTATAATTTAGATTCTATTCTTTAAAATCCTCATGGGATCACCAGAATCGGTCAACCTAAGGAACATTGTATGGCATGGCTTCCCGCTTCCGACAGAGATAAATCCTTGTTATGCGTCGACCCTACTTATTGCCTCAGCTAGTATCTCAAATTCTATAGAAAAGCAGGAAATCGTAATAAAATCTAGACCTCGACTAACGGATTTCACCAGATATTGCAACAAAATACTCCAGCCATCTATTAATTTATCCCTCCTCGCAGACACGGATCTAATCTTCTCGTCCGTTGAGACATCTAGATGGACTTCTCAATCTAGACACAAGTTTTTTTGGTATCGAATTATTGACCACTATCAAAAACAGAATTACTGGAGATGTGTGATACTGGTGCTTCCCCAAATAGAGCTGGTTCTTAGACGAATGTTTGGAGAAGCAAACTCATTCGACATCACTGCCAAATTGGAAGAATACTATATTACAATGAACTCAATATTTGAATGTGAGAATAATGCTATGCTCAAGGGAAGCATTTCCAGAGGCGCCCTTCACCTGATGTACGACGTCTTCATCTCACCTTTTGGAATGCGAATTCGAGATAAAGTAAGCCACGGAGAAGTAGACTTAGACTGCATTGACAAGGATGTTTGCTCTATTCTCCTGTATATTGGCTTTAATCTAATCTCATCAAATAGCAACTTTTCTCTGGACAAATACTGGAGTCAGTTTCATTTGAACAGTCTGGCGGTTGAATGTTTGGAATCATCAAAGAGATGTGTCTTTAAATTAATATCAATGGATGTCCCATCTGACTTGGGAATACACTTTATGTGGGATAAAAATTCCATGACACTTCTTCAGACATTAGATATACAAAAGCCGCTGAATATCTTCAATCGCCACAAAAAGGAACCGGAAATGTTCACGTTTGTGATGAGAATTTCACAGCTCATATCTCAAGTTTGCGAAAATTACAAAAACTCATTTAATGAGCGGTTTCGCATGCATATCAACCGCACACTGCGTTCAAGGGCCCGTAAGACTTTGACAAAAATGATTGAAACGATGCCTGACATTGCTGTTTGTCTTCAAACCATTGTCCAACATTTCATAACGTTGAGTAATCTCCTGCTGAATGAAGATTTCAATTGGCTCGATCGTAATTTTGCAATGATTCAGAGGTTTGTTGAATCGAGATGCATTTGGGATGATGTCTCTTTAGAGCATTTTTACTTTTAGGTTTTGCAAGCAAACGCTTAAGATTGTAGAGAACATGGTGCGATATTCAGACAAGGACAGCAACGAGTGGTTAAATGTCTTGGAATGCTGTAGCAACTTTTTAGACATCAGTAAAAGGTTTTCAGTAGGAATAAGTTGATACTGAATTTAAATAAAACAATTGTAAATTATCTTCCGTCGTAACTTCTCTGACGACTATAAGGACTTTTTAAAATATAAATGCCGAACAGGAGAAATATTTTAAGTTTCGCGTTTGTTATTAGTATTTTTCGTTTTTGTTTTTCTTAGCAGGAGGTAGCGAAATCCAAGGCGTATAGGCCGAATTATATAAATAAGAAGGGTTCGGTGTTCTCATCATCTTAAAACTGTACTTAACAATGACACCAATTTAATGATTATGAAAACGGGAAGGTTGAAAACGATGTACTCCCTTCCCTTAATCTCTATAGAATGAAAATAAGCCTGGTGGGGGATCTCCTCTCGCTCGTCGCACAAACATTAAACAGTCCATCATGTAAGATACCACATTCTTTATGTCTGTCATATCTTGAGGTTTTCCACCAAATGAATATTTTGATGGCTACAACGTCTAAATGTCTTCATTACGATTTTTAGAGCATGATTTTCAGAATTTTGATATCGTCATCGCCGTTGATGTTTGACGGTGTTTAAGTACTTACGGTGAAACTGTTATAGTATCCATAGTATATTATACAACTGATTTTTAAGGCTCTTGGTTGCATTGATGTAAAGTTAGAGTGGGCGACCAAAACAATCTTATATAGAATTTTGCAGTTCCGGACCTACATAGTTCCTGGACGTAGTTCAACTATCGGAACTGATTCCAATCGTTCTACATATTTCCACTAAACATGTCCAATAGCTCTGACCATTTTGAAAGGTCAAACAGAAAGATCGTCTTTGTACCATCTTCTATCTACGATGCACACAATCCAACTATCTTCAAACGCAGTATATTGCTGTGTAAAAAGTCGGAAGATCTCGCTAATACTTATAGTTCCGGAGGTGAATACATGTTTTGAACCTGAACATGCTGCTGAAACTACTATATCGTTCGTGGACCAATGTCTACTAAGGTAGTTCTAAATGTTTCAGTTAACATGTTGTACACTTTGCTAATTAACAGTCCCCATTTGAATTTGTCGTCTGCTAAATGTGTTTTGAATGGAACTACTTAGCTGCATCTTAAAAATCGACATGTAGATGGGACAAAATAGAAGAACTAGTTCCTTGCCATAAAAGAACTCTTCCCTGTTCGGTCAAGCAAAGGAAGTGTTTTGCGCAACTCTAATCTCAAGTTAAATTCAATTGGTTGATATGTCATATGCAAGGTCACGATGGAGTTTATGAGATTTAACAAAACTATATTTTCATTTTAAAAACCCCTTAGAAAACTAATGTATTCTTGATTCATTTAGACTACAAATAAGTTATTAAACCACAGTAGGTTCCTAGTAGCTTGTTTGACCCCCACGGGGTTTGTGGACAGCTTGTGTTCTGGGTTAAATCTTCGTGTAACCTTTCCCATTCTGTTTGCAGAACTTCCTTGAGTGTAGCCATTAAAGCTATTGTGTGCATGTGCAGCTGTTCCCTTAGGAAGTTCCACAAATTCTTAATTAGGTTTGAATCTGGACTCTGTGGTGGATAACACAACTGTCTCGGGGCATAGTACAATAATCACTCCTTCACTTTTACAGCTGTGTGCTTAGGGTAATTATCCTGCTGAAATATCCAGCCAGAATTTAAACCCAATTTCTCGACTTATGGCGCTTAAGTATATCCAGATACATATCTATTTTAGATACATATATATTTCCTTCTATGAGTAGCAGCTTTTCCACATCGGACCAAACCATGGTGTGCACTATGTTTAATTGTTTTTCGGAGATTTTTGATTTCTAATGCTGTGCCACTCATTCGCCATACTTTCGATGAACCATCGTGGTATGAAACTACAACTACTACTACTACTACTTTTATCAGTGAAAGATAAATCGAAAAGATAAATCATCGTCTTTGTGTAAACATCTGAAGTCCATGCGTCTCCTCTGGTTCGAAGCACTTGTCGGTGGCTTCTTTCTTGCTGTTCTAATTCATGTATACTTATGGTCCTTTTGACCACGTGCTGATTTCTTTGTTGCAGGTCTGAAACGTGGTTTTTTGTGTTGGTACAAATTGTTTTTGCCTATTTGCGAACACTGTTGATAATGACCTTTTCATCTTTGCGGTTGATTTTCGTGCGGGGCCTGATGCATGTACTCAGCACTTTCTATATTTAGGAAAGGGTTATATAATACACTGAATGGTTCATTTACTTTCTCCAACGCATTTAGCCATTTCTGCCAATGATTCTTTATCATTTAAGTACAAATTCCCTACTACTTGTCGAAAATCTACCGAGGTTTCTTTTCTGCGCTTTTCAACTCATATGATCAGTTTTTGGAGCAAAAAAGCTTACACGCTTAATTCTGATTCAAGAATATCAGGATTCTTGTGCAAATAAATAAATAAATAAAAATTATAAGATAAACCGGGGAAATTTAACGCAAGCAAGTAGCGTACGATATGACTTCGTAATAGAAATAGAAATCAAAGGTACATATGGGTGATAAAATGCAATTAGCTATTGAGATAAGAAACGCAAAAAAAAAACATCCATCCACATTTGTAGAAAATATTTGAAGTTTATCTGTCGTAGGATGAATTATGTCGACCTATGTAAGTAAAGTAGAGAATCTATAGAGTGAAGTGGAATATCATGAAGCAATTTTAAAATTAACTCTTCTCTTCTCTGGATTCTTCTTATGGAATATGAGCTATTATTATGAATTAAAGCTTATTATTTGCAAATGGTTTTCAAACAACGACGCCAAACATTAATAATAATAATTGTTGGCGCTACAGTCCACAGGGGGACCAGGGCCTAGCTTGCTCATCAACTACTCGTGTTGTGCGCGCTACTGTTCTCTCACGAGTAGAAGGGACCTACAGTTTTTTGCCGACAACGAACGGCGAAATTTGAGAAGCTTTCTTAGACAGTTATTACTCTTTGAGTGTTGTCAGCAGCTCGAAAGAGGTGGTGCCGTGAAATATTCGAAAAATTGGTGTTGAGCTGGGGATCGAACCTAGACCCTTCGGCGTGTGAGCGTCGCACTCTACCCACTACGCCACGGCGGCCACGCCAAACATTACCCACCTCTAATATATGAACCCAATTCTAGATAATAGGCGTTCAGAAGAGAAAATTTAAGTTTTATTAGAGCGCAACTATGACTGCTCCTAGTTTTCTATTATATCCATTTCAGTATGACTGTCTTCATTATTAATTTATATATTTAATTAAATGTTTCTTAGGCGTCAAAAGGATTGCTTCTAAATTTCAACAAGGACAAGCTAGGAAATTTTATTTTTTTTTCAGTTTTTTTTTAATTTCAATCCCAGCAGTGTAGGTGAAAGCACAAGCATTTATATAGAACTGTGTTGCGACTGTTCCGCCATCCAGGAAGTGCGATGGGATGGGCCTGGCATAAAAACGATGAGGAACTGCGATATCTACTACAGCAATTGCTATAGAGAGAGAAGGCAGCGCTTATTCGGATGCGGATTTGTTGTTCGAGGCAGACTTAGGCAAAAAGTCTTGAGCTACGACATAGTCAGCTAACGCCTCATGACAATCCGCATCAAGGCTAAATTTGGGAACATCAGCCTAATATGCGCTCACGCCCCGACAGAGGAGAAGGATGACAACATCAAGGATGACTTCTATGATCTCCTAGAAAGAACATACGATCGATGCCCCAGCTATGACACCAAGATCGTTCTAGGAGATTTCAACGCTCAGCTGGGAAAGGAGGACATCTTTGCTGGAGTCATCGGTAAACACAGCCTGCACGACAACACATCCGGAAACGGACTCAGGCTGTTGGACTTCGCCTCGGGGCGAAACCTCTCTGTGGCTAGCACGCGGTTCCCACACCTGAACATTCACAAAGGAACCTGGCGATCTCCTGATCAATCAACCGTCAACCAGATTGATCATGTTGCGATCGACGTCAGACACTCCTCCAGTATTCTCAATGTCCGAACCTTCTGAGGTGCAAACATCGACTCGGATCATCACCTTGTTGTAGACAGGGTAAGAATCCGGATATTGAGAGAGCTACGGAGTCGAGAAAGGCGAAAACGGTTTGACGTCGGAAAGCTAAAATCGCAACTGATTGCTGGAAACTTTGCCGACCGAGTCTCCCTGAAACTCTCTCAGAGTTCGATGCTTCCTGCACTAAGCATAGAAGAAGAATGGAAACGTTGTCAAGAAGCCATCAAAGAAGCTTACACTGATGTGCTGGGTTTCACGTCACCACCCAGAAGGAACCCATGGTTTGACGACGAGTGCCGGGGAGCGCATGCAGCTAAACAAGACGCATATAGGGCTATGCTGCATCGAACAATGAGGGCTGTTCGTGAGCTCTACTAACAAAGAAGAAGAGAAGAGCACCGGCTGCTCAGAAGGAAAAGGAAGGAGCATGAGAAGCGCGCTGTCGAGAAAATGGAAAGGTGTTATGGCAGGAATGAAGTCCGAAAGTTTTACCGAAAGGTAAAACAGCTATCCGGAGGATACAAGGTTCGGACCAAGGCCTGCCGGGACCAAAATGGACAACTCGTAGTAGAGTCGCAGTCTGTGCTGAGAATTTGGAAGAATCATTTCTGCAGACTACTTAACGGCGATGACTGCCCATATCCCGCTGTCAGGCAGAATGTTCCACTCAATTCGGACGATGATAGACCAGAATTCCGTCACCCCGACTTAGACGTGGTAAAGATAGCATAAAAGAAGACTGAGAAAGTTGTTAAGAAGTCATCACAGAAGCTGCCACTGATGTGCTGGGTTTCGGCGTGGATTAACTCAACAACAGTGCATCGATGAGCTTAATTCAATTTTTGGCGATGAAGCTTCATCAAGGATCAATGTTTATCGATGGTATGGTTAATTCAACCGAGGTCGTACTTCACTCCAAGAAAGTCGTCCAAAATCAGGTGTTGTTCCGGAAACCATTGATATTATGCGCAAACTGATATTGCAAGATCTTCATGTGACCTATCGTGAGGTTGAAACAACCTTAGGAATTAGTGGGACCAGCATACATTCAATATTACATGAACATTTGGCAGTCAAAAAGATTTGTTCGCGTTGGATCCCACACAATGTGTCAATCGCCTAAAACAAGGCCCGTGTCGATTGGTCGAAGGAAATGCTCCAAAAATACGATACGCTTCGAAGGACGTCGATGACATTGTGACAGGTGATGAATCGTGGATTTACGCGTATAAGCCCGAAAGTAAACAGCAGTCGACTGTATAATAATAATTTTTGGCGCTAGAGTCCAATGGGGGAACAGGGCCTAGCTTGCTCATACCGAAAGGTAAAACAGCTATCCGGAGGATACAAGGTTCGGACCAAGGCCTGCCGGGACCAAAATGGACAACTCGTAGTAGAGTCGCAGTCTGTGCTGAGAATCTGGAAGGATCATTTCTGCAGACTCCTAAACGGCAATGACGACCCAAATCCCGCTGATAGGCAGAATGTTCCACTCAATTTGGACGATGATAGACAAGCATTCCGTCCCCCCGACTTAGACGAGGTGAGGATAGCAATATCCAAGCTAAAGTCGAACAAAGCTGCTGGAGCGGACGGACTGTCCGCAGAACTATTTAAAGCAGCTGGAGATGACCTGGCTGGGCGCATGCACCAGCTCATCTGTAAGATATGGTCGGAGGAAAGCATGCCCGATGAGTGGAATCTCAGCGTCGTTTGCCCGGTCCACAAGAAAGGAGACCCCTTTGACTGCGCCAACTACAGAGGGATTAGTCTCCTGAACATCGCATACAAGATCCTCTCTGCCGTATTGTGTGAGCGTCTGAAACCATTTGTCCATGACCTGATAGGTCCCTATCAGTGTGGTTTCAGACCAGGGAAGTCCACAATAGACCAGATCTTCACATTACGGCAGATCCTGGAAAAGACCCAAGAAATGCAAATTGACACTCACCACCTATTCGTCGATTTCAAGGCTGCATATGACAGTGTGCATAGAGACGAGCTATACAGTGCCATGTCTAGTTTTGGCATTCCTACCAAACTCGTCAGATTGTGTAGGATGACGATGGAGAACTCTCGCTGCTCCGTCAAGGTCGGTACCGAACTCACCGAGAACTTCAATGTCAAAAAAGGTTTTAGACAAGGCGACGCACTGTCATGTGACTTCTTTAACATCATCCTCGAGAAGATCGTGCGTAACTCACAAGTCAACACCAGAGGCACGATCTTCCAGAAGTCAGTTCAACTGTTAGCTTACGCTGATGACATTGACGTGATTGGACGAACACAGCGAGCCGTCAATGAGGCGTTTGCTGGCATTGAAGCGGAAGCGGCTAAAATGGGTCTTGCGGTAAATGAGGGCAAAACGAAGTACATGCTGTCATCAAGGAAGGACACACAACATCGACGTCTCGGACGGAGCGTCACACTAGGCAGCAGAAACTTCGAGGTAGTTAAGGACTTCGTCTACCTCGGCTCCGCGGTAAATAGGGACAACAACATCAGTACCGAAATCAAACGCAGAATCACTCTTGCCAACCGCTGTTTCTTTGGGCTCAAGAGGCAATAGAGTAATAAAGCCCTCTCTAGAAGGACTAAACTAGCTTTATATAACAGCTTGATCATCCCCGTCCTACTATATGGCGCAGAATCTTGGACGTTAGCAAAGGCGGATGAGGAAGCCCTTAGTCTTTTCGAGAGAAAAGTTTTGCGTGCGATTTTTGGTACTGTTTGCGTTGATGGCATCTGGAGGAGAAGATTTAATGACGAACTCTATAGGCTGTACAGCAACATGCGCCTGGTTAAGCGTCTACGGATACAACGCTTAAGATGGCTAGGCCATGTAGAGCGTATGGACACCACTGCTCCGGCCCGAAAAGTCTTTGAATCCGAGCCATTGGGACAACGCAACAGAGGACGACCTAGACTAAAGTGGCGTACACAAGTGGAGAAGGACCTCAACCAACTTGGAGTGCGCAACTGGCGACAGCTGGCGAAAGATCGTGCTGGCTGGAGAGGCATGTTGGTTGAGGCCCAGGTCCACCCCGGACTGTAGCGCCACAAGAAGAAGAAGAAGAAGTGTTGCGACTGTCATTCGATGAAGAGTTATTTATTTTGTAATCGAAAATTATTTAATAAATCAAGAGCGTTAAAAATAAATGGTTATATATTTTTGTATTACTGAACGTCCGTCTTTTTCAGCTGCACACTGTTTTAAATTTGCGCTCAATCTAATAGCTTGCCACCTAGCGGAGTATAGCAAGCATCACTGACGTCTAATTATTCAAAAAATTGTTTGTAAATTGTAAACAAAGATGCAGATGCAAGTTCAAGAAAAATTCTCTTCCCTAAATATTTATATTTTATTCATGTTTTAATTTGAGAAAATTTCACATTACCATCCCCAACAAAATGGAGCACCGCGCCAATTTCCTTGCCCTTTGTCTGCTGGATGCAATGGAAGATGAAAATCCAAAGTAATTCTCAGTGTGTACAATTTGTGTCCGTTTCCTAAATATTGATCTCACTTAAGGATGATCGAGGATGTTTTAGGCAAATACGATATTGATCCCAACGTCATAATTCCAGACAGAGGCATTGCGCCCATTCATTACTCCTGCGGAATGCCGAACATCGGATTGGCCGAAAAGACCACCACTGAGCTATTGAAAAGAGGCGGTAGGTTTTAAATGACGTTTCTTAATACATGCTTAAGACAACACATTCCCTGTTCATTTTAGCTGACCCCAATGTTTTGACTACAGACAACATGACGCCAATGCATGTAGCAGCTATCCACGGACGGGCGAATATCGTTAAAATGCTTCTGGTAAGAGTGCACCCTAGTCCTGCCTCATTGGGAGTCAAACTTCCTTTTTTGCAGGAAAAAGGGGGGAAACTAGACATTGCGGATGATGATCGAAAGACTCCCATCCTCTACGCTATCCACGAGTGTCACTTTGACGTGGTGAAAACCATGCAAGATCATATTTTCGAGCAGAAGTTCAAACAGAAGCAAAAGGATCTCTCTAAGCCCTTAAAAAACAATCATTTGGCAGTGAATTATTTGGAGGAGAAAAAATTCACTCCAAACCGCATAAACTACAACTACGACGTGACCAGCCCCTATTATATTAACATAACACACCGAAGAAAACGAGATCCATGCAACTGCTGTACACCCATCAAGGACCCCGATGCATCTGAGCAAAAGCTCGACGAGAAGCAGCAAAACATATTCGCTTTGACCAAAGAAAATCTTTCGGAACTGTCTAAGGGTCTCGCATCTGCCCCGAATACATCTCCGATGTCCATGATCCAGACATGGCGAGAGAAAGTACAACGTGCCAAGACCAAGCAGTCGATACTAGAGAAGTTCAACGACATCGACTCCCTGCTCAGTGGTATCATGAACCGTGACGACTTAGATTTTACAAATACAGTCCTTGATCTCACTGGTCAGTCGGATGAGGAAGCTGAAACACTAAAGGAAAAGAAAGAGAAATCCTTACGGAACACCGCACTGGCAAAGGTCATAAAGACGATCGAAGATGCTCCCACAGAAAATGATGAGACGTTCTACACGGTTCCGGATATTGTGGAACCTCAAGCGCAGTCTACTCAAATAAATGATACGGACTTTATTCGCTCGCCCAAGAATAATGAGTTCATTGTGCAGATGACTGAAGCCTACGTACACACGGACGACGAAAACGGCCTGGTGTTCTACGAGAAGAAACTCCTTAATAATCAGATTCCTAAGGATATGCCAGATAGGTATGTTTGGATTTGTTGCATTTAAGATCTTTTGTGCTCAGTGTTATTTTTTGCAGGGAAGGGGAGGGCAGAAAGCATGATGAGACTGTTTCAAGTGTATCCACACGACTTACTTTGCCGTTGGACTATGAGACTGAGGCGCTGAGAGCTGAACTTACACGTTTTGGTGATCCTCCGGGTAATTTGAATCGTTTTTGTGTGTCTGGTGCGTAGTCTTAGTGATTTACACCCCTATGTCCATCGTGCTTACGATAGCATATCTTTTGAACATCTTATTTAGGTTGTACTGGAGAGGTAAGCAAAATGTGGAGTAACAAATTCCACTAAAGCATTGGCCACAAACGAATGTCTCTAACCCAGGAGGACCCTGGGTCTCAAATCACTTAACCTTATATACGTATCCAATTTTACCACATTTTTCCCTCGTATACAGGGCTTTAGGAAAAGGCTTAGACTGCATACAGTCTTCGAGATTTAAAACACAATAGGTTACGGATCCTTGGAAATACAAACGGTTCCAAATTCAAATACATCAAACAAACGGTCCTAATCGACCGAAATTCGTAATTGAGAACCCACTTGGTAGAAGATTAATTAAAATTAACTTAAAGAGTTATTGCATTCTTTTTGATCACAACTATTGGGTTTTTGAAGCAAACTGTATCTTATGGGCTTTGTCAGGTTTTTGGGAAGGTAATTTGGACCACCTTTGTTCTGGATGTAGCAAGAAATAATTTTATTCTTCAGATTGTGACTTTGTCGCGAAGTTGATATTAAATCCTCTTAGCTTGGGCGACCAGGTTGTTGTGTGTGTCAATGAAATTAAAAATCTCTTTATGTATTTGGTTCCACACTTTCTTTGAAACGCTACTCAGATCAAAAAGATTTATTGTTTCAAGAACGTGCACTTATTTCTACCCAAAACGGTCTCCTTTGTACTCAAACCGTTTTGGGGTTGCAATCAAACTTATTACAAACGTAGTCCCTGTTTATTTCAGGCGCAACATTTTATGGACAAAGGAGTACTTGTTGAGTGTTTTCAGCAGGAAAAAGGATGTGAGGCTGCTAAAAAAGAAAACGTTCAGTAGAAGAAAAGTATCTAGAAGTGAAACGACCCACGCTTACTATACCAGACCGTTAACTAAAACAGTTTTACTTGAAATTTCATTGCCCAGTTCTTTTTGACTTCTGGTAGCTATTTGAAGCTTTAGACCGGAATCTTGAAAAGATCTTTACACAATTAAACACATTGGAACGATCACATATTTGAAGCTGCCAAGAATGTAGCGGAATGTCTAGGTTTCTTAAAGTAATGCAAAAAATATTTCATTCAACAGCAAACGATAAGACATATTTCTAATAATAGTCCTGCAAAGTCAATTGACTGACTAGAATCTCACTCTGTGTCAATACTTTAACAAAAGAAAAATGATCTAATGAGATAGGCAGCTGCATTCCTCTCCTTCAAGAATTCAGCCGCAATACCAAGAATGTCCACGCGTTCACCATTGAGCCCACCTTCTAACGAGCTCTTGGAATGTTCTTTTCAGCCTAACTTTTCCCCCGCATAACAATCCACAAGCGTTTGAAACCAATGTGCATCGGTACCTCCTTTTCTTCTATTCCTCTTTACCTTCGGTCGGTGCTGTGACTTAATTCCGGTCAGTTAAGGGTATAAACAATTACTTTAGCGCGCTCCAATTATAACAAAACTTCTTTCTAGCCTTCTGTAGCATCATATCCCATATTCTTTTCTGTGTTAGACAATACCGACTTTGTGTTTTTGTTATCAAAAATCAGCAGAACTTTTTCTAACTTACTTTGAAGGCACTGCCTGTGCTAACAGCTAGTTGAGCTCTTCGTGAAAAGCCTTGTACACCGAAGAGAGCCACCAAAGCCATAGCTTAGCCTGTGGATCCAACTGCTATCCTGACAGTCATTTTCTTTGCACCTTGTTCAGAATTCATTCGAAATTCGCATCTCTTCGAGATGTCTTTCGTACATCTTCAACCATTATTCGGTCTTCGGCTCTTACCGTCATGGACGTTACCATCGTAAACTTATGTCCTTGTTTTCGCTTTCCAGAAGTCTGTCCTATATATACTTGCTGTACGATAGTAATCAACTAAGAAAACCAGTGCTGACAGGAACCACTAGTTAAGTCTGTAATCTTTTCAAGAGATGTCATATATAATAGATCATCATTTTACATTGTAGTAAGTGCCAATAAGAATCAAGAAAATACTAATCTTTCCTACTGTTAAAAAGAAATTGCCTTTATTGTATCGGGGTAAATGTTTTTATCTTAAAATATTAGGTTTATCTAATAAGGTTCCGATCGGTACACATCTTTGTTTTATTGAAACTGCAGCATGAGTCAAAGATAACCTATCTGGTTCTACACCAAGGGGATTACCACATATCTACCTACCGTACTTAAGCAGGCCTGAAAAATTCCGCGATTGCTGTTCTAACCCTTAGTTCCTTTAACTTAAAGTTCAACTGATTCTCATTGCATTTCTCCAGGTCCAATAACGAAGACAACAAAGAAGCTCTACATCAAGCGGTTGACGAAGTACAAACGGAACACCTCCCTGATGCAGACTCAACTTAACGCCAACGAAGAGAACCGAACAAGTACGTGATGCGGTAAAGTTTTCATTGACTTCTGTTCATTCGTGTTTCTCGAAATGTGTCTTCCTTTCAAATTTCGAAATAATGCCAAATTCATTCTTTGCCACTTACTAACACGAAGTATGAAAGGAATGGGACAACACTTCCCATCGTATGCCCTCATTTATGTGCGTTCTTTGCAGAATTCTCCGTTGAGTTAGACCGGACGGTTCGGCAGAAAGAAATGTTCGATCGCATTCCAGAATACTTGAAATTCGAGAATGAGCTGTCGGTTTATTTTCACAACAATCCGAACGTAAAGCGTCTGCGTGAAGGTCACCTCAAGCAGAGCTTCCTGTACATGCTGATTGATCCACGAGTTTCAAGCAACTTACCCGGTGAAAGTGCGGTAAAAGAAATAAGATGTCAGGTAAAATGAGAAATCGAGTCTCAGAACATTGTTTCTTTCAGTTTATGCCAAAGTTTGAAGTTTGGAAACGATTCTTACGGGCGATCTTCTATGTCGGCAAAGGAAAGACGTCTCGACCGTACTCGCATTTGTATGACGCCATGAAACAATTTTCTAGGCAGCATGACTTGCAAACCAACAAGAATTCATTAAGTATGTGCTAACTTTCATAATTTGCTTTGAATACGTTTATCAAACAATCGTTTTGTGTGTCAGTTAAAGAGCAGTACGCGTTGGAGTCCAAACTCAAATCCCCCGTGAAGAAACCATTGGAGAGCAAGAAAATCGACAGGATCCTTGAAATTTGGGCAGACAACAAGGGAGTGGTGTGTCTGCACGTTTTCCACAACATAATTCCCACCGAAGCGTATACAAGGGAGGCGGCCATCATCGATGCCCTGAGCCTGCAACACCTGACGAACATGAAGCGCGGCGACTACTACGGACCGCCACAAACGTGGACAATGCGTGCGAAGAAGTGCATGGGGATTGGGTTGCTCTATAAGGCGATGCTGATTTACCTAGCCGAAGGGGAGTCACAACTCTCGCCGAGTGATCTAATATAATGGGATGTAATGTGGAATACTGTGTATAAATGTTTTATTTTGTATAACCTCTTGTGATATAGTGATTAAAGATCGAAAAGCAGAACCCTGCGTCTCTTTTACCCAGTACGTGAAGCATATGTTTATTATTATTGAAAGAATCAGAACAACTTAAGCATGAGAACATGCCCTTAATAATAAAAAAGGAGAACCACCGTAGCCCTGCAGAGGATTACTTCGTTTGCTTCTTCTTCTCGGCTTCCGCAGCCTTTTCTGCTTCGATAATGTGAACGTAGTTCTCGATGGTTTCTACGTCAAGCATTTTTAGCGGCTTGTTCTTCTCCATAACTGCAATCTCGAGGTTCTTCTGTCCGGACTGAGCCACCTCCAGCAGGGCTTTGATGGCCAATTTGACAGCACCCTTTTCGGTTGAGACCTCGTCGTCTTTGTAGTGCTTCTCGAGGAATTCCCGAACAGTTTTCGCCGATCGACCAGTGGCGTTTGCCTTCCACTCGTAGTAGATACCCGATGGTTCAGTCTGGTAGAGATGTGGTGTGCCGTCGTAATCAAAACCTCCAATCAGGCATGAAATTCCGAAGGGACGACGACCATTGCTTTGTGTGTACTTCTGCTTAAGCTGCGCAATGAATCTGTGAACAAATCCAAATAAGTGACTGCACACAAAATGGATAAAATCCACATACCGTGTGATGTACTCCAGAGTGACGGGATCTTCTACATTTAATTTGTGGCTCTGGCACTCAACTTGCGCCCGGTTAATCAGGATCCTTGCATCGGCCGTGAGACCGGCAAATGCCATCACTACATGAGAATCCAAGGCGCAGATTTTTCGCACGGTACGCTCCTCCTGAAGTTTGGCTACAGACTTCTTTTCAACACCAAGAACTACACAATTACTACCACGTACTCCAACCTTTCAACGAGCGCAAGAAAATTAAAAAATCAGTAATGAATAGACAAAAAAACCGAGTAAGTTAGGTTAGGAATCGCTTTGTTTGGTGGTAGTGGCGATGGCGATGACTACCTACCGCTGTTGAACCCTTGCGCACTGCCTCCTGGGCATACTCGACTTGAAGTAAATGACCATCAGGTGAGAAAATTGTTACAGCACGATCGTATCTAGCCGACATTATGATAGGTTTTGCTTAGAAAAGTAAAAAATCTATGTAAACGATGGAATTATTAATCTTCTCAAACTAAGATGTGTCGAGTTGCGAAAACTGTTTGTCAGCTTTTTTGACAGATAGAACTGCCAGTAGAAAATTTAAGCTGCAAATGGAATCCACATGAATATGTGGAACCCGTACATGAACACTATTGCCATACTGAGTGGGGTTATAATAAAATTCTTGTTATTATGGAATAAATGGATTTTGTTTGAGGACTCATTTTCTATTCGACCAACAGAATGTAACATGGGGTTGTGTTTTTTAAAAGGCTCTCATATTCCGTTCCATCCTACATAATGCAAATCGCGTGTATTCTATTGTGAAACTGAGTTTATGATTCAATTATTCACCGTGTGTACCGTTTGTGCTAAGTTTTTTATTTTATAAGCTGGCTTTTTCTCAAATTATTTTATTCCGAGTATAAGCAAGTTTTGATTGCGCTTTTTCGATGAATGCAAGAGAAAGAGAGAGAAAATCATTGTGACAGAAATTAGCTCCATATGATGCTTTGAAAATGATCAAAGCGACAAGTTCTAAAGCACGTCATGTTAATATAGGACAACATGAGATAACGGCGTATTCAACCAAAACAATTTTCCATTACAACTTTTTCAAAACGTCAAGAAAGACTATGCTCTTAGCGATAAGTGTTAGAGTTCGGTTTAGGTTTCAAATCTTATAAATAATATAAAACCAAAATGACACCCTGTTCAAAACGAATATTTTTCTATATTACCAATATACACTTCGTTATCGAAGTCGTACATTGCCAACTTATTAAGGTTTACAAAAATGTGTAATAAACCAAATACCTTCAATTATCAAACAATTTAAAATTTCCTCTTATCAACAAATTCGCCACCTAGCGGTCGTGGGCAATTTCCATGAAACTTATTCACATCTGGCAGTGCGTGTCCACCTTCGCAAAAACTGTCATCAACGGCTCTTTGTTTTCTTCCGATTTTCTCCATTTCAATTGTCAATTGATTGTCAATTTTCTTTTCCGTTGTACTTTTATCAGTGTTTCTCGTCGCAGTCACCGTAGTCGTCGTGTGTTTTTTTTTCTACACAAATTTTCTTCACTCCCGTGCGTCGTCTACACACCACACACATCTTTGTATTTCTCTTCGTCTCTTCAGTCTTTCTTCAGATGTTTTTGACAATAGGAAGAGAAAGGATATATTTTTTGTACTTTTTGTTATTTGTTGTTCTTGTTTCGTTCCTCATTTCGAGTTCTTTTTATAAAAACTACAAAAATATAACGTGAACTCCTGTAACCGCAAAAAATACAAGAAAACACAAAAGCAACCAACTCGAGGAAATCAAATCGTGAAACCATCGACGAAGAAAAAATTACAGAACGAACACCCAAAGCAGTAGCCGTCCTCTGTCACCGTCGTCGACAAGAAAGACAATATTTTTTTTTTATAAAAGAATCGTGGAAGATATAAAAAAAAGCAAAGCGAAGCTAAAAACTTAATCTGTGCACATTGACGCGACTGAAAAATTTAGAAATTCCAGTTTCCGAGTGATGGCATTAGCGCGGAAATTAACATCAAAAATATGTAAGTGTTGAGGTGAACCCCTGCGCCCACTCTTGTTGCAGACAGCTATTTTGCCCATTTATAGTTTTTGCTTTGCTACTTCTCTCTGCCAATGCAAGGTTATGCAAAAAAACGTAGGAATAAAAGTGGTGTATTTAACCCAAAAGACCAATTGACCGCGCTTAGCAGAGAGTGGAGCTTGATGGCCGAGTTCCCTTTGTGACTTTTGGTAATTGAGAAAACTTCAATTTCAGATGAGATAAAAGCCCACATTGGAAAGGTCACTAGCCTGGATCTCGGCGAGACTGGCCGGGTTTTAGTAACAGGTGGACAAGATCGAAATGTTAATCTCTGGGCCATTGGAGAGGAGAAATGTTTTATGGTGAGTTATAAATGTCACTCTCGACTATTTCTCCAGATCATAACAAATTGCACCTTTGCTTCCTTGCAGTCATTAACAGGACACAATGGGACAATAGATTGTGTGAAGTTCGCTTACAACGATGACTTCGTTTACTCAGCAGATGAGATTGGAATCATCCGGCGATGGGATCTCAACGCACAGACTATATGCTCCACCCTGAACGGGCACATGGAGAGTGTGCGAACGCTAGACTTCAATCCGTCGGGGGAGTATGTCGTTTCGGGCAGTAACGACACCACAGTTAGGTGAGTCTAAGATCTCTATTCTATTATTCTAACCGGTGTGTCCAGCAAAACAATACCAAAAATGTTGAACGGAATCGTGGTCGGGTCATAAATCGTGTGGAAGAGCTTAGTGAATGGAACAAAGAAAGAAGATGCGTAGCCGTTAAGGTCACGTAGCGCGCTGCTGTTACATTGTGCGGACGGTCGAATCGTAAAGAGTGATATTCATTAGTTGCCGTGTACAAAATCGGATTTATCGGTAACACCGTGAGTGAGGTGTTCCTCATTGGAAATTCGATATCCGAATCGATGAGAAAACGTTCATACGTACATCGATGTCTGTTGTCTGTACACACAAATGCCTGTCACCCGTGTACAATTGTGTCGCCTTATTTGCGGTTTGTAGTGTTTTATAATTTGACGTTTGCAGCAGACTACCTATAATAAAGCAAAACTTTGCAAGTTTATCTACCAAGTGATACGGGGATACACCGATGATAAACTATGACTCGCCGAAGCGGAGATAAGGTATTCAGTGTCGCAGCAGATGGGTGTGGGTGGCTCTATATGCCTCTTTATAGCGTTCTGCCGTGTAATGTTTGTAGTAGGACTTTTATGGCTTTGACCGACCTTTTGTGGAATTGATACGTGTAACACACAACGCCGCTGAACTGTTTTGCTGCTTCTTCGATTCATTGAGAACGATGATTGGCAGCTGCTTGCCGATGAGATTCAGTGTCTAACAAACCTTGTAGAAGCAGTGGGTGGATACCGATGATACCAGATTGAACAACTATTTCAAATTGTGGGAGGATAACTGGTGAAGAGATTATGATGGCAGTCTAAATACAAGACATTTGTTGAAGATTTTGAGTGGGATTCATTGCAGCCGTGAGAAAGAATGAATATATAAATCTACGCATTATAATTGAACAACTTACCCCATGAGCGTTTGTCCGTTTGTATAACATGTGATGTTGACGTCTCATCAATCTTTTGAATGTTTATCATAGGCTGGAAGATAAATATCTTCTAAGTTGATGGTTGATGGACAATTTAAAGTGTTTTGTTATCTTCTGTTTTTGTCCGTGGAGATAATAAGTCCTTTTGTTCAATTGAATAATTAGAGGTTTCTTGTTGATGAGCATTTTAAAAGAATAAGGGGCAATTTCAGTAGATGGTCGTTAAAACACGTGTTTAATAATTAGTTTACTTCTTATCATGTCGACAATGCTAATGAGAATTCAACTACCGTAGACCCAAACTCATTTAAATGCAAACATTATCTCACAAGTCCTTAATGTTTTTTTTAACTTTCTACAGAGAGATTAGAAAATATTTTCCGTCATTTTTATCCATTTGTTTATGCTGCCATTAAGTTGACGGAAAATGTGAAACATTTATGCCGTGTTAGTTCTAATTCTATAGGCTTCATCAGCCGCAAAAGCTTTACATATTCTTTAAAACTTTTCAAATAATTACAAAAAGTTGTGGTTAAGGTAACATGTGCTCCTCTAATTCAGTTTCACGCACTCATTACTGGAAAATCGTTTAAAAACTCGTCCGCTGCCCCAATCCTTCTTTAATGTAACGTACAGATGGAGTTCTATATTTGTGAATATTAGAAATCGAAGAAGTCTACAAGGCGGTCATGTCCTAGCTTCATCTGGAACTGCATTCTACTCTCCTCTCACCAGCAGAAAGAACCTAAGTTTTTTTTGGCGATGATTAGTTAATGAGCAAATTAGACTCTGGTCCACTTGTGGACAGTCGCGCTATCAAATTATTTTTATGATGTTTGATTGTTGTAAGCATTCGAGGTGTTGTTGCCGAGTTGGCCAATTCATAAATCGACTCTGGGTTCTTTGGCGTGTATGTGTCACACTTTATCCACACCGCTACGATCCCACATTGACGAAGTTTACATCCTTTTAACCTTCTGCATTGCTTGTAGTGTGATACACATGTTAAATGTTAAATTATCTAAACATTGGTAAGGTAAACCATCACAGAAACTGTTTCTATACAGCTGTAGAGCCATCCATCTAACGCCGAAAATGTCCATTTAAAACTAATGTTGGACAGATGGTGGATAAGTTTGTCTAAAGTCCCAAATCTGATTCATGCACCTAACGTTGCTTTCGTATATTATTTACACTATCGCCTCATTGTCTTTTCTTTCAACATTTAAAGACTACTAATCGTCTACGAAAAACTTTTTCAAATTATGCTACAAACTGTGCGTTCCCTCTTTACTTACTTATTTACTTACTTTTGAGGGAGGAATAAAAAACGAAACACGAGTTCGAGGGGAATCTAAACGCTGGTCTCTTATGAACTCTAACGTAAAATAAACGTCGTTTAAAGTTTGTGTTTAATGTTAGAATTTGGATCAACTGGAATCATGTAAAAGAATTGTTAGAACGCTGCATACAAACTCTAAATAAGTTTTGTTTAAGAGAATGTAAATCATGGCTTGTGGCCGCCGTGGCGTAGTGAGTAAAGTGCGACAATTACACGCAGAAGGTCTAGGTTCCATTTCCGGCTGAATACCTATAATTTTTCACGGCATCACCTCCTTCGAGTTGCTGACAACACTCAAGGAGTAATAACCGTCTAAGAAAGCTTCTCAAACTTCGCCTCTATTCGTGAGAAAACAGTACTGCGCACAGCACGAGTAATTGATGAGCAAGCTAAGCGCTGGTCCCCTGAGGACTGTCGTGTCATAAAATTAATTATTATTAGTCATAGCTTATAATAAAGGCAGCCGTGTGTTCTAATTTGCATTCGATTATCCTGAAAAGTCTAACGGTTTTATACCAATTCTATTGACCCAAAAGACAATGTGAAATATCCTGGTCGAAGGCATACATACATGAAGACTTGACCATCTTTTAAATAACAGGAAAGGACTCCATTGATTTATGACTTCTAAGCTATAAATGAGATCTACAGATATTGGAAAATATTTCGTGAAAAACAACCATCTTTTTATAGCTTCGTTTCATCTGTTACTGATTACAATAAATGGTTCGGGAAATTTGATTTCCCAAACTTTAAGTTTATGTAAATTTTGGTTATGATCTGAGAACCGTTGTAATTTATTTACTTAAATCAAAGCTTCAACTCAATGAAGCCAAACTAATAAATAAAAGTCGCCGTCTCATACTGTTCTGTTTTTGATTGCAATTGTAACTTAATTTGATAGAAGCTGGTGTAAGGCCCAGTACATATCGCTGTACAAGATTAATATAACGCTGGTTGAAAGGTGAGATACAGTAATGAGGTAGTAAAAAACATCATTTGATTTGGCGTATTCAACGAAAGTTAATATTAAAGTGAAGCTTTTGAAAATTAAATTTGTGAAACGTTGTGGCATCTTTGTTGAATGGGAAAATTTAGAGGTTACACAAACTCTAGTAGGAGGTAACAAAAAGAAAAAGTTATATTCATTATCAATCACAATAAATAGTCAAAACATGATTGAATCAGTGTATTCAACTTGCATCCTGGCCTTTTTTCTGAGCTTTCCTTTCGACAATTTTTTTTTTTAACAACAGCCCTTCGAGATGAAGTTCGCAAGCATTCTGTAACCGCTTGATGCTTTAAGAGTTTTTACAGACGAGTCAAAAATGGATGACTACGATTCCATCAGCCGGGTGTAGCGAAAGTCTGCTTTCCATTTTTTTGAGCATTTAACCCTCAATTAAGGCTATTCTTTAAACATGAGGCATCCCCGTTAACGAAATGTGTGATGATCTCGAATTCATCGATAAATCTATCTCCACATTATTGTTGCCATTCCGTAAAAACACAGCATCATTAAAAAAAAGTATGAATCAGTTGAACACATGTTGTTTCTCGACTCAGAAAAAAAAAAGAAAAAGTTTGCAGCAATAACCCGACAACTCACGCTGATCTGAAGCGTTATTGAGCAAGCTTCACTGTTGCTTTTGTTTTCATAACCGGCAGAAACACAAAATGTGTTGTTGTTTGTTTCGCGAAGTCGTCCCGTCATCGTGAGGAGGGTTTCATATTCCAAGCCCAGTCAACTCGAGAAGATAGACTTCCCAAAGCAAATACAAGGCATCAAGTGCATTTACGTTTTGCTCAATTAAGGTTTTGCAAAAGACGTCCATGTGTCATAAGTGCCAGAGCAGATAAGTCATTTGACATTCATATGTGTGCGTGGCTTCGTTTAAATTGATTTTGTTCATTGTTTGTCAGGCAATTCAACTCCCAACAGCTGAACCTGAATTGGGCTTGGCACTCCATTCATTCTGACTCATTTCCACTATGAATTAGTTTTGTTTCATCCCCCTTGGGTTGTCATTCTCTTAACATCTTTTGTACCGGTCTGCCTGGTACAGAATTAGATTAATGAACCTATTTGCGGTGGTCTCTTTTGTTTTGGTTTCGTGTAGCTTTATTTGGTGTTCTTTGTCCACAGCTGGCGCTGAGTCGGAGTGAAATGGAGTTGTCTATTTTGGTGTATCCAAGTCACGGGAAATTGTGTCTTCTAAATGCTGACTTTTGTAAACCAAATAAAAATCAGAAGACACAGGTTGAATTCTTAATTAGAGTGGGTTTGATTTGTTGCAAGGATCCGTTTGGTTCAAGGGTTTTTTGGCAGCGGATCTATATGTAAATTTGCCGGTATTGCTGAGCATGAAGCAAAGTAAGATTTAATTCTTGACTTAAAGTTGTGTTACAAAGTTTGACATTCTTGCTGGGACAAAGATGACGTTAACACTGTGGTGTAGATATATGAGTTTACTGACACTGATTCCGATTGAAAATTTTGCAGTTTTTTTTCACGGCTTATTGCACTCGGAAAATGTCCTGGACAGCTTCTCAAACCTCTCACTTCAGAGACAAAGGAACGAAAGCACATTACACAGCAGTAAGTAAAGAAGGACCTAGGCAGACTATTGTCTCATTTAATACATTCGATAATTCGTTTAATTTTGCTTTATAAATATGAATTGCTGAGTGAAATGTTTAAGAATGCCTGCAACTCGCAAACATTTTCAATGAAATGTGGAGCTTATGTCAACAGTTATTTCACTCGTAAAGCAGAATTTTAATTGTTTATGTTGCCAATAAATTCAAAATCCAAAGATCTTACTTTCAGAAATGTTCAACCTGAATTTTAAAACGTTCAAAAACTTTCGAAGTTGTGGAATATGACCAACGTTTATTAAAATCGATTTGCACTTATTCTAGGGGCGTTTAAAAAGTGAATAATTTTTTATAAATATACTTCAGCCCTTGACTATTTCGTCCTTCTTTTTGTTCTTGAATTGATCGTGTATCTCGTTCAGCAATATTTCACTGGATCGTTTACTGAGAAAAATGTTGTGGTGTTGTATAAGTCTTATTTTTTTATCATCTGAAAATAGTTTGAACTGAAACATACAGAAGGAATGATAATGGTTTTAAAATTAACCGTCTTTTGTGAACGTGCATGTGTTTCGTTTAAGGTCCGACGCCTTAACTTTAGTCACCAGAGCGAATCTCTTTTATCCTAAAACCAAAGGAGGTCAACTTTGACATTTCTCGTCAGAACAATTTGGTGTTTAAATATTAGAATGCCCAGGATACCTCAGTCTTTTTTTTTTAAGCTGTGTGTAAGAGATGCAGTCTCCTGATCGATAGCGCTTAAAAAAAGCAAAGTAGTTTAGTTTTATGCTATACAGCAGCGTCTGTTGTGTGTAATGAGTAACCGGCATGTGTCAAAACCCATAACTCTCGGAATTGAAGGCCCTAAGTTTCCATGGCTTAAGCTTGACGACGAATACTCTTTTTCGCATTCGGTTTTTCGGTGCGGATGCTTTGTAGAAGGATTGGATCTTTTTAATCGACAATTTTTCTCAGAACGAAATATAGAGTATATGCTGGCGTCTAAGTTGGTTTTGTTGTATAATAGTAACAATTGGATGGCAAGACAGTCCACAACGGACCAGGGCCTAGCTTGCTCATCAACTACTCGTGTTGTGCGCACTACGGTTCTCTCACGAGTAGAAGGAACCTGCAGTTTTTTGCCGACTCCCAAAGGCGAAATTTAAGAAGGTTTTTCTTAGACAGTTTTACTCTTTGAGTGTTGTTAGCAGGTTGAAAGAGGTTGTGCCGTGAAGAATTCGAGGTGTTCAACCAAACTATCAGTTAAACATCCTACGCATCAAAAAAATTTTATCAAAAATTATGTAATAACTTTGTTCTTGATTTTTTGGTTTATTATAATTTGGGTGTATCTGTCTATCTATAAAGTTTATATTTTGATAAGTGAGAAGCTGGCGCTGATTCTTTATGCATAACACAGTGGGCAAACCAAAATTTATTTATTATTTATTTATTAAAACTTTTGATGACGTTTTTCGTAACTATCTTTGGAATAGCTCTGTAAGGGTATCAAAAATGCTTGCATCTGGTTATGCTTGCATCTGATCTTGTAAGTGTCTTGTCAAGCAAGCTGATCAAGCTTACATCTGGTCAATTTTACAATTTAAATGATTAAGTATCTAAGTATCTATCAGCGTGCACCATGATTGTGTTGTGCGAGTTTTGTGGGCGTGAACATATGTTCACATGTATTCCCTTGTAACTTACACATAGACGAATAAGAATAAATCAGGTTTTACTCAAAAAAGACGTTCCGTTTTGTTTTCTTAAACAAATTCAGTCAACAACACGGATTTTGGTTTGCGGTAGGATGTTCTCATTCAAACAGAACAACTTCATATATTTGGATAGCTAGTTCAAAATGACTAGATCCGTCATCAGTCACCCTATGTGTGTTATTGTATCCGTTTTACATAGATTCCCTCTGTAAAACTTTAGCAGAAACCGTAATTTTTGGTTGTTCTCGGTGTAACAAATCTACGAACATTGTGGATGCATTCTCCTTTTTAAATGTTTATAATCTTTTTCAACTATTGCGTTAAAATAGATTTTAGAGCCTTTCACTCTTATCCCAAACTACACGTGGTTGCAAAAGGGCACGTTTAAAGACGTTAATCGAAACCTTCAAACTTAATTTTGTTTTATTCCGTCAGGGGTTTTCCTGTGGGTTTTCGGAAGGTTGTGTCGTTCAATGCTGTTGGTTGAATTATCCTCGTTGAACACAGATAATAAGAACGATGTGTTTTTTTTTAGATTAAATAGGAATTTGATGTCGAAGGAAGAATCGTGTCTTTGAAAATCATTCGAAAAAGGTGAAGGTTGCAGCTGTCTGCCAAACATTTATTTTCAATTTTGTATTGACGCACAAAATGATTGCGACTAGCAATCACTTCTTGAACTATAAAACCTTTGAGGAATAACATTTAATTCATCGCCGTCGACCTAAGCATGCAACATTACTCTATATTGAGCTGCGGCTATGGGAAAATGTCTCAATATCCGCATACCCTATTGTAGTGAAATGCTTCCATAATCATGGTGGCGCTCTCATCCACATTAGCATACATAATTTCGTTATACGACTGTCAATAAATCATTGTTAGCGCAGAGATACCGGCTGTCAATCAAAGTGATGGACTTTCTACTCCTTTGGCAGACACATAAAACTACTTTAGCCTTTTTATGTAAGTCCCTAAAACAGTATAACAATAAAAATATATCTCCCAAAACTATTTCACAAGCGGTCACGATGTGATTGATGGATCTTTACGACGAAAAGTGAAAATTCCCCCTCATCATCATGTGTTGAGTTAATGCCTGTTCAAACTCTCTTTCAACACAAGGTCGGAGAAATCTCAAATTCGCTTGCTTGGTGACACCTATTCAATAATTTCGCTATTCATAGGATAACCGGTGAACGAAAAAAAAAGAAATACACACGCTTGCACGCCATTTAAGTGTCAACAGAAACAACCTCCAAGTGTTCAAACTTGTTTTAGTATCTTGCACCAAGTCCAATGATAACGAAAGTAGACCAACATTATAATTCAAGTCATGAAAGTGGCCTAGACGCCACCACTGCCGTTACCGATGCGAATTTTGCGAACTCAACAAGTTGTTCGGTTAAATTAGCTCAATGACTAATCAGTTCGCATGTTCTGTGACGTCGATACGCTCCTGTTTGGATTTGTACAGCCGTCGGATGAGCATTGTCTGTGTTTTTGTGCACGGTAATTTGATCTGTCTGCTGCTACAAAGGAGTGTTCTCCATTTCCGAATTGATTGCACTTTAATTGCCCTTCAGCGGCATACACTAATCTGACTAACTAATTCCGAGCGGAGAACAAACAAACAAACAGCCACAGGTATACTCGTAAATTTTTAATTTCCTTTTTCTTTCTAATGAATAAACCAGCGCTTGTGAGTTTCACTGCTCACAGCGGTGCTGGTGACAATTTATTTATTACTTGCAGTTTGTCCAGCGGCTCTATCAAGATGGACTGGATTCTTAAGTATTCAGTTTCACTACTGCCTTTCGTTTGGTGGTGCAATGGCTGGTTTGGGCGATTTCAAATTCGAATTCATGAGAAAGGTCACAGACCTCGCCTCCTAATGATGCATTTGTGTCTGCTCGCCTATCATTAGGCGGTGTTCTGTTTCCACATCAGGTTCCGGGGCGTACACAAGAACTGTTACGCAATAAAATACGTGCATCGCGAAGCATTCCCAGTCAAGACACCAGCGGCGGCGATTATCGAAAGGGGGCAGCAGCAATTACCCATCTCTTTCCATTTTTTCATCTGACAGAGAGTTAGTGTCATTAAAATGCTGGATCTCATGTCGTTGGCAGAATGTCATTTGTCAATCGTCTTTTGACAGTATCCCCACTGCTCGTTTAACGAAAGTAAACAAAACAAAGTCTGTGCAAATCCCGAGCCTTGACCGGTGTTTGTGGTTTTATTCAGCATGCCTCTCCGATCGCAGGTAAATGTATTCAGAATTCGCAATTATTTTTGTTCATTATGTCACTGTTGTGCTTCGCAGCGAGAAAATTTATATTCATCGACATCGGGATTCTGGTTGTCGTGCGGTAATCGAAGCACCACTGCTGCCTACATCAACACATGCTGCAGTGCGCAATTCGCTTGTCGGCACTGCGCAGCGCCAGATGTTTTCTTGGCAAATAACCGACAGTGGAATTCTTTTCCCCATTCTTAGTCCATATCCGACTACCGGACTAGTTCTCAAGTCACAGATAAACTGAAGGCAGATCAAAAATCTCTCTATATCATCATCTCACATCCCGTTCGAGTGCACAAAACAAGAAACTCTAACGACGTCCACGGCTGCGACGACGTCGACGACTTTGTTCCGTCAGGTAAATTGTGGCCTGGCATCGTGAGCGATGAGGAGCGGCTGTGTATTCGATCTCGAAGAATAAATATGGTCAACTTGGGAAAGATCTGTTTCGCCATTGTTGGGAATGAAGTGTAGGCCGTATAGGGTACTCACAGATCTTGCGTTATAGGTACGCTATGCATACACACTTGCGCCTATGTATATCTCCGCGGGCTATCTGTCGTGATTCATGATTCCCTCTTGCCACTTTTGTGCCTCCATTCAATTATTGTTTCTCATTATATTTTGCCGCTGATAATTGTCGTAGGTAATCGTTAATGCGCGCGGGCTTGTGCGCGTGTGTCGGTGTGTTGTGCGTTAGGCAACTTCATGGCCAGTCAAACATGGTCATGGTGTGTACGAAGAAAATCAGAAAAAAAGAACAAACACACACGATTTTGCACATGCGGGCCTCTCGACATGGTTTTTGGAATCTTTAGAGAAATCAAAACAGAACCACACGACTTTTCATTTCGACTGTAATTTGACGGAGCTCAGAACTTGTTCTTGAGTTCTCTTTACAGATCGTAATCCCAAATGGACAAATGAATGAAATATTATTCTTCTGCTTCAGAATGTAGGTCTACAGGTTAAGAGCGATGGCATGGTTTAACCCATCGGCCGGTTAGTTAGAAAGAGAGAGGGGAAAGCCTACAGCGTCGACAACACGAGTTCAAAAGCCGAGTAATATAGGCAAATGTGTCTTGGCTCATATGTTAATACCCTTGAATTGATAATGACCTTTAATGCCTTGCACACCGGACTAAGCTATGTGTTTCTTTTAAAATGATTTTTTAACGATTGCATTGGGCTTGAGGCCGTCGGACGGACGGGTTTATGCTTGTTTCCGATCCGCATGCCGTCCACACAGGCCGTTTTTGTTTGTCTATCGTAGTATACGGTAAAGAGCGCATAAATTAACTACTTGCTCATGGAAGAGACGGAAAATGGTTACATTAGGTTCTACTCAATAAATAATGATTCAGACAAAATAGAACCATAAAAGTGGAGTGGGGAATATATTTGTTATACGTGCGCGTCTGCAGACGAGTCAATTCGTTGCAGCCGAACAACAGACACCGGCTTATGGTAAGCTGCGAAGAAATGGAAAGAAATCCCGGCTTTGAATTGATGTTTCATGGTGTGGTGACAGTTTAATGTGTCTTGGGTGTTTCCGGTACATGTTTGCAAGTAGTCAATAGCTGAGTTGACCAAATAATCGGTTAAGAGACTTATTAAGTCTGCGCAAAGAAGATTCTCAGGAAATGTTTCCTTAGGCAAAAGCTTTTTGCAAACTACCTCTTTGCAGAATGTCATTTGAAAAGCGGTTACACTTTTGGGTTGATGACGCACATCTGGGCTACGATGTATAGGATCGATCAGTGGCAGTATTACCGAGAAAATGTTGACCGTCGATTTATGAATACATTTAAAACCAGTGTATTCGTCATGAGAACCGGTTTTCAATATTTTTTGCTCTTATTAGCGGTGGGAAGGAGCTCCGTAACATGCTGGAAAACACTTAAAAGCTGACTCTGTTTTGCCAACGAGTTTTTAATAAGGTATGGGCCAACAAACAGTTTAGCGTCAGTTGATTCACAGGTGGAAGGGGAGAAATGCAATTTAAGTTCTCGGTTTATTTTCAATTTGACAACATAGTTCGAAATCCTCTGTATCGTTATGCTATGTGCTGTTTTGTTGAAATTTAACTGATTATAATGAATATACAGTTTCGGACAAAACAATAGCACCGAGTTACACCTCGCAATTTTTTGCCCCAAAAAACTGTCTAAAAGTGAATCAATTTAAATGAATCTTAATTATGTTACTTAGGTAAACAACTGATCTTAAAATATTAAAAAACAAACTATGCAGCTTCAACACTTAAAAAATATAATAAAAAATAAAGAAATCAAACAAAATCAAACGCGACAAAACTAAAGCACTTATTTCAATTTTCTTCTCAACATCTTTTTTTATTAATATTTTGTAGCAAACCCATTTTTTTGAATAACTACTTCACATCTTCGTTGCATTGACTTAATTAAATTATTTATGATATCTGCGGGGATATTCTTCCAAGCAATTTCAGCTTGACCAAAGAGCGAATCCTTGCCGTTACACGTTTCCCGATGAATTCTTTGGTTAACAATCTCCCATAAGTTGTCTATGGGATTAAGATCTGAGGACTTCGCTGGCCACTTCAAAACATTGATTTTGTTATCGGAAAACCATTTTTGCACAATTTTCGCGGTGTACTTCGGATCGTTATCATGTTGGAATATCCATCTCAAGGGCATCTCTTCTTCAGCATATGGGAACATTACATTTTGAAGAATATCCCTGTACATGAAACGATCCATTATTCCATCTATTTTATGAATTGGCCCGATTCCCTTGCTGGAAAAGTATCCCCAGACTATAATACTACCTCCCCTATGTTTTACTGTCCCTCTTGTAAATCGTGGATTCAGTCTTTAGACTTTTTGTCTGTGAACATGCTTCATTCCATTTGAATCCTTCAGGTTGAACTTGGATTCATCAGAGAACAAAATAGTTTTCCATTTGGCAACGGTCCAGCTGATGTGTTCCTTAGCAAATGCAAGCCTCGCCTTTCGATTTTTCGGCGAAATGAATGGCTTTTTTACAGCACGGTAGGAAAGGAAACCGGCTTCTACCATCCTTCGCTGGATGGATCTGGTGGAGATAGCCAAGTCTAATTCCTTTCCTTTTTCCCTTGCAGACATGAATAGCCCGCACTATTCCATGATCATCGCGTATACTGGTTTTTCTGGACCTTCCACCACGATGTTTAGTTTCTAGGCTACCAGAATTATGAAACCGGCTTATAATACGACGGAATGGTGTATCATATATTTCTTAGCTATGCAATTAACTGCCTCCCTGCATGAAAATCAGCAATGATTTTTTCTTCAAATTTGGTGGAATACTTATTGCGCGCCATTTTAAAAAAACGTTTATGCTCTCAAAAATCCTTTGCACAGTTTCATTAATAACTTGAAAATGAACGTGATTTGTAGCATAGCATGATCGCAGGAAATGTAACAGTTAATTTACTCTAATATAGAAATAAATAAATAAAAAAAAAATCAGGGGAATAATCGAATGTAGCTGGCGCAATATTTTCGTGCTTTAGTTTTGTCGCGTTTGATTTTGTTTAATTTCTTTATTTTTTATTATATTTTTAAGTGTTGAAGTTGCATAGTTTGTTTTTTAATATTTTAAGATCTGTTTTTTTACCTTAGTAACATAATTAAAATTCATTTAAATTGATTTACTTTTAGACAGTTTTTTTTGGGCAAAATATTGCAAGGTGTAATTCGGTGCTATTGTTTTGTCCGACACTGTACCTTTTGCTCCATGGCAGTCTTTTTACTTTCTCTTCTACTTTTTAAATGATTTATCTCAATTTTCTGTAAATCTTTTGCCACAAATAGAAAATAAATTGTTAATACACAAGTGAGGGTGTAAAAGTGTACAAATTTGTTGGAAAATTGAGCAGAAAACATCCTTCGCAGCAGAAAAGATGTAAAAGAAGTAGTCTACTTAAACGCGGGAACAGATAGGCGGCTATAATACGTTGCTTAATAAGTCCTGCGACATATAGGAGGCGCCACTAACAAAAAATCTGTAGCTCGTTGCCACAAGTATGTCCTACTTGGAGTTAATTCAAAGGCGAGGAGTCGATTTAGGTATACAATATTTTATTTAGATAAGTTATCGTCGGCGATTTCTATGTAAGTATGATCCGTGTGACTTTCTAATTGCGAGTGTCTTTTGTGTGACCCAACCCATTCCTTTTATTGCTCCGTAGACACATGCCCACGTTGCATCCCTCGGCGTTGGTGGGATGCGAAGGATATCCTCTTGTGCGTCGCGGGCACCGTTGGGTTCGTTGGGTTGTTTACCCAACGACGTACGGACCGCGATCGCAGATGTTATTTTGCGTGGAAGGATATCCTCGCGTGGGTTATGTGCCGTTGGGTTAGGTCACGTACCGCGATGTGCTGCTGAGTGTGCCGTTGCGTAGTCCGTTTAGTATGCTCAGCTGTACTGGTTGGCCGGACCGTTGGTGTGGTTGTCCGCCACAAGTACTCCCCCTCCAGTGACTGCGTCACGGATTTAGTTGGAAGCGCACTTGTTTCCTTGATGCCCTAGAATACGTTCTAAGTGCTTCGCTTCTGGTATTGGTTGCAGTGGATGTTGATGATGATGTTAATGTGGATGGTTGTGGTAGGCTGGATGGGCTATTGCTGCGTGGATGCTGTCGATCTTCTTCAATTGTAGTGGATGATGGTGATGTGATGTTACCTGGGATATTTTCAAAGAAAGCTGGTTTAAGTCTTTCTGTTGACAGTGTTGTTGGTGTTCCATCGACGTTGACTTTAAAAACATAGTCCGACAAACGCTCCAGCACTTCGTATGGCCCATTATACGGCTGCTCACAGGGCTTCTTGACGGAGTCGACCCTGACGAAGACATGTGTGCAGTTGTACAGTGTTTTGTGCACAAATGGTCGTCGTCTGTGATGATGTGCTGAAGGTGTTGATTTGACTTGTCGCATGTGCTCTCGGAACTTTTCCACAAAGATTTGAGGGTCTGGCGAAACTTCTTCGTGTGTGAAAAATTCGCCAGGTAGTCTCAGTGTGGTTCCGAGGACAAGTTCTGCTGCAGTTGCTTTGATGTCCTCCTTGAAGCTAGTTCGCAGCCCCAATAAAACTGTTGGAAGGACGCTTACCCAGTCTGTCGACTCGTGACACTTGATGGCAGATTTAAGTGATCTGTGCCATCGTTCGATCATACCATTTGAGGACGGGTGATATGCTGTTGTCCGGATATGCGCACTTCCAACTAGTTTAGTTAGAGCTTCGAACAACGCTGATTCGAACTGGGATCCTCTGTCGGTGGTGATAGTCACGGGTGAACCAAATCTGCAGATCCAGCATGCATAGAATGCGTTGACAACCGTTTCAGCAGTGATGTCCTTCAGTGGAATTGCTTCTGGCCATCTCGTGAAGCGGTCGATCATCGTCAGTAAATATCGATACCCATTTACCGGCGGCATTATGACAATGTCGATGTGGACATGCTGAAATCTGGAACTAGGCATCGGGATACGTTGTGGGATGTTCTTCACATGTCTGCTGATTTTGCTTCGTTGACATTGGATGCAGGACCTGGCCCATGAAATAATGTCCTTGTTCATGCTGGGCCACACGTACCTCTCGCTGATGGTTTGTTTTGTAGCTCTGCCGCTGGGATGTGACAAATTGTGGGCGTTGTCAAACACTTTCCTTCGCAGAGCGGCTGGCACGTACGGTCGAATGTTCCTGCCTCCAACGTCGCAAAACACAATGACATCGGTATCATCGATGCGTAGTCCACGGAGCTTCAGTGAAGTCTTCTCAGGTGTTGCGAGAAGAAATCTGAGCTCGTTGTCATTTTTCTGCATCTCGGCAAGTTCTGCAGTGCTGAACATGATGGGCATGTTGATGAGGTTGATGCGGGAATATGCGTCTGCTACAACGTTGTCTCCACCAGAAACAAACTGAATTCTTGTCGAGAATCGGGCAATTTCCTCTAGTTACCGGGCTACGCGATCACAGGCGTGATCCGATTTCTGGTCGAATGCATATATCAACGGCTTGTGGTCTGTGAGGATAATGAGTTCGCGGCCTTCGATAAGGTGACGAAAATGCCTTACTGCTCTGTATATGGCCAAGAGCTCTCGGTCGTACACCTTGTATCGCGATTCTCTCGAAGTTAGTTTCTGGGAGAAGAAACCAAGAGGCTGGATCTTGTCGCCGATGCGCTGGTCTAGTGCGGCTCCAATTGCTGAATCTGATGCGTCACATCGGAGGATTAAGGGAACACCTGAACGTCGATGGGCTAGTTGCACTGCATCCCTCAGTTTGTTTTTGCATTGGTTGAATGCTTCCTCTGCTTCAGGTGTCCACTGGATTGGCTTTTTGTCTCCTTTCTTAGCTCCGATTGTCAGGTTTACCAGCGGAGTTTGTGTCGTGGACGCACCAGGCATACAGCTACGGTAGAAGTTCCAGGCTCCTAGAAACTTCCGCAGTTTGTCCATCGTTGCTGGCTTAGGATAATTGGTCAAGGCCTCAACCCGGTCCGTGGGAGGCTTTATCCCAGCTTTGTTGACGGTGTATCCTAAGTATCGCACTTCCGGGTGTCCGAAGCAACACTTGGATACGTTGATGGTTAGTCCAAACTGCTGAAGTCTCTCGAAGACGATGCGCAAGTGTTGGCGATGCATCTCTTCGTTTGGCGACGCGATGATGATGTCGTCAATGTAGCAGAAGCAGAATTCAAGTCCTCTCAGCACTGTGTCCATAAATCGTTGCATCGTCTGCGCTGCGTTGCACAATCCAAATGTCATCACGTTGAATTCGAAGAGGCCGAATGGTGTGATGACGGCTGTCTTGGATCGGTCTTCTGGGGCGAGTGGTATCTGGTTATACGCTCTCTGCAAGTCCAGTGTGGTGAAGATGGTGCAGCCGGTGAGATGATGGCTGAAGTCTCGAAGATGTGGTATGGGATACCTGTCGGGAACGGTGATTTTGTTGAGGCGACGGTAGTCACCGCACGGTCTCCATCCACCCGATTTCTTCTGCACCATTTGCAGGGGAGATGCCCACTCGCTGTTTGATGGCTTGCAAATTCCCAGTCGGATCATGTTGTCAAATTCATCCTTCGCTGCTTTGAGTTTATCGCCGGCTAACCGACGAGCTCTTTCCGCAACTGGATGTCCTCTGACAACAACGTGATGTTGGACGTGATGATCTGCAACGCATTTGTTGTTGTCGCGCGTGATGTCAACGAAGTCCCTCAGTATGTCGGCGAAGCGATTGGTTTCATCGATCGTTTTCAGCGATGGTTGGGAGCTGCTGACTACGCTGCCGCAAACGCTTAATTTGGTGATGTTATCACTAAGCGTTCGGCGTTTTAAGCGTATCGTCAAGTCGAAGTGATCGATGAAATCCGCTCCTATGATCGGCTGTTGAACATCGGCTATGATGAAAGTCCAACGAAACTCGCGTCGAAGTCCCAGATCGAGTACCATAGTTCTTGTACCATATGTTGGCATTGCAGTACCATTGGCAGCGTAAAGTTGACGCGATGTAGTTGTCGGGTTTTCGGCAAATTTTTTCGGTAGGACAGAAATATCGGCACCGGTGTCAACTAGGTAAGATGCGCCGCTGATTCTGTCCTTTATTTGTAGGCGGTGACAGTTGTAGTTGCCGTGAGCGACCGCCTTTATGCTCAGCGGCGATCCTAGTTTTCCGAATGTTTCGGACAACCGGCACGACAATTACGCGCCTCATCGCCAAACTTCTGGTGGTAGTAGCACAACCCATTCTTGTTAGTCTGGGTGAGTCTGGACCTACTTTTCGATCTGGTTCGGGATGTTGATCTTCTTCGTGAGGTCGATCGCTGGTTTCGTGGACTCTCCATCTTCAATTGATGGATCTCCTGACGTAGAAATTGAATAGACTTCCTGATGTCGTCCAACGTTGAATCGGCTTGTCTATTGATGACTTGCATATCCTGTGTGGGCTGCAAAGTGGTCGAAACAGGGCACAGCTGTGCGTTGGACATGTCGTAGATTTTGTCGGCGACTTCGACTAGCTTATCCAAGTCTTCTTGTCCTGTTGCCAGCAACACTGAGCGCATGTTTTCGGGCAGTCTATCGAAGAACAATGTTTTCATGATAGACGTTTCACAGCGACCGCCAGCAAGATGCCTCATGTGCGCCAAGATGTCGGATGGTTTTCTGCCAGTCATATCTTCGCCCCGAAGCATTCTTCGTAACTGCGACTCTGGTGATGGAGCGAAATGGTGGATGAGTCGCTCTTTGAGTGTGACGAATTTGTTGGCTGATGGTGGATTATTTGCTAGGTCTTCTACGGCTCTTAAGGCGTCGCCTTCAAGACAAACTAGCAAATTGGCGTACCGTTCGTCGTCGTTGACCACACCTCCAAGTTTGAACGCCAATTCCACTTGAGTCAGCCACAGCTGAGGATATTCCGGGTTGAATTTCGGTAAGTTCGCACGTTGGAGACTATGCTGCGACGGTTGACTGTTCGGTGGAGCTGGATGTTGTACGGTTGCTCCAGAACCTGACGTAGATTGCGCTTTGAAGTCAAGCTTGAGCGACTCGATTGCTTCATTTGCCGCCTGAAGCTGATCGCGAAGTTGTTTTATCAACTCGGTGTTGACTTCGTCTGTGGCCATTGTTTCGCGATCACTTTCAACGTCAGATTCGAACACTAGCTTCCGTTTACTCCGTAACTCGTAGGACATTTACAAACACGATTTCGTCAATAACGAAACTTCAGATCGTTTCTGAAATCACGTCGGGGTCACCAATTTGTAGCTCGTTGCCACAAGTATGTCCTACTTGGAGTTAATTCAAAGGCGAGGAGTCGATTTAGGTATACAATATTTTGTTTAGATAAGTTATCGTCGGCGATTTCTATGTAAGTATGATCCGTGTGACTTTCTAATTGCGAGTGTCTTTTGTGTGACCCAACCCATTCCTTTTATTGCTCCGTAGGCACACATGCCCACGTTGCATCCCTCGGCGTTGGTGGGATGCGAAGGATATCCTCTTGTGCGTCGCGGGCACCGTTGGGTTCGTTGGGTTGTTTACCCAACGACGTACGGACCGCGATCGCAGATGTTATTTTGCGTGGAAGGATATCCTCGCGTGGGTTATGTGCCGTTGGGTTAGGTCACGTACCGCGATGTGCTGCTGAGTGTGCCGTTGCGTAGTCCGTTTAGTATGCTCAGCTGTACTGGTTGGCCGGACCGTTGGTGTGGTTGTCCGCCACAAATCCATAGTGGACTGTGCATTAGGAATACATAAATTTTAAAAATTTCGCAGGAATGGGTACAAAGAATGAGTTAATGTGATTTTAGACCGAGAAAACAGCTGATTTCTATATCTGTTTGTACACCCAAAATACTACCAATGAAGGCAGAATTGGGGGATCAATTATACGCTGGAAAATTAGTGTCTTTCGAAACTGACGATTGTCACATTTGAATATTGTGACTCTCTCTAATCTCTCTCTAATTCTCTCTAATTCTGAGAAGTAATATGTCACAGTAGAATACGCATCTTCACAGCATGTTCACCTGGAGTTTTTAGGCCTCTTTCATCTCTACAAACTATATTAGTGATGATAATGCTCTCTGCATTCTTATTACAAGGCGAGACAGTTAATTTAATTAATGAGAACCTATAGCATATAGCTCAACTGTAGTAAACTGTACTATCATTAACTGTTTGAAAAAAAATATAGCCGACTGCTATCTTATTGATAGAATGATCGATCCTACTTCTTGCCACATACGACGCCGGTAGTAGACGATTTTTCAGCTTTCTGTTTGAAATCATACCGCGACCATTGGTGAATTCCTGTTTATCAGATTGAACTTAAAGCACTTTCTCGAGCACATTCAGTCACTTTTTATAAAAATCGAAAATTGCATGTTTTCGAGATTTTGTCAGATAACACCAGCGCACTTATTACGACTGCGAGATTTGTACCATTCACGGTCTGGACAGTTCTAAGGTTTGTCATACTCTTTCTTTTATTTTATCTTTGACAGGCAAATATTTTTGCAAGGGTTGTTATAAATACCACATAGGTTTGGTGGATAATTTTATTTCTGAATCGACAATTAGTGAAAAATGTTGTTTTTCCTCTTGAATAAGATAAATGCTCTTTGAATTGCATTTCGTAGACACTTTTCCGAAACATTCAACTTTCCATTATATTCTTTTAAATACAAATATAATTTGAGCCCAAATTTATTACACAGAATTTGTGCTACCTACCTTCTATACCATGTGAGCCTACAGTCCTTGGTGGACCCAGACCTCAGCTCAAACTGCGCGGCCTTTTACACATATTTCCATCTTTTCAACCCAGGCCGTTCTTTGTTCGGCTGACCTAATAAATCGGATTCTTGGATTTTTGGGACGGAGCAATGCTGTCCATGTGGGCCAGCCATCTTAAGCGATCGCGCTTAACCAGAACGTTTCATGCAACGTTCGCGCTTAAGCTGAAGTGGGCTTGTGGATCAAATAATAATAATAATTGTTGGCGCGACAGTCCACAGGGGGACCAGGGCCTAGCTTGCTCATCAACTGCTCGTGTTGTGCGCGCTACTGTTCTCTCACGAGTAGAAGGGACCTACAGTTTTTTGCCGACTCCGAACGGCGAAATTTGAGAAGCTTTCTTAGACAGTTACTACTCTTTGAGTGTTGTCAGCAGCTCGAAAGAGGTGGTGCCGTGAAAAATTCGAAAAATTGTTGTTGAGCTGTGATTCGAACCTACACCCTTCGGCGTGTGAGCGTCGCACTCTACCCACTACGCCACGGCGGCCACGTGGATCAAATCAGTTCCCTTAAATTTCGGACATCAAGTTGAAATTTTTCTACTATTGTACTGTTTTTTCTTCATGGCATAAGCACTTTGAAGTGAACCTAAGTTTTTGGTTTCCTCGGATGCATGCGAACAGCACCAAAATTCTGCAAAGAATTTGTCTGTCGGCGGTTTCTGTGCCAGCAGTGTAAAGGTCGTGAAATCGGTGTACCAAGACAGTTTTCGGTTGGTTTGGATCCAAGCGATTACTTCAATTTGTTACTGATGTTTTTTTCTTTTATTAACTGTGCGTAGTCGAGGCAGACGTAGTGCTTCACTTAGTGTTTCCATAATGGCAGATGTTTGGTACTGTTTCTGTTTCTTCTGTTTTATATTTTGTGGGGCTAGCAGTTACATCCTGTCAAGTTGAGCCGCAAGCCGAGTATTATGTTCAATTAAGAATCCACATGAAATCGTGTTGTATTGTTAGCTATGGATGAGTTCTACACTGATCAGTTTTCTACATACATATTTTCGAGTACAAGGTTTAGGTAGATCTTGCAATGGACTTCAGGATACCTTTATGCTTCCTACACTGCAGAATTCTGGTATTAACTGAATCTTAACAATTTGCAAAGCTTTTTACAGGAAATCTCAAAAAATAACATAATATAAATTTCAACATCACTGCAATTGTATTCTCAAGTTCGATCTTACATTTAGCCACTAGCCATGAAAAATGGAATTTGCGCTTTAAAAATAATACTAAGCATGCTTGCATTTTGTCTGACTCCAACTGTTTTAACACAAGTGGTCTACCTCAATCCTTTCAAACTACATATTGAGTCTGTATCAGGTACCAACACGAAGAAAGCGACAGAAAGCTTGTTCGTTTCCTGTCCTTTGATGTCATTTGGCAGCGCTGTTTTTATAACATATTCTTCGACCAAATCAAAATAAAAAAAAAATAAGTCTACATTTAACAGCAATGTGTATATAACCGCCATGTTCGTGGATTGTCAGTGAGAAATCAGCGGAATTGTGCATCTCCTTCTTTAATCCCTGGTGGATACCTTCCTTGTATTTTACTTTATACACACATGAACGTATTGAATGAAAAACGCTATTACCATCGACCCCTGTTAATGTTGTAAAATACGCATATTTACATTTTTTTTCATTCACGCTGCTATAATTATTGTTCTTAAGGATACAATTTTTATTCCACGAAGTTCAGGTTATTAACGGATCTTAGTAAAGTCCTTGATTATAAAGCATGACCCAAGAAAGGGTCAAGTTTTGCTCTTCTTAGCTGCCAATGACCTCTACAGGTAACCACTTCTTTTACTAATTGCTTTGGAAACATTCCTTATCCGGAAGGATTTCCCGTCGGTTTCTGACGGCAAGGTACATAAACTGTTGTAATGCATTCTTGGGAAAACAATAGCGTCTTTTTTATAAGTTATTTTTACTTATACTGCGGCAGCGGCAGGAGAAAAGGAGGAATCTAAATCACTGCACCATATTCAAAACTGAAACATTCCGTGCCGTGATTACCTTCATTTACAAATGTGTTTTAATTACTACCTCAAAACCAGGCTGTTAATATATTGCATGCATGTGTAATTCTCTAAAGCAAATAATTATGTAGTCTGCTTCATTTAGCTATTTGGTTACGATGTATTTTTCTCACGCTTGTATGCACGTGTGTAATGCCGTTTCATGCACGTATGCACGTTTCAGTTTAGGTACTTGGGATATTTCTTACTCGTACATGCGAGGGTTTAAGATCATTAAATTGTTTTGTATTTTTCCTAAGGGACGATGGTGGTATTGATTGCAGGTTTTTCTTTAGAATGGTATGCCGGACAGTCATTGCCAAGGCATTTAAAGTCTGGGTGAGTCTTGGGCGTTTTTTATTTATATAAAATTTGGGTATCTGGAGCGGAAATATCATTTCGTTTTTCTGGTTTATTTTCTTAATTCAATTACTAGTTTGACAAAAATACTTAAGACAAAAAATACTTAAAAGAAGTTTAATGGTGTAGTCGATTGACCTTACGCTAAGCTGGGCTTATTTTTTATGCTTTCCGACTATTTTTTTTTTTTAAAATTTGTTTGTTCTTATTTTTTATTAATTTTTTAAACGAAAAGTTAAAAAGCTTGTGTAGACACTTACTTTTATGAACGAATGCGAATGAAGATCAGCTTGGATTTATTTAGTGTATTTTTTTTTTAAATTAAACGCCTATTCCTTTTCGACTAAAGCTCTTAATGAAGGTCATTCTTTGTCTTTTATAAACAGAAGGATTGCACCGAAACCTAGGATTTGATGTGAGGTCTCTTCATATTTACATGAATTCGTTTTATAATAATAATAATAATAATTGTTGGCGCTACAGTCCAAAAGGCGACCAGGGCCTAGCTTGCTCATCAACTACTCGTGTTGTGTGCGTTACTGTTCTCTCGCGAGTAGAAGGGACCTACAATTGTTTGCCGACTCCGAACAGCGAGATGTGAGAAGCTTTCTTAGACAGTTATTACTCTTTGAGTGTTGTCAGCAGCTCGAAAGAGGTGGTGCCGTGAAAAATTCGAAAAATTGGTCTTGAGCTAGGAATCGAACCTAGACCCTTCGGCGTGTGAGCGTCGCACTCTATCCACTACGCCACGGCGACCACACGTTTTAACAAAACAGAAAAAAACCGCCAAAGTTGGATAAATTCGAATTAAGGAAACATTTAAGGGATGTTCCATGTACTCGCAAATACATAAATTATTGTAGCAAACTTATCATTTCTGTCACATTTTTTGTCCGTAGTTATTTTTCAATTAAAGCTTTCTTTCAGCAATCTAATTAAACCTTATTACTAAGCTTTGAGCTATAAAGTTGAAAAAATTCCCCCTCCATGTCGGTGTGCATTAAAGTTTAAAACATTATTTAAAAAAAAAGACAACGGGAACTTTTCTCAGGCATACAGGCCTGGATAGTTTAAACCTGTTTTGATAATTTCCTTGAGTAATTAATGTCAAATTAAGCTTTAATTAATAATTTATATTTTTGCATATTAAATTTAAAACGAGGCCAACGAATCAGCCTGAATTAGAGTTGAGAGTTACAAATTGATTTTAACCGTTTATTTCTTTTTGACACAGAGTGACTGCAATTTTAGCGTTGCGCTATTTTCAAAAATTTTAAATGCACCTTCTGTGTGTCGCAGTGGCGTAATTGATAGAGAGCAACATTCACACGTCGACGGTCCAGGTTCGATTACCAGCTGAACACTTCTTATTTTCCACGGGACGACCTCATTCGAGCTGATGATAACACTCAAAGAGTAATACCTGGCAAAGGAAAAGCTCAAACCAAAGCCGTTCGGAGTCGGCAAAACCTGTAGGTCCCTTCTACTCCTAAAGAAACAGTAGCGCGCACAACAGGAGTAGTTGATGATGAAGCTAGGCCTGTGAACTTTCGCATGCATCTTTGTATTTATTTCTCGTTTCAATTTGTGGAATATTAAATATAACACATCACTCAATAAGTCCCGGGCCATATAGGGGGCACCACTAACAAAAATTATTGATTTAATATTAACTTTTTTGGCGGCCCCTTTATGCCTTACTTATGGAGTGATGTGTTATTCCAGCTAAATACATTTTGCAAAAACAATTTTTTTTTTCAATTTTGTTACTATTTGTTGTTCTATAAGAAATATTAAACGTATCGACACGAATGTAAATTTGTATCAATTTTATTTGTTTATTTCAAAAATGAAAATAATAACAATAACAATTGTATGGCGCGACATTCCACAGGGGGACCAGGGCCTAGCTTGCTCATCAACTACTTGTGTTGTGCGCGCTACTGTTCTCTCGCGAGTAGAAGAGACCTACAGTTTTTTGCCGACTTCAAACGACGAAATTTGATAGGCTTTCTTACACAGTTATTACTCTTTGAGTGTTGTCAGCATCTCGAAAGAAATGATGCCGTGAAAAATTCGAAAAATTGGGGTAGAGCTGGATAATGAACCTAAACCCTTCGGCGTGTGGGCGACGTACTCTACTCACTACGCCACGGCGGTCACACAAAAATGAAAATACAATCTTATAATTAACTAAGACGTTTGAAGGGCTTTATTGCCATATTTCAATTGTAGAATATAATCTGGTTATTAATTGTCCATAATTAAAACTTATTTGAAGCCAGAATTGTTGAACTTTTACTGGTTTTTTTAATGTCATACCACTTTTTTTTAATTTATTAACTTCACAATCGATAGCTCCCCGATTTGTTTAAAGTTTCTATTATTAAAAGAGTATAAATGGTAAATATTTAAAAACTGTTTTCTATGCAACTTTTATGTTATGTTTTAAGCATTAATATATCTCTTTCTGTTCGCCTGATATAATATTAGAAATCAGAAAAATACCGGAAGCAAACGCAATTGAAAAAAAAAACAAAGTAGAGCATAAAATTTCGTATTCTCTAGTTTAAGCACTTAAGTTAGTTTTATAGAGGATTATTTGTATTAATTTTTATTTAGACATTTTACGTAATATTTTTTAATAATCTGAAGCTTCAAAAAATTGTTAAAGGTTTTTTTCCATTGAAAACAAATTTTTTGGTGTTTTTTGTTTCTTGCCTCAGGGTTAACTTATTAATTTCTTCAAAATTGTCCACCTTCTTGACATCCACCACTTTTTGAAAAGATGTAGTTAATCAATAAAGCCCTGATGAATTACAGTTTCTACAAATTAAATTCTTTATACTGCACAATGTGTTGACAAGGGGATATGACCAAAAGCAAGCACCATACTTATTGAAAGATGCAATTTTTTCCAAAACAAACAACAAACCTTGAGAGATGCAATTTTTTTCAACACAAAAGTGTTTTGATGAACCAAAGAAGTTATAAGCGTTAGAAGCTTCGTCTTTGTCAATTGAAGCAAACGTGTCTGTACAAGTACATTTTAGGAATCTATACCGAGGATGTATACCTTTCATATAAAGAGTGTTCTTAAGAAATGAAAAATGATTATATGATTGATGATTACGTTCGTGAAATAAAAATAACAATAACTTGTTCATGTGAAAAATTGTAATTAAAAACGAAAAGAATAAATTTCCTTGGTGTAAATACGTACTTTTTAGTGCTCCAAAATTTTTTTTCTAAATTCAAACTTAAATGGAACTTATTTATCGCGTAAAACCATTACTATTGTTCCACCGTGCGCCGTGGCGTAGCGAGTAAAGTGCCATAATTTTTGCTTACTTCACGTCTTACAATACCTCACACCGGCACACAAAATTCATTCGGAAAGGCTTAAAAACTTCGGTCCTTTCTACTTGTGAGAGGAAAGCAACACCCACAAGACTCTTCAATAGCACTGAAGTTGTGAGTGAAATTTAAAAAAAAAAATATATTTGACAAACAAACTTTTAAAGAATCAACACTATTCTTTTTGGACAATTAAGAAGTAAACGAGATCATGTACCAATAATGGTGTGTGATTAATTTAAACTGAAAAAGATTACCGAATGATTCGAAAAACCTGACTCTGCATCGACTTTACATCCTAAATATTTTTAATTAAGATAAAGTTTACTTTGTTCACAATATACAATGTCATAGTCGTACTCGGAGTATGGTCACTTTTAAAGCGACTTTTGTTCTACAGAATGTCAATTTTCATCTCTTACATTTTTACAATATCTCATAGAATTGAATTTAGACCTCAATACCTTACTAGTGGCTGTCAAAAACCACAAAAAGCCATCTTTCCAGCCATCTTGTCAATCTCAAAACGTCACTCCATAAATGTGGACTGCTAAACGGTTCAACCATCTCCGGACACAGTCCGCCTCCGACGAGATGAAGTTCAGTTTTTTACGACTTTCAAATGAAGACGAAAATGACTAGCCGGCAGTTTGGCAGTAAAAAGTTTTATTGTCATGCCACAGGAACACCCCTATCTACTTGGTATGGCTTCAAGCGCGTAGGGAGCTGGTAAATCATTGCTTGTTTACGAGCAGTCATATTTGGAGACTAGCAATGTAAAACTATCAGCTGTCTGAATGGAAGGGAAATGAAAAATGGCAAGAATATTTGTTTTGCTTCAGTGGATAATCTTTCCGCCCCCAACCTTCCGTGCAGCCAGCGACTGCCCACAAACGAGTTCGGGTTTCATTTTCAAAAAAACCGCGATTATCACCGTTCTCTGGAACATTTTGCTTAATGCGACCCGCTTTCGTTTTGAGTGGCTGGGTGAACAGATTACGTTGCATATATGATTTCGCCGTAGGGTGTGCTTTTATTCATTTGTACTTTCTCTTTTGTTTTATTATGTTTTGAAGTTCTTAAAAGGTTCTTCTTTGATTGGGAACTTTTCGATTGTTTAATTGCTTCGTGAAACAGCTCAGAATGTCTTTAGAAAGTGAAGATTAGTGAGAGTAATGCGCCTGTAAATAACTTGTTTTGTTTCATATGTTAGTCATCATTTTTCTGTTCACAAAATCAATTTCAGAATAGGAGTCAAACGATTCAAGAGAACTATACTGATGATGATGTGCTTTATGAACGAAGCATGTGTGTACTGTTCTTCTGTTATGTTGAACATTCTCCACAGAATCTCGCACAATATGTTTCACAGCCAGCAAATTGTTGGTTGATATTCTTTTACATTTGTATGTCTCATTTTAGACGAGGTTCAAATTTTAAGACTTTTCAGGTTCAAGCAGTCTTGTCCACAAGCTCCACATAGTTCATTTATCTCAAGCTTTATAATCGTTGACTGTGGTCGCCGTGGCGTAGTGGGTAGAGTGCGACGCTCACACGCCGAAGGATCTAGGTTCGACTCCCAGCTCAACACCAATTTTTCGAATTTTTCACGGCACCACCTCTTTCGAGCTGCTGACAACACTCAAAGAGTAATAACTGTCTAAGAAAACTTCTCAAATCTCGCCGTTCGGAGTCGGCAAAAAACTGTAGGTCCCTTCTACTCGTGAGAGAACAGTAGCTCGCACAACACGAGTAGTTGATGAGCAAGCTAGGCCCTGGTCCCCCTTTGGACTGTAGCGCCAACAATTATTATTATTATTATTATTATAATCGTTGACGCTCGACTGTATGCATGCCACCTTAAAGTTAGCAGAATTCACCGTTGAATCTTCTTCTCCATGTAGAACTATCAATGCTCTGCATCATAGACTCAAGACCAGGATGTAGGTGTTGTACTGGTTTCTTTAGAGAGGGTTTTGTTCCTAAATAGACCCATGAGTCCGAAGATTCTACATTTGATTTTAGTGTTGACATTGTTGTCCTTATTTATAGCAGACTAGTTGTTGGCTTCCTTAATGCTTTTGTTGCGTTTGTGGCTCTCTCTGCGTTATGTCTCCTTATACCTCCAAACTGATTTCAGTCGCTTCCATCATATAGATTCCTTCACATAAATTCCCTAACTACTACTACTCCTACTAACTAACTAACTAAACGCCTCCTTAACATAAATTCGTTAACTATGTCCGTAAAAGTAGAACATCCTACTTGATTCGGATTGAAACCAGCACAGTAAAATTCAGAAAGAAGTTATTGCTATCATAAATTGCACACATTCTGCCTTAACATACTGCACATGTGCCTCATGTCTTGAAGTTTATGTAATCTCTACCTTCAGGATCTCAATCATGAGATGCAGTACATTTAGGTAAACAGGGATTTGTCTAAGAACTTGAGAACAGTTGTATGTCAACAACGTTCGTAAAGTATTGCAATTTATCGTCTTTGTAAAAAGTGTCTTTCTTTCAACTTTTGTACACTGAAGTTACCTGCAAAACTGCGGCTGTATTTTTCTAGAAATAACCATTCCTTAATCTTACTTTATCAAAATAAAACCTGAAGATAATAATTAACATTTGCCAAACGAGCGTCTAACCACGAACATTGAACAACATGCTTTTTGAAGTAAACACCTCTATCAGTGAAAAGAAAATGAAATCCATCCGACAACACAACGACAAACAATACCAACTTGCAGATAACACTGACACAACTTTAATTGTATTTAAACCTATAAAGATTACCTCATTTGATCTCATAAATGTTTTGCACTGTAGAGCACGAATGTCAAGACTGAGTGTAATTTGCAAAGATTTCGTTAAAACAGGCGAACTGTATTCATAACTTTTGAGTGACCGACTGACCCCACTCCCACTTTCAAGAGTTCAATTGGCATTCATTGGCGCGTTTAATTCGCTTCCCAATGCACACTTAAAGAACTTTTCCCCACCGTGATTGATTTTGCAAATCGAATTGAATGAGTTATTTAAATTCGCATATTTCACGGCTGGTGAAGCCATTTCGGTAAATCATTATCACGCTTCGCGTAGAACACTTCATTGTATTTGAGTCAAAGTCAATTGGAGCATTAAACGCCGTGTTTGTTCATAAATTCCACAAACAACCCAAAAGTTCGCATCAAATGGAGCAGAAAAATCATTCAGTCGTTGATTGTAATGCAAAAGGGGAGTAGTCAAAAGTTTATGAGCCACTCAGATTTAGTTGCAAAAAAAACATAAATTATACAATATACCCAACTTTGTTTTCGCTATCACTCGTGCTAATGGACGAGATAAGTTCTGTAATCAAATTGCGAGGAAAAAAATAGAGACAGTTAAATAAAGAATATAAAAAAACAACGGTTTTCCTTTATTAACGATAATGAAAGAACAAAGACAAACACCACCACATTTACCCACAACAACATTACTTCAGCATACACGCTAACACTTCTGGAACGAGGCGAGTTTACAAATTAGCTGAAATGTTTTTGAGGTCCACATAGGCCCCAGTGATTACTTCCTTTCCAGTCTCTACGACCAAGGTGCGGAAGTAGACGCGTTTGCCCTCCTTCCACATATCAACCTTCAATGTCTGGCCAGGTAAAACCGGGCTGGCAAAACGAACCTTGACGGCCTTGAAGAGGGATGCGTCGTTGCCGGCGTACTTCGCCAGAACAGCACGAACGGAATATCCGAATGAACAGAGTCCATGAAGAATTGGTGTCTTAAATCCAGCGATGGCTGCAAAGCTTGGATCGATGTGAAGAGGGTTGAGATCTCCCGACAGGCGGTACAAGGCGGCCTGATCTTCAGTTGTCTTGTACTGCACCGACGAGTCAGGGGAGCGTTTTGGTGGTGGAAGGGTTGGTACGACTCCCTTGATCGGTTCTTTCTTGCCACCGAATTTGCCAGCGCCAACCACAAATATCGCGCTCTGATTCTTTACTAAAAGACTGCCGCTTTCTGTGTAAGAATCGCAGTTGGTGACCACCACGGCGCCGGAGCCCTTGTCCATGACGTCAAATACCTTTCCATATGTGGTCAGATTGCCGGCTGTTGGGAGAACGTCCATGATTTCAATGTACTGCTCTCCGTGAAGGATGTTGGTAAGATCCGCCTTGCCACTGGGTAGAGCAGTGCCCACGAGATTGCTCGTCATGCTGAGCATTAGACCGGGCATTACAAAGAATGAAGGCAGTGGGCTGAAGTCGGGGTCATTCTCGTATAGGAACCTCATGTCAGCAGTATTCTTAACAGTGGCTCCAACTCCCAACGCGTACAAAATCAATTCCTTTGATCCGAACTTGAATACATCCTCTACACCCACTCGTCCAGCCTTCACGTTGTCCAGAACTGCCAACAAAGTTGCACTGGCTTCTGCAGAGCTTGTAAGGTGTTGCATATCTGACATGTCTGTAACTTTTCCCCACACACTCTTGACGTACTCCGGGGTAATATTTGTAGTTTCCAAAGAAGTGCGAAGGACAGATCCTCGTCCTCGAACGAACTGTACCTTTGCGGCCCAGCCAGCGGCGCTCTCGATGATGCTGCCGTTGTCTTCACATGATTCGTGACACAGGTAGGCAACAACGGGGGCGATCAGTTGTGGCTTTAATTCCTGGAACAACAAATCGGGCAGGATTCCCTCAGTCATACGGGATGCAGCTGTTGGCACAATAACGTTGCAGAACACATTGTACTTCCTTCCCTCAATTGCCACAGTGTTTGCCAAACCAATCAATCCCAATTTCGCTGCACTGTAGTTCGCTTGTCCGAAGTTACCATATATTCCCGAGTTGCTGGTTGTCATTATTATGCGCCCATAGCCTTGCTTCTTAAAGTACGGCCAAGCTGCTCGGGTGGTCATGAAACTTCCCTTCAAATGGACGTCATGAACCAAATCCCAATCCTGGTCGGAGATATTGGGGATACTTCTGTCACGCAAAATACCGGCATTGTTCACCAAAATGTCGATTCTTCCGAAATTCTGAATTGCTGTCTCGATGATTTTGCCCCCATCTACGACGGAGTTGTAGTTGGCCACAGCGGTACCTCCAAGTGCACGAATTTCATCAACCACAACATCAGCAGCTCGCTGTGAAGCTCCTTCTCCCTGGAAAGTTCCGCCCAGGTCATTGACCACAACCTTTGCACCGCGCGACCCAAAGAGGAGGGCGTATTCACGTCCCAAACCGGCTCCGGCGCCAGTAATTACCGCAACTTTTCCATCGTAGCGCAACGAATCAAGGGAAGCCATTTTGTGCTAACTTTTGTTTCTTCTTTTCACTCTTGCTGTGACACTCAGCTGAAGACCGACGAGTAACAACTGGGAATGAAGGAATAGAATGAATACTTTATTATTTCGAACTGAGTTTTTTGTAAATTGATAAATGTGATAGCCTGTACTGGAGGCGAGATGCGATAAACAGGCATATATTTCCGATGATAATCAAAACAGTTGAACTTTGTTCGTTTTGATTGCAATGGGTGGGGGATGGAATGATTTTCACTTTTTGTCTTACCTGGTTAACAGTACTGTATTCTGAACTGCTTAGGTGTGAGTGTATGTTATCAAGAAACTTTTTTGTCAGTGTTTTGGTTTATTCTAATTGCAGTTTACTCAAGGCGGAATGAATTTGATGCGATAATTCCTTCACCAGCTTTGTCGTTGGACTGACAACTTTGACACTAGTCGCATTTCAGACAGCTGTTTCAATTGCTGCGGTTCTTAAACTGTAGCATTCTGCTTTCGTTGTGCTCGTTGGGTTTTTGTTAACGCGATTCTTTAGTTGGTTGTTGAATTGGATAGTTGTAGTTGAACTTGAATTTTGAATCTATTTGGAATTCGTCTGCTATTTTGTTGATTAAAATATTTCTTTTGACTTCAGTTATACACAAGTGAGATGGTTAACTTTACATGTCTCTGCAAAGTTTGTGTTGTGAGTAGAACTCACTAATGATGGAGGAATAGGGTTACGACAAAGTTTTCAGTGAAATATTAGATATAAAGAAGGAAGTTTCAGTTTCAGAGTTATGATACACTTTCGCTGATCCTATTTGATCTGCGATAAGAACTTTGTTGTGTGTCGAATCCTTAAATCAATTGTGATAAGATTAGTAATGTTAAAACAAATTTCTGGTCAGAAGTCGAGATCCTTAGACTAGCAGCATTTTTCTACTGCCCGAGATGCACAAGCCGTATACCGAATCAGTTCAGTTCTCCTACTTAATCTGGTGTTTAGTTTGGTATCCAGAACTATACTAAATTAAAAACGGCTCCGAAGAATTCGTTGCATGGTGATATAAGCGTCCATAGACAAAATCAAATTACTGACTAGCCCTAACATGCCTATTGTCGATTATTGTGAATTTTGCAGTTTTTCTATACTGAAGCTGTTTAAAGATGAATTTGTAAGAACCGAAAGGCGTCTAGCTCTTTTTGTACACTCGCTTATCTACACATTCAGATCTTAACCCTAATTATTATTTATTCTGACACTTACATAGAAGAGAGTATTGCAATTGTATACCTAGCCTTTTAATTGTTTTTTATATATTTTTTTATATAGACTGTGGGACGTTCGCAATCAAAATAAATGCATCAAAATCTACAGAGGGCACATAGCACATGTGAATTCAGTGAAATTCTCTCCGGATGGATTATGGATAGCATCTGCTGGAACAGAAGGATCCGTAATCATATGGGACATCCGCAAGAGCAAACTGATCATGGAATTCACAGAGAAAGCTCCTGCGATTACCTGTATTCAGTTCCATCCGTTCGAATTTCTCCTGGCCGTGGGCCGTATCGACGGAAGTGTGTACATTTACGATTTAGAAAAGAAGATCTGTATATCAAAAACGGACAAAACAAGTCCATTTAGTGGCCATTCAATTAAGTGTATTACGTTTAGGTAAGCCCGTGCCTTAGTATGCATTGATTTAAAATTGATTTTGTGTACTTGCAGTGAAAATGGAGAGTGCCTATTTGTGGGAACCTCTGCCGGAATCTCCGTAATAGGCTGGGAACCTGACCGAGAATTCGACTATATTGAGTCGACATGGAGCTCACTGGGTGACATGAAGATTGTGAACAGAAAGCTGGTATTTATTGCACAAATCTGTGTCTAAGGAGGAAATTCACACATTGTTTGTCAATTTCAGATTTGTGGTACAAGTGAGAAAGACTACGTGGCAATTCATGCACTAAGCATCGATCGAGTGATTCCATTCTTTAATCCATCCAATGCGCCATTCAGTCACAACCAAACGACGCGAAAGAGCTTTTCAAGAGGCCATCAGAAGCTTCGCTTGTCCATAGGTCCGAAGCAGAGTCGGTTGATCGAGGAGAACGAAGAGCGTAGTCCTAGTTTGGATGGGCAGTCCTCACCGAATTTAAGCTTAGAGTTAGTGGATGATATGGAGGACACACAAGGTGCTCCACCTCTCAACGGAGGCGGTGTACATTTTGATTTGTACGCACCTGTGAAGAAAGTCAGTCCGTACATTTTCCCATCGCTGTCATCGGGGACGACGAGCTACAGCAGTGGTGGGTTCGATGGACCTAGTTCCTTAAAAATGCCTGGCGAACGGGATGTGTACAAATTCAATAGAATAGCAGATGCTTTTGCCAACGATATCGAATACAATCTGAACGACAGTAATCCACCAATCATATCGAATTACAACGGAAGTGAGCTGGTTGAGGACTTCCCAGTGAATAACGCACAACCGCCAGACTATGCCCCTAAATCCGAAGGTCCAACATCCGTCAATCAATCGAATAACGTTCAGAAAACCGTGAAGACCAAGACAACTTCACACGTTCAAAAACGAACCAGCCAAATAGCGATGTCAAATAAGAGTTCAAATATTCAGAACCGCGGCAAACTGACGAACGTGTCGTCAGTAAGTACAACCGATCTTCACAAGATCGACGACAACATGGTGATGCGAAAGTCCATATCGTCTACTATATCGTCGAAAATAAAGCGTGATGCGAACTTGAACAAAGAAAACGCCAAGAACAAGAACATAACAGTGCAAATAATAACAAAAGCTCCAACGAGATCCAAAACCTCATTGGATCTGAGATCACCACCAAATGGTGTGCCCGTTTCGCAGAGGCAGTCCCAGAAAACATCGGGATTCTCAGTGGAAATAAATAATTCTCAATCACAGAACGTGACAAATGTAAGTGAGCAAAAGTTGTTTGCTTCCAGTGCTATTTTCACAATCTCTTCTTTACAGATGTCATCCGCCTATCGGCCTGATCCTCAACTTATAACACAGCCTCCGGTAAGTAAAGTAGTTTACAGACATTGTCTAGGCCGCAAATATAGTGGCAACTGAATTACACTTAGCGTGCCATTTCCTGAATATCATATTTTTATAAAGAAAGCGTGTATGGATATTAATATCAGTTGTGGCACATTGTAGAAAGGGCATGTGATGTTTCTGTGGTTTAAACTTGTCTGAGCAGAAGAAGGAAGTGGGAAATACAATTCGCTGTGTGGCAATAAGCTATGTAATGGTTCTCCTTACAGTGAGGTTGCGTTTTAGACACGTGCTGTAGCTGGTATATATTGCCAGATATCTTTGCACGTTTCATATTTCACCTTTCAGTGGAAGTAATTTTCATTAAATCGTTACCGCATCAGTAAGGAAACTTTCGGGATTTCCTTTGCCATCTTTGCAAATCAAAGTTTTCTATAAATTTGTTTTATTCAAGTGACCCATTTTGGATTCATAGTAAGACGATGTTAAGTTAGAACTAACACACGATGAGTGGATTATTTAACTCAAATGTCATCTCTTTCAATTCTCTTTGCATCTTTCCATCTTAAAAAAATGAAGAGGCTTTTATCGTTAACAGTTTTAGGTTAGAAAAAACACCAGCTAATTGTAAACTAAATGCTGATCCGCATTTAGTCCTCAATTGGCACCATTGATTTGTCGGAGTATCGACGAGTTTTTTATTTGGTCTCCATTTATTGGCCGCCCTTGCGTATCCCAAATTCTCAAATTTCGACGTTCAGAGTCAGCAAAAAGCTGTAGGTCCTTTCTATTCTTGACACGCACAATACGTGTAGTTACTAAAGGCTCTGCCACATAGAATACTTTACTAGCGTCTACGGCTACTTCGACAGATACATAGAAATACATGCATTCTTATGGGAGGTGGCCCATAGACCAACGCTTTCGCTCACGCGACGAATGTAGTAGCCCAACTTTAAACTTTTCTATCTCCGTCAGCTTTGACAATCGACACATTGCGACATTTCAAGATTTTTTTTTTAATTATAAATTAACGTTGGTTAGAGTTAGGTTGACCAAATATTGAATAGATTATCAAACATTTCTTTTTTATTCTAAAAGCCGCAAAAATTTATTCCGGTTCGTCATTGTATGGTTTTTCAATGTTTAATGCAAAAAAAACTCTCAATGTATGTATAAAATCTGGATCCAAAATCAACAGTTGCTTTTTGTTGTATTAATATATTCTTTAAGTTCGAGCAGTATCATTAAACACATAAGTTAATCCAGTTACTCGTCTCGAGGCACTTTTGCAAAATAAATATTAAACCGCTCTACAGTATAACCAAAACAAATTTAATTTAAAGCTGCTGTTCAATGAAATCAGCTGAGCGTGGAAGTATTCATTGTGTCACCCCCTTCCTTCATGTACTTTACCATCAACGGATACTTTGCCCCTACGCAAGTAAAGTATTCTATGTAATAATTAATTGTTTGGCGCTACAGTCCAAAGGGAGACCAGGGCCTAGCTTGCTCATCAACTACTCGTGTTGTGTGTGCGCGCTACTGTTCTCTCACGAGTAGAAGGGACCTACAGTTTTTTGCCGACTCCGAACGGCGAAATTTGAGAAGCTTTCTTAGACAGTTATTACTCTTTGAGTGTTGTCAGCCGCTCGAAAGAGGTGCTGCCGTGAAAAATTCGAAAAATTGGTGTTGAGCTGGGAATCGAACCTTTACCCTTCGGCGTGTGAGCGTCGCACTCTACCCACTACGCCACGGCGACCACAAGTATTCTATGTGCCAGAGCCTTAAAGAAGCTGGACCCTGGTTCTCTTGTGGACTGTTACGCCGTCCACTGTTTATATATATTGAACCACAAACAAGTTCACACAGATGTCTAACCGCTATAGAAGACTAAAAAACCACGGTTTTTATACCGATTCTTAATACTGGCCAATTTTGTTTCTTAATCATTAGGAAGTAAAGCGCTTACAGTGAAAGGCAGTCTCTTTTAAAAGGTCTCCGTAACTAAAGTAACAGAATAACACAAATATATTACATACGAAGTCTAGCTGGGTGTGTATGGTGCAAACACAACCATGCGTAATCCATGCACTATCAAAGGTAGACAAAATTTGTTTCTGTTGACTTTCCAGACTTTCGGGGAGGTTTTTTATATCAGTTAACCTTGCTGAAATGATAGATTTTCAATTTCGGGGCGGATTATTTGATTTCATTGAAATTTATCAGAAGCTCACCTTAGTTATTAATTAGAATATGAAATGATGTGTTTACGTTCAGAGATGCTTTTAGTATGAGTCTTGGTTTGTTGGTTGCAAGCGAATGCAACTCTTTTAGAAAGAGTTTTGAAGATTTTTTGTTTACCAATGCCACATATATATGGTTTCTTTTGCTGTTGAAATTGTGTATGAGTTTATTTTAATAAGCAAGGTCCTCCACATTTTGATATATTGGCCCGCTCTAGAATGCAATCGGTAACAATACATCTAGTTCTAATCCAGGACATTTTTTTCAAATAGCCTAAACTCAAATTGTTTCATACACATGTAATTTTATGTATATACGTACATATGTATCAACGTCATAGCGCAACTGCGATAAGTGATTTTTTTGATTGGTATCGGCATATGAATTGATTTTTTGAAAGTGGTAAAAGTTCACTTTTTAAAAAACTAAGTTAACAGTTATTTTACTGAGCTATAGACATCTTCTCTCCATTATAACAATCAAAATTTGAATCGAATTTTATTTCGACACAATAAACAAAACCATTGGAATCAAGACTAAGACCCAAAATTTAAATGTTACAACTTAATAAAAATTCATGGAGCATAACAAGAGAGGAATATAACGATCTGATACGTTTGTTACCTTACATACTACCTTAAATATGCTCCTGTTTTTATTTATTGTTTTAAGTTATTAATACAAGTTTCGGCAAATTTTTTTAACTGCTGCCGCCTTTTTACCGTCATATCAGCCCTAATCACTATCCCTCCCTAAACTCCTTATTCTGTAATTACTTTGTTATAAGTATATTATCCACATAAAAATGCAAAGATTGTAATATCAAATATAAACATTTTCGCACAAATTCTGCACCGGTACATACTAATTTGACTAGAATGAATAAGCCCCACATTCAACTACATACCTCTATATATGCCGTTGACAACTTATTAGAGACGATAGTTTTTTTATATATGCCGTTGACAACTAATTAGAGACGATAGTTTTAACTCAAGATGTCAGTTTTTTCTAATTTATACCATCAATTTTTTTATTTTAATTTTTTCTTCTTAAATTATCCTTGGAACTTAAAAAGACAACAAAAAAAAAAATAACAAATTCATTCATTTTCTCTTTACAAAATATTTTTTTTGAAATGTTTTTGTTTGTTTCTTTACAAATAATGTCGAAACTTATTATAATGTCTTATTAAGACTAGTACTTAGTTGGAAAGCCCCTTTGCTTCAACACGGCTCCGCAATGATTCTGCATCCACCTGATTAGGCCTCGGCATCTCTCCACTGGAATCGCGTACCACGCTTCCTTCATCTTTTATACAAAACATCCAAATTGGGAATGTTTTGAGCACCGGCGGCATTCTTAACATCATTTCAAAGCTGTTCTTTATTATTTAAGTCTGGAATTTCTCCTTAGGATTTAAGTCTGGAATTTGTGTTGACCAGTCAAGTATACGCATGGAGTCTTGCTCAAAAAATGCTTTTGTGAGCTTCGCGGTATGTTTATGGTCATTGTCTTGCTGGAATGACCAAGTAACCGGTATATTTTCCTCCGCCCATGTTAGCATTACATTTTTCAATATGTCAACGTCGTGCTCTTTATTCATTGTTCCCACAATACGATGAATTGGTCCAACGCCGTTCCACAAAACACATAATAATAATAATTGTTGGCTCTACAGTCCAAAGGGGGACCAGGGCCTAGCTTGCTCATCAACTACCCGTGTTGTGCGCGCTACTGTTCTCTCACGAATAGAAGGGACCTACAGTTTTTTTCCGACTCCGAACGGCGAAATTTGAGAAGCTTTCTTAGACAGTTATTACTCTTTGAGTGTTGTCAGCAACTCGAAAGAGAGCCGTGAGAAATTCGAAAAATTGGTGTTGAGCTGGGAATCGGACCTAGACTCTTCGGCGTGTGAGCGTCACACTCTACACATTACGCCACGGCGACCACACATCCCCAAATAAAAATTGAGAAGCCGCCATGCTTAACTACTGCAAAGGTGTACCTGGGATCGAGTTCTTTGCCTCTTGGTCGTCGGACGTACCTTCTACCATCCGGACCATTCCTATTTATCTTTGTTTCATCGTTCCACAATACAAATGTCCACTTATTTACCGTCCAAGCAGCATGTGTCTTAGCAAAGTCGATACGACGTTTTCTTTGTGTCAATTTAACCATCGGTTTCATTCGTTTAAGTCTTCCATGAACTTCGGCTTCCGTCAGACGACGAGCAACAGTCCCCTTATACACATTGTTGCCCGTTTCATACATTATTTTAAGCTGGGTTAGTTTTACTCTTTTTGGGATCCACTTTTGATAGTCGGTCAATTTTCCTGTCAATTTGCTGTGTAGTTTTGTGGGGTATTTTTTGCGAAGAACATTTTCGCTGGTATCATATTTACGGAAATGGGAAAATGCACCAAGTACCATCTTTTTGAAACAGTTTAAATGCGTTGCAATACGTTCATATGACTGAGCCGCTTTGTTTAAGTCAATAATAGCCTTTCGCGTGTTTGGTGTACAGCTCTTTCTTTTGCCCATTTCTTTCTTTTTTTTAATTTAAATATATTTACTATTTTTTTATTTTTCTAATGTAAGCCAGTGCTTTCTTACCAAAATATTTGAGTATGCATTATTATTATTTCTTTTATTAGCAATAATTTATATTTTTTACACTTGAGATGTACATAGTTATAGTTATTGTTTACCATACTTATGAAGAATGGAAATTACGGGCACAAAATCAATTTTACTAAAGAAAGGAGCCGAAGGAAAAGCTAGTTAAAAATTTTCATGCAAAATATCCCAGTTCCGCATATGGGTATGTGCTTTGTGGACTTATAGGGCATGTATAACCTTAAATAAATAGATTAAAACTCATAAAGAACATCAAAGAGCATTTACAAGACTAGAAACGAGAGGGTTGTGTTACATGAAACGACAAATTTTTCAGAAAGTCGAGCTATTCTTTCTTTTACCGTTTCAATTTTGGCTACTTCTTGGAGTTCTGAAGTTGAGAAATACCATGGTAGTTTTAGGATCATTTTCAAGACCTTATTTTGAAGAACTTGCAACTTTTTAAGGTGACAGTTGGCGCAGTTCCTCCAAACTGGAGCTGCGTAGCACAAATTGGAAGTTAGATTTATAAATTATAAGCTTATTATCTTTGCTAAACTCAGACTTGCGACAAATGAATGGGTATAGTACTTTAATGGTGTTGTTGACGTTGCTAACGACATTATTTGTATGTTGGCTAAAAGTAAGCCTCTTGTCCATAATGACTAATAGATACTTAACAGACGGTGCCCAGTCAATCTGATTTCCGCATACTATTAAACTCCCAGCAGGTAAAAAACAAGTTTTTCTTTTTCGAGAGAAAAAGATTGCTTGTGTTTGTAAGATATTTAAGTCTGTCTGTTCAATTTTGGTTTTCTTTTTCGAGAGAAAAATGTTGCTTGTGTTTGCCTGTAAGATATTTCAGCAGGCATTTTAATGTAGATTCCAAATTAGACTCAATATTCGAGCCTTTCGAATCAGGCAATCACGAAAAAATGCATGTATCGTCTGCAAAAGTCGCAGAATGACATTCAGGAAGTGGAGGAAAGTCAGATGTATAGATGTTGTAGGGAATGGGGCCCAATTTGGAGCCCTGGGGAACTCCGGCAGGAATCCATTGGACATCAGATGGAGTCTGGTACGCATATACCTTAAAACTCCTTGTAGTTAAGACAGATTTGATGATTTTTATATTTGAGTAAAGATCTAAAATATTAATGTATTTTAGGTAATAAAGACTCGTTTAAAATTAGATCTCAACTCAAGAACTTCAATTGATCAACTAAAATATGACTGTTATGCAAACCAAAAAATGAGAATGCATATTTTTTAAAGGGGAATAAAAACAGTTTACCTTTATGTTATTAACAGTAATCGGAATATGAGCAAATGCTACATGTACGTACAATTATAAAATGATTTCTTCGAAATTCGCGTATTGAATATTATCTTAAATTTTAAATATTTCCAATACTTTTGTAATGAAAATACACAAAAATACGAGTAGTCATTCAACCCCTTTATGTACCATAGTTCAATATAATAAATACAACCAAACAATTTACTGATCACTCTTCGATATTTTCTTTAAATTATTCCCTCGAATCCTTGTAGGCTGGCTGCTTCTCTTTCTATTATTAAAAGCGTTTGTCGGCTGGTTTTTCAAAACGGCAACCAGTGTTTTGTTCGGCGTGAGACATCTGTGTATACTTGTCTGTGATGTCAAGACATATGATTTCCCGTTTCTTTCTTTCTGGCTTAGGAATATTATAACCTATTGAAACATCACCTTCTTCATCTAAAGTTTTGCTGCTTACAATCACTTTCATTCAACTGCTGCAAAAATTGTGAAGTACAGTAATGAAATAGAAAGTTTCTCCCTTCTTTCTCTATTGGCAAATGCCACACATGCCAAAATATGGAATGCTTCATTCTTTTGGAAGTTGAAAGTTTCACTAAATTCAAGACTCAAGATCCATAAAGATTGAATAATTTTTTTTTGTTAAACCTCAATCCTTTATTATTTTGTATTGTTTTGTTTTGATAAGATATTTGAGCACAACATCAAAAACACTAGGAGCAATCAGTTAAGTGTGTTTTTTAAATTCCAGGGCCAAAGAATGTACAACAATCGCATAGACGACAGTTCCGAAATTCAAATGTTATCGTCATCGCATGAACAAGTATATCAGGAGCTAAGCAACCGACATGCGACTTTACAATTAATCAGAAATTCCACAAGGTATGTACAAAACCACTCCACATGTAAATTTTTATACTAAAATAATTCTTCGTTCCTAAAATCAAGATCGCACGATATAATGGGTGCACTTCGACAAGCTATTAAAATGAACGGTCGGACGGTGTTTGTAGATCTTCTCGGAGCTATTCTGGAGAAAACGTAAGCTATTCATTTTTGTAAGAATAACTCAAACTGATTTGTTATTTACCCATACAGATCTGCTTGGAACCTCGATTTATGCTTACTACTCCTGCCAGAAATCTATGAACTTCTACAGAGCCAACACAAGTTGTAAGTCAACTGATTTTCTGTTTAAATTCCTCAATATGCACGTCATTTCTTTTTTTTTGTTTTCTTTAGTCACTATACCCGCGCATGTGATACTCTCCGAGTAATTCTCTCCAACTTCTTGCCAATTATCCAAGAGAACATCGATCCATGGTCAGCGAGCGGCCTTGGGGTAGATGTGACCCGCGAAGAACGCCAACGAAAATGTCTTGAGTGCCAACATTGGCTACTAAGGATTCGCAACATATCCGAACCACAGCACATTGGTTCCACACTAACGCAGCTACAGAATATGATCGTGAACATTTAACTCACCCAGCCAAAGTAGGTGACGACAACATAGGAAACCAATGTTAAGGCAATCTGGGAAAAGGATTGTTTTCTTGTGTCCGCGTGTCTTCTTTCATTTTGTTTATCGTTTAATTTTTTCATTTATTGTGAATTGTTCGAGGTGACTTGTATCTAACAAAATGGTAAGAGATTAAATATCAGGATACATACCGAAGGGGAAAACTAATTCACTAAAATGAGAATGAAGTTAAATTAAATGAAACCTAATCGAATAAGACGTGGAATGTGTAACTTAGATATTATGCGATTGATATGTTGAGTGCATGAACATGAAATTGGTTGCAGTTTGAATTATACGTGTGTATGGGTGGGGAGGAACGAGAAAGCTTTAGTGTATAAATGCGTCCAAAACGATGAAATTGTTAACAAAAATATCCGATTAGACTGAAATGTGGTTTGTGGGAGCGATCTCTAGGCAATAAGAAACTTACAATATTAATTACAAATTCCTTACATGCCAGATGGGAGAATTTACTTCAGGACTTGTTTGCAAAGTACGCACCTACTTTACAAATGCTGACGGTAAAACATATTTGGAAGAAAATTTTCTTCCTTTAAACCGTCCATATTCTACTTCATTTGCTATAAACGACACACAGTGTGAATAATGTTGTACAAATCTTTATCTCTGCATCTGATTTGATTCATTTTTTTCCACTTATGGAGATATAAATCTAAGAAATTGCTTTTGTTTTAAATCGGTTGCCTAATACGGTAGCTTATAAATCCTAAATTCGCAAAATTTCCATCGCAATCTGTTTTTTTTTTCTTTGTTTCTATTTTAGTATTAAAATATTCAAAAGAACAAATTGTCTTCCCTTGTTTGACACAAACTTTTTTCGAATTTATTTCTCCTTTAAGCTGAAAAGGATTATTAAAAGGTCTTATTGGTAAGGGTAGAGATACAATTTCATTGTGTTTCTGTACCTTTATTTGTTTTTTCTTTATAAATTTTTTTTTCTAGTGATTAATTGATAATCTTACAAAGTTTGAACGAAGGAATAAATAATACTTCAGAAATCTTGTCCTGTGTGTCCTATTATATTATGGTATTTACTGATATATGACTTCAACTCAATTCAAACCCCTTTTGCAAATGAATACACAATACGTAGAATTTTATTAAGGTTTACAGTTTTTGAAGTCCGGGGCTGGTATTTCTCATGCTGCTCTCTTCTTCCTTAAAATTTAGATTCAAACAGTTCTACCGAAAATTTTACTTGAGAACGCTTTAAGGTTACCCTACATTTGTACCGTGCCATTCAGTTTGTTTATTAAATGCAGTCGCTTCTGTTTACTAAAATAAAAAATCTACAGCCGAGCCAGAAAATGAATTCTTTCATTCAAACCTCTTTGCTAAAATAGTAACTGATGGCGGGACATAGAAAATGTTAAAAAAAATATAAAGTACATTACAACGTAAATAGCGTCAATCACATGATGAGGCTTCAATAAAAAAAAATATTAAAGATAGTAACTCTTTCTGTGTCAATTTAAATTTTTAACAACGTTTTTAGCAACAAGTTATGACAAAGAAAAGTCAAGTTATGACAAAGAAAAGTCAAGTTATTAATATTGCAATGCAGCTCATCAACTTCAGTATTAGTGCCAACTAGTATTGACTGGTTCTCTCATTTCAGATAGTGAAATGAAAGTGTAGATGTATCAAAAACTTGATCTGCAATCACATTACATACTTAAAAGACTGTCACACATGATTTGTAATTTATTATGATTGTTATAAATGTATATCATTTGACTTGAGCTGTATACCTAACCGGTCAATGATTTCTGACTACATCCAATCACGAAATATAGTTCATTGACGTTAATTTCCTTAAGTTTGCTTATTTCTAAATTATGTACCGCCAAATTTAATTGCGCAGTCAAGCAGTCAATTATTCTGATTAACGTCATGGAGAAATACCTAATGCAAGAACAATATTTTGTTTTAAACAAAATGTTTATTTTTTTACATCAGAACGCCCTGTTTGCTACAGAGTAGCCCTACTAGATCCACTTGACTTTAAATACATTTATCTCGCTATCTTATATATAATAAGTTTCATCATTCAAACAAACAGAGCGTAAGTAATTGGTATTATATTTTTCAAACCTTTATTTGATAACATATACCGTTTTCATCAAGCACCGACTAGTTCTTTTAATTTGCAGACCGAAAATGAAATAAATTTTAGCTGGAAAAGCAGATAACAGCCAACAATCGCATTTAACGCCATGTCACAGGCTTTAGAGGCTATCACAAAATAATTAGAAGCATTTAATCTAAGCAGGCTCTGATTGTCTGAAAACATATTAACTTAACCGACCTCACTCGATCTCTCTGGTGAGTAATTGCTTATTTTTAGTGAGCACGAACAAGATTTGAACATGATGAGTGAGCACGTTTTAAAGTGGGTGCCAAACCATTGTGTTCACGTTTCTGTTATTATTCAGATACGACGTTTAAACTGAAATTATTTTATTTAAAAAAAACAAAAGGTTAACTTTAATTCACCATCTTTATTATACATATGTAAAACTTGAATCATCGGGCGTAGGGATAACTGTTTTAAATAAAGTTGAAACTTCGATTGGTTTGTAAGAGCAACAAAGATTTTACAAGAAAACCCAAAAAACTGTCTTAATTTAATTAATGTTACGCATATTGTGTCGCCCCGTCTAAGGCATCGAGCATTTCCACGCCCCATAATACTACCTATGCCTTAACCTCCCTCTGCAAAAAAAAAACATTTGAAACGAAAAACCATCAACAACAAAATAAACGAATATTTTAACGAAGTCCAAAGTCATCAACGAACCTTTACTAAAAATTTTACAACAAACAATACCCTCTTAAAAGTTGTACATTCCCTTTTAAGATATTCTTTTTTTAAGATAAAAAAAAAACTAATTTTCATCACGTCAACCACTAATGTATTTCCTCAACCTCATTCTACCATTTAAATAACAACAAACCACACTACCACCACACTAAGTTATGAAACATAATAGTTTACATTTAAATGTAAGAAAGTGCCTTTAAAAAAATAACAAACAGAAATTAAGAAATAATGTAGAAAAAAACAAGCCTGGAATAAAAACAAGTAAACGAAAGCAAATAAAACCGATTGACGAAGTAATTTTTGATACTAGTTTTAAAAAGCTATATATTATACCACTCTCTCATTTCGTATTATAACATAACCAAACTTTTGATGTGTAACAAGAATATTTTGAGAACTTTCTTTGTAAGAAATAAAAACCGATGAGGCGTAACTGCAATGCAAACGTAGGCATATGTGAAAAAAATGTAATATACGATATTTTTTCGAAGAAAGAAGAAACACCAGACAAATAACAAAAACCTGTAGATAATAAAAAAGAAACAAATACTAAACACAAGCAAGATAATTCTGTAAATTTATTTTTGTACTTAAGAAACTAAAAGTTGTAGATTTAAGTGAACTAATATTAGTTTTAAAAACCGAAAAATTAATTTAAACATGTATTTGGTATGTAATTTTATTCCCTCCCTTACCACCAATTGATGGATTATAAGTCGTTATTCAAGTCAAATCAATTGCAAAGATGTATCGCGACATCTTTATTTACCAGTTTTTACCCGATTTATCCAAAACAAAAAAAAAACATGTACTTCCTAGATTTTAAGATTGAATAATTAAGGCTCTCATTAAAATGACTTACAGATGTAATTTAACCACAGACTTGATGGCAAATCGAAATCAAACACGGCTCTTGATTTCGTTTACCCTCTAATTGATATGCCCCTCCAGAAAAGCGAAATATTACTCATTTTATAACGAAATACACCTAATCCTAACCTTACTCTTGTATTAAATATTGCGATAATTCGTTGTTTTTTTCTAAGAACGTATCAACTTCTAATTAAATAAATAAAATATAGTTTCTAGTTGTATTAACACAAAAGCACATATCAAAAAATCACTTAAAAATGAAACTAGTTTCTCAACTCAGAAAATACAATTTTGTAAATTTACTACTGTACTTTTTTCTTATTCAAACAAGAACTAACATGAATTTTCAGCTTTAAAATAGGCTCTGTATTTAATAGCTTCTCTACGAGTGAGAGACAGGTTGAAACCTTAAATCCGAATTCAAGCAATAGAAGTTACTCTAAATTTAAGGCAACGCTTCTTTAAATTATATGTTAATTGAATTATCTAAGATTTGTGTATAACGCAAATGCAGCCGAAACAAAAATAAAAAAGAAACCAACACTACATAAGATCCTCAAATTAGAATTGATTGTTTTTTTTTTCATTTGTTTGCGTTTGGTAACCATCCAATAACTCGTTTTGTTGTTAATAAGTTGGTGATTAATTTATATTTAGTTTTAAGTAATTTAATTTTGTAAGAGACTCGTTTATAGTTTATAATCCTGATGATTTTATTTTATGGTAATGAACAAAGTTAATAAACAAATTTACAAACTTATATTTGACTTTTGATTACATAGTGTCAAATAAACCAGCTTTTTCATAATAAGTCTCGGGACTAAACAATAAAAGCACATTTTTCAGACAAAATTCGACTTTATTCAGTAACATAGCTTCCTTCAAGAGTGATACAATCAGTCCCATCAAAAACTCTAACATTTCGATACCCTTATTATAGAACGATTTGTCTTTGGCCTCAAAATAGGCTTCAGTTTCAGTTTCACCTCGTCATTCTAGGTCTAGGTTCGATTCCCGGCTGAACACCTCGAACTTTACACGGCACCACCTTTCGAACTGCTGACAACACTCAAAGAGTAATTACTGTCTAAGAAAGCTTTTCAAACTTCGCTGTTCGGAGTCGGCAAATTACTGTTGGTCACTTCTACTCGTGAGAGAACAGTAGCGCTCACACCGAGAGTAGTTAATGAGCAAGCTAGGCCCTGGTCTCCCTGTGGACTGTCGCGTCAACAATTATTATTAAAAATATGTATTAGTCGTTGTAAAGAATACGGTGGGTGCCGAAGCAATTTAAAGCCCAATTCGTGCAATTTGGCCATGGAGCCAACAACTTGTGGCACTGTGCATTGCCTTGGTGGAATCTCTTCTTCATATGGGACCGTTTTTGCAATTTCTTCCTTCAAGTTTGTTTATAATGCCATGTAGTACCTGCTGTCGATGAGTGGAATCTCAGCGTCGTTTGCCCGGTTCACAAGAAAGGAGACCCCTTTGACTGCGCCAAATATGGAGGATTCAGCCTTCTTAAGATCGCATACAAGACCCTCTCTGCCGTATTGTGTGAGCGTCTGAAACCGTTTGTCCATGACCTGATAGGTCCCTATCAGTGTTGGTTCAGGCCAGGAAAGTCCACAATAGACCAGATCTTCACATTACGGCAGACCGTGGAAAAGACCCAAGAAATGCAAATTGACGCTCACCACCTATTCGTCGATTTCAAGGCCGCATATGATAGTATGCATAGAGACGAGCTATACAGTGCAATGTCTAGTTTTGGCATTCCTACCAAACTCGTCAGATTGTGTAGGATGATGATGGAGAACTCTCGCTGCTCCGTCAAGGTCGGTACCGAACTCACCGAGACCTTCAATGTCAAAAAAGGTTTTAGACAAGGCGACGCACTGTCATGTGCCTTCTTTAACATCATCCTCTAGAAGATCGTGGGTAACTCACAAGTCAACACCAGAGGTACGATCTTCCAGAAATCAGTTCTATTGTTAGCTTACGTTGATGACGTTGACGTGATTGGACGAACACAGCGAGCCGTCAATGAGGCATTTGCTGGCATTTAAGTGGAAGCGACTAAAATGTGTCTGGCGGTAAATGAGGGCAAAACTAAGTACATGCTGTCATCAATGAAGGACACACAACATCGACGTCTCGGACAGAGCGTCACACTAGGCAGCAGAAACTTCGAGGTAGTCATGGACTTCGTCTACCTGGGCTCCGCGGTAAATAGGGACAACAACATCAGTACCGAAATCAAACTCTTGCCAATCGCTGTTTCTTTGGGCTCAAGAGGTAATGAAGTAATAAAGCCCTCTCTCGAAGGACTAAGATCGCTTTATTAACAGGTCGATCATCCCAGTCGACTTGGAAACTTGAAAGTTAGCAAAAGTGGGTGAGGAAGCCATAAGTCATTTCGAGAGTAAAGTTTTGCGTGCGATTTTTGGTCCTGTTTGCGTTGATGGCATCTGGAGGAGAAGATTTAACGCTGAACTCAATGGGCTGTACAGTGACACGCGCCTGGTCAATCGTCTACGGATACAACTCTTAAGATGGCTAGGCTATGTAGAGCGTATGGACACCACTGCTCCGGCCCAAAAAGTCTTTGAATCCGAGCCATTGGGTCAACACTGCAGAGAACGACCTAGGCTAAGGTAGCGCACACAAGCGGAAAAGGACCTCAACCAACTTGGAGTGCGTGACTGGAGGCAGCTGGCGAAAGATCGTGCATGGATTGTAATGAGAGGGGAAATTAGAGCTGGAAACAGCATTCCATTATCGTGTGGTGTGGCTAATTTTGAAAAATTAACAGTTAGTCCGAGAGAGGGCTTAAAAATAGACGGACAGGAGGAACGCAAGTGGCTTATAATATTTATGAGTAAATGGTATCCTTTTTATATTTAATGCAAACTTTATAGGTATTTTAATGGATTATGTTGAGGTCCCCATGGTTTTTAACACGTTATCTCCTAGGAATCAGTTCAAATTTGTACTTTTTTCGGATTAAAAGCCTGCACTTTGTTGATATATTGTTACGAGCGTACCAAATTTACAAGCACGTCTAGTCAGAGTAGTTCCTGACGACCATAACATGTCGGTTGGCTCCTTTCATTAATATTTTACAAAACATTTGAGTGTGAAGTGAGTTGCTCCCATTCTAGGTTTTTCCAGAGACCCTTTACTTGATGAAGTCCACTGTTTCTATTCTTCCTTAGTATTGGAAGTGTTTTAGCTGACGCATGTTTCTTTAACGGTAAGGGTCTACCATTTCTTCGAAGGCGTCGCACAGATGCAGCTGTTGACTGAGGAAATTTGACGCCCCACGCACTGGCATGTCTTTGAGAGAAGGAATACTTCCATTCTCTAACAGTTTTTTGCTGGGTCTATATATCAAAATTATAAAATAATTTGTTCAACAATTGTCTCCACCAGAAAGAAGAAGTGGTCGCCGTGGCGTAGTGGGTAGAGTGCGACGCTCACACGCCGAAGGGTCTAGGTTCGACTCCCAGTTCAACACCAATTTTTCTAATATTTCACGGCACCACCTCTTTCGAGCTGCTGACGACACTCAAAGAGTAATAACTGTCTAAGAAAGCTTCTCAAATTTCGCCGTTTGGAGTCGGCAAAAAACTGTAGGTCCCTTCTACTCGTGAGAGAACAGTAGCGCGCACAACACGAGTAGTTGATGAGCAAGCTAGGCCCTGGTCCCCCTTTGGACTGTAGCGCCAACAATTATTAGAAAGAAGAAGTAAAGAAGAAATGATGAGTTATGTAAAAGATGACGAATATCACCTTTGTTGAAATCATTGCAAAAGAACTTTGATGTAGTGTATTCAGTGCGACACTCACATGCCGAAGGTCCAGGTTCCATTCCTGAATTGAACACTTTCCATTTTTACACGGAATCCAGTGTGTACTGTCTGTCAATGAAAAAGTTTCTCAAAATTTCGTCTTTCACAGTTTTTCACGTGAGTGAGGATAGTGAGAGAGAATAGTCCTTAACTTAATGTTGAGACACAACATTTAACAAAGTTAACAAAAAAAACTAACCTTTTGATGCCAAGAAAAATGTGGTTTGAGGAATATTTGGTTCATATTTCTTCGGAAAAGGTGATGGCCAGAACGTTGCAGATAATGGTGGTAGCTATAGAGCACTGTGCAAAATAATAGCAAATTGTTACTATAATGCTTATTACTTTTTCCTATGGTCAGTCAGGTGCATCATATTTATAAACCTATATACAAAATAATAAAAATATGCATCTTATCATTAAAAAAGGTCCCGTTACCGGAAATGCAGCCGAATTTAAATTTGCAAAATAATAGCACCACGTCATTCTGAAGAGCGTTTTTGAAGTTGTACACCAGTGTTTGGTATTGTTTTTTACTTTAAACTATATCTGCATATATTATTGTAGTTACTAACAGATAAAATTTCAAAAGTGCGTTGTTAGCAAAGTAAAATGGGTCGTGGTGTGCTTTGTACCGAGAAACATGCCTCAATCAAAAAAATTGCTTTCTGAGGATAAAACATACAAATTTATAAGTAATTTATAAGTTGGGTAATAATAATAATAATAATAATTGTAGGCGCGGCAGTCTACAAAGGGACCAGGGACAAACTTGCTCATCAACTTCTCGAGTTGTGCGCGCTACTGTTCTAAAAAAAAAATATCAAATGCCAAAAAATATGTTCAAAAGGAAGAAAAAAGGGGAAGAAAACCGAAGTTAACCCTTGCCGATGTACGACAAATAGTAAGATTGGTCAAACGTAACCCGTTTATGAACGCTAGGAACATAAAAGAGGAGTTAAGCTTACCCGTGGGTACAACAACAATAAGAAGAAGGCTGGTAAAGAAGAATTCACCTGCCACAAGTCTCTCAACTAGCACTACTGTCAAAAATCAACCTACTAAATCGAACCAAAGTTGCAAAACAACACCTGAACTGAGAACCCTCTAATTGTCGCAATATATTATGGACGGACGAATCCAAAATAGTTTTATTTGGTATTGGACCAGAACATGTGTTCGCAGGCGAAAAAAACAAAGAGTTTCAACCGGAGTGTACTATCAAGACTGTAAAGCACGGCGGAGCGAAAATTAAAACATGGAGATATTTTTCCTATTATGGTACTGGGGCCATCTCTTGGATAAAGCCATTATTTCAGTATAATGAGAGAAACCATGCTAAAACTATTTTCGATGATTAATATTTCTTTTTGTCTCTAATCCTGAAATTTAAAAAGAGGTGCCCAGAATCGATAGCTGTTTCCATCAGTGCTGTTTCCATCATAGCTGTTTCCATCAGTGCAAAAAAAAAAAATGATTGGTGCCATGTCATCCTCCGACGCATGCACACGTGTCGTCGCTGCATGCACTTAATAAATAACAAAAAAAAAAGAATTCCTCGCGTCGTTCTTAAGAACATTTAAGGCGGTCCGCCCAACACCTCCGCGAGTGAAAAAAAAAAAATAAAAAAATAATTAAATAAATTCTTACAAAAAAAAAAAAAAAAAAAAAAGTGCAGTGTAGTGCAGTGTAGTGCAGTGAAGTGATTCGGTAGAGCGCACTCGGCCCGCTCCCCCCTCTCCCACTCCTTCACAAGCCACTGTTGGGCATTCTCGGTCGCAACTCCCGTTTGATTTACCAGACGGGCTGGGGCGATGTCCGAGTCTGCCTAACATCTGACATAGCGGATTCGGAAGTGTGAATTTTTGTTAGTGGACCAATTCAAGTCAATGTACGGGCATAACACCTACGTTGATTTGTTTTGTGAAGCTAATCGCAGAATTTACACTTCTGAACTCTGCTTACTTTCACCAACTGCATTGTCGGAGTTGGTTTTCAAATGCCTACGACTGACATGAGGGGGCAATTTCGTGTTGACGTGAGCAACATTCGCGGATTGAGAACTAATCTCTTTGCCGTTTACGTCCACCTCTCTCGTCACAAACCAGCTGTCTTGGCGCTGAGCGAAACACAGGTGGGTGAGAATACCGATTTATCGGATTTGAACCTGCCTGGATATAGCTTGGTGCCCTTATTCTTTTTACACCGCGGTCTCGCCATTTATGTGCGTAGTGATGTTGCTTACCAAATTCAACCACAATATGGCCACTGTTTCAATCCGGAATTTAACTTTCTGTGGTTAAAACTCCTTGTCCGTAAGCATTTAATCCACTACTGCTTTATTTATAGAAGTCCAAACCTGGACAGCAACTCAACTTATAATGAGTTTGATGCGCTGTCTGACTCCATCACAAGAATTGTATCCCTGTACCCTCGCACTGAAATCGCTATTGCGGGCGATTTCAATGTACACAATTCTACTTGGCTTCGACATTCAGGCCAGACAACACCCGAAGGAAGGTATGTTGAAATTTTCGCTGAGGTTAATAATTTAACCCAGCTTATGAATGAGCCAACACGAATACCTGACACCACCAACACATACCAACACACCCATTAGTGACCAAACCGAAAGTATCGAAGTTTTTTTGTTTAATTTTCATTATTTTCACTTCGAAATAAGAAAAAACAAACACAATATACATGAAAAAAACAAAAAAAAGTATTTTTTTACGAAACTATAGGGGTGAACTCAAATGAGTACACTGGCCACTTAAGTGTGGAAATTATCGAAGCAGGCCTTTTCGACACAAAGTGTTTTTAAGCACTTCTTACAATGCCAACGCACTCTTGAATGGCAAAGAACACAAGACAGCTGTTTTTCAATTTTAACGGGATAGTGTCCAGCTCCATCTTGAGGGAGGCCTTCAACTAATGACGCAGGCTGGCTTGATTTTTTTTTGCTCACCATACATGATCCATACAATCTTTGTTACTCATTACATGTAAGCGCCAAGCATTTGCAATAGCAATGTCTATCATGTAAGTAAATAATACCCACCACCACTTTTTACCATGAACAGCAATTCTATATAATGCAATAGACTGATCTAATTCATCCACGCCTCCCATATTTTTGTTATAAGTTTTGAATAGGTTTGGTATAACCACATCTGATTTTTCCTTTTTGATTGGACACCAACGCTTCACAGTTCCTAGCGGTTCAATGGTATCATAGTTTGTCGCTATAGTACACACACTATTGTCCTTCCACCGTACCATTAACACCTCACCTTTGTTGTCAAACCTGTAGTCAAATGTAGCACTTTCTTTCTTTTTCATATATTTTGTGCTAATCAGTGGACATTTTTATGTTCTATTCTCCCGTATTGTTCCTGTTGCGCGGTAGCCTAGGCTTTTCAATTCCCGTAAAGGACCATAACTGGTAAAATAATTATCGAAAAATACTTCATGATTAGCTGGGGTACAATTTAGTTTCTCTAATAAATGTTTTACCACTCGAGAACCTAATGGATCAGAAGACGGTGTTTGCGATTTACCGCAGTAAAAGTCGAATGAGTAACAGAATCTGGTGGAACTTCCTGCTACCCAGTTTTTATATCCAAACCGGATTGGCTTACCACGGATGAATTGTTTTGCAGTATGATGGCCGTAGTATTTCACCATTGATTCGTCGATCGAAATACATTCATGAAACACTCCCCACTGCAAAAATGTTTGTGTAAGTTTCTTTGCCAATGGACTTATTTTGAACATTTTATCGGTTGACGCTGCTGCCATGTTGTTGTCCACAAGATGAAGATTCTTCTTTATATCCCGAAACCTATGTCTCGGCATGGCTTTACCAACCAATTCGATGCCTAGGTCTTCATCTAGACACCAGTTTATTTGTTCTCGAGGAAGCTTATGGTATCCAGACAATATCAAAATCCCCAAAAACCTTTTCAGAAACAAAGAATCCAGCTGAAAATCATGTCTATTATGTTGACTAGCGTATAGTTTGCTATTAGATACGATCATATCGATTATATCAGTATCAACCAATCTCTCGAAGATTTGTACAGGATTGTGACCTTTTAGGTCTTCACAAATAGCACTTCTCTTCTCAAGTACATCGGAAGTATTCCTAGAAATTGAAGTTTATGAAGGGCCACATTTATGCCAGATTGGGTTCGAGTTCGGAGTGGAGTTGAATATATCATTTTGGCGTCCTATTTTTTATGCCAGCCGTCGAGAGAACAATTCATAAATACTTCAATAGTATCAGCAACGTCTTCCGGTATAAAAACACCCGGTCATATCCTCATCAGCACCTTCTTCTTCGTCGGTCAATGGACTTGCATGAGGTGGTATTATGGCCAAGTCACATTCGTCATCATCGCTGTTCTGTAAAATGGCTTCAACAGCTTCTTCAAGTCCTCTATAGCTCTTTAGAGCAGTAAAACGTTGTTTCTTCATTATGAATAATCTGAAAAAATGCATTTATTATACCTACGTATGATGTCAGTGTACTCAACTGAGTACAGTACCATATATATAACCATAGCTCTATTTCTTTTGCAAATTTTCGTGCATATATTACTTTATTACTTACAATGACTTGTTGTTTAAACAATTGAAGTGAAAAAACAATAATCTACAGCCAGCAATTGTTTAAAATATTTACGCTCATTTACTAACCTCAAGCGTGTCTCGGTGACAAAACATAAGCTGACACATATTCAAGAAAAAATCACATTATCCGCGAAATATTCGTTGATACATTTGAATTATGTTATTACGAAGTAAATTTACCAGCCTACTCAAGTTTTCCTAACGGAATTTGAAATTGGCGGTTAGAAATATGGGTGTACTCAATTGAGTACAGTGACCTCAAATGGGTTAAAGTAAAGTTGTTTTGGCGATCTTTGCATGATGCTGCATTATTCGGCTAGAAGTCTCTCGTAATTTAAATCCACCTCAACACAAATCCATCTCAACACCATTCAGAAAATCGTGCTTAACAATAACATGCTAACATGTTCCAACAGTTGCCCATAAAAATTAAAATATCCTCTTTGGTCCTTAAAAAAGTTTAAAAGCTTAAACTATAACAAGTTCCATGTTGCAGCATTACTCTATACCACAACCGAATGTTGCTTGCCAATTGAGTCCGAAAATCGGGGAAACTTTGAAACTTTTTCAACATCCCAACCCCGCTTTAAGCTCGCTTCATGCAGATACAGGTGAATTTATTATCAGCTGATAGCATTTGTCTTTTCCTAAGCATCCATTCTGTTCAAGTTTTGACCACAGAAATTAAATAACAGATGTGCTGTTCCATGACTGTTTAGACATTAATCCACTTAGTTAATGAACACAGAAAAATTTGATATGAAACGTGTATAAATAGATTTCCACCTGATTGAGTGATGACATCAATAGTTAGTCCCATCACTTCTGTTTGCGTTTGCCATTTTAAAATTTAATTATACTGAATGTTTGATATCCGTAGACCCGAAAATAATAAGCTTATTCTGGGGATATGATTTTCCTAATGCAAGATATTATCCAATAAATTGAAAAGGGTATAATTTGCGATTAATCATAGTGCTTAGCGGCGCAAGCATTCAATTCAATTCATTCCAGCTACCATTATTACAATTTCATTGTTTCAGAACCAAAATAACATTCAGTTAAGAAGCTTCATCACATTTATTAATGGACTCATTAGTTTAGTAGTGCAAAATTCAAAATGTAAATTTACGTGTTTTCAAGCAGAAACAAAAGGAATTAACAATGAGTTCATTGTGATACCTGCAAAGTATTTAATTCGTTGCAGATTTCACAGGAAAATCGATTGTTAAGTATGTAAATCCTGAAAACATTCTCCAACAATGGCTTTTCACTTCAAATGAAACCACTTTGCACAAAAATCGTAATCAATACATGTTAAGTCAATGTCTTCTTCTCGGAAATTCAGTTCATTACAATTAGTGTACCTGGTTTTTTAGGTCGCTTTTATGGTCAGTTTTTCCATTCTAGTAATTTTTTTGTTTTCGGCTTCGTATTGAATTTTTAACCGTTTATGTTTCCAATGTTCAATGTTTTCATTTTTTTACTCTTTCTTGTTATTTTCAAAGAGAAATTGTTGCTATGCCACGAATGGCATATCGCAAGGTGGTTTGGCGGGCAGATGAAACGATTTCAGAGTCTATGACACCACGTATATTTCGTTACGTTTTAATGCAGTAAATAAAGTTTGCCACGAATGAAATATTGCAAGGTGGCTAAGCGAGGTAAGGTTGATTTTGAAAACAAATCAGCGATGGATGGAGCACACTGATTTGCATTTAATTTCAGGTTTTTTAATTACAAAGAAAAACGAATTTTATGAGCTAAACGGCGGCATGTCCTTGTTCAGTCATCTTTGGATTCAACGCTTAAGATTTTTAGACCATATACCAGGGATACCGGTATGAATTATTTTGAAAATAAAGCACCAAAGATTTTAAAGGGAAAGTCGCCGAAGACGGATCACTCATCACCACGACAATGCGAGCTCTAACACATCGGCTCAAACATCTGCATTTTTGAGCTCTCAAAACATCGATTTGATGAGTTATCCGCCGTATATGGCACCGAATGAGTTCTTTTTATTCCCATACGTTAAAAAATAAAATGAGAGGTCAATGTTTTTCGACACCTGAAGAAGCGGTTGATGCGTTCAGAATGTATGCTTTGGAGATACCTCAATCAGAGTGGCAAAAGTGCTTCGACAATTGGTTCAAACGCATGCAAAAGTGTATAGATATTAATGGGAAATATTTTGAAAAACAATAAAGTTATTTTCGATAATTAATATTTGTTTTTGTTCTCTAATCCCGAAATATAAAAGACAACCCTCGTAGAAGTTTGCTGAATGATCCTGCTCACTTTAGCGATCGCTTTGGTAGCCTGAACGATTGCGTTTGGGCGCGCACTTTGACGTTTCTCTTTTTGGACGGACGTTTCAATTGGTAAGGAGTTATTTTTCTGTGATCAAAGTGAAATCGACAAAAATAACGAACATACCCAAAGGAATTCTACACCTTTATGAGCTCCTGGTAATATAATGCGAATTTATAGGGCCAGATGTCACGCGAAAACTGTGTGAAAACTGCGTGAAAACTGGGTGAACTCCATGCCAAATTGTTAAAAAGAGGTTTTTAGCCTCAAAGGTTTCTCCACAAAATATAAGGTAATCGTATTCTTAACATAAGACATTCGAAGCGGAATTAAATTCTCTTGTTTTTCTAAGGTGCCAAAACTTTTGCTCTACTGTTTTCATGGACTAATATTTTTATTTTAAATTTTTTAAGATCCTTGAAAGATATTTCTTTGTGTTTCTTGCATTAATTCGTTTAATAAACTAAAACTTGAATGAATCAAAACACAAATTTAAAATTGTCTCTTGATACAATTGATTTATGTAGAATAACCACACGGGTACCATGACTTTTACTCGACACTGTATTTCGATGTCATATTGGTGTAAAATTTAAATTTTGCAAAGACTTGAGTGCTGACGTATAGTTCAAAGTCAAATATTGCCGCAATTTGAATGATGTGGATATCCCCTATTTCAGTTCATTCTGTAACTGGTTCAGTTCAGAGGTTAGTTTGGGTATAAGTGTTTCCAAGCAGACCCTAGTCATAGCAAAGAACGCCTTCTTGTTTAATTTCAGAACGAAACTCTTAAAGCAGAATCTAATATGGATTTTTTGTCTAACATCGAAGTATATAAGTTATTTAAACACCCCTCAAGGCCCACAAATATGACACCAAATAAGACAAAGAAAATGCAACGCGGTTTCAGAAAACACTCACCCTCAAACAAAAATATTACTGTGAGGAAAGGAAAAACAACACGGTCTTAATCTCGAGCCCTGTGTTGTATTTACATAAATAACGAATATTTGATTACCTCATCGTCAATCTCACAGCCTCGCGCGGTAATCCACTCGTTCGAGTGAATTCTGAGGTACAGACCTGATTACAATCGCTTGCCGCCACGTCGAACATCCCATTCTAATCTAATTTACATTTCGCCCCCGCACACAACGCCGCCACCTCGCCGACGTACTCACAGACAAAAGGCTTCCGCGTTATCACTCTCAACTAGAATTCACGAAGAAAAAAACATCAACAACTTCCCTGCTCACCGTCGCGGTTGTTTCCCGCAGTGCACATGAAAGTATGTGTCTGGAAAGCTTAATCCAGTGTCACAGCACAACGCCATCCTTCCTCAACTTCATTCGAGCGCGCCAAATAAACACCGGAGGCTTGGCAACCATATGCTGGATTGTGTTGGTGTGGCAGGCCGTAGGGCCGTTTGGCGTTGTCACTGCGAAGTGGCAGCAAATTTATTTTTACTCTCACCCCCTAGTGCTTTGAAACGCCACACTCTAGCTGTTGTTTGCAGTCGACAAGCCGTCTGCCTTGCTGGAGTGGGGCGAGGACCCGCTTAAAAAGAATCGCGAAGCAACCGCACGGCAGTACGCCTCTGAAACTCGTTACGTTTGGATCGCTGAGCGGCGCGTGCACCAGGAGATGGCTGATGACGACGAGAGGTATGTGGTCTTTGACTGCGACACTGGAACAGATGACGCCTGGGCGCTGATGATGCTACTCAAGGCAGAAGAGAAGTTCAGGAAATTCAAGACATTGGCAGTGACCTGCGTATTCGGAAACGCCGACGTGACGAACGTCACCAAGAACACCATACGTGTGCTGGATAGTCTCGACAGAACCGACGTAACGGCAACGACTCATTGCAATCGATTTGCAGGTCATTGAAACATGTTTCTTTCTTGTGCCCGCAGATTCCCATCTACAGGGGCTGCTCCAAGGGGGTGCTGCCGTCGCAGCATGTTCGAACGAGATTCTTTCATGGAAAGGACGGATTCGGTGATGCAGAACACAGCTACGACGTAGACATGAATCGTATCGAGAAGACGCACGCGGTGACAGCGATGTACGAATTTGCATGCAAAGTGAGTAGCGACAGTTGATCTGACGGGGGTCGTGTTTGTGTTTGAACTGAATTCGATTTGATTTGATTGCAGTATCCAAAGAAAGTGAGTTACGTTTTGATTGGGCCGCTGACTAACTTCGCCATGTGCATAAACATGTACGACGATTTCTTGGACAAGGTCAAGGATGTGTGGATCATGGGCGGAAATATAAGAGGTGAGTGTGGCACTGAGTCGAATCCACCTGGTTAATTTAAAGCCCTGAAGCGGCGCGAAGATATGGGTGCGAGATTAGATATGGATGTCTTATCTAGCTCCTTTTTGGGAGGCCTCTAAGCAGCGCGTATCCAATTAGCTTAACCCTGCAAGTAGGCACTTAGACTACTTTTGTATCTTGATAAGATTAGAAGGATTTTTAGCATTTTTTTCGGAGAATTTCCCGATGCAATCTTCTCTTTTTACTAAATGTCAAGATATGCTGGGTACTTGAATATAAGATAATATTCTAGGATCGTGACTCACACGCCGGAGGTTCCCGGTTTGTTTCCAGGACTGAAAATCTTGTAAGCTGTCTCTATTCCTTTACAAAGAGTCACATATGACAATATTTACCATACCAAGTGATCGACATTTTTTATGAAAGTTAGAGTCGAGTACATTTATCAACCCCGATATCAATTAGTGTCGTCCGTTTGCGTTTGAACTTCGCAGTCGTACTCTACGAAACTCGTGCTACTTCCTCACGCATTTCATAACTTGCGTAAGGCATGACACAGTTCTTCTAGTTGTATACCCATAAGCGTCAGCACTATCTCCCGCCAGATGCCTCCAGTTGAATACTCCGAGTTGGTTGTGGCCCTTCTCCACTTCTGTGCGCCTTCTTAGCCTCGACCGTCTTCTGTTTGTCAAAATAACTCGGATCCGAAGACCTTTCGAGCCGAAATAGTAATGCCCACGCGCTCTACATGGCCTAGCCATCCTATGTGTCGTATCCGAGAGGCTCGACTATGCCCATGCTTCCGCACTGGCCAAAAGGTTCGTCGCTGAACATTCTTCTCCAATTCCCCCGCATGCAGAACATTTCTTTCGAAAAAAATCACTTCTTTATCCGCTCTAGGCCACGTCCAAGTGTTCGCACCGTAAGCTGGACTGAGATGATCAAGCTGTTATACAAATCCTGCTTAGTCTTTCGAGAGAGCGCTATTTTACTCAAACATCTCTCGAGCCCACAAAAGTTCCATTGGCGTTGATTTTAGTACTGTAGTCCTCATTTGTTGCCGAGCCGAAGCAGACAAAGTCCGTACCTACTTCGATCTTTTTGGTACCTAGTCTGAGGCTCTGTCTGAATTGTCGTACCTACTTCGATCTTTCTGGTACCTAGTCTGAGACTCTGTCTGAATTGTCGATGTTGTGTGGCCTTACTTTTTTGTGTTGGCTATTGGATAACATTGCACTGGAACGATTAAACTCGAAACATACATACTTTATTTTCTGGATGAAAACCAGCAATTGTTGGGGTGATGAAGTGCCGAAGGCTTTCAGCCCCCACCACATCAACGACAAATAGTCACATTGACAGAGGAAGTGCTCTGCAAATGCACCTTCTCTACCGGCCTCGCATAGGGTATCATCACTAAGCCCAAGTTCGCTAAAGTGCTTAGCGAATATAAAGTGTACCTTTAGTACGGAGTCGTCTGTCGTCTTTTCTGTTTGGAAATAATAAATATGCTGAATTTTGGGAGTATTCATTTAGTCAGCGTGGTTCTTAGAAGAGCCTTGGCATCTCTCGTTGTGTGCTCGGAACGCCAGAACGGTGTGGAAGCCCCACAACCAATGACGCGGGAATTCACAGAGTGGGTTCGGGTCCCGTGAATGTTGCTCTTGAATTCTGCCTAGTAATTCGCCGACAATCTTGTGGTGTCCCGAGACTTACACAGGTCTTAACGAATCTAGTCTGCCGACCAAGTGATGGAAAGACTAGCTTTCCTGCCTAGAATTCGAAGTGGTTATAGGCTTGAGCGAGCTTGGTTTCACCCCTTCTCTTTACAATGTATTATGAATGCTGTTCTTACTTTAATTTGGTTGACAGACTAATTTCGAAAAGACTTGTCTGGTCCCGAGACACCACGAGGACTTACTAAACAAGGATTAAAAGAGGGTATCATAGGACCCAAGACCATCTTCAGACTGTCTGATATAACTCAGAAACTATTATTATGTCTAACTTTTTTTATTTATTATAATACAACGTTGTGCTCTCGTCGCGAGGCGGAACAAGAATGAATGATTTTCTTATACTTAAATGAGGCACATACAGAACTGTCATCTTTGTGTGTGCCCTTAGGGTTTACACGCAATAATGTTAATTTACATGTTGATTACATGCCATATATAATCTTTCAGGATAACTTAGTTACAAATGTTACAAAACGGTAAGGTTTGTTAATTAATCTACCAGATTTGGTAACAGTAGAATTTTGTTCATTCGTCTTTATATGGACACATTGTGATTTGATAGAAAATTTTTCTTAAGACAATTTGTATCTCGTATAATATTTTGATGTACATAATTTTTACAATTTTTACTACTGGTATTATAAACACTCGAATTGGAATCTAGTAACGCAGCTTTAAGGCGATCGACGGATACCGTGACTGATTTATTTTTAAGCAGAATGTCAAAATTTTTGTCGCCCCGTTTAAGGATTTTGAAAGGACAGAACGTCGTACGCAAGCTAAGCAAAACAAGTGGAAGAGATTGATACCAACTGTGATCAGTGTGACATTTAATAGATGTTTTTAAGGTACGATGGAAACGCTCAATTATCCCGTTCGACTGCGGATGGCATGGCGAAGTACGAATGTGTCTGCAACCAAGTAAACGATTTAATTGATTAAATAGCTGTGATTCAAATTGCCTACCTTGGTCTGTTGTTATATATTTCGGTACGTCAAATTCTGCGATCCATCCGTGAATTAACGCAGTAGCCACCGTTTGTGCCATCGTGTCCTCCAAAGGAATGACTACTGGCGACACGATCAGTACATGTCAAACAATATTTGAAGCCATTTGCTGAAGGAAGTGGGCCAATCAAATCAATGTTTATGTGACTGAAGCGAGCATCTGGTAAATATAAACCACTTAGAACTGTTTTGTTGTGAAATTGAATTTTGCTTTTTTGACAAGTAAAGCAGTGGGTTGCCAAATTAATAGGGACAGTCATGAAATAAATTTATTTTAGACATTATTGGTCCATAATTAATTAAACACTTCGTCTAAAGTTATGAATATGTTTAATAATATTAAATACATATCTTAGAAGTTATATAAAGAATAAAATATATAATTTGAAACACTAAAATAAGAACTAAATGTATTCAGAACACAGCCTCGAGAAATTGCTAATATTTTGTGATATTTCCTTTGGCTTCTAAGAGAGCCTTAATCCGCCTAGGCATGCTTTCTATGCATTTTTTACCCTTTCTTTTATTTTAGGATTCTGATGCCAGACATTTATTAGCTTTTCTATTAATTTTACCTTGGTGGTAATTACTTCTTTAGCAATTTCCGCTTTGGTGATTTCCCATAAGTTTTCTATGGGGTTCATATCTGGAGAATTCCGGGAAATTGTGGTCTGCCAAGAACGTGGTTATACTCCTAGCTTTATGTCACGGTGCTGAATCGTGCATAAACACAAATTCGTCCCCATCTTGGAGTTGCGGTAGCATGTGATTTTGTAGAACTTGCTTGTATTGGTCCTGTCTCATGGTTCCCTGGACAGATGTGGGATTGATGTGGGATTTGGTTTTACGTGATCACCTGCCTTAACGGCTTATATCACGGGGAACCTTTTTCCCAAGAGTCGTAAGTAACTCAAGACTAAACGCCTTAGTTACCCAAGTACCAAATTGGGATCATGCTTGAGGGGCAATCACCCCACCTTGGTTTGATGCGAAGCCTTCCTAAAACCTCTTTCGCTCTTTGGGTCGCAGCGCCCGGTTGAGAATGTAACTCCACACTGAGAAGGGATAGTCCCCTAACCGACTTGCCTAGTTTTGCTTAAACAATGGGCTAGACAAGTCAGACTCTACCCGCGATGTTAGGTGGTAAACCACAGCCACCACGAAACTCCCACAAGGGGGCCTACCGCAATGGTCAGGCTGGAACCGAAGTTCCAGGGGCCCCTGACCTTCCGTGGCACCAGAATATAGCCTCTGGTTAAGCTGTCACTATCAGTCAGGTTCCCTCTAAGCCTGGGTCTGTTAGCCGCTATCCCGCCACAGATGGTATTTCCTCCATCAGTGTTTCCGTTGTCACTATAAATAGTGATACGGATGTGATTTTGAATCATGTGATTCATAAATCCAGTCACATCATCTGGGATTCCCTGGACAATGTACAGACGCCCAACACCTTTCGAGCTTATGACAGACCACACCATTATTTTAACGGGATGTTTAACTCGTTCCACAATGCAAGCGGGGTGATATTTCTCGTCTGGGCGTCGCCTGACGAAGTTGGATTTGTCGGCTAGAATCTCAAATGTCGACTCGTCCGAGAAACACACTTAAAAAAAGAAAAAATGATAGCATTTTTTTATGATTATTCTATTTTATTACTTAAAACTAAAAATAGATAGTTAAACTGACCTTACTCCAGTCTTCAACAGTCTTAAAACGGCGTTCACGAGCCCAGGCAAGCCGTTCCTTCTTCATTGTCTCAGTCAACCGCGGTTTCTTAACTGTCCGTTGATCTGTCAGGTCTTCCTATGCTAATCTTAATCTTGTAAAGTTCTTTTAGAAATTGGTATTCCAGATTCCTGAACCATCAGTGTTAAAAGAACAGCACTTTTCTTCCTGTTTTGCAAACAGATATCACGAATTTTCTCACATTTGCCCCTCCGTTTGGATGAAAGTGGCTGATTTTGGTTCAAATTTATTTTTATTTTATTAACAGCAGACTTAGAAACGCCGGCTAACTCTGCTATTTGTCTTTGTGAGTTATTGGTATGCAGGAGAAGGGGTTTAACCTCCGATTTTTTCCTGGGAGTCAGATCTAGCCCTCGACCCATACTTAAAGCAAAAAAAAAAAAAAAAAAAATAAAAAATAAAAAAAAATAAAAAAAAAAAATTTTATTCTTAAATACCCTCCAAATCACTTTTCTATGAATAACTATACAATAATACTTACTTTCAATTAATTATTACTGTTTAAAACAACTAGTCACGTATTTCATTTCACTTCACGTATAAAGGATTCAGCGCCTCTCGTGTTATTAAAATATTTGTAGGAAAAAAAAAACAAATCCTTCAACACTGGAAATTCACTTAAGGTTTGAGTTATAGAGGTCTGGCGAAAGTAACGATATACTCTACTAAACCTTAAACCAGTTAAAAGTGCATTCAAATGTGCCCAAAGGAGAAATTGATAAAAAAAATCTGACTGTCCCTATTAATTTGGCAACCCACTGTACATTCAGAGACCCATTTCGCTATATCAGATTTCATGCTTGGCCAAACATATCGGTCGAAAATTAACTTGACAGTGGTTTGCCCGGAGGAGACAAATTGTGAATTAAATTGAAAACGTCTTTGCGTAGTGATTTTACTATGAATGGACGAATTTGTTTTCCTGATATGTCGCAATAAACGAATTGGTGCGGATCTGACAATGAAATTTTGTTCAACTTTATCGAAAATTTGATTAAAAAATAGAATGTTGTCGTTTTCCACGAAGGATTCAGCTTCACATTCCTCCATCGTCTTGTTGCCGTTTCTAAAAATTTGAGTACATTCCCCTTCTCCGGTCAGTTTTTGGCCGGACTCCGTTCTGGACACAGGGAAAAGTCGACTTTTTATGTACGATGCGACTGGTTTGTTCGTGTATCATCATCAGACGTGTCCTCTCTTGATGACAGACTTCTAAAATCCCACAGATGTTAAAATATATTGTCAGCTTGCGTACAGCAATACGAGTGCTAAGCATTTGTAAATTCAACGAAATTAATGATAATGTATGAAATCACTCCTGCCAATCGCTGTTTCTTTGGGCTCAAGAGGCAATTGAGTAATAAAGCCCTCTCTCGAAAGACGAAGCTCGGTTTATATAACAGCTTGATCATCCCCCTCCTACTTTATGGCGCGGAATCTTGGACTTTAGCAAAGGCGGATGAGGAAGCCCTTAGTCTCTTCGAGAGAAAAGTTCTGCGTGCGATTTTTGGTCCTGTTTGCGTTGATGGCATCTGGAGGAGAAGATTTAATGACGAACTCTATGGGCTGTACAGCGACATGCGCCTGGTCAAGCGTCTACGGATACAACGCTTAAAATGGCTAGGCCATGTATGGACACCACTGCTCTGGCCCGAAAAGTCTTTGAATCCGTTCCATTGGGACAACGCAACAGAGGACGACCTAGACTAAAGTGGGGCACACAAGTGGAGAAGGACCTCAATCAACTTGGAGTGCGCAACTGGAGACAGCTAGCGAAAGATCGTGCTGGCTGGAGAGGCATGATAGTCGAGGCCCAGGTCCACCCCGGACTGTAGCGCCACAAGAAAAAGAAGAAGATAAAATCCTTCATTCCTCCCTGAATGAAGAGTATCAAACCGAAGACAAACGCGTAGTACGAGACGAGCTATCAGATTGATTGAACAAAACTTCCGGACTTTTAAAGCGAAATCTCTGAGAAAAACCGGAAGAAATTTAAACGGGCCCGAAATGATTTAATAATTGCATGGCGCGACAGTCCACAGGAGATCGGGGCCTAGCTTGCTCATTAACTAGTCGTGTTGTGTGCGCTACTGTCCTCACCCGAGCAGAAGGGACCTACAGTTTTTTGCCGCCTCCGAACGGCGAAGTTTGAGAAGCTTTCTTAGACAGTTATTGCTCTTTGAGTGTTGTCAGCAGCTCAAAAGAGGTGGCCTTCGGCGTGTGAGCGTCGCACTCCACCCACTACGCCATGCTGGTCACAGTGATTGCAATGCATTATTAAGACGTGTTGAATTCTCCTATGATCAAAATTCGAGGCAAAAATTGCTACAATGTCCCAAGGGCAGCAAAATCTTTTGGTCATTCGTAAAAAACGTAAAAAATTCCGACTCGTCTTTAATTCTATATTCCTCAATATGTAGCGACATTCCAGCTATCAGCTCTTTGGACACAAAAATATATGTTAGCTGCACATTTTGCAGCCAGCTGAACGCTTCCAGTTTGCGTTTTGTCAGCACATTTTTTCATGGGACAATCTCATTTTCACACTCGTACAGTTGCAAGAGTACTTAAGGATCTAAACGCGCATAAATCAGCTTGCCTGGATGGTTCCCTCTCGTTCTTTTGAAGAGGTGTTCTTCTACGCCAGCGAAACCACTGCGTAAACTTTTCAATATGTCCTACTCCTTAGGGCTCTTTCCGAGTAAATGGAAAAAAGCATTTGTACGGCCCTTCCCTAAAAAGGTCGAACCATTATCACCCACCTCGTACCGACTCATACCACTTACGTTCCTACTTTCTAAGGACATGGCAACGCTGATAAATCGTCATTTTATGAATCTTGAAACCTGGAAACTTCTTAATGACCGGCAATAAGGCTTCCGCAGTAACAGGTCCATCGGTGTTTTGATGTCTTTTTCTTCTTGTTGTGGCGCTACAGTCCGGGGTGGACTTGGGCCTCAACCAACATGCCTCTCCAGCCAGCACGATTTCTCGCCAGCTGCCTCCAGTCACGCACTCGTAGTTGGTTGAGGTCCTTCTCCACTTGTGTGCGCCATTTTAGCCTAGGCCGTTCTCTGCAGCGTTGACCCAATGGCTCAGATTCTAATTCTTCTCAAGCCGGAGCAGAGGTGTCAATACCATGGCCTAGACATTTTAAGCTTGTAACCGTAGACGCTTGACCAGGCGCATGTCGCTGTACAGCCCATAGAGTTCGTCGTTAATTCTTCTCCTCCATCAACGCAAACAAGACCAAAAATCGCACGCAAAACTTTTCTCTCGAGACTAAAGGCTTCCTCATCCGCCTTTGGTAAAGTCCGTGGTTTCCGTGCCATAGAGTAGGACGGGGTGATCAAGCTGTTATATAAAGCGAACTTAGTCCCTCGGGAGAGGGCTTTATTACCCAATTTCCTCTTGAGCCTAAAGAAACAGCAATTGCCTAGAGCGATTCTGCGTTTGATTTCGCTACTGATGTTGTTGTCCCTGTTTACCGCGGAGCCGAAATAGACGAAGCTCTTGATTATCTCGAAATTTCTGCTGCCTAGTGTGACGCTCTGTCCGAGACGTCGATGTTGTGTGCCCTTCCTCGATGACAGCATGTACTTCGTTTTGCCCTCATTTACCGCCAGACCCATTTTAGCCGCTTCAGCTTCAATGTCAGCAAGCGCCTCATTGACGGCTCACTGTGAACGTCTAATCACGTCAATGTCATCAGCGTAAGCTAACAACTGAACTGACTTCTGGAAGACCGTGCCTCTGGTGTTGACTTGTAAGTTGCGCACGATCTTCTTGAGGATGATGTTAAAGAAGTCACATGACAGTGCGTCGCCTTGTCTAAAACCTTTTTTGACATTGAAGGTCTCGGTGAGTTCGGTACCGACCTTGACGGAGCAGCGAGAGTTCTCCATCGTCGTCCTACACAATCTGACGAGTTTGGTAGGAATGCCAAAATTAGACATGGCACTGTATAGCTCGTCTCTATGCACACTTTCATATGCAGCCTTGAAATCGACGAATAGGTGGTGAGTGTCAATTTGCATTTCTTAGGTCTTTTCCAGGATCTGCCGTAATGAGAAGATCTGGTCTATTGTGGACTTCCCTGGCCTGAAACGACACTGATAGGGGCCTATCAGATCATGGACAAATGGTTTCAGATGCTCACACAATACGGCAGAGAGGATCTTGTATGCGATGTTCAGGAAACTAATCCCTCTGTAGTTGGCGCAGTCAAAGGGGTTTCCTTTCTTGTGGACCGGGCAAACGACGCTGAGATTCCACTCATCGGGCATGCTTTCCTCCGACCATATCTTACAGATGAGCTGGTGCATGCGCTCAACCAGGTCATCTCCAGCTGCTTTAAATAGTTCTGCGGACAGTCCGTCCGCTCCAGCAGCTTTGTTCGACTTCAGTTTGGATATTGTTATCCTCACCTCGTCTAAGTCGGGGGGACGGAGTGCTTGAATATCATCGTCCAAATTGAGTGGAACATTCTGCCTAGCAGCGGGATTTGGGTCGTCATCGCCGTCTACAGAATGTGTCTACAGAAATGATCCTTCCAGATTCTCAGCACAGACTGCGACTCTACTACTAGTTGTCCATTTTGGTCCCGGCAGGCCTTGGTCCGAACCTTGTATCCTCCGGATAGCTGTTTTACCTTTCGGTAAAACTTTCGGACTTCATTCCTGCCATAACACTTTTCCATTTACTCGACCGCGCGCTTCTCATGCTCCTTCTTCTTCCTTCTGAGAAGCCGGTGCTCTTCCCTTCTTCTCTGTTCGTAGAGTTCACGAACAGCCCGCGTTGTTCGATGCAGCGTCGCCTTATAGGCGTCTTGTTTAGCTGCGTGCGCTTGCCTGCACTCGTCGTCAAACCATGGGTTCCTTCTGGGTGGTGTCGTGAAACCCAGCACATCAGTGGCAGCATCTTTGATGGCTTCTTAACAACGTTTCCATTCTTCTTCTATGCTTAGTGCAGGAAGCGTCGAACTCTGAGCGAGTTTCAAGGAGACTCAGTCAGCAAAGTTTAAAGCGATCAGTTGCGATTGTAGATTTCCGACGTCAAACCGTGTTGGCTTGTCTTCACTCCTCTGATCTCTCGATATCCGGGTTCTTACCTTGGCTACAACAAGGTGATGATCCGAGTCGATGTTTGCACCTCGGAAGGTTCGGACATCGAGAATACTGGAGGAGTGTCTGACGTCGATCGCAACGTGATCAATCTGGTTGACGGTTGATTGATCTGGAGATCGCCAGGTCCCTTTTGTGTATGCCTATGTGTGCGAACCGCGTGCTAGCCACAGAGAGGTTCCGCCCTGAGGCGAAATCCAACAGAATGAGTCCGTTCCCGGATGTGTTGTCGTGCAGGCTGTGTTTACCGATGACTCCAGCAAAGATGTACTCCTTTCCCAGCTATGCGTCTCCTAGAACGATCTTGGTGTCGTAGCTGGGGCATCGATCGTATGTTGTTTCTACGAGATCATAGAAGTCATCCTTGATGCTTTCATTCTTCTCCTCTGTCGTGTCGACGTAAGCGCAAATTAGGCTGATGTTCCCGAATTTAGCCTTGATGCGGATGTCATGTGGCTTTCGCTGACGGTGTTGTAGTTCAACACTTTTTGCCTAAGTCTGCCTCGAACAACAAAACAGCATCCGAATAAGGGCTGTCTTCTCTCTCTATAGCAATTGCTGTAGTAGATATCGCAGTTCTTCATCGTTTTTATGTCAGGCCCATCCCATCGCACTTCCTGGATGGAGGTAATGTCTGCCTTGTAGCAATCAATGGCCCCCGCAAGTTGTTCGGCTGCATGTGGTCTATTAAGGGACCTCACATTCCACGTGCAAAACCCATAATTGTTGTTCTTTAAACGTTTGCATGGGTCGGCAACAGTAGATCCTTCTATATCAGAGGCATATCGTTCGGTACTTATCGTGAAATATTTCTAGCTCTCTTTTCTCCTTAATTGGAAAGTTCACAGGGAGACCAGGCCCTAGCTTGTTTGGCAACTTCTTGAGTCGTGCGCGCTTCTGTTCTCTCACGAAGAGAAGGGAGCTACAGGTTTTTACCGACTTCGAACAGCAAAGCTTGAGAAGCTTAGACAGTTATTATTCTTTGAGTGCTGTCGGCAGTTTGAAAGAGGTGATGCCATGAAAAGTTCGTGGTGTTCAGTCGGGAGATGAACCTGGACCTTCGGTGAGCGTCGCACTCTACCCACTACACAACGCCTACCTAAGTTGGTAGGAAAACAAATAAAATAAACCTCATTTCATTGCAATTCTATAAAAACCAAAAAAGCAGACGAAAACAATTCTTCCACACCAACAAACAGCGGAACGGAACAATTAAATTTGTTTCTTTCACACATCTAATGTATTTGTGAGTTACCCGTTAATGTCCAAAAAAAAAGTAAAGTGTACCCCAAAACTTCGTCGGCATTTGTTTATTACACTGAATGCTTGTAAAACAAGGGTAACAACGTAAATCGATTTCTTCTCTCCTTTTTCAGGCAAGGGAAACATCACAAAGAGTGCCGAATTCAATTTCTTCTTTGATCCTGAAGCAGCTCAAATTGTTCTCGAAAGATCGAAGGCGCCTATCACAATACTCCCATGGGAGACCTGCATAGACGGAGACTTTGGCCTAACATGGGTAATTCTATCAGACCCGCCACGCTTTAGTTCAAATTTATGACATTACTTGTGTCCACAGGAATGGCGCAAGAACGTTCTGGGTTCTGTGCAGAGTAAGCCAGTGGATCTGATGAACTACGTGGAGAACGCCGTTTTCGGACCCAAAGGCTTTGTGAATTGGGTTGTTTGTGATGCGCTCCTGACGGCTGCATTCCTCTTTCCTCAGAAGCTTATATCACGAACTCGTGACTACCACGCCACAATTGAAACAGTCGGCATGCATACACGTGGCCAACTGGTTTTGGATCATTTGCGACACAAGGATGACAATGTGCGCATCATTGAGGTTCTCGACAAGGAAAACTGGAGGAAGGCAATATCATGGACTGCGGGACTGCCCGATGTTCACATTGATTGGCAGTGTTTTGCATGAGCCTAAGTGCGCTTTTTAGTCATCGTTGTTAAGTATAATAAAAAAAATCCTAAGGAGGCATGATTAACAGTTCCTTGGTTATTTAACAAATCAGTCGTATGAATGGGAAAACGGATTGCACTTTAAATATGGTTTAAAGCATAGTAAAAAAAAGCAAATGTCAGGAAGAGACGGTATTCAGAGTCATAACAAATATGTAAAGCTAAACGGACAACCATTATTTATTATAAACCCTATTTACAAATTAAGAAAAGAAAGGAAAATTTGGGAAAGTAACATTAGATGAACGTTTGATTGTCTCATATTCAATGCCAAGAGGAGTCACTAGGAATGGTTCTGGTTCTAATGACCTTCTTGTAGTACCCAGCAGACTTCCTCGGTGTTCGTTCCCGATTGGGGCTGGTCATGTTCACAGCGTACATACCGAATTTTTCCCTGAAATTGAATTGATTCAAATCATGCTTCTTCTACTCAGCACTCAGTACTCACGTGTATCCCTTCTGCCATTCGAAGTTATCGATCAGACTCCAAAAAGTGTATCCAGTGACGTTGCATCCATCGTTGACGGCATTGAGGACGGCTTGCAAGTGACTCTGAAAGAGCGGCAAAATTGAACAATGAGTAGGATGCAAAGAAGGGAGAGAGAGGGAGCGAAACGTTGAAGGTAAGAAAGGAAAGGAAAAGAGCAAAGAAAGTTTAAAGGAAAGGAGTGACGGTTGCATATTTGTTTTGAGAAAACACTATTCCACCTGACGGACATTTTGTAAACAGCCAAACGCTTTCAAATTGTGCCCCTAGGACTCATTTACCTCCCACACCATTTACGTCCCTTTTTCTTAAATCATGGAGACGTTGATAGAATTTTAGTTTATGAGTCCTGAACCTGCGAATGTTCTAAATGACCGACCTCTGCGCCATCACCCAGTGGATCTGGTATAACCGTCCAGTTGACAATTCGCTCTGTCCCCCTACATATCACATACTGACATACACATTGTACATGCTACTTACACGTAAGTAAATAATTCTTCCGTCATCCTCTAAGTCCCCGTCATCCGACCAACCGTTCTCCGTAACTACCACCTCAACGTTATCGTACTCCCGTCGAATGTGCCTGCAAGCAATCAAATAAAATTCATGCGCGCTTCATACACCTCGGAACATACTTCAAAATTCCCTCAAGTCCCTCTGGTACACAGAACAGCCAATTCGACTTGGCCATTTTCCAACTGGGGTCAACTTCAGTATCGCTGTCGAAGTCTCTTTCAAAGGAGGGAATCTCTCCTCTCGGGTGCTCGCCGCGTTTGATGTATCTGGACGTGTAGTAATTCAGACCCAAGAAGTCTGCGGAATTTTTGACAGCTTTCTTCCAATACCCATCGAGATCGGGCAAGCGCGAGCGCATCCTGCCCTCCTTCAGACTGTTCCTCTCAATGTCTCGCACCAACACATCAGGATATCCCCCGGCCTTGCTGAAGATTGGGTGTGCCAGCCAATCCAACTGCGTCAAATATCATTAATAGGTGTCACAATTCGATGATTCACAAACTTACGTTGAATGCCAATCCACGTTTAACATCGCTGGTGTCATTCGTTTTCGAGAAGTAATACAAGCTGCTGATAGTGATGCCAACCTTACCGCCTTGAGATTTGAAGAAGTTGCTCTTGTACGCCCTGTATGCGGCCGCGTGCGCCTTAAGAGTGTGGTCCATGCACATGTAGTCGGCCACACCGGGGGCATGTATTCTTGGTGGGTAGTTTCCATTTCCGTACCCGGGTATGCAGTAATCGAAGGGCTCGTTGAAAGTAATCCAGTTCTTCACCTGCGGAGTGTATAAATCGACATGAATGACTGTCTGGAATCTGACTGGAGGAGGTGTCTTACCCTGTCACCAAAGTTACTGAACAGTTCCTTGGCGTATGTGACAAATAGATCAATGAAGAGCGGGTTCGTGAAACCACCGATCTTCTGGATTTCGGACGGCAAGTCGTAGTGGAACATTGTCACCATGGGTTCAATGCCGTTGGCCAGAAGTTTGTCGATGACATTGTTGTAGTAGTTGATTCCCTTCTGATTTCTCGACGAAATGTCTCCATTCGGGAAGATGCGAGGCCATGCAATCGAGAATCTGTAGTGGTTGACCTGCAAGGCAAATAAGCAATTTAGAATAAAGGTAGCGCGCACACTCGCAATTTCTGCAGCGCTTGTGTAAACGCATTCACTTACCCTGAGTTTCTTTAGAATCGCTAAATCTTCTTCAAAGCGGTTATAGGAGTCTGCAGCCACGTCTCCATTCGAGTGATCGTCGATGTACTCAGGATGATCGTGTGTGAAGTCGTCCCAAATCGAGGGCCCCTTGCCGTCAGCGTTCCAACCGCCTTCTATCTGGTAGGCCGCTGTCGATACACCGAAACTAAAATTGGCGGGAAACTGTGGACTACCCTTCGCTTCCAGAGTACAAGGTTTTTTGTGCAACACGGACAATGCATTGCCGGGCCTAACCACCAAAAGGAAATAGGCAAAGAAAAAAACTAATGGAACCAGTGGCCTCATTTTGATTTACTCTTGGCGAGAGTTCTCGCTTTACTGAGTTTTCAATATTTATCATGATGCTTTTCAATCGAAATTTGAATTGAAAAGATCGATGACGCCATAGTGATACCGATACCGGCACCGATACTTGGAGTACGGTAGAGATTATTCAATTCCGATAATGCGGCTTGAAGTGAATGATTTACGACAAACTGCTATGTTGACGTAAATGAAATCATGTGTGTACCTCCTGCTTCTATCAGTTGTGTGGCATACTGAACCGAATTCTGCTAATAAGACACAGAGGTCTTAAAGACTGGGTGAATTGAGGTAGGACTAGAGAAATACATTTTTAGCCATGATTGACTTTAACTGCAGCCAACTTCAGACTGTTATAATTTTCAAACCGATCAGGACGAGGAGTTCAAATGTTGCCAAATTTTAAACTATTTGAGTCTTAGTTGTGTTAAAAGTTTTCCACTCGCAATGGAATGTGTGGTGTCTCGAAGCATGGCCCGCTACCGTGATACTGGCAGCAAAACGCCGTCGATATGTTTATCGGCAGAAATGTTTGGGAAAGAGAAATCTGCGCCAAAGTAGAAGACAACTGGCTCGTGAGCTCATCATATCATTTAAACGGATCAACACAATGGCTCACGTTCCAAAAAGCATACGATGCACTGAAATAGAAAACACTTAAGGTCGAAAAAGAAAAGGAGTTGTTGCTCTTGAACGCCAGCGGTGAGCTGCCGAATTTGGTCGTTCTTTATGATGAGTCGCTATTTATCATCGAGCAAAATATAAAGAAACAAAACAACAGAAGTTACATGCCAGAGTAAGAATGTTGTGCCTTCGGACGACCATTAGAAAGCAGGCAGCTTTTGACAGATCGAAGCGTCTCTGAAGCCAGGGGCAAAAAAGTATTTGCAACAAGACTCAGCACCGTTTCTTTCTTCGAAACAATGTTCAATTTCCCTTTCTTGGCTGGTTGTTGCACTAAAAATACAAATTTTGGTTTGCGTCCAGCGTGCGATGCTTTCTCCGACGGTCTCACGGTTATTATTCGGACTAAGAGTGGACATTTTGAAAACTGCTGATACAATTTGAAAATTGATGTATTTTCGGGCAAACATACGAGTATATACAATTTATGGGAAAACAAAAACATGTCGCATTCAAGGGGTTCGAGTGATGGTAATTTCACGTTGGAAACTGAAGATGTCTGACAACTGCGAGCTTACCTTTGCTTCTTCTTTGGATTAAAGTCTCTATCCAACTGGGTCTAACCATCAGCAAAACACATTCTGTGAAGAGTTCCACACTCTGTGAAGAGTTCCACACTCTGTTTTATTTAAAATTCAATAGATACCGCTTTCGGACTGAGTGCAACGATATTTTATCGATTCAGATTATTGCAGGTCATTGTAACCAAATGTAAGCAACACGATTGAGGTGGCAGTTCGGAATCTTAACGATACCCTAACCAAATGTCCCGAACTGACATGCCTAGTCAAAAACACATCCCGCAGAACCCCTGTTCCGTAATGGAACGCGGAACAGCAGAGAAACCGCAACGAAACCAGAAAACTTCTGAATAGGTCACTCAAGACCAATATATAAGAGGCCTGGAGCCTGTACCAATCAAAACAAAAATAATAAAAGAGGCTAATTCGGGCTTCGAAAAGTTCCTATTGTAAAGATTTTTGTGGGAAAATCGAAACACTCAGTGAAACCACTAGTCAAAGTCCTTAAAAACGATAAAGCAGTGAGGCTGGATACACTCAGAAAACCCAACGTTACCTAAACCGAGTTTAAAGCTAAGACCCTCCAACTCATGCTAGAGACTCACTTCACTGGGAACCAGATCACAGTTGACTCCAAACCAGTGCCGATTTCCGAAACTGGGGATGAGCAGACAAATACTACAGATAGTATTAGTATTATTAGTACACATGATGAAGCCTTCAAGTACGCTGTTGTGTCTTTTGATGGTTTCAAGTCACCGGGTACCGATGGCATATATGCAGCACTGCTGCAAAGCGGCATAGACCCTCTACTACCAGCTCTGAAAAGCACCTTCACTGCCTGCCTTGCGCTGGCATACATTCCAAGCACCTGGCGTACAATGAGGGTAGCCTTCATACCGAAAATTTGTAAAAAAGACTACTCTCTCGCCAAAAATTCCAGGCCTGTATTCTCACCTCCTTCATGCTTAAAAGCTTGGGGAGGCTGGTAGAACTGCATTTGCGCTAAAACGCTTTTCGATCACACCCCCTATCTCAGATGCAATATGCCTACCAGCGCGGAAAATCTTGCGAGACTGCACTTCAAAATCTCGACGGTAGAATTGAAAGTGCACTTGACAGGAAGGAATACGCACTGGGCATTTCTATCGATATAGACGGTGCTTTCGACAAAGTAAATTTTGATGGCAAGTTTAACGCGGCCAGGGAACATGCCGTAGAGGTAACATTGGTGTTGTGGATAAAAGCAAGGGTAATGAATAGGACTATAATCGCTCAGGCGGAGTGTGACCAGTTTGTAATGTCGGTGGTTAACAGGGGCTGCCTCCAAGGCGGCGTCCTGTTACCTTTTTTATGGTGCATGCTGGTCAATTTTTTGCTTTTCGCTTTGAACAGTTCTAACACCTACGCAAAGGCTTGTGCAGATGATGCTGCCGCACTGGTTACCGGACCATGCCAAAAATATAAACAAATACCCTTGGGGTGTTAGTTGCAATAGTACCCAATCAAGGAAACCATTATTTGATCAAGAGCAATATTTTTACTCAAACTTACTCGTATCTCTTATTAAAAATAAATACTATCACAAGATTTAATCTTATAGTCATTCACATAACACGTGCCTGCTGGGAGTGAGATATGGACGATTTGTGGTATTGGCACACCACCCTCTTCTACTTAAGTTGTCACCCAACGAACTGAGATACGAACACAAGTTTGATTTTAATGGTATTAACTGAGGATTTTTTTTTCTGGAATTGCGCCTCTTTCTATAACCTTGCTTGCTTTATTGTTTCACTCAAAGAATGCTTTTGACGAATAGCTTTGAAAATGTAGAGTTTCTATAACTGGAAGACGAAAATGTTTGAAGCTTGTTTTACAGCTTACGCGTAAAAAGCTGCTCAATTTCTCTTGCAGTCTGTTACCCGTACTTTTAGCTTTTTCAGATAGTTCTTGACAGACAAGTTTCAGATTACCTTGCCGTTCTATTCGGATGTTTCTAGCCACATTTCATGCACTTCACGGCTTGAATGCGTTGGTTGGAGAATGATAGTGAAACGGGTACAGCTGGGCTTGCGATAATTTTTCTTTTGGAAGGTTTTCGTAGCATATCCGTTTTTCATCTCTAGTCATAATCTGGTGCAAAATTTTCTTCCTCTTACGTCTTCCAAGAAGCAGTTTCGAAGAGAAAAATTGTCTTCGACTTTGCTCGGTTTTAATTCCGTCAGCACTCAACTTGATTCCTTAACAGAACAGAAATTATTTGCTGAGTTCCCTCAGCATTTGGAACAGATCTGGATCTAGTAGAGCCTCCGATTTATCAACTTAAATTTTTTTGGGTTGTCCAACGCACTCTTTGCCTTGGATAATAATAATAATTGTTTGCGCTACAGTCCGAAGGGGGACCAGGGCCTAGTTTGCTCATCAACTGCTCGTGTTGTACGCTCTACTGTTCTCTCACTAGTAGAAGGGACCTACAGTTTTTTGCCGACTCCGAACGGCGAAATTTGAAAAGCTTTCTTAGACAGTTATTACTCGTTGAGTGTTGCCAGCAGCTTGAAGGAGTTGGTGCCGTGAAAAATTCGAAAAATTGGTGTTGAACTGGGAATCGAACCTAGACCTTTCGGCGTGTGAGCGTCGCACTCTACCCACTACGCCACGGTGGCCTTGGATGCTTGCCTTGCCTTGGATGCTTCAGACAAAATGCACTTTAAGCGATTTATCGGCCGAGGTTGATTCCCCATAAGCTTCTACATGCATTCGACGGTGATCAGCTGCACTTTTTTTCAAACTAAAAAAGTACTCGTAAATCAGAAATTCCCGCGCATTCTGTTTATTGATTCTTCCATCACTGCTGACAAATAACCTTTCCAGTGATGCATGTATTCGCTTCCAAGTTCTGTCACAACTTACACGGTACGGACCAAACCCCCATCGAGTTCTTGAAAGACATTTAATTCTTTGCGGCGATGTTCTTTTCGCAAGAAAGAAAGAAAAACTTGACTTAAGAAAATATTATATTTCATATTAGATACGGTTGGAGTTTTTTACATTTACACCAAAAGGCGAAAAAGTGCAGACTGTTATGCCAAGGTGGCTGGATGTTTCAGCTGATGCCAAGAACCTACCTACGATTACCTCCTTCGCCCAGATGGCGTCTGGTAGACGATCGGCACAACAGACAGTGCTAAAAGTGGTACCGGTACCCTTAGAAGCTCAGAATATGGGCTTCGCGGAACTGTTCTCCATGATGGTCTCAAAAAACGCCTAAATGGAGCAGTTCCAAAAAGATCTTCTGCGAATGAACCGGGTCCTTTCGTCAAAACCCGCTGGGTCAGGTGCGTATCCATTTGCAAGTTCACTCATCAGGATCGAGAGAAGGTTGACTTTGCTAAACCTGTTGGAGTCCCTACTATAAGCCGCATGTGTAAATGATTAGCGATTTTAAGCTAAACCGGAAACATAAGATCGGGTACAAGGACTACATTGTTATTCGAAGGGACCGCCCCCACTCCATACAAGGAGGTGGGGTCGCACTCTTCAATAAAAAGGGCATTCGCCATAAGATCGTATATTGCGGTGAGATGCGAAATTTCGGTAAACTGGATCGTGTATTGCGTGCATTTCTCTCCAAAATGGGAAGAAATTGTACGTAGTGGCGGTCTATGCACCAGATGCTCCTTGGTCCACAAACTAAATTTCGGAGCTTGAAACTCTCTTTCGGAAACTTTGTATATGCTTCGAGGATAACTACTTTGTTGTCGTCAGCGATTTGAAAACGAAGAATGAGGAAAGGGGTAACTCTGTGTCAAATCCCAGGGGATATTCACTACTTGAGTTGTTGACGCAGCACTCTATTGAGTTCAAGCTGAATTTGTTTGCAACCGAGAGACCGTCCTTTCCCAGAAGTGGATCTTATCTAGATGCAATGCTTATTGACAGACGACTTACGTTAGAGAACGGAAACAGACAGGTTGGGAACTGCTTAACAACGGTGGAGTACGACAGTAATCACTGTGGGCTTGCCGCAGTTATTCGGTTCCCAAACGAGATGGTGGAACTGGAAGAATTCGTGGAAGCGTACCCTTACAATTTTTTGAAAGACTTGTTGACCGCGTTTTTTCAGAGTCCTATCCAGAGAACAGTGTTTGAACGACTTAAAGCCAGACTCGAACAGAAACCTTACGGACCAGAAGATTAACAGGTTCCTCATACAAATGGATACTACAATAAAACGTGACATGGACAAGACGATTCCCAAAGTATCACCGAGAAAAGAGGGCGACATCTATCGGAATGATACTATCGACGCACTGCACGTGCAAAAAAGCAGACTGCTGTCGAGAATCAAGACACTCTACAGACGATTTACAAACCAAGACGGCCAGGAACTGAGCTCGCTCAGGTCGCAAATGGAAAACCTTCAGAGTTAGATTCGGTTGAATTACAAAATTACCAACAATTCAATTCGTTCGTTCGAACGGCCCGGGAATGTTCCCCCGAACCGAATCTTCCGAAGGAGGGATCATAACGAGTTGGAGGCTGTTCGACTTCACAGAACAACCGACAACGAAAGCATACTGATGTCAGTTGGCATCGATCTGGATAAGGCCGTGCTATATAATGAGATCTTCGTTGCTGAGCATGCCCAAGAGAAGGTTAAAGCAATAGGAGCAGTTTCCCACGAAGTATATAAAGTTAACGAATCTCGTAGAACAAATCACGACTTGGAAATAAGAGCCTTGCTTAACCATTACCACTTACGAAATGAAATACAGCAATGGCGAGAATCATGGTTTTACCAGGTTCGATGACGAAAACAAGGTGGCCGCAGTGGCGTAGTGGGTAGAGTTCGACGCTCACACGCCGAAGAGTCTATGTTCGATTCCCGCCTGAACAACTTGAACTTTTCACGTCACCACCTCTTTCGGGCTGCTGACAACACTCAAAGAGTAATAACTATCTAAGAAAGATTCTCAAACTTCGCCGTTCGGAGTCGGCAAAAAGTTGTAGGTCCCTTCTACTCGTGAGAGAACAGTAACGCGCACCACACGAGTAGTTGATGAGCGAGCAAGGCCCTGGTTCTCCTGTGGACTGTCGCGCCAACAATTATTATTAATGATGAAAACAAGACAGTTAATGCTGTCGCTCAAACTGGCTCTAATGCCTTACTTATTTCGAAGGTGGATCTCAAGGATATCTTCAACAGTGTGAAGAACAAAAAGTCCACCGGAATTGACGAAATACTGAATATTGTGTTGCGTCATCTCTCCGAAGTGGCGATGGAGATATGCACAATCATGTTCAACAATGCTTTGAGTAATGCACATTACTCAGAGCCTTGGAAGACGGCTGCAGTGAAACCCACTCCCAAAAGGACGGCAATTCCTTGCTTTCGAAAAATCTTAGGTCGAAAAGTCTCCTCCTTTGTATAAGCAAACTTTTCATTGTCAATAGAATCCTGATACACTATCGAATGACCACTATAAATTTAGGGCGGGGCATGATACTGTCATGTCGCGTCAAAATTGTGTTCGGACATTAAATGGAACAAGGCTAAAACCCAGTGCACCGAGACTTATCTTGTTGACATGGAAAAGGCATTCGACACCTTCTGGTTGGAAGGCCTCTTCCTTAGGTTGACGAGGTTGGGCATAAGTAGAGAACTGCTTTACATGATCTACAGTATGGTGACAGGTGCAAATTTTGTTGTTTTGGTTTGTTTGTACAAGATTTCTACAAATATCTTTTGCATTAAAAATGGGCTCCAGCAGGACGCGGGGAATTCACCACTTCTTTTCACTGCCTTCACCAGTGAATTAATTGGCTCCGTGCAATACCTGTCTCCGTATGCTGACAATTGGATCGCGTACAGGTAAGCGGCGAAGATTGAGGTCATATACGAGGGGCCTTCAACACAATCTCGGGGTGAAGCTGTGGTTATATATATAAATTGACTTATTTAACAAGTAATACTATTATTCTAGTGCATTCATGTAAAATTTCATATAAATATGATTATTGATTCGCGTCTTATCTCTATTTAAACAGAATCATAATGGTAACTGAGACGATGATGGAGAAAATTGAGCATCGCGCTGTAGTTAAATTCCTCACTAAGCAAGAAAAATGTCAAAAAAACTATTCATTAAGAGATGGTGGCTGTTCACCATTGTTCCGCACCTTCATTATCAACTGTGCAATTGTGGTCAAGTGAGTTCAAAACAGACAGAGAGAGAGAGCATTGAAGACGACCCCCGCTCCGGAGCTCCGGCTGCTGCTTGTACGGAAGAAAGCATCAAAGAAGTCGAAAAACTTGTTCTTGAGGATCCCCGAGTAAAGGTGAAAATGATGGCAGAGATCAATAAGCTTTCAACCGGTACCATTCTCACCATTCTTCATGATCATCTTAACCTTTCAAAGTTCAGTGCAAGGTGGGTGCCACAAACGCTCACAGCGCCTCAGGAAAAAGTGAGAATCGCATGCTGTAGAGAACTTTTGGAGACGTGTGGTGAGAAGGCGGACGGTATTATGGATGAAATTATTACTGTGGACGAAAAATTGGTTCACCACTATGACCCTGAAAGCAAACATGAGTCCATGCAGTGGCATAGAACAGGAACAGACCACCCGAAGAAGTTCAAAGTCACTCCGTCTGCCGGGAAGCTCATGGCAACAGTTATTTTTGGACTCAAAAGAAATCTTGCTCAGTGAGTACAGAAAAAGGGGAAACCGTGAACGCCACGGGAAGAAATTAAAAACAAACGACGGGGTAAACTCTCAGCGGGTTTGTCGCTTCTTCCTGAAAAGGCTCCTGTTCACACGGCGCAAGTTTCCAAGGCTGCTGCGCGAGATTGTGGTTTCGAAGAAATCCAGCACCCCCCTATAGTCCAGACTTTGCCCGTAGTGATTATTTCCTGTTTCCGGATTTGAAGAAAATGTCTTTGTGGAAAAAGATTTTCGGATGATGAAGAACTCAAGTCGGCAATAAATGGGTGTTTTGCAGACAAAGATGAAATTTATTTTTTTGAGGGTTTTAAAAAGCTTATCTCAAGATGATCTTGGGAGAGATTATATTGAAAAATAAACACAATTTAAATTGAATTTATATTCCCCCCCCCCCACATCGATACCGAGAATATATTGAACGCCCCTCGTATATCCTCTTGATTTCGAGAAAACCCAGCAATTTTGTGACTACCGGAAAATCAACTACCAGAAGTACGAAACCATCCTGCCTCGAACTCCGTTCTACAAGGCTTCAAGTGATACGAATAAAAACTGACGTAAGTTTGGCATCCGCCATTTGCTGGCCGCCGTGGCGTAGTTGGTAGAGTGCGACGCTCACACGCCAAAGATTCAGGTTCGATTCCCGGCTGTACACCTCGAACGTTTTATGGCACCACCACTGGCATTAAGAGCGTCGATCAACAATCGAACAGTTAATTAATAAATTTAAAAAAAATTACAAACTAGAGATTTAGGTACAATTAAAGGAAATGGAACCAGCATTGCATCGTTGCCCAAATAAAATTCTCACGTTTTTAGACTAAAACATTTTAATTTACATTTTTTTAAATTATTGTAAGGTGTCTGCAGCCAGTCTAAGTAATAAATGGCAAGCATTAGACTAAAATGAATGTGGTGCCCTTCACAATAAGTCAAAAATGTTGACAAATACCCTTGGCGTGTTAGGTGCAATAGTACTCAATCAAGCAAACCATTATTTGATCAAGAGCAATATTTTATTTATCTCAAAAATAATTACTATCACAAGAAGCACCTATGGAAAAGTACTCAGATTAAAACTAATAATCAGCAATTCATTTTTTACGTTTCTTCTGGGTGTGAGATATGAATGTTTCGCGGTATTTACACACCACCCTCTTCCGTATGGATAGTCTCCCAAAACACAGAGAAATAAATACAAATATGATTTAAATGATATTTACTAAGGTTTCTTCTTAATCACTGTATATTTCTGTAATTACGTCTTGCTTACTTTATTGATCTGCTCAAAGAATACTCTTGTCAGTACAGTTTTTAAATTGTAAAGTTTCTGTAGCAGGGAGAAGAGAACCTTAAAAATTTGGTTTAGAATTTTGAGACAAAGAGATTGCTTCGATAGTTGTCTGGCAGATCTCTAAACTACTACAGTACAGAATGTGGGTCAACTATCACTGTCTCTTGCCAGTGGGCTGTATTTTCATCTAAGTTAGTCTACATCAGCGTTGCGTTGACTCAGTGACCAGTATTGTAAGAAAAAGATTTCCCGATATTTAAACTCTGAAATCTGCACATAGAAGTTTCCCTTTTACCTTAAGGACCGGCACAGTAGCTAGCAAATAAAGTGCGCCAGTCACACTCCAAACCCCCATGGAGCTGCTACAACACTTAAATCATTAAAAATGCTTCACTCAAATTATTGTCTGTCGAAAGCGGCAACTTTATTCCATCCCTACGTAACTTTCAAATACCATCCCTTAAAATCCATCTGTGACACCGAGCCATTCTTCCATTTCTTCAAAAGATCAAAACCGGTGACCCCCGAATCTTTTCGCATCCGTCGAAAAATCCGTAGTCAGAAGGAGTAAGGGCGGAATTCCCAAGCTGGTAGAGTAAGGCCTCCTCGATCGACTGTTAAGGCCATATGGGGCCGAGCATTATTATGTTGCAAAATCACCTTGTCACGGCTTTCGGTCGTTTTTGACCTTTTCTCACGGCTCAAACGCATCTTATTCTTCTTCTTCCTGTGGCGCTACATTCCTGGGTGGACCTGGGTCTCAACCAACATGCCTCTCCAGCCAGCACTATTTTTCGCCAGCTGCCACCAGTTGAGTACTCCAAGTTGGTTGAGGTCCTTCTGCACTTGTGTGCGCCACCTCAGCCTAGGCCATCCTCTGTTGCGTTGTCCCAATGTCTCGGACTCATAGACTTTTCGGGCCGCATGGTCCATGGGCATGATCCATAGACGCATGAACAGGCGCATGTCGCTGTACAGCCCATTGAGTTCGTCGTTAATTCTTCTCTTCCAGATGCCAACAACGCAAACAGGATCAAAAATCGCACGCAAAACTTTTCTCTCGAAAAGACTAGGGGCTTCCTCATCCGCCTTTGGTAAAGTCCAGGTTTCCGTGCCATGGAGTAGGACTGGGTGATCAAGCTGTTATATAAAGCGAGCTTAGTCCTTCGAGAGAGGACTTTATTACTCAATTGAATCTTGAACCCAAAGAAACAGCGATTGGCAAGAATGATTCTGCGTTTGATTTCGGTACAGATGTTGTTGTCCCGGAATACCGCTGAGCCGAGGTAGGCGAAGCCCTTGACAACCTCAAAGTTTCTGCTGCTTAGTGTGTCGCTCTGTCCGAGATGTCGATGTTGTGTGTCCTTCCTTAATGACAGCATGTACTTCGTTTTGCCCTCATTTACCGCCAGACCCATTTTAGCCGCTTCCGCTTCAATGCCAGTAAGCGCCTCATTGACGACACGCTGTGTTCGTCCAATCAGGTAAATGTCATCAGCGTAAGCTAGCAATTGAACTGACTTCTGCAAAATCGTGCCTCTGGTGTTGACGTGTGAGTTACCCACGATCTTCTCGAGGATGATGTTGAAGAAGTCACATAACAGTGCGTCGCTTTGACTAAAACTTTTTTTTAACACTGAAGGTCTCGGTGAGTTCGTTAACGACCTTGACGGAGCACCGCGAGTTTTCCATCGTCATCCTACACAATCTGACGAGAATGGCACTGAGTAGCTCGTCTCTATGCACACTGTCATATGCGGCCTTGAATTCGACGAATAGGTGGTGAGTGTCGATTTGCACTTCTTGAGTGTTTTCCAGGATCTGCCGTAATGTGAAGATCTGGTCTATTATGGACTTCCCTGGTCTGAAACCACACTGATAGGGTCATAGAAAAACGGTTTCAGAGTCTCACACAATACGGCAGAGAGGATCTTGTATGCGATGCTGAGGAGACTAATCCCTCGGTAGTTGTCGCAGTCAGGGGGGTCTCCTTTCTTGTGAACTGTGCAAACGACGCTGAGATTCCAATCATTGGGCATGCTTTCCTCCGACCATAGCTTACAGATGAGCTGGTGCATGCGCCCAACCAGGTTATTTCCAGCTGCTTTAAATAGTTCTGCTGACAGTCCGTCCACTCCAGCAGCTCGACTGTTCGACTGTTCGACTTCAGTTTGGATATTGCTATCCTCACCTCGTCTAAGTCGGGGGGACGGAATGCTTGTCTATCATCGTCCAAATTGAGTGGAATATTCTGCCTAACAGCGGGATTTAGGTCATCATCGCCGTTAAGGAGTCTGCAGAAATGTTTTACCTTTCGGTAAAACCTTTTTTTTTTACCTTTCGGTAAAACTTTCGGACTTCATTTCTGCCATAACACATTTCCATTTCCTTGACCGCGCGCTTCTCATGCTCCTTCTTCCCTCACGAACAGCCCTCGTTGTTCGATGCAGCGTTGCCTTATAAGCGTCTTGTTTAGCTGCATGCGCTTCCCGGCACTCGTCGTCCAACCATGGGTTCCTTCTGGGTAGTAACGTGAAACTCAGCACATCAGTGGCAGCTTCTCTGACGGCTTCTTGACAACGTTTCTATTTTTCTTCTATGCTTAGTACAGGAAGCGTCGAAATCTGAACGATCTTGCGATTGTAGCTTTCCGACGTCAAACCATGTTGGCCTGTCTCCACTCCGCTGACCTCTCGATATCCGGGTTCTTACCTTGGCTACAACAAGGTGATGATCCGAGTCGATGTTTGCACCTCGGAAGGTTCGGACATCGAGAATACTGAAGGAGTGTCTGACGTCTATCGCAACATGATCAATCTGGTTGACGGTTGATTGATCAGGAGATCGCCAGGTCCCTTTGTGCATGTTCAGGCTCAAGCGCTTCAGTTGTACCTAGTTAATGACGTTCCCTATGAATACTACACCGCACTCGTCTGTTTTCAGCATATCCAGAGCATGGCTTTAAGCCTTGAGTTTTTTTTTTCCATGGTCGATATAGACGATAGAGGAAAGGGTTCAAGGCTTCGCATAGTACCTTTCTCTTCTTGGGTTTTCGATGTATGTTTGCTTTGCATCTGCCATCCCGAAATAGTTCAAACAGAAACACTTCAACATCTCTCGGTTTCAACCCAACTTTCCTTGCTTTTAAATAAATCCAGTCCTGTTAAGTCACTTTCAGTAACCACAAGTTGACTTTGGACATTAACTGGATCTTAATTCAGTGAAGCCACTGATTTTTCATTTTCAAACTTTTTGATTGCCTAATTCGCCGGTGAAATCATAACTTCTGAAGCGTTCAAAATACTCTGAGGATGCTTTATCGATCGGAGTGTATTCCCTATATACTTCTGCAAGCATTCGATGAACTTCAGTTGTCCTTCTCTTCCTACAACCAAAACTTGGTTATTGGTTTACATATTCCTTCCGTCATACAACCTTTTTGATAGAAAATGGAGAATATACACAGAACATAGAATAGTAAACTCAAAGCTTTCAATGGGGTGATTTGGAGATTTTGGAACCCCCGGAATGTTAGTTCTTTTCAAGCCGTCACTGCAAAATTACTTCTTTCTGCAACAAAACAATTAAAAGCGATTTATTTCAAAACAAGCATACGCAACCCCCAATAGTCTACTTCATTAAATTTAAAGTTATTCTTCGTCTGAAGGGAAGTTCATTTCACCAATGATACCCGAACCGTATGTGCCGCGCGTCCTTCAATTCTCTGGACATTTAAGAGCTTTCGCATTTGAAAAGAATGGGATATGTATTGTCTTAAACAGAATCTTGCTTATAAAACCTAACATTTCTTAATACAAACATTTCGCCGGAGATTCATTCTCATGGCTAATCCACCTACTACTGTAGGCCTTTATCAACTGCTCACTTAGTACTGTCGAACTCAGCCAAAACCTCTTTTTTGTTAGCTGCTTTATGTGGGAATAAAATTGAACAATATGGCGCCATGTCTACAGTCGTACGAGTCCAATGTGTTTGCAGGTCGTACATAGTTTTCGATGGGGTTGAACATCAACAAAGCATTGTTTCGGGGTCACTCTAGTCCCATGCCTTCGAAACGGAGATTTGTGTCCTAGCACTCGATTTGCAGAATGAACAGCACTTGTGCTAGCCACCTCATCGCAAAAGTAATTAACTTTTCGAGTAGTAGTATGCTCTTAAAATTTCAGACAAATCATGGTTTTTATTTGACATGGCGTAGAATAAAGTGTCCGCGAATTACAAAAAATTTACAGTTTCCGTATTCATATCTATCTGTTCATTCGTGTTGGTTGGGCTTTGAAGATTCAAAAGAGCGCTTGCACAGCTTTCATGGTTATGCGTTTCCTAACCTGGAATCAATCAATGTCTGGTTTAAAGAGTTATTTGTGGCATATACATTAGCAGTTTATCACAGCATTCAAGTTGGATGAACACTGGGATGGGAAAGAACGTTTTACGCTTCAATTTTATATGAAATATAATATTTTCTTAAGTCAAGTTTTTCTTTCTTTCTTTCGAAACGATAACATCGTCACAAAGAATTCAAAGTCTTTCAAGAACTCCATGAGGGTTTGGTCAGTTTTCAAAAGATTGTACAACATGCAAGATGTGACTCACTCCCAGCAGGCACGTGTTAAGTGAATGACTACAAGATTTAATCTTGTAATTTTTTCTTGTGATAGTAATTATTTTTAATAAAAGATAAGTGTGAGTAAAAATATTGCTGTTGACCAAATAATCGCTTCCAAGATTTCGTACTATTGCACCTATCACGCCAAGGGTATTTGTATATTTGACTTATTGTGAAGGACATCACATTCATTTTAGTCTAATGCTTGCCATTTATTACTTAGACCTTACAATAATTTAAACAAATTTAAATTAAAAAGTTTTAGTCTAAAAACGTGAGAATTTTATTTGGGCAACGATGCATTCCTGGTTTCATTTCCTTTAATTGTACCTAAATATCTAGTTTGTAATTTTATTAAAATTGTTCATTACCTGTTCGACTGTTGATCGACGCTCTCAGTGCCTTGTCAGCATCTCGAAAGAAATGGTGTCGTGAAAAGTTCAAGTTGTTCAGGCGGGAATCGAACATAGACTCTTCGGCGTGTGAGTCGAAATCTACCCACTACGCCACGGCGGCCACCTTGTTTTCGTCATTGAACCTGGTAAAACCATGATTCTCGCCATTGCTGTATTTCATTTCGAAAGTGGTAATGGTTAAGCAAGGCTCTGTTTTCCAAGTCGTGATTTGTTCTACGAGATTCGTTGACTATACACACTTCTTGGAAAATTGCTCCTATTGCTTCTACCTTCTCTTGGGCATGCTCATCAACGAAGATCTCATTATCTAGCACGGCCTTATCCGGATCGATGCCAACTGACATCAGTATGCTTGCGTTGTCGGTTGTTCTGTCAAGCCGAACAGCCTTCAACTCGTTATGATCCCTTCTTCGGAAGATTCGGTTGATTTGGGGGAACATTCCCGGGCCGTTCGAACAAACAGCCCCCAATATAAATTGATGGCAATTTTGTAATTCAACCGAATCTAACTCTGGAGGTTTTCCATTTGCGACTTGAGCGAGCTCAGTTCCTGGCCGTCTTGGTTTGTAAATCGTCTGTAGAGTGTCTTGATTCTCGACAGCAGTCTGCTTTTTTGCACGTGCAGTGCGTCGATAGTATCATTCCGATAGATGTCGCCCTCTTTTCTCGGTGATACTTTGGGAATCGTCTTGTCCATGTCACGTTTTATTGTAGTATCCATTTGTATGAGGAACCTGTTAATCTTCTGGTCCGTAAGGTTTCTGTTCGAGTCTGGCTTTAAGTCGTTCAAACACTGTTCTCTGGATAGGACTCTGAAAAAACGCGGTCAACAAGTCTTTCAAAAAATTGTAAGGGTACGCTTCCACGAATTCTTCCAGTTCCACCATCTCGTTTGGGAACCGAATAACTGCGGCAAGCCCACAGTGATTACTGTCGTACTCCACCGTTGTTAAGCAGTTCCCAACCTGTCTGTTTCCGTTCTCTAACGTAAGTCGTCTGTCAATAAGCATTGCATCTAGATAAGACACACTTCTGGGAAAGGACGGTCTCTCGGTTGCAAACAAATTCAGCTTGAACTCAATAGAGTGCTGCGTCAACCACTCAAGAAGTGGATTTACCCTGGGATTTGACACAGAATTACCCCATACCTCATGCTTTGCCTTCAAATCGCCGGCCACAACAAAATAGTTATCCTCTGAGCATAAACGAAGTTTTCGAAAGAGAGTTTCAAGCTCCGAAATGAAGTTTGTTTACCGAGGTGTATCTGGTGCATAGACCGCCACTACGTACAATTTCTTCCCATTTTGGAGGGAAATGCACGCAGTTTACCGAACTTTCGCATCTCACCGCAATAAACGATCTTATGGCGAACGTCCTTTTTAATGAAGAGAACGACCCCATCTCCTTGTATGGGGTGGGGGCGGTCCCTTCGAATAACAATGTAGTCTTTGTACCCGATTTTGTGTTTCCGGTTTAGCTTAGTTTCGGTAATAATTTACACATCAGGCTTATGGGAGTCCAACAGGCTTAGCAAAGTCTACCTTGTCTCGATCCTGAGAAGTGAATTTGCATTCACCACTAGGATTGAAAGGTCTCCAGCTACTGGCTTATCCGATAAAATGGATACGCCCCTGACCCAGCGGGTCTTGACGAAAGGACCCGGTTCCTTCGCAGAAGATCTTTTTGGAACTGCTCCATTTAGGCCTTTATTGAGACCATCATGGAGAACAATTCCGCGAAGACCATATTCTGAGCTTTTACCGGTACCGGTACCACTTTTGGCACTGTTTGTTTTGCCGATCGTCTACCGGACGCCATCTGGGCGTAGGAGATGACCGGCGTAACAGGTAGGTCTGTCTGTGTCTTATTCTTCACTTTCGCCGCTCGTAACGGACAGCGCGCTGATAGATGCATCTCCGCGCGTTTGCTTCATCGAGGCTGCCTATTGCAGTTTCCTGCCGCGTGTCCATAAACTTGGAAGCACCCGTCTTGTACTTCTAGGTCTATCCCAGGAAATCATTTCGGAGTTAAGGAGCTTATTTATTCTCAAACTTTCCATTCTGCTTCTTACTGTAACTTGTACGAGAAAGAGGGGAAGCAGACGCTCAGGCGGCATCCTAGATCGGACAGTGGAGAAGCGGCTTACCGCAACAAACTCCACGAACTCAATCTTCAGCCTTTGAAGAGACTCTAAGATTTCCTTCAGATCAGCTGAAACATCCAGCCCTCTTGGCATAACAGTCTGCACTTTTTCGCCTTTTGGTGTGAAAGTGAAAAACTGCACCTCAGCTGTGGTCATTTGTTCCCTCATTTTTTGTTTGTTTTTGAAAAAAATTATTTTTAAAATAAATTCGTCCCCTATGGACAATTTACATTCCTTTATGGTATCTGATGCGTCCATTCCGCTTACGTTAATCGGCGGCATTCTTTTCTTATTATTTTGTTTTCGGTTGGTCTGATATTGCTGCTTCTGCTGTTTTTGTTCGATGTGCGTCTGATGTTGCTCCTTCTTATGATGTTGTTTTTGTTGATGTTGATTTTGTTGTTGATGATGTTGATGTTGCTGTTGCTGTATATGTTGTTGGTGATGGGGGTGTGGTTCTTGTTGCTTGGGCTGTGGCAGTTTTTGCTGCGAATTTGCATTGCCCAGCTTTTTCCTGGTCTCCAGTTTAAGTTGGAGGGCTTTAATAAACGCCTGCAGTTCTTCTTTTTCTTTTATTTGTCCGCCAACTCCTCTTCTCCGGCGGCCTGGTCTTCGGCATTCGACGAAGCGAGACTTGCGAAAACGTATTTAGAAGTTTTCTTGCTACGCAACCTCCTTTTAAACTGCGGCTGCGGCTTCATTGTTTTTCTTCTTTTGCTACCCATGTCGACTTCTCTGATTTCCCTGTTGTCACTGAATGTCAGCTGTCCCTGCATTTCCTCCAAATGATTTTTATTGAATTTTTTACTTCGAGGAATTTAATTTATTAATTTTGAATTTTTTTTCGAAATTTAGTTTTTTTGACATTTTCATTTATTTAATTTATTATTTTATTTATTTAAGCAAACACTGCTTAGGCAACTCAGCACTCAAATCGATGCACGTCCTTCCAGAAGGGAAATCTATAATAGACTCGTGTGCATATCCGTCTGTTCATTCGTGTTGATTGCGCTTTGAAGATTCAAAAGAGCGCTTGCACAGCTTGCATGGATTTCCTCACCTGGAATCAATCAATCTCTGGTTTAAAGAGTTATTTTGTTTTCGCACATACATTAGCAGTTTTTCACAGAATGCAAGTTTGATGAACATTTGATGGGAAAGAAAGTTTCACGCTTGCATCTAATATGAAATATTATATTTTCTTGAGTTAAGCCATTTAAAGAAATTAAAGTCTTTCAAAAACTCGATGGGGGTATGGTTTGGTATTCAAAATATGGTACCACAAGCAAGATGTGACGGAACTTGGAAGCGATTACTGGAAAGGGTTTGTGTTCGCAGTGAGTGGAGAATTAATAAACAAGATGCGCGGGAATTTCTGATTTAGTTTAAAAAAAGTACAGCTGAGCACCGTCGAATGCATGTAGAAGCTTATGGGGAACCAACCTCGGCCGATAAATCGCTTAAAATGCATTTTGTCTGAAGCATTCTAAACAAAGAGTGCGTTGGTCAACCCAAAAAAATTGAAGTTGAGAAATTGGAGACTCTACTAGATCCAAATCTGTTCCAAATGCTGAGTGAACTCAGCAAATAATTTCTGTTCTGTTAAAGAATCAAGTTGAGTGCTGACGGAATTAAAACCGAGGGAAGTCGAAGACAATTTTTCTCTTCGAAACTGCTTCTTGGAAGACGTAAGAGGAAGGAAATTTTGCACCAGATTATGACTAGAGATGAAAAGCGGATATGCTACGAAAACCTACCAAAAGAAAAATCATCGCAAGCTCTGCTGCACCCGTTTCACTATCATTCTCCAACTAACGCGTTCAAGCCGCGAATTGCATGAAATATAGCTAGAACCATTCGAATAGCACGGCAAGTTAATTTGCAACTTGACCCCGCTCAGCTTTACCCAGATGAAGCGGTCAAGAGCTATCTGAAAAAGCCGAAAGTATGGGTTACAGACTACAAGACAAATTGAGCAGCTTTTTACGCGTAAGCAGTAAAACAAGTTTCAAACGTCTTCCAGTTATAGAAACTCTACATTTTCAAAGCTGTTCACCAAAGGCATTCTTTGAGAGATACAATAAAGCAAGCAAGGTTATAGAAAGAGGCGCAATTACAGAAAAAAAATCCTCAGTTAACCATTAAAATCAAACTTGTATTCGTATCTCAGTTCGTTGGGTGACAACTTAAGTAGAAGAGGGTGATGTGTCAATACCACAAATCGTCCATATCTTACTCCCAGCAGGCACATGTTACGTGAATGACTACAAGATTTAATCTTGTGATTTTTTCTTGTGATAGTAATTATTTTTAATAAAAGATAAGTGTGCGTAAAAATATTGCTGTTGACCAAATAATCGCTTCCAAGATTTCGTACTATTGCACCTATCACGCCAAGGGTATTTGTATATTTGACTTATTGTGAAGGACATCACATTCATTTTAGTCTAATGCTTGCCATTTATTACTTAGACCTTACAATAATTTAAAAAAATTTAAATTAAAATGTTTTAGTCTAAAAACGTGAGAATTTTATTTGGGCAACGATGCAATGCTGGTTCCATTTGCTTTTATTGTACCTAAATGCCTAGTTTGTAATTTTATAAAATTTATTAATTAACTGTTCGAATGTTGATCGACGCTCTTAATGCCTTGTTGGGCTAAACAAAACTCATCTGCTTATTCGGCGTCATAACAAGCCACAGTTTCTAGACTTCGCAATACTCACTACAAGGTCTTACCGGAGCCGCAGTGACGTGGAAGATGTATTATCCACCACCATCAGGGCTCCATTTAGATTCCGACACTCTTTCTCATTTTTATCAATGATCTATTGTCTGTCACTTCGCTGAGTGTTCACATCTATTTTACTGACAGTGTTTCATATTCGTTCCTTGGCTCACGTCCCCCTGCTTCGGGCGGAGTCTTAGAACGGCAGCGTATGTTAAGCTCATTGAATTCCGATCTTTACAGCACAGTGGATATTTTTTAGAGGAAACCTGTGCCACTGGAGTATGAGTGCTTTCCAAGCTGTCACTGAAAAATTGCTTTTTTTCTTATTTCAAAGCGCGCGCGCGGACTTCATTAAATAGCTCTGCTTCCGGACGGAAGTTCATTCCACAAATGAAACCTGTCGCTGGACAACTATTATGATAACCGCTTACTTAGCTTAATAATAATAATAATTGTTGGCGCTACAGTCAAAAAGGGGACCAGGGCCTAGCTTGCTCATCAACTACTCGTGTTGTGCGCGCTACTGTCCTCTTACGAATAGAAGGGACCTACAATTTTTTGCCGACTCCAAACGGCGAAATTTGAGAAACTTTCTTAGACAGTTATTACTCTTTGAGTGTTGCCTCCAGCTCGAAAGAGGTGGTGCCGTGAATAATTCGAAAAATTGGTGTTTAGCTGGGAGTCGAACCTGGACCCTTCGGCTTGTATGCGTCGCACTCTACCCACTATGCCACGGCGACCACTTACTTTACTTAGCTTAGTTCAAATGCCTAGCGGATTGCCTCGTTCGCTTGAACTCATATCATATTGCTTATATTCGGTTACAACGGCCTGTATCTACTTAATTATATAATCTGAATCGACGATATATCCTTGCACTCAATCCGAAAGCGTCATCTCTTGAATTTCAAATAAAACAGAGTGGGAAACTCTTCACACAGTGTGTTTTCTGCTGATGGTTAGACCCAGTTGTATGGAGATTTTGATTCAAACAGGAAGCAAAGATAAGTCCGCAGTTGTCAGAAATCTTCAGTTTCCAAAGTCAAATTATCATGACTCGAACTCCTTGAATGCTACAATTTTTTGTATCTCCGAAAATACATCAATTTTCAAATTGTATCAGTAGTTTGCAAAATGTCCACTCTTAGTGCGAATAGTAACCGTGAGACCGTCGGAGAAAGCATCGCCCGCTGGACGCAAACCAAAATTTGTATTTTTAATGCAACAACCAGCCAAGAAAGGGAAATTGAACATTCTTTCGAAGAAACGGTGCTGAGTCTTGTTGCAAATACTTTTTTGCCCCTGGCTTCAGAGACGCTTCGATCTGTCAAAAGCTGCCAGATTTCTAATAGTCGTCCGAAGGCACAACATTCTTACTCTGGCATGTAACTTCTGTCGTTTTGTTTCTTTACATTTCGCTCGATGATAAATAGCGACTCATTATAAAAAACGACGGAATTCGGCAGCTCACCGCTCGCGTTCAAGAGCAACAACTCCTTTTCTTTTTCGACCTTAAGTGTTTTCTATTTCAGTGCATCGTATGCTTTTTGGAACGTGACCCGTTGTGTTGATCCGTTTAAACGATATGATGAGCTCACGAGCCAGTTGTCTTCTACTTTGGCGTGGATTTCTCTTTCCCAAACATTTCTGCCGATGAACATATCGATGGCGTTTTGCTGCCAGTGTCACGGTAGCGGGCCATGCTTCGAGACACCACACATTCCATTGCGAGTGGAAAACTTTTAACACAACTAAGACTCAAATAGTCAAAAATTTGGCAACATTTGAACTCCTTGTCCTGATCGGTTTGGAAATTATAGCAGTCTGAAGTTGGCTGCAGTTAAAGTCAATCATGGCTAAAAATATATTTCTCTAGTCCTACCTCAATTCATCCAGTCTTTAAGACCTCTGTGTCTTATTAGCAGAATTCGGTTCAGTATGCCACACAACTGATAGAAGCAGGAGGTACACACATGATTTCATTTACGTCAACATAGCAGTTCGTCGTAAATCATTCACTTCAAGCCGCATTATCGCAATTGAATAATCTCTACCGTGCTCCAAGTATCGGTGCCGGTATCGGTATCACTATGGCGTCATCGATCTTTTCAATTCAAATTTCGATTGAAAAGCATCATGATAAATTGTGAAAATTCAGTAAAGCGAGAACACTCGGCGAGAGTAGATCAAAATGAAGCCACTGGTTCCATTAGTTTTTTTCTTTGCCTATTTCCTTTTGGCGGTTAGGCCCGGCAATGCATTCTCCGTGTTCCACAAAAAACCTTGTACACTGGAAGCGAAGGGTAGTCCACAGTTTCCCGCCAATTTTAGCTTCGGTGTGTCGACAGCGGCCTATCAGATAGAAGGTGGTTGGAACGCTGACGGTAAGGGGCCCTCGATTTGGGACGACTTCACACACGATCATCCTGAGCTCATCGACGATCACTCGAATGGAGACGTGGCTGCAGACTCCTATAACCGCTTTGAAGAAGATTTAGCGATTCTAAAGAAGCTCAGGGTAAGTGAATGCGTTTACACAAGCGCTGCAGAAATTGCGGGGGTTCTCGCTTCCTTTATTCTAAATTGCTTTTTTGCCTTGCAGGTCAACCACTACAGATTCTCGATTGCATGGCCTCGCATCTTCCCGAATGGAGACATTTCGTCGAGGAATCAGAAGGGAATCAACTACTACAACTACGTCATCGACAAACTTCTGGCCAACGGCATTGAGCCCATGGTGACAATGTTCCACTACGACTTGCCGTCCGAAATCCAGAAGATCGGTGGCTTCACAAACCCGCTCTTCATCGATTTGTTTGTCACATACGCCAAGGAACTGTTCAGTAACTTTGGTGACAGGGTAAGACACCTCCTCCAGTCAGGTTCCAGACAGTCATTCATGTCGATTTATACACTCCGCAGGTGAAGAACTGGATTACTTTCAACGAGCCCTTCGATTACTGCATCCCCGGGTACGGAAATGGAAACTACCCACCAAGAATACATGCCCCCGGTGTGGCCGACTACATGTGCATGGACCACACTCTTAAGGCGCACGCAGCCGCATACAGGGCGTACAAGAGCAACTTCTTCAAATCTCAAGGCGGTAAGGTTGGAATTACCCTCAGCAGCTTGTATTACTTCTCGAAAACGAATGACACCAGCGATGTTAAACGTGGAATGGCATTCAACGTAAGTTTGTGATCCATCGAATTGTGACACCTATTAATGATATTTGGCGCAGTTGGATTGGCTGGCACACCCAATCTTCAGCAAGGCCGGGGGATATCCTGATGTGTTGGTGCGAGACATTGAGAGGAACAGTCTGAAGGAGGGCAGGATGCGCTCGCGCTTGCCCGATCTCGATCCGTATTGGAAGAAAGCTGTCAAAAATTCCGCAGACTTCTTGGGTCTCAACTACTACTCGTCCAGATACATCAAACGCTCCGAGTACCCGAAAGGAGAGATTCCATCCTTTGAAAGAGACCTTGATAGCGATATGGAAGTTGACCCCAGTTGGAAAATGGCCAAGTCGAATTGGCTGTTCTGTGTACCAGAGGGACTTGAGGGAATTTTGAAGTATGTTCCGAGGTGTATGAAGCGCGCATGAATTTTATTTAATTGCTTGCAGGCACATTCGACGGGAGTACGATAACGTTGAGGTGGTAGTTACGGAGAACGGTTGGTCGGATGACGGGGACTTAGAGGATGACGGAAGAATTATTTACTTACGTGTAAGTAGCATGTACAATGTGTATGTCAGTATGTGATATGTAGGGGGACAGAGCGAATTGTCAACTGGACGGTTATGCCAGATCCACTGGGTGATGGCGCAGAGGTCGGTCATTTAGAACATTCGGAGATTCAGGACTAATAAACTAAAATTCTATCAACGTCTCCATGATTTAAAACAAAGGGACTTAAGTGCTGTGGGAGGTAAATGAGTCCTAGGGGCACAATTTTAAAGCGTTTGGCTGTTTACAAAATGTCCGTCAGGTGGAATAGTGTTTTCCCAAAACAAATATTCAACTGTCACTCTTTTCCTTTAACTTTCCTTTCTCTTCCTTTCCTTTCTTACCTTCAACGTTTCGCGCTCTCTCTCTCCCTTCTTTGCATCTTACTCATTGTTCAATTTTGCTGCTCTTTCAGAGTCACTTGCAAGCCGTCCTCAATGCCGTCAACGATGGATGCAACGTCACTGGATACACTTTTTGGAGTCTGATGGATAACTTCGAATGGCAGAGGGGATACACGTGAGTACTGAGTGCTGAGTTGAAGAAGCATGATTTGAATCAATTCGATTTCAGGGAAAAATTCGGTATGTACGCTGTGAACATGACCAGCCCCAATCGGGAACGAACACCGAGGAAGTCTGCTGGATACTACAAGAAGGTCATTAGAACTAGAACCATTCCTGGTGACTCCTCTTGGCATTGAATATGAGACAACCAAACGTTCATCTAATGTTACTTCCCAAAATTTGTTTTTCTTTTCTAAATTTGTAAATAAGATTAATAATAAATAATGGTTGTCCGTTCAGTTTAATATATTTGTTTTAGCTCTGAATGCCATCTCTTCTTGAACTCTACTTTTTTTACTTCTTCTTCTTTTTGTGGCGCTACAGTCCGGGGTGGACCTGGGCCTCAAACAACAGGCCTCTCCAGCCAGCAGGATCTTTCGCCAGCTGTCTCCAATTGTACATTCCAAGTTGGTTGAGGTCCTTCTCCACTTGTGTGCGCCACTTTAGTCTAGGTCGTCCTCTGTTGCGTTGTCCCAATGGCTCGGATTCAAAGACTTTTCGAGCCGGAGCAGTGGTGGCCATACGCTCTATATGGCCTAGCCATCTTAAGCGTTGTATCCGTAGACGCTTGACCAGGCGCATGTCAGCCCATAGAGTTCGTCATTAAATCTTCTTCTCCAGATGCCATCAACGCAAACAGGACCAAAAATCGCACGCAAAACTTTTCTCTCAAAAAGGCTGAGGACTTCCTCTTCCTTCCTGAGCGTTGAAATCTTTTACAACGATCTTGGCGTGGTAGCTGTTGCATTGATCGTATGTTCTTTCTAGGAGATCATAGAAGTCATCGTTGATTATGTCATTCTTCTCCTCTGTCGGGGCGTGAGCGCAAATTAGACTTATATTCCCGAATTTTGCCTTGATGCGGATTGTCATGTGGCTTTCGCTGACGGGGTCGTAGCTCAAGACTTTTTGCCTAAGTTTGCCTCGAACAACAAATCCGCATCCGAGTAAGAGCTGCCTTCTCTCTCTCTGTAGCAATCGCTTTAGTATATGTCGCAGTTTTTCATCGTTTTCTTGCCGGCCCAATCCCATCGTACTTCCTGGATGGCGGTTATGTCAGCTTTGTAGCTGCAAAGGGCCTCCGCAAGTTGTTCGGCTGCACGTGGCCTGTTAAGGGACCTCACATTCCACGTGCAAAAGCGAAAATCTTTGTCCTTAAAACGATTGTTAGGGTCGTCAACAGTTGATCCGTCCTTAACCGAGGCATGTTCTTGTCTCTGAACTACTAATTTTGTACGTGGTGAGGAAGTTACCCTCACGCACAACCCACAGACTGGTAGGCCAGGCCCATCATTTAAGCCTTCGGGCAGAGGGGCTCTCTGCATACATTGGTTCACCATACAACGGGTGTTTTGATGGCTATCCAGAGGGCGCCGCGTGGAGGCTGTTTTCCAAATTGACCCGTGCACTAACGAGGAAAGCCTTGGCAGCTCACCATGTTGAGCGCAATCAACGACGTGACCTTCCGTGCACAGGCCCATGCCTCCCCCCCTAACTTTCTTAACACCACGACTTAAACCACATCCAAAGTGCATTGAGTTTTCCCTCAAAGCAAAGCAAAGGAGCAAAAGTGAAGTATACGGCGAGTGGGGTAAGGCCTCCTCACTTGTTGCGACTGTCACGTGGGGCCGAGCGTTGTGCAAAATCACCTCGTAATACCATTCGATCGTTTCTGATCAATTTTTACGTAATTTTACGGATCAGACACATTAGTTGTCATCGATAATCACTGCTTCTGCCTGGTCTTGGCGGTTCACAGTGCACACCAACCGTCTACACCCGACATAAACTGAGCGTGTCGATGTTGACAATGATAGAATGTATTCACCAGACGTTATCGAGGTTTTCATAGTATTTCCACTTTTCAGTTCCCGTCAAATTTCTTTCCTTTTATGTTTTTTAGAAAGTAGCTCCGTTGTGAAAAATCGCATTTTGACTTCTGCTTTTGAATTAATTTCTTTATCCGAACAGAAATCCCTCCCAACTATTTTGCGAGCTTACTTTGTGGCGAGCTTAATACTTGACACAGATCTTGATCCAGTAGAGCCACCGATTTTTCATTTGCAAATATTTGACTGTCCAAGATGCTGAACTCATCACTTCTAAAGTGCCTAGGCGGAGCTGTTTTCCCATAAATGTTTGCATACATTCGATAAACTCCAGCTGCCCGTTTGTTCCAATTTATAATTGACATGTCAACATTTGGTTTTTGGAATCTTTTTTGCGTCCAGCATACATTTGTGGAGGTTAACTTGAACGTAATTTAATCAAAATTTTATTTAACTTTACTGGCTCTTGACATTTCGATGCGCAGCCGTTCGCTTCGGCTGTTCGAGAAAAAAGAAGTTTCTGCTTTTTGACATGTACGCCACGTGACCGATGGACGGCAACTCCTCGTCTTGCGGCTGACTTTTTGCACTCGTATATGGGGTGCGTTCACACCGCCACACATGAAAAATGGACAATTTACACTGACTACGGATAATTTGAATTCCTATAAAAATCTAAACTACAAATTGGGTGATTTGGAGAACTTGGATTCCCTGGAATTTGAGTCCTTTTCAAGCTGTCACTATAAGATTGCTTTTTTCTGCAACAAAAATGTTAAAAACGATTTATAAGGTTGTCAAATATCTCCCTTCCGCTTTTTTGCTCTTCATTCAATGCTTCAAAAAAAGTGTTACAGTGACCGGATTTAGTTCAAATATGCGCCGTTTTGTTCAATAATCTGTTTCCATCTAGGCGGCAACTTCATAATACCTCCTCGTAGAAACCCCAATCCTTATTTGCGAAGAACTCGGACAACCACTTTTCACAAGCTTCCTTTGAGTTCAACTTCACACCATCAAGGGCGTTCGCCATGGACAGAAAAAGGTGGTAATCACTTGGCCGGGCTATATGGTGGATGCGATAAAACCTCCCATCCGAGCTTCAGTAGCTTCTGACGAGTCATCAACCAAGTGTGTGGCCTAGCGTTGTCCTGGTCGAATACAACTTCCTTCCTGTTGGCTAATTCTGGACGCTTCTGGTCGCCTGCTTCAAGCAGCCCAGTTTTTATGTGTTTTTTTTTAGGTTATCCGTTTATTGATACATAGGTTTTTCGTATACAATGGTTTACCTGCGAATTTTTATAGTGACTTCAATTTTATTAATTTTAGATTGCAATAGAGTTTTTACAAATATTCAGAGATTAATATTTACGAATAAAGAAATGATATGGAATGAAATTGCATTAAATACCTTTTTAACACTTTTTTCTTTTTGCGACTTTTAAAAACTGTGGCAACGAATCCCTAAGGACAGTACATCGTAATTCCCGGTCTCGACATAAGTTGTAAGCTTTCGGAACTTTCAGTCTTCTTGTGTTTAGTGTCTGATTTAAAGGTTGATGAAATCGTTGATCATTCATAAAATGCTGCAATGTTGTCATCTTTAAGATTGCTTTGGCATCTAAAACTTGAAAGTCAGAGTTAATGGGTCTAACAATTTTGACTAGACGATGTTGTATGTTGCATATCTTATCCATATGGGATATTGCTGCGTTTCCTCAGGCCAGTATGTCGTATCTGATGCGCGACTCTACTAAGGAGTAATACACCTGCTTATGCACTTTTACGTTTGTGTAACGCTTAAGGTGCGTCATTGTGGAAAAAGTGCTCTTAAGTGAAAGGCGCAGAACATAGATATGCTCACGCCAAAGAAAATTTTCGTCTATGGTGACTCCCAAGTATTTAATTGTTCTGACTACCTCAATTGCGTTGCTATTTGTTGAAAGTGGACAGCGGTCATTTCGATGGAAGATTTGCAGCGATTCTGCTGGCTTTGACGGAGTACGAATGTGCATCACCTTCGTTTTTACCGCATTTATGACGCGACCTTTATAATGACACAATTCGGACATAGCGTTGAATTCGTCTTGCAATATCTGCACAGCTGATTGGAAGTGTTTATGTTTCACGACAATTGGCATGTCGTCGGCATAGGCAAAAGCAGTGCTTCTTTTCAACAGTCTCAATATTTCGTTTATGAAACGAATGAATAAAAAGGGACTTAATTGGAATCTTGTGGCACACCGTGTTCACACTCTTTTTCATTACCCAATGTGTCAGATATCTTGACTTGGATTGCTCTATCAGTAAGATAGCTTTTAAGCCAGTTTGACAGGACTCCTCTCAACCCCATTTTGCAGACGCTTTACAGAAGTTTTTCGAGTGATAAGGTATCAAATGCTTTGCTGATGTCTATAAATAGCACAACTACGTGATGGTTTTTCTTTATACCCACATTGACCACGTTTGTAAACTCCCACAGCAATGATTGTGTACTCTTGTCTTTTTGGAAACCGTACTGATTTGGATGTAGCACTTTATGTTTTGAAATAAAACAATTAACACGATTAACACGAATTTCTTTCAAGCTTTTTTCAACTGCCGACAGAATTGCAATTGGCCTATAGTTTATTGTATCGCGTTTACTCCTTCCTTGTAAATTCACTGAATTGTTGATTTTTTCATATACTTTGGCACATTAAAGTGACCAATACTGCAATTTATTATTTTAGCAATAACTGCAGTGAGACACATAGCATTCGATTTGAGATCTGCTCCAGGACTTTTTTGCTATTTAATTAACTCAGGGTTTTATACACTTCCGGTTCGGTTGCTTCTTCCTGATGCTTTCTTAAATTTAACTGTGTACATGGTTTGGTCTTTGTGTCGCAGGCATGGACAATGTTTGCCACTTGACTCGAAAATCGGTTTACGACTCTCTCTACAATGTCTTTCAAGCCAGAAGCAGCATCTGGAAAATGACTTATAATAAATTTCGTTAATTGAACGTTTCCTTTTTCCAAGAAGTTCATTAATGATATTCTACGTTTTTCTCGAGTCGTTTTTAGCATTTGCGAGTTTTTTGTTTGTAGCAGTTCGGTTTGTCACCGTGGCGTAGTGGGTAGAGTGCGACGCTCCCACGCCGAAGGGCATAGGTTCGACTTCCAGCTCAACACCAATTTTTCGAATTTGACACGGCACCACCTCTTTCGAGCTGCTGTCAACACTCAAAGAGCAATAACTGTCTAAGAAAGCTTCTCAAACTTTGCCGTTCGGAGTTGGCAACAAACTGTAGGTCCCTTCTACTCGTGAGAGAACAGTAGCGCGCACAACACGAGTAGTTGATGAGCAAGATAGGCCCAGGTCCTCCTTTGGACTGTAGCGCCTACAATTATTATTATTATTAGTTGGCTTTCACTAGTTCGTCGTTCTTATTGACTGTGTTGCTGTATATCTTGTACTGACTTTCTTAAGTTTTGCACCTCGGGCTGTTTTTCCACTTCCTATATAGCTCATCCCTGTTCTTGAACATTGCGATTATTTCGGGAGAAATCCATGACTTTTGTTTCCGCGTTCTTATGGTTGAGCTCGATTTGGATGCTTCAGAATATATTCTATTCACTTCTTTCACAAAATGATTGTATAGAGCTTCCGCGTCATATTCCTGAAGTAGATTTTGCCATTTGGTTTGCAGTAAGTTGACTTTGCGTTGATTAATTCGTGTCACCTCATTTTCACCAGATGTTGACGTGTCAATGAAACATTTCGTTCCATATAATACGGTGTAATGGTCAGACAGGTCGGTTTCATCATGCGGCACCCAAACATCAAGCTTTTCTTTGTATCCAGCCTTCTGTAGATGGCTTAAAATGGTTTAGTAACTTACTCCGATCTCTTAGGCGATGTCACGAGATGCCAAATGCCGGTCTAACTCGATGATTTCGATGATTCGATCGGTATTCGCCGTCACAGGTCTTCCGCCGTCTGGTTTATCCATGGTGTCATTTTCACCGGTTCTGAATCGTCAAAACAATTCCTCCACGGTTCGAAGTGATAGAGTACCATCTCCCAAAAACACCATTAATCTCACGGAACGTTTCTCTAGCGGATTTGACTTTAACGAAGGAAAACTTTAAAATAGTGCGAATTTCGGCGTTAGTGAACTCCATGTTTAATAATAATAATAATTGTTGGCGAGACAGTCCACAGGGGGACCAGGGCGTGGCCTGCTCATCAACTACTCGTGTTGTGCTCGCTACTGTTCTGTCACGAGTAGAAGGGACCTACAGTTTGTTGCCGACTCCGAACGGCGAAGTTTGAGAAGCTTTCTTAGATAGTTATTACTCTTTGAGTGTTTCAGCAGCTCGAAAGAGATGGTGCCGTGAAAAATTCGAGGTGTTCAGACGGGAATCGAACCTAGACCCTTTGGCGTGTGAGCGTCGCACTCTATCCACTACGCCTCGGAGGCCACGAACTCCATGTTTACACGTCTATAACTGTTGAACACAATATCCAATCTAATCATGCATAGCGTCGTTTTGAAGGTTATGTCAAGGCCTTTCAAATGTATAGTATACAGATACGAGCTCTGTAGCGCTTTGTACATAGCGGGAAAATTGAAAAGATAAAAAGGCGGAAAGAATGTATGCATATCAAAAAGTGAATACACTCCACCTAAAAGTCAACTTCATTAAGTTAAAAATGATCCTCCTTCCAGATGGAAGTTCATTCCACCAATGAAACCCGAACCCAGACAATTATTTTGATAACGTATTTGCCGCGCTTGCTCCAATGTGATACATGTTGTCTTAAACAGAAGCTTGGTTTCAAAGTTCAACGTTTGTCGACACAAACATTTCGCTGGAGATTAATTCTCGTGGATACATAACCTGCTACTGTAATCCCCGACCAACTGCCCACCAAGTAATGCTAAACGTAGAACCTTTTCTTTGTTGTCAGCTGCTTTATGTGGGAATAATTGAACAATATAGCGTCAACCCTACAGTCGTACGAAGTCGATGTGACCTGAAAGTCGTATATAGCTTCGGAAATGGCTGAACGTCAAGAAGGAGTTATTTCGTGGTGACTCTAGGCCCATGCGTTCCTTTTCGCATGCCTTCGAAACGGACGTTTGTGTGACAGCATTCGATTTGAGGACCATGCATGGATCGCATGTTCCAAAAGAATGCTCGTTCTTATCAGAAATGAAATAGCCAGGGGTCTAATCACGGATGACGATTATCGTGCGAAGATATCGTGGAAACGAGAGTTTTGCATCGCGTAAGCAAACAAAAAACGATACTTACAAAATCATTTTTGTTGCTTCAAGTACTCTCAATACTGTCAATCGTTATCGTTCTGACGATCGGTTTCCGACGAAAGCCATTTCACTATCGTTTTGCATTGGGCTGACAAGTTGTGAAAATTTGAAGAAAAAGCAAGAAAAAAATGTAATCAGTAAGTACAAAATGGTTTGGAGATAATCCTCAGTTTACGGAAGTATAAATGTACACCCAAAATTTTTAAATAAAAAAAAAAATTGTCTATGAAATCAAACTTCATACATTTTATGAGCACCATTCGCACAGTCCAGTGTGGCCGCCGTGGTGTAGTGGGTAGAGTGCGATACTCACACGCCGAAGGGTCTAGGTTCGATTCCTCGCTGAACACCTCGAATTTTTCACGGCACCACCTCCTTCAAGCTGCTGACAACACTCAACAAGTAATAACTGTCTAAGAAAGCTTCTCAAAAATTCGCCGTTCGGAGTCGGAAAAAAACTGTAGGTCCCTTCTACTAGTGAGAGAACAGTAGCGCGCACAACACGAGTAGTTGATGAGCAAGCAAGGCCCTGGCCCCCTGTGGACTGTCGCGCCAACAATTATTATTATTCGCACAGTCCTTGATTCATACGTAATATGTGAACACACAACAAAATGAGAGAGAGAACTATCAGACAGTCGTTATTCATTATTTTGTTGTGTGTGTACAATTAAGACAAGAGATATGTTGTGTTCAGTTGCGCTAAAAATCTTTATATATAAAAATCAATGTTTGTTCGTTTGTTTGTAAGAGATTGATGTATTTGGCAACTTTGTTTAGAATTCTGTCAAAAGGGTTTTGGTACTAATTTTTGTTTGGGTGGATAGCTCCACATAGCGATGAAGTTGGGGTCTATGTTCAAAGTTCGGCTGATCCTTTCAAGTAATAAATATATATATAAATATATATATGTCTTCGAAAATAATATTGAGCTTTCTTTCGCAGTTTTTCGGTAGAGAGTACCGTTAGAAAGATATGAAGCTTTAAAAAGTTTGACCGCCTCTAATTTCCACACAGTTTCGCCTACAAATCTTGAAAAATCATGGAAAATCTTTTAACTAAAATTTTAACTAAAATTAGTTCAAGCATTCAGGCTTAGACACTTTGGGAGTTATTGGTCAAAATTTTGCAAATTTTGCAAAAATTAAAAACGCAATATTGAAGATCTGGGTCAACGCGCTAAGAGAACATAATTATCCAACCATCGTTTCGATTAATAAATTGGAAATATCGCAGCTTTTTGTTTCCCATATATTTTACTCCCTGTAACCAGTGAATCGACACGAGCCTCAGTGGAGTCACGCACATTGTACAATTGAACCCCTAAATACACACACAACTTCTTCTTCTTCTTGTGGCGCTACAGTCCGGGGTGGACTTGGGCCTCAACCAACATGCCTCTCCAGCCAGCACGATCTTTTCCCAGCTGTCTCCAGTTGCGCACTCCAACTTGGTTGAGGTCCTTCTCCACTTGTGTGCGCCACTTTAGTCTAGGTCGTCCTCTGTTGCGTTGTCCCAATGGCTCGGATTCAAAGACTTTTCGGGCCAGAGCAGTGGTGTTCATATGCTCTACATGGCCTAGCCATCTTAAGCGTTGTATCCGTAGACGCTTGATCAGGCGCATGTCGCTGTACAGCTTATAGAGTTCGTCATTAAATCTTCTCCTCCAGATGCCATCAACGCAAACAGGATCAAAAATAGCACGCAAAACTTTTCTCTCGAAAGGACTAAGGGCTTCCTCATCCGCCTTTGCTACCGTCCAAGATTCTGCGCCATATAGTAGGACGGGGATGATCAAGCTGTTATATAAAGCGAGCTTAGTCCTTCGAGAGAGGGCTTTATTACTCAATTGCCTCTTGAGCCCAAAGAAACAGCGATTAGCAAGAGTGATTCTGCGTTTGATTTCGGTACTGATTCGGTCCCTATTTACCGCAGAGCCGAGGTAGATGAAGTCCTTAACTACCTCGAAGTTTCTGCTGCCTAGTGTGACGCTCCGTCCGAGACGTCGATGTTGTGTGTCCTTCTTTGATGACAGCATGTACTTCGTTTTGCCCTCATTTACCGCCAGACCCATTTTAGCCGCTTCCGCTTCAATGCCAGCAAACGCCTCATTGACGGCTCGCTGTGTTCGTCCAATCACGTCAATGTCATCAGCGTAAGCTAGCGATTGAACTGACTTCTGGAAGATCGTGCCTCTGGTATTGATTTGTGAGTTACGCACGATCTTTCCGAGGATGATGTAAAAGAATCACTTGACAGTGCGTCGCCTTGTCTAAAACCTTTTTTGACATTGAAGGTCTCGGTGAGTTCGGTACCGACCTTGACGGAGCAGCGAGAGTTCTCCATCATCATCCTACACTATCTGACGAGTTTGGTAGGAATGCCAAAACTAGACATTGCACTGTATAGCTCGTCTCTATGCACACTATCATATGCGGCCTTGAAATCGACGAATAGGTGGTGAGCGTCAATTTGCATTTCATGGGTCTTTTCCAGGGTCTGCCGTAATGTGAAGATCTGATCTATTGTGGACTTCCCTGGCCTGAAACCACACTGATATGGACCTATCAGGTCATGGACAAATAGTTTCAGACGCTCACACAATACGGCAGAGAGGATCTTGTATGCGATGTTCAGGAGACTAATCCCTCTGTAGTTGGCGCAGTCAAAGGGGTCCATATCGATCGGTCCGACCATATCTTACAGATGAGCTGGTGCATGCGCCCAACCAGGTCATCTTCAGTTCTGCGGACAGTCCGTCCGCTCCAGCAGCTTTGTTCGACTTTAGCTTGGATATTGCTATCTTCACCTCGTCTAAGTCGGGGGGACGGAATGCTTGTCTATCATCGTCCAAGTTGAGTGGAACATTCTGCCTAACAGCGGGATTTGGGTCGACATCGCCATTTAGGAGTCTGCAGAAAAATATATACACACACAACGCACACTAGAAAAAGTGATCGTGTGTTGTTTTGGCAAGTATATATGCTTACGCGTGCGTAGATGAGTGTAAGTTAAGTCGCAAAATGTTTTCCTCCTCCACACATGTTCCACGGAATCATCACAGCACCAGCAACGTTCCCACAAGAAGCAAACACTGACCTAGCGTCTGGCGAAACGTATACATCAAATCATTGGAACCGCTCACTGCACACTAAGGGACTTAAGAGGAAACGAATGTATTTTCGGAGGTGGGCTTATTTTATAGTTTCGGGTTTTTGAATAAACATTGGATGATGGAAATGGTAAATTGACTGTCAATAAGGTCACACAATGTATCTTATTGCCACCAGACTTCTGCATATTCGCATCAAATGCAGACGAGCTAATACGAAAAGTTTTCCCCGACATCACAAGAAATTACAAAAATCATGAATAGCTCAATGAACGTGCTACATTAGCAGCCAAAAACAACGATGTTAACTCAATTAATTTCACCATTCAAGGTGAAATACCCGGAGAAGCGAAAACATATAAATCCATTGATACTGTGATGAGTGTGCAGGAGAGGGGTGTACTCAGTTGAGTACAGTGGATACTTTAGTATGACATTTTTCGAAGCAAGGTCTCTCGTTGCATAGAGTCTTCGCAAGAATGATGTATTGCAGATTACGCAATCCACACGTCGGCCAAGTTTGTTGATCTATTAGCTGTTTTTACCTACGTCACAGGAGACATGAGCATATTTCCTTTTATAATACGAAAGGAATTTAAAGCACTCAAAACATCGATTTGATGAGTCATCCGCCGTATAGTCCTGACTGGGCACAGATAGACTTCATTTTATTCCCGTACGTAAAAAATAAAATGAGAGGTCAACGTTTTTCGACACCTAAAGAAGCGATTGATGCGTTCAGAATGCATGTTTTGGAGATAGCTCAATCAGAGTGACCAAAGTCACTCTGACAATTGGTTCAAACGCATACAACAGTGTATAGATCTTAATGGGGAATATTTTGAAAAACAACAAAGCTATTTTCGAGGATTAATATTTGTTTTCGTTCTCTAATCACGAAATATAAAAGTCAACCTTCATAGCAGCCTGTACTGTTACATCCACAAGAAAGTTTTATCCATGTCGGTTCAATTTAAGGCCAGTTAATTCTAGGAGTGTGGCCGTCGTGGCGTAGTGGGTAGAGTGCGACGCTCACACGCCGAAGGGTGTATGTTCGATTCCCAGCTCAACACCAATTTTTCGAATTTTTTACGTCACCACCTCTTTCGAGCTGCTGACAACACTCAAAGAGTAATAACTATCTAAGAAAGCTTCTCAAATTTCGCCGTTCGGACTCGGCAAAAAACTGTAGGTCCCTTCTACTCGTGAGAGAACGATAGCGCGCACAACACGCGTAGTTGATGGGCAAGTTAGGCCCTGGTCCCCTTTGGACTGTAGCGCCAACAATTATTTATATCATATTTATCGCTTTATAACATTAAAATGATTAATAGTTTTGTTAAAAATCACAACAAAATTATAAAATAGCTTTAGAAATACATATTCACATTGTAATAATAAAACTTACCCGTTTGAAAATTTCCAACTTCAAAACCGCACTATAAACAATGCCTAGTTTTCGAGGCACACACATTTTTCTCAGTTATCTCGATTATTTTTCTCGTAATGAGACCTTTAATGGGTGTACTCGGTTGAGTACAGCGGTCGTTAATGTGTTAAGTTCTTTTGTGGTCCTTCGTCATCAGAACGCAGAAGGAAATAGAAGAAATTTACTCTTTCAACTGGTTTATTCTGGAATTTATAGTTGACAACCTGGTCCTTAACAAGTTGTGAGTTAACCTGAGTTGTTTTTCATAGCAGGCAAATTGAGTTAGTTTGGATATACTGTGAGCGTCAAAAGTGAGTAAACAAATATCTGATTACTGTATAAAGATGAAAATTGGGTCAAAACAACAACAAAACTCAAATTCCATTGATACACAAAAACAGCTTTGTTCAATATGATCAATTATTCAAAAAGTAAAGTAAAATGAAGTGAAAATAAAGTGATGAAAATTATAACTACTTCATATATAACGAGTCAAAGAGAATGTTACGAGTTGATAGGAATGTATACTGTTTACTCACAGTATACATTGCTACCAACAAATGTACTTATTTATTGCTTAAAAAATTAAATTAAGTACTTTGTTGGTCCTCCTTTAGACTTTATTACTTCCTTGAGTCTACGAGGCGTAGACAGTACCATTTTTTTTGTAACATCGGGGGAAATTTTTGACCATTCTTCTGTTAAAGCTTTTTTCAGGTCTTCCTTGTTGTTAATAGTACTCTGTCGAATTCTTCTATCCAAATGCTTCCATAAGTGTTCTATTAGGTTAAGGTCCGGTGATTGCGGGAGATGCTCAAACTGTTTTGGGGCCCTATAAAGCAACCATTCCTTAACAAGACGTGAGGTATGCATAGGATCATTGTCTTACTGAAATATACAATTCCCAGCTAAACCTAATTTGTCTACGCTCGGTTGCAAGTTATTTAGATAATCTTCCTTCCTCATTGTACTATCAATGAAGACAAGACTAACGACCCCAGATGCTGCTACACACCCCAACACCATCACTGAACCTCACCCATGTTTCACGACCGGCCTAATATTTTTTTCAGTAAATTCTTCATTTTTTGCTCTCCAAATTTTTTTATTCATATGGCTCTTACAAATTTTGAATTTGCTTTCATCACTTAATAAAATGTTTTGAATAATTGATTATATTGAACAAAGCTGTTTCTGTGTATCAATGGAATTTGAGTTTTGTTGTTGTTTTGACCAAATTTTCATCTTTATACAGTAATCAGATATTTTTTTACTTACTTTTGACGCTCACAGTATTATATTAGAAGTATTTTTTCCGCGAATGTGGGTGTAAATGCATGTTGGATGTACAAAGAATTAACAGTTGAATCTATGAAATAGCATCTTTCACAAAATGTGCATTTTTTTCTAAATTACAAACCGAAAACCGCGGGACAAAGAATTTAAAATCGTACTAGAATTTGATTTTATAGGATAATTATGGTGGTTTATATTGGGGGAACGGTCCGTTTCGGAAATATGGCACTACCCGCGAATTTTAATGTTATGTTGATAATTTAAATAAATTTCAACCGAGTGATACTGATGAAGAAGACATAGACCGCTTAGATAATTTATTGTTATTGAGTAATAATAGTAATTGTTTGCGCAACAGTCCACAGGTGGACCAGGGCCTAGCTTGCTCATCAACTGCTCGTTTTGTGCGCGGTTCTGTTCTCTCACAAGTAGAAGGGACCTACAGTTTTTTGCCGACTCTGAATGGCGAAGTTTGAGCAGCTTTCTTAGACAGTTATTACTCTTTGAGTGTTGTCAGCAGCTCGAAAGAGATGGTGCCGTAAAAAATTCAAGGTGTTCAGCCGGGAATCGAACCTTGACCCTTCGGCGTGTGAGCGTCGCATTCTACCCACTACTAAATTTCTCACTAAGCAAGGAAAAAATCAAAAACTATTCATGAAGAGATGGTGGCTGTTTACCAGGGTTCCACACCTTCATTATCAACTGTGCAAAAGTGGTCTAGTGGGTTCAAGGGAGGTAGAGAGAGTATTGAAGACGACCTTCGCTCCAGCGCCCCTGTATTTGCGGAAGGAAACTAAAAAGAAAAGACGGGGTAAACTCGTAGCAGGTGTGTTGCTTCTTCATGACAACGCTCCTGTTCACACAGTGCGAGTTTCCAAGGCTGCTGTGCGAGATTGTGGTTTCGAAGAAATCCAACACCCACCCTATAGTCCAGACCTTGCCCTTAGTGATTATTTCCTGTTTACGGATTTGAAAAAATGTCTTCGTGGAAAAAGATGTTCGGATGATGAAGAACATAAGTCGGCAATAAATGGGTGTTTTGCAGACAAAGACGAAATTTATTTTTTTCAGGGTTTTGAAAAGCTTATCTCAAGATGTAACAAATGCACTAATGTAAGGGGAGATTATATTGAAAAATTAAAACAATTTAAATTGAATTTTTATTTTCCCCTCATATTGATACCGAAAATATATTGCCTCTCGTATCAGGCCAGTTAAACAGAACTAGTCCTTGCTTAAGAACTAGCTCCTCAGCAACTAGTGGAATGTAAGATTAGATGATGACGTCTTATTTCAACTTCAAGCGAAGTCATCAGGAATGGCTCTGTTTTCAATGACTTTCTTGTAGTACCCAGCAGACTTCTTTGGCGTTCGTTCTCTATTTGGACTGGTCATGTTTACTGAGTACAGACCGAATTTTTCCCTGAAATCGAATCGATTTAAATGCTGCAGTCTGAATAATAACTTCTCAGCACTCAGCACTCACGTGTATCCTCTCTGCCATTCAAAATTATCGATCAGACTCCAGAAAGTGTATCCACTGACGTTGCATCCATCGTTGACGGCATTGAGGACTGCTTGTAAGTGACTCTGAAAGAAAGAGCAGCAAAATCCTTGAACAATGAGTTTGTTGATTAAGTTTGGACATTGAGAATATTTCTCTTTTCTGGAAATTAAAAGAGCTTTTGTTGTTATTTCTCAGTCAGGAAGCTTACACCGAAACGAAACAACTTGAGTTTATTTTGCGTTACAATTTAAGTATCCAAAATCAAATGAATCGGATTTAAGGATAAACGCATTTTGAAATTAGAATTTTGAAATTTTGCAGGCTTCGTTTTATTATATTTCTTTATTTTGTTATGTTGGTATGCTTGGAGGAAATATTCGAATTTTCATTGAAAATCAACAAGAGGGCCTAGGGACAGCAACCCGATTGTTTACTCAGAGAACACAGAAGAGGAAAAAAATGAAAAGAAGAATTGGAAACGTAGAAGAAAAAGTAAAAGGAGAGGGCGTTGTGATGGTGACTATGCAGTAGAAAAGAACTAAAAGTTGATGTATAACGAGTGATTTTTTTTTGAGGCAAAACTATTTTACCTTGTGGACCTTTTTGTCGATAGAAATTTATGTTTAATTTGGCTTCTAATTTCGAGTTAAGTGCACTGACAAGTGCAAAATGCTTCCGAGTTGACAAATTAGGTCGCCAAAAGGATACAGTCCATGGTGACCCCTAGAGAACCATGATTTGGTGATGACTTATTTGTATATCAATTGAACAGGTGTGTTGTACAGAAGCTGTGGTTTCAACAAGAGGGCGCATGTCGCGCAGCTCATCCCACAATCGCTTTATTGAAATTAACCGTTGGAACTTTTAATTTGACTCTTGTGATGCTGGCATGTGAAGACGCCAGTTTACGACAATCACCCCCCTCCCCCTCCACTTTCTCCACTGTTGTATGGTGCTTACAATATCCTGTCAAGCATACGGCGTGAAGGTTTGAAGCCGTCTTACACCGCACTAATCGGCACTTACCAGTGCGGCTTACGGTCTGGCAAATCGATTATAGACCAAATTTCAACACTAAGGCAAGTTTTGAAAAAGACGAATTTCCAATCTGCACATACCAATATTTTTTTTATCGATTTTAAAGCAGCATATGACCGCATTTAACAAACATTTTGAAGCGATAGACGAATTCGGGATCCCCGGAAATATTACCTGATTATGTTGCACAACGCTAACACAAACGCGATACAACGTGCAGTCTGGTTCAAGAACCTCTGTACCATTCCAAACCTGCACCAGATTTCTGCAATGAATGCGCTGTTGTGTGATTTTTTTTTAATATTGTGCTGCGGAGGATAGCACGGAGGGAAGATGTAAACACGGAAAGTACTATCTTCTACGAAGGTTGCCTTGTATATTTCGGGATTGGGCAACCTTAGTGTTGCAATCTGGCAACTGCCAGCTCTATCATAGAGTTTGATGGTCACCGTGGTGAAGTGGGTAGAGTGCGACGCTCACACGCCGAACGGTCTAGGTTCGACTCCCAGCTCAATACCAATTTTTCAAATTTTTCTCGGCACCACCTCTTTTAAGCTGCTCACAACACTCAAAGAGTATAACTGTCTAAGAAAGCTTCTCAAGTTTCGCCGTTCGGAGTCGGCAAACAACTGTAGGTCCCTTATACGGGATTGGGCAACCTTAGTGTTGCAATCTGGCAACTGCCAGCTCTATCATAGAGTTTGATGGTCACCGTGGTGAAGTGGGTAGAGTGCGACGCTCACACGCCGAACCAATTTTTCAAATTTTTCTCGGCACCACCTCTTTTAAGCTGCTCACAACACTCAAAGAGTATAACTGTCTAAGAAAGCTTCTCAAGTTTCGCCGTTCGGAGTCGGCAAACAACTGTAGGTCCCTTATACTCGTGAGAAAACAGTAGCGCGCACAACACGACGAGTAGTTGATTAACAGGCTAGCCCTGGTCCCCCTTTGGACTGTAGCGCCAACAATTATTATCATTATCGTAAAGTTTAATTTTTAAGGTTATACGTACTCAGAACGTTTTGACATACAAGCGCTATTTAAGTTGTTTACAGTAACCTAAAAGATTCATCTCGCCTAAAAAATGGAATTCATTCGTGAAAATTTTCGTGCCATTATTTTTTACAACTTTTGACGTGGATTAACTCAACAACAGTGCATCGATGAACTTAATTCAATTTTTGGCGAAGAAGCTCCATCAAGGACCAGTGTTTATCAATGGTATGTTGAATTCAACTGAGGTCGTAGTTCACTCCAAGACGAATTTCGTGAAGGTCGTAAAAATCAGTAGTTGTTCCGTAAACCATTGATGCTGTGCGCCAACTGATATTGCAAGATCGTCGTGTTGCCTTTCTTGAGATTGGGACAACCTTAGGCATTTATGGAATCAGCATACATTCAATATTACATGAACATTTCACCGTCAAAAACATTTGTTCGCGTTGGATCCCACACAATTTGTCAAACGCTCAAAAACAGGCTCGTGTCGATTGGTCGAAAGAAATGCTCCAAAAATACGATCGCAGTACTTCGGAACACGTCTATGACATCGTGACAGGTGATGAATCGTGGATTTACGCGTATGAGCCCGAAAGTAAAAAGCAGTCGACTGTATAATAATAATTGTTGGCGCTAGAGTCCAATTGGGGGAACAGGGCCTAGCTTGCTCATCAACTGCTCGTGTTGTGCGCGCTACTACGCACTACAGTCGATTGTATGTGTGTTTCAAATTGAGCCAAATCCAGCAAAAGGTGCTCGCGCACGAACCACTTCCAAGCAAATGGTCGCCTGTTTTTTCGGAAAAATTGGACATGTTGCAACCATACCACTAGAACAACGCAGAACAGTCAATTCTGGGTGGTACACAACGAATTGTTTGGCAGTTGTCTTCCAAAAAATAAGGAAAACCAACCGCCGAAGACGGATCACTCATCACCACGACAATGCGAGCTCTCACTCATCGGCTCAAACAACTACATTTTTGAGCACTCAAAATATCGATTTGATGAGCCATCCGCCGTATAGTCCTGACTAAACCCCGAATCACTTCTTTTGATTCCCGTACGTAAAAAATAAAATGAGAGGTCAACGTTTTTCGACGCCTGAAGAAGCGGTTGATGCGTTCAGAATGCATGTTTTGGAGATACTTCAATCAGAGTGGCAAAAGTGCTTCGACAGTTGGTTCAAGAGCATGCAAAGATTAATAGATTTTAATGGGGAATATTTTGAAAAACGATAAAGCTATTTTCGATGATTAATATTTGTTTTTGTTCTCTTATCCCCAAATATAGAAGGCAACCCTCGTATAAATCGGTGAAATTGCTGGGATTTGCGGATGACATCGATATTACCGCCTGTTCCCAGCAATCCGTTGTAGAAGCATTCAGGTTTATTGGAGATCAGGCGAGACAAGCTGGTCTGTCATGGTCTGTCACAAGGAATCGATGCGTCGAACAACACCTCGGTCGGAATGTGACAATTGACAGCAACAACTCCGAAGTAGCTAAGGAGTTTGTTTACCTCGGAGCAAACGCGAACTCCACAAAAGACCCCATGGTGGAGACTCGTCGCAGAATCACCCTTGGCTGCCGGTGTTATTTCGGTTAGTCAAAACAGCTAAATTCGAAACTCCTGACTCGAAGAAATAAAATAATGCTCTACAAGAGGTTAAGCCTACCCGCACTCTTATACATAGCCGAGTGCGTGACGATAAGCAAAATGACAGAGCAGATTCTTGGTTCTTTTGAAAGAAAAATTCTGCAACAAATGGCCCTGCCTGCGAGGAAGGCGAATGGAGGAGAGGGCACAACTGCGAACTGTATGTGCTGCACCAATATGTGAACGTAGTTCGAAAGACAAAAATCTTCGACTTCAGTAGCTAGGCGACATCGAGAGAATGGATAATAACGCTCCAGCAAAGATGGAGTTCGAGAAGGAGAGGGCCGCACCTCCAGTTCAGTCCATTCCTTAAAAGACAAACTTTCTTCAACCATCTTCTATCGGTCTATTCACTGACACACTTAAACCCCCTCTTCGAAGGTAATGAAAACGCTGAAAAACCGCCAGCATATGATTAATCTTAAACTAAAGAAGTTTCTTAATCATCAGCAGCACATTTTTCCAAGCAATGGGTTCACTGGTGATCTGAATTCACATCTGAATCACACAAAGGCATTTGAAATCAATGTGCATCGGCACCTCTTCTCGCTTTCTTCCTTAAAACCTCCAAACCACCAGCCCGAGCTGTGACTTGACCGCATTAGAAGTCCCCTTAGCACATGGATCAAATTGACAATTCGTTTTGTTCCCTTAAACATTGACATAGGCATTCCCAACACATTTATATGGCCCGCAAATGGTACTTACACGCAAATAGGTAATCCTTTCGTCGTCCTTCTGGTCCCCGTCATCCGACCAACCATTCTCCGTAACTACCACCTCGACATTATCGTACTCCCGTCGAATGTACCTGCAAGCGATCAAATGAAACTCATACACAAGCAATGCACCTCCGGACATACTTCAAAAGTCCCTCGAGTCCTTCTGGTACACAGTACAGCCAAGTCGACTTGCCCCTTATCCAGCTGGGGTCAACTTCAGAATCGCAATCGAAGTCCCTGTCAAAGGATGGATTCTCTCCTCTTGGCTTTTCGGCGCGTTTAATGTATCTGGCGGTATAGTAGTTGAGACCCAAGAAGTCTGAGGAATTTTTGACAGATCTCTTCCATCGCCCCTCGAGATTGGGCAAGCGCGATCGTATCCTGCCCTCCTTCAGACTGTTGCTGTAAATGTCTCGCACCATCACCTCGGGGTAGCCCCCAGACTTACTGAAGATGGGATAAGCTAGCCAACCTAACTGCGGGAAATTCCATTGAAAGCTGTTGCAAAGTGAGTAACTTACTTACGCTGTATTTCATTCCGCGATCAACTACGTCGCTGTCATTCGTTTTCGAGAAGAAAAACCGACTGCTGATAGTGATACCAACTTTGCCTCCTTGTGTTTTATGAAACTTGGTTTTGTACGCTCTGAATGCGGCCGCGTGCGCCTTAAGAGTGTTGTCCATGCACAAGTAGTCGGCCACTCCAGGGGCATGTACTCGTGGTGGGTAGTTTCCATTCCCGTACCCAGGGATGCAGTAGTCGAAGGGTTCGTTGAAAGTAATCCACTTCTTCACCTGCAGAGTCGATAAATCGACTTGAAAGACTGTCTGGAATCTGGGTGGAGGAGGTGTCTTACCCTGTCGCCAAAGTTTCTGAACAGTTCCTTGGCGTATGTGACAAACAGATCGATGAAGAGCGCGTTGGTGAATCCACCGATTTTCTGGATTTCGGACGGCAAGTCGTAGTGGAACATTGTCACCATGGGCTCAATGCCGTTGGCCAGAAGTTTGTCGATGACGTTGTTGTAGTATTCGATTCCCTTCTGGTTCCGCGAAGAAATGTCTCCACTCGGGAAGATGCGAGGCCACGAAATCGAGAATCTGTAGTGGTTGACCTGCAAGTCAACAAATCAATGAATGCGCTCTCCCATGAGAATGAAGGCAACGAGCACAGCTCGCAATTGGTTCACTGATAAGCGATGTTCCCTCGCAATTTCTGCAGCTCTTATGTAATCGTATTCACTTACCTTGAGCTCCTTTAAAATCGATAAATCTTGCTCAAAGCGGTGATAGGAGTCGGCGGCCACGTCTCCATTCGAGTGATCGTCGATGAGCTCAGGATGATCGTGTGTGAAGTCGTCCCAAATCGAGGGCCCCTTGCCGTCAGCGTTCCAACCGCCTTCTATCTGGTAGGCCGCTGTCGATACACCGAAGCTAAAATTGCTCGGAAACTGTGGACTTCCCTTTGCTTCTAGTGAACACGGCTTCGTGTGCACCACAGACCCCGCCTTACCGGGCCTGACCAGCAGAAGGAAATACGCAAAGCAAAAAACGACTGGAACCGATGACCACATATCGATCTGCCCTCTTCGGGTGCTCTCGCTTCACTGAATTTTCAAATTAAATTACGACGGCTCTCAATTGACATCTGAATTGATAAGATCGATGACGCCACAGGACCAGTGATACCGAGCGTGTGCGCGGTCATGGCGGGCGGTGGAGATTATTCAATTATGACAATGCGCGTTGTTGTCAATAAATCGAGAGAGGCGAATGATTTCGGACGGACGGGGGAGATCTCCCGGGCTGTTGACCTGCCAAATAATTAGACGCGCATAAGCATCTGTTTTTGGGGAAAAAGTTGAGGTCTTGCTGTTTTGTGAGAGTGACGAATTTCAAACATTGTGTTTTTGTGTGGGCGATGGGAAGATGCTGCAGAGGTTTATGCGGAGTCAACTTCGTATGTTTGTATGTTGGCATAAATGAAGTTATGTGTGTACGTGCGGCTTTTATCAGGTGCTTGGAATGCTGAAACAAATTCTGGTAATTAGAAAACTTAAAGAAGATTGAACTGGAAGACGTAGGGTAGATCTTTTTTTTTCTCTTGTTCCTTACGATGGACATGTATAGAGTATTTTCTCTTCTCTCCCACCTCTCTCTCCCACTCTCCTTTTCTCTCTTTCTCTCTCTCTCATTTTCTCTCTCTCCTTTTTTCTCCCTCTCCTTTTTTTCTCTCTCTCTCCTTTTCTATCTCTCTCTTGCTCTCTCTCTCTCTCTACCTCTTTCGCTCTCTGAATACGAGCTTTCCAAGACTGCATGATTGTAACAATTCTAAAGAAAGTACAAACCTCTGTATGACGAGATCGAATGATTAGATGAAGCTGATGACTGTGGAGGGGCGATGAGGGCAGAATATGAGTCTTTACTGAGAACTGAGAAGTTAATGGCTAAGTATTAACTTCTAGACCCCCGGAACGAAAGTTTGTTAAGTTAAAATGCATTTTCAAAACTAAATTTAGACCAGATGGGAAAATTGACAGAGGGAAAACTCGTCTGTCTGCAGGCCAAATTCAAAGTGTTGATCATAATGGCACATTTTCACATGTTTCAAACATAAGTTCAGTGAGATTGACTTTAGCAACTTATCCGTAAAAAGTGGTCTGGAAATATCCCACATTGGTGATTCTTCTGCTTACTTAAACGGACAAATTGACACCGTCATTTTTATGATGCAGCCAAGGGAACCTATTATTGGGAATCAAGTGTGCAAACTTAATGAGGCACTCTATGGGTTTAAGCAAAGTGGACGTCAGTGGAACTTAAACTCATACAGTTACGACAAATGTATTTTTTATAAAAAGAAAGATCGGGAAATTACTTTGATCACTGTGTATGCAGATGATCTCTTAGCAGGGACGAATGATGTATAGGAATTCAGCTCACTAAGACAGTGTTTTGGTACAGTCACTCACAATAATATTCGGGCAGAGAGACTTAGAACATATATTTCGCTATAAAAACAAAAATAAAGATCATACATATCGTACTCAAATTTTATTCAGTATACTTAAGACTACGTAAGGAACATACCAGGAACATACCGGTATGAAGTAAGCGTCAAGATACAAATGTCTCGACCGCACCTTTATTTTTTTTTTATTTGCTTGCTCTGACATCTGTGACAAAATTTTTCTAGTATACATGAAGTCACTGAACAGAAAACATCATATTTTTTCATCGTGTTAAAAATGTCGAATTTTGTATCAGAAAGTGATGATTTGCGGAAAGCATTAATTTTTTGTTTTCATCTGAAGAAAAGTGCTGCAGAGTCGCATGGAATGCTTGTCGAGGCATATGGTGATCATGCTCTATCAGAAGCAACATGCAAAAGATGGTTTCAACAGTTCAGAAATAATGATTTTGATGTGAGAAATGAACAACGAGGAAGACCACCAACGAAGTTTTAAGACGCCGAAATGCAAACGATATTGGATGGAGATGACACTTTGAGTCAAAAGCAAATGGCAGCAATGTTAAATGTTGCACAACAAACAATTTCTAACCGTTTAAAAGCTATGGGAAAGATCCAAAAGTGTGGAAAATGGGTGTCACGTGAATTGAATGAAAGACGGATGGAAAACCGAAAAAACCCTTGTGAAATTTTGCTTCAAAGACACGAAAGAAAATAGGTTTTGCATCGGATAGTTACTGGCGATTTATTTTAAGAATCCTAAACGGAAAAAATCATGGGTTAATCTGGGACAACCATCAGCATCGACTGCAAAACCAGATCGATTCGGCAAGAAGACAATGCTGTGTGTTTGGTGGGACCAGAAAGGTGTGCTGTACCACGAGCTCCTAAAACCTGGTGAAACCGTTAATACTGATCGCTACTGACAACAAATGATCAATTTGAATCATGCATTGATCAAGAAACGAGCAGAATGGGCCAGACGACACGGCAAGGTAAATTTGCTCCATGACAATGCACCTGCACACAAAGTAAAACCGGTTCAGGATACAATCAAAACACTTGGCTGGGAGCAGCTACCCCACCCGCCATTTTCACCAGACTTGGCTCCTTCCGACTACCATTTGTTTTCATCGATGATTCCTACGAGGATGTCGAAAATTGGATGTCTGATTGGTTTGCTTTAAAAGACGAACAATTTTATTGGCGTGGTATTCACAAATTGCCAGAAAGTTGGTCAAAATGTGTAGGAAACAATGGCCAATACTTCGAATAAAATGATTTTACTTTCCCATTAATAATTAGTGTTTTATTTTCAAAAAATACTTGATAAATCCTGGTGGTCGCCGTGGAGTAGTGGGTAGAGTGCGACGCTCACACGCCGAAGGTTCTAGATTCGACTCCCAGCTCAACACCAATTTTTCGAATTTTTCACGGCACCACCTCTTTCGAGCTGCTGACAACACTCAAAGAGTAATAACTGTCTAAGAAAGCTTCTCAAAAATTCGCCGTTCGGAGTCGGCAAAAAACTGTAGGTCCCTTCTACTCGTGAGAGAACAGTAGCGCGCACAACACGAGCAGTTGATGAGCAAGCAAGGCCCTGGTCCCCCTTTGGACTGTAGCGCCAACAATTATTATTATTATAAATCCTTAAACATCCGAGCTCCCGTAGCGAAGTGTGTGGTCTGGCGTTGTTCTGGCTCCACCTGGTTCGACTAAACCCTTCCCGTTGGCCAGTTCTGGTCGCTTCCGGTCAATCGCCTGCTTAAAGTGGTTCAGATGTTCGCAGTTAATGGTTGAATTAAGCGTCTGGCCATATGAGAGCAGCTTATAGTGGATTTTCCGACCGTCTCCTGCGACATCTGAACAGAAACTCCCTTCCAATCCCACCAAACATACAGCAAAACCTTCCTGGCCGTCAATCTCGGCCAACACTACACCCTTCCTGTTGGATAATTCTGGACGCTTCTGGTCGGTCGCGTGCTTCAAGCTGTCCAGTTGTTCGCAGTAGATGGTAGAATTAAGCGTCTGGCCATATGGGAGCAGCTCATAGTGGATGATTCCCTTCCAATCCCACCAAACGCACAGCAAAACTTTCCTGGCCGTCAATCCCGCCTTGGCCACTATTTGGGACGATTCACCGGCATTCGACCACGACCCTTTTCGCTTGATATTGTCGTATGTGATCCATTTTTCGTCGCCAGTCACCAAATGCTTCAAAAATGAGTCGAATTCGTTCAGTTTCAGCAGCATATCGCAGGTCTTGATTCGGTCCAGAAGGTTTTTTTGCGTCAAATCATACGGCACCCAAACATCAAGCTTCTTTTGTATCCAGCTTTCTGCAGATGATTCGATATGGTTTGGTGACTTATTCCCATCTCCTGGGCGATATCACGAGATGCCACATGCCGGTCTAACTCGATCATTTCCATGATACGATCGGTATTCGTCGTCACAGGTCTTCCGCTGGCTGGCTTATCCATGGTGTCGTTTTCACCGGCTCTGAATCGTCAAAACCATTCCTCCGTGGTTCTATCTGGTAGGCCGCTGTCGACACACCGAAGCTAAAATTGGTCGGAAACTGTGGACTTCCCTTTGCTTCTAGTGAACACGGCTTCGTGTGCACCACAGACCCCGCCTTACCGGGCCTGAACAGCAGAAGAAAATACGCAAAGAAAGAAACGACTGGAACCGATGACCACATATCGATCTGCCCTCTTCGGGTGCTCTCGCTTCACTGAATTTTCAAATTAAATTACGACGGCTCTCAATTGGCATCTGAATTGATAAGATCGATGACGCCACTGGACCAGTGATACCGAGCGTGTGCGCGGTCATGGCGGGCGGTAGAGATTATTCAATTATGACAATGCGCGTTGTTGTCAATAAATCGAAAGAGGCGAATGATTTCGGACGGACGGGGGAGATCTCTCGGGCTGTTGACCTGCCAAATAATTAGACGCGCATAAGCATCTGTTTTTGTTTGGAAAAGCTTGAGGTCTTGCTGTTTTGTGAGAGTGACGAATTTCAAACATTGTGTTTTTGTGTGGGCGATAGGAAGATGCTGCAGAGGTTTGTGCGGAGTCAACTTCGTATGTTTGTATGTTGGCATAAATGAAGTTATGTGTGTACGTGCGGCTTCTATCAGGTGCTTGGAATGCTGAAACAAATTCTAGTAATTAGAAAACTCAAAGAAGATTAAACTGGAAGACGAAGGGTAAACCTTTTTTTTCTCTTGTTCCTTACGATGGACATGTATAGAGTATTTTCTCTTCCCTCCCACCTCTCTCTCTCACTCTCCTTTTCTCTCTCTTTCATTTTTTCTTTCTCTCTCTTTTTCTCTCCTTTTCTATCTCTCTCTTGCTCTCTATCTTTCTCTCTCTCTACCTCTTTCATGCAAGACTGCATGATTGTAACAATTCTAAAGAAAGTACAAACCTCTGTACGACGAGATCGAATGATTAGATGAAGCTGATGACTGACGAGGGGCGATGAGGGCAGAATATGAGTCTTTACTGAGAACCAGTACTTAGCCTTTAACTTTTAGACACCCGGACCGAAAGTTTGTTAAGTTAAAACCAAATTTAGACCAGATGGGACAGTTGACAGAAACTTGGGAAAACTCGTCTGGTTGCAGGTCAAATTCAAAGTGTTGATGATGTTGATGTTGTGGCACATTTTCACATGTTTCAAACATACTGAACTTATGTTTGAAATATGTGAGATTGACTTTAGCAACTTATCCGTAAAAAGTGGTCTGAAAATATCCCACATTGGTGATTCTTCTGCTTACTTAAAAGGACAAATTGACACCGTCATTTTCATGATGCAGCCAAGGGAACCTATTATTGGGAATCAAGTGTGCAAACTTAATGAGGCACTCTATGGGTTTAAGCAAAGTGGACGTCAGTGGAACTTAAAGTCATACAATTACGACAAATGTGTTTTTAATAAAAAGGCTCTCCTTTCCTTTTTCTCCTGCGACATCTGAACAGAAACTCCCTTCCAATCCCACCAAACATACAGCAAAACCTTCCTGGCCGTCAATCTCGGCCAACACTACACCCTTCCTGTTGGATAATTCTGGACGCTTCTGGTCGGTCGCGTGCTTCAAGCTGTCCAGTTGTTCGCAGTAGATGGTAGAATTAAGCGTCTGGCCATATGGGAGCAGCTCATAGTGGATGATTCCCTTCCAATCCCACCAAACGCACAGCAAAACTTTCCTGGCCGTCAATCCCGCCTTGGCCACTATTTGGGACGATTCACCGGCATTCGACCACGACCCTTTTCGCTTGATATTGTCGTATGTGATCCATTTTTCGTCGCCAGTCACCAAATGCTTCAAAAATGAGTCGAATTCGTTCAGTTTCAGCAGCATATCGCAGGTCTTGATTCGGTCCAGAAGGTTTTTTTGCGTCAAATCATACGGCACCCAAACATCAAGCTTCTTTTGTATCCAGCTTTCTGCAGATGATTCGATATGGTTTGGTGACTTATTCCCATCTCCTGGGCGATATCACGAGATGCCACATGCCGGTCTAACTCGATCATTTCCATGATACGATCGGTATTCGTCGTCACAGGTCTTCCGCTGGCTGGCTTATCCATGGTGTCGTTTTCACCGGCTCTGAATCGTCAAAACCATTCCTCCGTGGTTCGAAGTAATAGAGTACCATCTCCGAAAACACCATTAATCTCACGGAACGTTTCTCTAGCGGATTTGCCTTAAACGAGGGAAAACCTTAAAATAGCGCGAATTTCGGCGTAAGTGAACTCCATGTTTACATGTCCATAAAATAATGCATAGCGTCGTTTTTTAGGTTATGTCAAGACCTTTCAAACGACGTACAGTATTGCCAGATACAAGCTCTGTAGCGCTTTGTACATAGCCGGAAAATACAAAACACAAAAAGGCGGGAGGGGGAAGGAAAACCTTAAAATAGCGCGAATTTCGGCATTAGTGAATTCCATGTTTACACGTCTATAACTGTTAAACTCAATATCCAAACTGATCATTCAAAGCGTCGTTTTGTAGGTTATGTCAAGGCCTTTCAAATGATGTATAGTATTGTTATCAGTTACGAGCTCTGTAGCTTATATTATAGCACTGTTATCTCCTTGAAATTCACGGACTTGTTTTAAGTAGACAGCAAGTGCGGATAGTTTTGATTTTCGGTTTTGATTTGAAGAAAAGTTGATTGGAAGAAAAGTGCAGCTGAAGCCAACCGAATGCTTGTAGAAGTTAATGGTGATTCTGCCCCGACCAATAATTGATTTCGATGCTTAAAAAAGGGTGTTTATAGCTTCAAAGACGGAAAACTGGCAGAACCGAACGAAAGACATCACCACCAACGTAGCGTTCAGAAACCTTGGTGCTTCCCTCTTCTAGCTTTTTTGATGCAAAATGACTTGCGGTGTCACTAGTTCGGGTCTTTTAAAGAAATCGAAGAATGACTCAATGACCAGCAAGTGCTGAAACCGTCCGCGAAAATCATGGTGGAAATCGAATCATCGGGCTCATTGGGTTTAATTTTTTTTCCACATTTTGTAGAGGCGCAAGTTTATGAGACCTGTTAATTCGTTTCCTTCTTCCATCTTTAATACTTCTGCAAATAGTCCGACAGTTCAAGCAACAGTTCTTGTTCGGACTTGATGTTGTCTTGACCCTGGAGGATCGGACTTCTTGGGAATTGTCATCCAAGTTGGACACAACTACTTTTTTTCTTACTTTTTTCTTCTGAGCTGTTGGTACTTGTTCTTTCATCTATGTTCGTAGAGCTTACAAACCGCTCCTGCCTCGTAGGGGTACATGCACTCCATCCCAACATTTGAGTTCTTCTAAATGAACTCGATGGTTCTCAAATTGTTAAATAACTGTATTTATTAAAGGCGTACATTATACACATTTGAACTAAGTCTGGTTGCACAGCAACTACTAAAATTGGGATAATAGATTATAGAATAATAATAGAATTTCTAGCAAATTCTAAGGAATTGTCCTAGTCTCAATGACTTTTCTGTAGTACCCAGCAGATTTTTTTGGCGTTCTTTCTCGATTTGCACTGGTCCTGTTCACAGAGTAGAGACCAAATTTCTCACTAAAATTGAATTGAATGAAATCATTCAGACATTTGATATCTATTCAGCACTCACGTATATCCTCGCAACCATTCAAAGTTATCGAGTAGACTCCAAACTGTGTACCCACTAATGTTGCATCCATCGTTGACGGCGTTAAGGACGGCTTGTAGGTGGCTCTAAATAAATAACGATGAAACAAGTAAAATACAAATCAAAGTAAAGAACGACGAGAAAAGTTGAAATGATTAAATAAGCTCCAAAATAAAAAGGAAAAAATGGTAGCCACGGTGGTGTAGTGGGTAGAGTGCAACAGTCACGCGCCGAAGGTGACTGATTTGATTTCCGACATAATGCCTCGCATTTTTCAGGGCACCACCGCTTTCAAGCTGCTGACAACAATCAAAGATTAATAACTATCAAAGCTTCTTAAGCTTCTCCGTTCGAAAATGGCAGAAAACTGTAGGTCCCTTCTATTTGAGAGAACAATTGCGCGCACAATACGACACGTTGATGAGCAAGCTAGGCCCTGGTTCCCTGGCATCGGGTGGGAAAGTGGCAATTCAGTCTCCAAGAATTAAAGGTTTTCCAACAAAGACTTGACAATAGTGAATTTAATTTGTGATCGAATGTTCGATGTCAATTTATTCAATACTGTGTACGTTTTTGTTATAATTGAAAGTAGACTAACGAGCAAAGTCTAATACTGTAGAAATACGAAGGTTGCCTTTTATATTTCGGTATTAAGCAACCCTAGTGTTGCAATCTGGCAATTGCCAGCTCTATCGCAAAGTTTGAGGTTATACGTACTCAGAACGTTTTGATATACGAGCGCTATTTGAGTTTACAGTAACTTAAAAAATACTTCTCGCAAAAAAAAAAATGGAATTAAATCGTGAAAATGTTCGTGCGATTATTTTTTATAACTTTCGACTTGGATTGACTCAACAACAGTGCATCGATGAAGTTACTTCAATCTTTGGCAATAAAGCTCCATCAAGGACCAGTGTTTATCGATGGTATGGTGAATTCAACCGAGTTCGTAGTCTAAGACGAATTTCGTGAAGGTCGTCCAAAATCAGTTGCTGTTCCTGAAACCATTGATCCTGTTCGCCAGTGAGATTGAAATAACCTCAGGCATTAGTGGGACCAGCGACATTCAATATTGCATGAACATTTGACAGTTAAAAATTTGTTCGCGTTGGATCCCACACAATTTGCCAAACGCTCAAAAAAAGGCTCGTGTCGATTGGTCGAAAGAAATGCTCCAAAAATACGATCGCGGTGCTTCGAAGGACGTCGATGACATTATGACAGGTGGTGAATCGTCGATGACAATGTGATAGATGGTGATTCGTGGATTTACGCGTATGAGCCCGAAAGTAAACAGCAGTCGACTGTGTGGGTGTTTCAAATTTAGCCAAGTCCAACAAAAGTTGCTCGTGCACGAAGCACTTCCAAGCAAATGGTCGCCTGTTTTTTCGGAAAAATTGGACATGTTGCAACCATACCACTAGAACAACGCAGAACAGTCAATTCTGGGTGGTACACAACGAATTGTTTGGCAGTTGTCTTCCAAGAAATCAGGAAAACCAACCGCCGAAGACGGATCACTCTTCACCACGACAATGCGAGCTCTCACACATCGACTAAAACAACTGCACTTTTGATCACTCAAAACATCGATTTGATGAGTCATCCGCCATATAGCCCTGACTTTGCACCGAATGACTTCTTTTTATTCCCGTACGTAAAAAGAAAATGAGAGGCTAACGTTTTTTGACAACTGAAGAAGCGGTTGATGCGTTCAGAATGCATGTTTTGACGATACCTCAATCAGAGTGGCAAAAGTTCTTCTACAATTGGTTCAAACGCATGCAAAAGTATATAGATTTAAATGGGGAATATTTTGAAAAACAATAAATCTATTTTCGATGATTAATATTTGTTTTTGTTCTCTAATCCCGAAATATAAAAGGCAACAGTAGTTTTAAAACCGTCAACTCCGATTATCGGTGGACGTTCTTGCCCTTTTAGGCAGCAAATAACAAGTTGAGTGCAAAGATTTGAGTCTACCTAGTCGTTGTGTTACGTGCCTGTGGCAGTGAGATATAGGGTTTGTCGAAGTTTCGGAAATATCGTTACTGCTCAGGCGTTACTCTTCAAATGGTCAAAAGTAGTTAATTGCATGACGTTCTCAGAAAATGGGCACCGCTCAAACCACATCGTGGCGTATTTTGCGTAAGGTTCGTGACTTACAACCACACAAGCTCAAGGTCACTTAGGAATTGCAGCTGATGGGCCATTTCTGACACAGATTGGGTTCTGGAGAAAATGCGCCAAGAAGATGAATTTCAATTATCTACGGTTCGGCACTTTGGCTCAGTGGGTTCGCCAATAAGGACAATATGTTGTTACTTGTTGGATGGAAGTCTTCACGTGCTTCGTGAACAACCACATCATTCACAAAAACTAGCTGTTTTGTGCGGTTTGCATGCCGCTTCGTAATTTTTTGTCGTTGATAACAATTGTCAGGTGAGTATGTACGGTCAGAGCTCTCGGGTTTTTTTGGCTCAAATCGGGAGATGGTGTCAAGTAGCACACGGTCTACTTTACAAACATTTATTTAAACAGTAAATTTGGTGAGTAGATGCATGATCTTCCAAAAATTAGCTAACTGCAAGCTGACACCGACGAAAATGACATGATTTGATGAACAAAATGAATCGTCATTGAAGCGTTTGCTGGCATTGCAGCAAAGGCAGCTAAAATGGGTCTGGCGGGAAAAGAAGGCAAAACGAAGTACATGCTGTCGTCAAGGAAGGACACACAACATCGAGAACTTCTACCTCAGCTCCACGGTAAATAGGGACGACAACATCAGTTCTGAAATCAAACGCAGAGCCACTTCTGTCAATCTTTGGGCTCAAGAGGCAATTGGGTAACAAAGCCCTCTCTCGAAGGACTAAGCTCACTTTATTCAACAGCTTGGCCATCCCAGTGGCCATCCCTGAGGAAGCCCTCAGACTTTTCGAAAGAAAAGTTTGGCGTGCGATTTTTGGTCCTGTTTGCATTGAATGTATCTGTAGGAGAAGATCTGACGACGAACTCCATGGGCTGCACAGCGATCTGCACCTCCGAAGACGGTTGTGGATACAACACTTAAGATGGCTAGGCCATGTAAAGTGTATAGGCACCACTGCACCGGCCCGCGAAGTCTTTGAATCTAAGCCATTGGGACAAACCAACAGAGGACGCCCAAGGCTAAGGTAGCGCACACAAGTGGAGAAGGACCTCAACCAAATTGGAGTGCGCAACTGGAGGCAGCTGGCGAAAGATCGTGCTGGCTGGAGAGGCATGTTGGTTGAGGCCCAGGTCCTCCCCGGGACTGTAGCGCCACACGAAGAAGAAGAAAAAGAAGAAGAACAGCAAGAAGAAGAAGAACGAGAAAAAGAAGAAGAACAAGAAGAGGACAAGAAGAAGAACAACAACAACAAGAAGAAGAAAAATGAGAAGAGAAAAAATGAAAAAGAATGAGAAAAAGAAGAAGAACAAGAAGCAGAAGAACAAGAAGAAAAACAAGAAGAAGAAGAATAAGAAGAATAAGTACAAGAAAAAAAAGTAAAATAAGAAGAAGAAGCAGAAGAGAGAAAGAAGAAGAATGAGAAGAAGAAGAAGAAGAAGGAGAAAAAAATTATAAATAGAATACGAAGAAGAAAAAGAAGAATGATAAGCTTGTAATCTCAAAAAATATTGCTCAGTGGATTGCCGGCCTAGTTCTTCCAAATACAACGCCGCTTGACTCTTTTCTACAGAGCTACGTTAAGTCATTGTTTCATGCCAACAAACTGACAACTTTCGAGGGGCCAGCATTCAATTCCATTGCTCGTTTTGCTGAAATTCACTGACAATAGGGCAGTTATCTGCCATTGATACCATTCTCTGACTTAATGATTTGCCTTGAAAATGTTCAACAGAATCATTTACCTTTCGACAGTTTTTCAATTATGAGTCGGAAATGGCGAAGAATGCATAAGAATAGCATAACCTGGGCGACTAGAAACCCATACGAATGCAACGCAAATGGAGAAAAAACTGCTGAAGTCAAGGAGCCAAGGAATTCCACCAAAGTTCGATATTTCACCTTATTGTACTACACTTACACGCAAGTAAATAATTCTCCCGTCATCCTCCAAGCCCCCTGCATCTGACCAACCATTCTCCGTGATTACCACCTCAACATTGTCGTACTCCCGTCGAATGTACCTGCAAGCAATCAAATGAAGCCCCTTCACTAATTAAAATCCTCTGACCATGTACTCACTTGAGAAGTCCTTCAAGGCCCTCTGGGACACAATAATTCCAGACTGATTTGCCCCTCATCCAATTGGGGTCCGCTACCATGTCACAGTCGTAGTCACGCTCCCAGGACGGATTCTCCCCGAGTGGTTTAGCAGCGCGTGTGATGTACCTGGACGTGTAATAGTTGAGCCCCAGGAAGTCGGCAGAGCTTCTTATGGACTTCTTCCAGCGCCCCTCGAGATTCGGCAAACGAGAGCGTTTCCTTCCCTCTTTAAGACTGTTGCTGTTGATGTCTTTCACCATTACCTCGGGATATCCCCCCGATTTCCCAAAAATTGGATCCGCCAGCCAACCTAACTGGAGATGAGACCATCAAGACGGGCCACAGGAGGGATCTATTCCCAACTTACCTTGTATTTCATTCCTCGGTCAACGATGGCGCTGTCGTTTGTCTTTGAAAAGAAAAACCGACTGCAGAGGGTTATGCCCACTTTGCCACCTTGCTTTTTGTGGAACTTCGATCTGTAGGCTCTGTATGTGGCCGCGTGCGCCTTAAGAGTGTTGTCCATGCACAAGTAGTCGGCCACTCCAGGGGCATGTACTCGTGGTGGGTAGTTTCCATTTCCGTACCCTGGGATGCAGTAGTCGAAGGGCTCGTTGAAAGTTATCCACTTCTTCACCTGCAGAGTGGATAAATCGACTTGAAAGACTGCCTGGAATCTGAGTGGAGGAGGTGTCTTACCCTGTCGCCAAAGTTTCTGAACAGTTCCTTGGCGTATGTGACAAACAGATCGACGAAGAGCGCGTTGGTGAAGCCACCGATTTTCTGGATTTCGGACGGCAAGTCGTAGTGGAACATTGTCACCATGGGCTCAATACCGTTAGCCAGAAGTTTATCGATGACGTTGTTGTAGTAGTCGATTCCCTTCTGGTTCCTCGAAGAAATGTCTCCATTCGGGAAGATGCGAGGCCACGAAATCGAGAATCTGTAGTGGTTGACCTGCAAGTCAACAAATCAATGAATGCGCTCTCCCATGAGAATGAAGGCAACGAGCACAGCTCGCAATTGGTTCACTGATAAGCGATGTTCCCTCGCAATTTCTGCAGCTCTTATGTAATCGTATTCACTTACCTTGAGCTCCTTTAAAATCGATAAATCTTGCTCAAAGCGGTGATAGGAGTCGGCGGCCACGTCTCCATTCGAGTGATCGTCGATGAGCTCAGGATGATCATGTGTGAAGTCGTCCCAAATCGAGGGCCCCTTGCCGTCAGCGTTCCAACCGCCTTCGATTTGGTAAGCTGATGTTGAAACGCCGAAGCTCAAGTTTTCTGGAAACTGTGGACTTCCTATCGCTGCTAGTTTGCACGTCTCTGTTTGGATTAAAATCTCCGTCCAACTGGGTTTAATTAGCAGCAGAAGCCACGCTGCGTGGAGAACTCTCACAACCGGTACCCACATCTCTTCTAGAAAATAATTTTCGCTTCAATGGAACGACAGCAGCAGTGAAGTCGGGTTTTTATTGAAATTCGAATTGATGACGCTTCCGGACTGGGTGCAACGATATTTCATCGATTAAGATTATTGGATTGTGGATGCGGGGTATTGCAACCGCATTGTAAACACAATGAGATAGGTTCAAGCGGAAGCGGCGAACCTCAAGGCACTTGACCTCCCAACCAATCAGCTGTTATCAAAATAATTGCCCAGGTTCAGGTGTTGTTGTTGGAATGAACTTCCCTCCGGAAGAAGGATAGGAAATGAAGTCGACTTTTAGGAGACTTGTATGAAATCCACATCCATAATTCCACAGTTTAACTACGAAATAAAGTAATTTGGCAGTGGCAGCTTTAAAAAAGCTCGTATTTTGGTACCACCGCAGGAGTTAGGAAACAGTCAACCTATAGACAGAAAACGAAACTAGTAACTAGGTTTACAATTAACAAATCTTTATTGAACTGCGGATCTATTCACAGGACTGCATAAGGATTGGATAGAGAGTGACAGTTTTCTTTCTGCAGTCAATAGTTATTAGCTTGGATGCGGCGATGGGTCCAAAAGAATGTACAACAACATCTATGTCCCAAAAACTTGTATGAACCCCGGTACATCGTGCGATATTTGGTATTGAGTTTGTGGTCAGCAAATTTTTGTTTTAGTCGATTTACATAAGTGACCAAAAGGAATCTACCAGAACAGAACAGTAGGTAAGAAATCTCTAAAACTTGGTTACAGCCTCTCACAGAGGCTGCCAGAATATGATCTGCTTAAGCGGAAGCATGTCTGCCTGACGATGAAGCTAGAGTGTCTGGTATGTTGAACTGTGTCCATCATTTATTTTGTAATAATTTTTATGAAATGAAGGTAAGTCTATTGTAATAAACTCTTGTAAGATTCCTCAATTTATTCTGTACCACGTAAGTACATCTGGCAGCACTGAAGGAGGTAAGCCGGCTAGCAGCGCCCGCCCTCAGCCTGCCAGGTTTGCTCACGTCAACCATTTTAATTATTATATTCCAAGCTTAGCAGCAAGCCCCTCTGCCCGAGGGTTTAAATAATGGGCCTGACCTACCAGGCCCGTGGTAGGCTGTGCGTGAGGTTAACTTCCTAAACACTTAAAAATAATATAGTTCAGAAAACCCGATATGCCTCGGATAATGACGGATTAACTGTTGACAACCAATGGAAACGTTTTAAGGGCAGTGATTTTCAGTTTTGCCCGAGGAATGTGAGGTCCCTTAACAGATCACGTGCAGCCGAACAACTTGAGGAGGCCCTTTATTGCTACAAGGCAGTCATCACCGCCATCCAGGAAGTGCGATGGGATGGGCCTGGCATAAAAACGATGAAGAACTGCGATATCTACTACAGCAATTGCTATAGAGAGAGAAGGCAACCCTTATTCGGATGCGGATTTGTTGTTCGAGGCAGACTTAGGCAAAGAGTCTTGATCTACGACCCCGTCCGTGAACGCCTTATGACAATCCGCATCAAGGCTAAATTCGGGAAGATCAGTCTAATTTGCGCTCACGCCAAGACAGAGGAGAAGGATGACAAGACCAAGGATGGCTTCTATGATCTAGAAAGAATATACGATCGATGCCCCAGCTACGACACCAAGATCGTTCTAGGAGACTTCAACGCTCAGCTAGGAAAGGAGGACATCTTTGCTGGAGTCATCGGTAAACACAGCCTGCACGACAACACATCCGGAAACCGACTCAGGCTGTTGGACTTCGCCTTGGAGCGGAAACTCTCTGTGGCTAGCACGCGGTTCCCACACCTGGACATTCACAAAGGGACCTGGCGATCTCCTGATCAATCAACGGTCAACCAGATTGATCACGTTGCGATCGATGTTCAGTTCCAGTATTCTCGATGTTCGAACCTTCCGAGTGCAAACATTGACTCGAATCATCACCTTGTTGTAGACAGGGTAAGAACCCGGATATTGAGAGAGCGACGGAGTCGAGACAGTCCAAAACGGTTTAATGTAGAAAAGCTACAATCGCAACTGATTGCTGAAATCTTTGCCGACCAAGTCTCCCTGTAACTCGCTCAGAGTTCGACGCTTCCTGCACTAAGCATAGAAGAAGAATGGAAACGTTGTCAGGAAGCCATCAAAGAAGCTTACATTGATGTGCTGGGTTTCACGTCACCACCCAGAAGGAACCCATGGTTTGACGACGAGTGCCGGGGAGCGCATGCAGCTAAACAAGACGCATATAGGGCTATGCTGCATCGAACAATGAGGGCTGTTCGTGAGCTCTACTAACAAAGAAGAAGAGAAGAGCACCGGCTGCTCAGAAGGAAAAGGAAGGAGCATGAGAAGCGCGCTGTCGAGAAAATGGAAAGGTGTTATGGCAGGAATGAAGTCCGAAAGTTTTACCGAAAGGTAAAACAACTATCCGGAGGATACAGGGTTCGGACCAAAGCCTACCGGGACCAAAACGGACAACTCGTAGTAGAGTCGCAGTCTGTGCTGAGAATTTGGAAGAATCATTTCTGCAGACTACTTAACGGCGATGACTGCCCATATCCCGCTGTCAGGCAGAATGTTCCACTCAATTCGGACGATGATAGACCAGAATTCCGTCACCCCGACTTAGACGTGGTGAAGATAGCGTAAAAGAAGACTGAGAAAGTTGTTAAGAAGTCATCACAGAAGCTGCCACTGATGTGCTAGGTTTCGGCGTGGATTAACTCAACAACAGCGCATCGATGAGCTTAATTCAATTTTTGGCGATGAAGCTTCATCAAGGATCAATGTTTATCGATGGTATGGTGAATTCAACCGAGGTCGTACTTCACTCCAAGAAGGTCGTCCAAAATCAGTTGTTGTTCCGGAAACCATTGATACTATGCGCAAACTGATATTGCAAGATCTTCATGTGACCTATCGTGAGGTTGAAACAACCTCAGGAATTAGTGGAACCAGCATACATTCAATATTACATGAACATTTGGCAGTCAAAAAGATTTGTTCGCGTTGGATCCCACACAATGTGTCAATCGCCCAAAACAAGGCCCGTGTCGATTGGTCGAAGGAAATGCTCCAAAAATACGATACGCTTCGAAGGACGTCGATGACATTGTGACAGGTGGTGAATCGTCGATGACAATGTGACAGGTGGTGATTCGTGGATTTACGCGTATGAGCCCGAAAGTATACAGCAGTCGACTGTATGAGTGTTTCAAATTGAACCAAATCCAACAAAAGTTGCTCGTGCATGAAGCACTTCCAAGCAAATGGTCGCCTGTTTTTCGGAAAAAACTGGACATGTCGCAACCGTACCACTAGAGCAACGCAGAACAGTCAATTCTGAGTGGCACACAACCATTTGGCTGCCAGTTGTCTTCCAAGAAATAAGGAAAACCAACCAACAAGACGGATCACTCTTCACGACGACAATGCGAGCTCTCACACATCGGCTCATTCAACTGAATTTTTGAGCACTCAAAACATCGATTTGATGAGTTATCCGCCATATAGTCCTGACTTGGCACCGAATGACTTATTTTTATTCCCGTACGTAAAAACTAAAATGAGTGATCAACGTTTTTCCACACCTGAGGAAGCGGTTGATGCGTTCAGAATGCATGTTTTGGAGGTACCTCAATCAGAGTGGCAAAAGTGCTTCGACAGCATGGTTCAAACCCATGCATGATCTTAATGGAGAATATTTTGAAAAACAATAAAGCTATTTAATAATAATTGTTGGCGCTACAGACCAAAGGGGGACCAGGGCCTAGCTTGCTCATCAACTGCTCGTGTTGTGCGCGCTACTGTTCTCTCACGAGTAGAAATTTCGAATTTCGGAGTCGGCAAAAAACTGTAGGTCCCGTTTTTTGCCGACTCCGAACGGCGAAATTTGAGAAGCTTTCTTAGACAGTTGTACTCTTTGAGTGTTGTGAGCAGCTCGAAAGAGGTGGTGCCGCGAAAAATTCGAAAAATTGGTGTTGAACTGGGAATCGAACCTACACCCTTCGGCGTGTGAGCGTCGCACTCTACCCACTACGACACGGCCGCCACAATAAAGCTATTTGCGATGATTAATATTTGTCTTTGTTCTCTAATCTCGAAATATTAAAGGCAACCCTCGTATATTTTCATTGGTCGGCCATTTGTAAAAGGTATTTCTAAACCAATATTTTCTATGAATTTTGTGTAAATGATTGGAAGTACTTTGTGTTAAATAGTTAAACGACGATGTAACTCAACATCTTGCAACACGTTTGTATTACCTAGCATTAAGAACAAGTTTCTGTTTAAGCACATCGCGAACTGTCAACATAATATTAATTTTTTTTTATTTTTAATACATTTTTATTTCAAATTCATTGCAGACTTACGTACTAGACAAAAAATGCTTAAAACTAGTTGGACGTGCTTTGTTTTCTTTTTCCTACACTCTAACTTACTGGCCCCCTACGGGCACTCTAAGCTAAACTTATCCTTAATCTATTGTCTTTCGACCTAACCTTACATTTTATATATTTATGGAATTCATTACTACTTATTATTAAGAAAAATTTTAACGAAAAAACTTAATAACTGCACCTTTTTTGTTTGTGGTAAAACTTATGGGCTAACTTACATACTACCTTAAAATAATTTAAAACTAGCTTAACTAAATATACACACATATATACATGCGTGTATAATACTATACGCCCATATATACATGCGTGCACCTAACCTATGTACATTTGTATACACATGTGTACACTGAATGTACAAATGTGTATACCTAGATTTTTTGTTTTTTTTTTTTTGTTTTTTGTTTTTTTTTGTTTGTACTTTTATATACAAAACTTACAACTATCTTACACTAAGGCTGTAAGTCGGCAAGACCGACTACTCCCTTGAAGGAGATCTGTGCTACCCATTACCCCGGGTCTAAAGGGTTCGACGAGGGAGTTCCCTCTGTCAGCCACCAAAACTTTCGATGTTGTAACGCAACATCTCTCTTATCCCGAATCTACACCGCCATGCTAAAGCGGAGGAGATCTTCCTCAGCTAGTTGTGCGACGGAACGGTCGTAGTTAAGTCGCCCATCCACAGTTGAACGGGCGATGTGAAAGAGGAGCGGTACCCCATTTATGTCTTGTATAAGACTATTCCTATCAAAATGGAGAAATGCTTCTGGGGGGACGAAGCCAGATTGACGTGCCCTTTCGTGGTACTGTGGATTGGGGTAGTACGCCCCAGAGATCAAGTAATTTTCATAACATAATTTTCATATTCAGCGGGTTGTGCCAGTTCAGTGATTGATTGTCTTAAATATGCGTCACATCCTATTTAAATGCAAATGTCCTTAAATGTCAAGGGAATTCGACATTATTAAACGAGCAATTGGGCAATAATAACGCGGCAAATACTCGTGTCTCTGTCTATTGTGCATACCTTCATGGACGATGGAGTGCGTGTCAGGGCAACGACTTCATCTCAGACCAACTTGTGTTGAGCTTACCTGAAACAACAGCAATGCACACGACGGAGGAGGATATGAAAATCACTTTAAAAGCATCGCAGGTGGAAAAAGAAGCCCAGGATCGTTGACGACACACTGTCAATCACGATGAAGGATGAATAGACTGCATGACAGAATCAATTTGATTTCAGCTTTTAAGTGCTTCGCGTACGGGGATATTTTTAGACATCAGCAGGAGTCTGAGCAAACATCAGCAGACACGAGTCAGATTAGACTTTTGTCTCCTTATTCTGAAAATTTAATTTCTCAAAGCAAAGGACCGAAACGGCCTTTCCATTAGAAATCTTGAAGGTAGCACAACCAGCACCGGAGGAAACCGCTTTCATTTGAATTGACATAAAGTACTGTGCGACTTTGATGCTGTCAGTGTGACATGTTTTTTACGTTTGTGCCTCAGTTCGATGGCCTTGAATTACATTCTTATGTGCCTGCCTAGGATTCATCGGAGCGAAACGGAAGAGGAAGGCAGTGTTTTTATTTTTACCTCTGTCCTTGACATTCTTTTCTCCTTGCGCTCGATGTCACTGTCGAGGGAGATGCCACAGAGGGGGTGGGAACTTGGGTGCTTCTTTTATGAGTTGAAGCTCAAGAATAATTAACTGTATTCCGTTGCGGGTGCGGCACACTTGATGTTCATGAGGAAACGCAAACAAAATTTTGCTCAAATGTGCATAACTCGACGACCTACATAGGATACTGGTGTACCCTGTACGTAATTACTTCTGTTAGAATAATTTTAGGCGCCACTGTGATCATCTCTCCTTACAAAGAATAAGTCAAGAGAATCGCACCGTGTCTCATCCGCCTCCTTCACCCCAAAACTATCACGTTTCATGTGCAGCTCTGCCGCTTCCCCGCCGTGCATACTACCTTGTCGCTCGCTCTTATCGATCATCGTCGCCGGCCGCGGTATCACCGCAACTAGCCCCCTTCAACTAATCTCACACATACAACTCCACACACGCGTCCAACTAACAGCGCGATCACAGAATCCAGTCGAGAGCTGCTCGCTTTTAGTGTGCAAGAAGTGGTCGGGGATTGCAGTCGCTCCTCCGCGTGGCGCTTTGGAATCCCTCTTAAGAAAAACCCCCGCACCACCAGTTATCGGTTTAATTCAATTTATTAACTCAAGTGTTCTTTGTTTGTTTTCGTTGAGATTTGCATTCACTTCACTTTCGAGAAATGAGTGGTCTTTGTGTGTACGATTGCGATACCGGAAGCGATGATGCTTGGGGCCTGCTGATGCTCTTGCGCGCCGAGGCGCAGAAGAAGATCTCTTTGTTGGGCGTCACCTGCGTCAGCGGGAATACAAGTGTGGAAAATGCGTGCCGGAACACTTTGCGAGTGCTCAAAACTGCAGACAGACTTGATGTACGTATACACTGGCAAAGAATTTGCTTAATCTTATCTTTCCGTTTTCGTACGCATACGCGTAATTATCTGTATCGTCCGACATGCCGCACGGAGATACGAGTTGTTCGAGTGTAGGCGGGAGAAGTGAATCATGACAGGGAAATGATTGTGACGACAACTTGACTCAAGCACAGAGATATGCGATATCTTTACGTAAACTTTTTGGATTTGGTGTTAACACACTTTGTGTTCGGTGATAACGATATCGTCTAAAGCCGGTTTCCATTTTGATCAAGATCTTGTTGTATATTGAGTGTGTGTTATACGGTGTACCCTAGATTTTGGAGAACCGATTGGAGGTCTTATTACTTCGCCATTCCATTTCTAAGTAAGTTGAAGCGAATTAAAAAGGTTACGGGGAGGGAAATGAAAGGAGGACAATTATTCCTGCCTGGAAGGCACAGCTACATATCGAGTTGCGAGACTTCGAATTTGAATCACATCGACTTACGATGTCGACAGAGGTTCTTATTTCAACGTTCTCGTACCTAAGCTTAAGCTACAGCAGTAAATCCGTTCATCGGCTGTTCAAATTTAAAGTTTGGCGTAAGCTAAAAACATAGTTCAACCTAAGTCGTCTTCCACTTATGACACAACTTATAAATAAGATTTACGGTGACGCCCCATATTGTTTTGCCCCATGGTCCGTAGCTCCGGCCGTGGAAATAGGCAGTAGTTGGAAGGACCAGGATCTGGAGAATGCGACGTGTGGAGTTGCGTTTGACCCCAACTGCTACGTGGAGTGGAGTGTTATCATGTTGCTTAATTGGCTTGCTTGGACTTTCCTCATACAGTACAGGCCTAAGCGATTTAGTTATAGATAAAGTTTCCCGTCAATAATTTGGATTGGTGTCATCAGTTCATACCACAGCCCACCCGTCCGGACCCACCGTGTGCAGAGTATGATCTTTAACAGTAGATATTTTTTTTTTTTTTTGGCGTCAATGTATACGATGAAAGAACGGGTTCATCAGGCTTTGCAATGCATATTTTCTTCTTATTGTGGTATATTTACTTTCTATCTCCTGTGATAATACGGTGAAAATATCTCTTCCTTTGATGTCTTTCAAGAAACAAATCGCCCCTAGCATCTCTACGTTTCAGCTTTCTCACTTTTGAGTGAATCCAATTTTGTCTAACCGAAAGAAAACTGCTGAGTCACTCCCGACGATTCTGGAAGTTCTGTGTGAGTTTGACACGAACCTTGATCCAGTGAAGGCACCACTTCCTCACCTTCAAGCTTTTTGGTCTGGGAAAGACGTCTTCTTCGCCTCCGAATCTAAATCGAAAAACATGAAACGTCAAAACCGCTCTCTGCATGATTTGTTTTTGGTTGAGGCGCTTCACCATAGCTTCTACAAGCATTTAACGGACTTCGGCTGCCCTTTTTCTCAAATTAAAAAAAAAAGTCCAAACTTTCTACAAATGCTGCTTATTTAAAACAAGTCCGAACCTTTCGAAGAGGCAGAAAACAGTGTTATTCCCTAAAACAGACAGTGATACACACTAATTGTTGCTGACACATGTCACATCTTTCCAATGAATTAGGTAATCGCTTCCATGATCAGCCACAACGTGCGAGTGGCGCCATCTTTTGGAGATCAACCAAATTAATGTTTACCTTCAGAATGGAAACCATTTCGAATTATTTCAAAAAATTTAATTACAATCATTTACGAACGGAACCTCATATTGTTTATAGGAGGCCGAATCAATTTTCAACGACAGACTAAACAATTCCATCGAAACGGCCGCTTTTCTCGTTGGCCTTGAATACTTCCAACGTCTTCGGCTTGTTAGCATAAATCAATGACTTAACGTAGTCGTATAGAAAATAGTCAGACGGCCTTAGATTGGGAGAACGAGGCGAACTAATATACTACTCACTCTTCAAAATGTAGTACAACAGTTATAGACGTGTAAACATGGAGTTGACTAACGCCGAAATTCGGGCTATTTTAAAGTTTTCCTTCGTTAGAGGCAAATCCGCTAGAGAAACGTTCCATGAGATCAATGGTGTTTTGGGGGATGGTACTCTGTCACTTCGAACCGCGGAGGAATGGTTTCGACGAATCAGAGCCGTTGAATACGACACCATGGATAAGTCAGCCGGCGGAAGGCCTGTGACAATGAACATAGATCGAATCATAGAAATCATCGAGTAAGCCCAGCTTGTGACATCTTGTGACATCGCCCAGGAGATGGGAGTTAGTAACCAAACAATTTTAAACCATCTGCAGAAGACTGGATTGATTTTTGGGTGCCGCATGATTTGACGCGAAAAGCCTTCTGTATCGAATCAACGCCTACGATGCTCGTATGCTGCTGAAACGGAACGAATTCGACCCAGTTTTGAAGCAGATGCTGACTGGCGACAAAAAATGGATCACATACGACAATATCAAGCGAAAACAGTCGTAGTTGAATGCCGATGAATCGTCCGAAACAGTGGCCAAGGCGAGATTGACGGCCAGGAAGGTTTTGCTGTGTGTTTGATGGGATTGGAAGGGAATCATCCACTATGACCTGCTCCTATATGGCCAGATGCTTAATTCTACCATCTTCTGCGAACAACTGGACGGCTTGAAACAGGCGATCGACCAGAAGCGTCCAGAATTGGCCAACAGGAAGGGTGTAGTGTTCCAATACCACCAGACCGCACACTTCGTTGATGACTTGTCAGAAGCTACGGGAGCTCTGATGTTTAAGGATTTAAATTCTCTTATTTAAATAAAACACAATTCGCCACGTTATAATTTATTTTCCGACCGTCTCCTGCGACATCTGAACAGAAACTCCCTAATTCGCCGCAAGCGTGGCGTTGACATTTTTTTACTTAAGATCTTAAATAGATCTTAAATATTACCGACAGCTCTTTGATGTATACCATATGTGCTTACAGACAGGAGGTTTTATCGCATCCACCATATATCCCGGACATCGTGCCAAGTAATTACTATCTGTTCCTGTCCATGGCAAACACTTTTTGTAGTGTAAAGGTGAACTCAAAAGAGGCTTATAAAAAGTGCCTGTCCGAGTTCTTCGCAAATAAGGAGGGGCGCTTCTACGAAGGGGGTATTATGAAGTTGCCGTCCAGATAGAAGCAGATTATCCACAAAAAGGGCGCATGTTTGAACTAAATCCGATCACTGTAACACTTTTTATGAATTGAATGAAGAGCAAGAGAGCGAATGCTTCATATTTGACAACGGAGATATTTGACAACCTTATAGTTGGTTATTTGGCATCAATATTAATGTGGAGTAAAGGAAAAAATGCTGCCGCTTAGAAGTTATGTGCTGTATGCGGAAAGGAAGCAGTAAATTAATTGTCGAAATTGGTTTAACAAATTTCCTTCAGTCGATTTTTCACTAAAGGCTCTGATACATTCACCAGCTTAGAGTTAAAGTATCCGTTGACGGTGAGGTCACCTGAAGGAAGGGGATGACACAATAAATATGGTACTTCAACGCGCTGATTTCATTTGACAGTAGCTGTAAATTCAATTTGTCTTGGTCATACTGTAGAACGGTTTGATATTTATTTTGAAAAAATGCCTCCAGATGATTTACTGGATTTACTAATGTGCTTGATGATACTGCTCGAACTTTAGGAAAATATAAAAAAATATATTATATTTTTTTGTATATAAAAGAAAACAGAAAAACCAAACGGCCATTTTGGGTCCGGATTTTATACATAGATCGAGATTTGCACGGTTTATATTTTGCGTTAAACTTTGCGAAACTATACAAAGGCTGCGAGAATAAAAAAAGGAATCGTTGATTTACTTATCATTATTCTAACAAACGTTAATTAAAAATTCAAAATCTTGAATTTGAAGCTGACGGAGAGAGGAAAATTAAAAAATGAGCTACTACATTCGTCGCGTGAGAGGCAGTGTTGGTCTATGTACCACCTCTCTTAAGAACACGACAATAATAATTCTGACCATCGACATTAACAATTGCTCAGGAATTGCTATTTTCCAGCTAAATGGCAGATGGCAAGCATTGTTGCAAAGGGGCCGTCAACAACGTTGCCCGTATCGCTCGTAGATATGAATGAGGAAGGAGATGCAGAACTTCACAGCTGACCGCTCATCAGATTTCCTCTGGCTATTCACAAACTTGTGGTCGTGGTCGTGGTCGTCGTGGGGTAGTGGGTAGAGTGCGACGCTCACACGCCGAAGGGTCTAGGTTCGACTCCCAGCTCGAATTTTTCACGGCACCACCTCTTTCGAGCTGCTGACAACACTCAAAGAGCAACAACTGTCTAAGTACGCTTCTTAAATTTCGCCGTTCGGAGTCGGCAAAAAACTGTAGGTCTCTTCTACTCGTGAGAGAACAGTAGCGCGCACAACACGAGTAGTTGATGAGCAAGCTAGGCCCTGACCCCCCTTTGGACTGTTGCGCCAACAATTATTAAGATTATTATTATTCACAAACGGTTATTTACGAGTTATTGTTGGATACAGCTTGAAAGAAAGAGCTTCTCAAACTTCGCCGTTCTGAGTTGGTACAAAATTGTAGGCCTCTTCTACTCGTGAGGGAACAGTAGCGCGCACAACACAAGTAGTTCATGATCTAGCTAGGCCCTGGTGCCCTGGTCCCCCGTGGCCTGTCGCTATTATAGACAAACGTTATTATAGACAAACTAACTAGAATTTAAGGGCGGGACAAAGAAGTTGTAGGTCTCCTCCCCTTATTGGTCCCTGATTGCTTATGAACAAAATCCTGGAACGATTGTGTGGGTATTAAAGCAATATTGCACGTAGTCAAACATCATCCCGGACATCCAATTCGAATTTTGCGAAAAACCCGCCTGTGCGCTCCCTGTTGGAGTTCCATCATGATTTTGTAACGGGCTCGAACAATCACCAAGTCACCGTGGACTGCTTCTTGGATATCGAGAAGTTCTTCGGCACGGTTTGGATAGGGAATGATATTTATATAAAAAAAACTATTCATGAAGAGATGGTGGCTGCTTACCAGGGTTCCGCACCATCATTATCAACTGAGCAAAAGTGGTCAAGTGAGTTCAAGAGAGGCACAGAGTTCTGTGTGAGTTTGACACGGACCTTGATCCAGTGAAGGCGCCAATTCCTCACCTTCCAGCTTTTTGGTCTGGGAAAGACGCTCTTGGCCTTCGAATCTAAAAATCGAAAAACACGAAGCGTCAAAACCGCTCTCTGCATGATTTGTTTTTGGTTAAGGCGCTTCACCATAAGCTTCTACAAACATTCAACAGACTTCGGCTACCCTTTTTCTCAAATTAAGAAAGAAAGTCCAAACTTTCTGGAAATGCTGCTTATTTAAAACAAGTCCGAACCTTTCGAAGAGGCAGAAAACAGTGTTATTCCCTAAAACAGACAATGATGCACACTAATTGTTGCTGACAAATGTCACATGAGCATTGAAGACGACCCCCGCTTCGGCGAACCGGCTACTGCTTGTACGGAAGAAAGCATCAAAGAAGTCGAAAGACTTGTTTTTGATGATGCACGAATAAAGGTGAAAATAATGGCAGAGATCAACAAGCTTTCAACTGGTACCATTCACACCGTTCTTCATGACCATCTTAACCTTTTAAAGGTCAGTGCAAGTTGTATGCCCTAAATGCTCACAGCGCCTCCGAAAAAAGTGAGAATTGCATGCTGTAGAGAGCTTTTGGAAATGTGTAGTGAAAATGCGGACGGTGTTATGGATCGAATTGTTACTTGGGATGAAACATGGGTTCACCACTATGACCCTGAAAGCAAACAAGAGTCCATTCAGTGGCATAGAAAAGGAACAGACCCCCCGAAGAAGTTTAAAGTCACTCCGTCTGACGGGTAGCTCATGGCCACAGTTCTTTGGGACTCAAAGGAAATCTTGCTCATTGAGTACAAGAAAAACGGTGAAGCTATCAACGCCACACTTTACGCTTCCACTTTGCATAATTTGCGGGAGGAAATTGAAAAGGAAAGACGGGGTAAACTCGCAGCGGGTGTGTTTCTTCTTCATGACAACGCTCCTGTTCACACGGCGCGAGTTTCCAAGGCTGCTGCGCGAGATTGTGGTTTCAAAGAAATCCAGCACGCACCCTTTTGCCCCCTTGATTATTTCCTGTTTCCGGATATGAAAAAATATCTTCGTGGAAAAAGAAAAAAAAAGCTTATCTCAAAATGTAACAAATACATTGATGTTAGGGGAGGTTATATTGAAAAATAAAAACAATTTAAAGTGAACTCTCATATTCCCTCATGTCGATACCGAGAATATATGGTTTTAAACGCCCCTCTTACTTCTAACCTCACCGGCATAGTCCATAGTTTTCTTCACGCTAGGAGATTCTATGTAGATACAGAAGGAATCAGATTAAGAACAAGGAACATTGAAGCATCGCGACTAGGACCTATTCTTATCAACATATACACCACAGTTCAACCGCCATTACCTCCATCAGTAACCTGTTGCTTGTTCGCGGAAGACTTATTGTCAAGTCAGCCTACGCTGTCTTTTTTTTGCCCCAGTGGCTCTGATTCGGACCGGAGCATCGGTGTCCAGCAAGGCCATAGCCTTGCCATCTCGAATACGCTTGAGCAGACGCATATCACTGTGCAGCCCATAGAGTTCGTTGTTGAATCCTCTCCTTCAGATGTCATCAACGCAAACAGGACCAAAAATCATACACAAAGTTTTCCTCTCGATGATGAAGAACTCAAATCGGCAATAAATGGGTGTTTCGCAGGCGAAGAGGAAACACGTTGCCATCAACGCAAACAGGTTCCCTCAATCGCTTTTGGAAACGTCCAAGTTTTCGTCCCGTTTCGTTTCGTGGTCGCCGTGGCGTAGTGGGTAGAGTGCGACGCTCACACGCTGAAGTGTGTCGGTTCGATTCTCAGCTCAACACCAATTTTTCGAATTTTTCACGGTACCACCTCTTTCGAGCTGCTGACAACACTCAAAGAGTAATAACTGTCTAAGAAAGCTTCTCAAATCCCGCCGTTCGGAGTCGGCAAAAAACTTAGGTCCCTTCTACTCGTGAGAGAACAGTAGGGCGCACAACACGAGTAGTTGATGAGCAAGCTAGGCCCTGGTCTGTAGCGCCAACAATTATTATTATTAAGTTTTCGTCCCTAGGGCCTAGGCTAAGAAGGCGCGCACAAGTGGAGAAGGACCTCAACCAACTTGGGGCGCCCTTTTGTAGGCAGCTAGCGAAAGATCGTGCTGGCTGGAGAAGCATGCTGGTTGAGGACCAGGTTCACGCCAGACTGTAGCACCACAGGAAGAAGAAGAAAGAGTTTCTGCTCCGTAAAGCAGCACTATGCTGATCAAGCTGTTAAGGCAGCTTAGTTTTTTGAGAAAAGTCTTTTTCACGCAATTGCCTCTTGAGCCCAAACAGCGATTGGCAGGAGTTATTGACGAATTTGTTGTTCCTATGTACCACAGAGCGGAAGTAGACTGAATCGAAATTTCTGCTACCTAGTGTGACGCTCTGTATGAGACGTCGAAATTGAGTGTCCGACAGTTAACGCCTCACTGACGACTCGCTGTATTCGTCCAATCACGTCAATGTTGTCTGCGTAAGCTAACAACTGAGCCGACTTTTGGAAAATCGTGCCTCTGGTGTTTATTTGTGACTTATGCACATTCTTCTCAACAATGATGATAAAGAAGTCACATGATAGCAAGTCGCCTTCAAAAGGCCACTTACGCTATACCTTTGCCTCTACCCGTTGATGCGACGTTAGAATGAACTGGCCGAGAAGACGAAGCTGTTCTCTTATATCCAGCTCAAGCGCATGGGTTCCCTGTGATGTACAGAATCTCTAAGACTATCATGGAGATACTGTTGATCTTCGAAAGGAAGATACTACATATCTTTGCCTGCCTAACTGTCGACCAAAATTAAATGAAACAAAACAGCAACAAGAAGGTCTACAAAAAAGCACGCATCATCCCACTGAAAAAGTACTTAGTGCACCTGGTCGCTCAGAGAAACTGAGAGGGAACTTATAAATCGACCATCATGTAGGCCTGACCATTCACTACCAATTGTTTTAGTTTGTTAACCTGTATAGAGTTAGGTCACCCCAACAAATCATTTTTCGTCCTTTTCTGGAATCAGAGCTTTTTCAAACACATTTTACTTTCAGATTCCCGTTCACAAGGGAGCAGTTGGGCCGCTAATTCCGCCGAAGGCGTCTGCCTGCGAGGTCTCCTTCCACGGCCTGGATGGTTTTGGTGACACAGACTTGGATGACTTTAACCACAAAGACTTGGTCCATCAGAAGCATGCGGTCGAGGCTATGTACGAGTACGCCAAAGAGGTAACACATCTCCATCCACTCACTTCTAGTTCCTTCTATCACTCGATCTGTCGATTTGCAGCATCCGCAGGCGGTGACCTTCATTCTGGTCGGTCCACTCACCAACTTTGCCCTCTGCCTGAGTATGTACGCGGATTTCGCGGAGCTAGTGAAGGGTGTTTTCATTATGGGGGGTAACTTCAAAGGTAGTCCTCCTCCCTGACTCCCCACTGACTTTTTAAATACCAATCTTCCACTTCTCCTCTCTGCAGGTGTTGGGAATGCAACACACACGGCAGAGTTCAACTTTCACAAGGATCCCGAGGCGGCGAAAATTGTTCTCGAAAAGTGCACGGCTGCGATAACCATCCTGCCATGGGAGGCCTGCCTGGAGGAGGTCTTCGAAATTCCCCTTGTGAGTGCGCATTTCTGTGTTCTGGTTCGCTGAGTGAATTCCTTGACTTTGCAGAGTTGGCGGTTGGAGGCCCTTTCGCGGCAGAGCTCGTGTCCAGTGGTTGAGTTGCTGACGCTGGTGGAATCTCGGCAGTATGGACCGAACGGATACGAACACTGGTGTCCGTGCGACGCAATGCTGGTCGCCGCTTGGCTGTTCCCCGAAGAAGTGATAAAGAGGCAGAGCACGTGGCACGTGACCGTGGAGCTGTTCGGGGAGCAGACGCGGGGGCAGATGGTTTTGGATCACCTGCGCCGGCCGGACTTCCGTCACAACGTCACGCTTTTGGAGCACCTGCAGAGCGAGGCCTTCAAGCAAGTGGCTCTTTGGGCTGCAGGGGTCTTAGAGGACATATAGCCCTTCGTTGTGATCTATGTTTAAGTTTAAAATACAGGAGATGGCGTAGCTTGACGTATTTTATTTGCGAAGTTATTTACAGGTCGAATTTGATTGCGGAGCTATCACAGGAGGCTGCCCACAGGGCGACCTTCTTGAAGTACTGGTCGTCGATCTTCTGGATGAGTCGGATGTTCTTTGGTGTCTTTGCGGTTTGGAGGTGATCGAGCACCATTTGGCCGCGTGTTGCGGACCCATCAAGTTCTACGGTGGCCTTCCAGTTGGACTCTTCAAGGACAATGTGTGAACCAAAGAGGAGGACAGCGACAAGCATCGCGTCGCAGGGCTCCCAGTCTGTGTACCCCTTCGGCAGAAGCTGAGCCTCTTCAACCTTGTTGAGGAGCTTAAGGAATGGTGAGTTGGGGTCCGACTTCCCCAGCACTTTGAACCTCCAATCCTTCAAAGAGCCATCTGGTGAGCATAGAGTATGGTCACATGGACAGATCAACTTACAACATCAATCAGGAATCTCGGTTTGATACACGCCTCCCACGGGAAGACGACGATGGGACATCTCGCCTTGTTCAGAACAATGTTGGCAGCTTCAGGATCCAGGAAGAAGTTGAACTCCGCCGCAGCCGACGAATTGCCGACACCTGTCAAGCATGTCATTTATTCGCCTCATTTGGAAAGATGTATGCGCTTACCTTGGAAGTTCCCGCCCATGATGTAGTGCGCTTCAACGCGCTTGGCGAATACGTCTCCATACTGGACCAGGCACAGGGCGACATTGGTCTGAGGACCCACCGAGATGATGGTCACTTTCTGGGGATGCTGGAGCAGAGAACGTGAACAGTGCACGCCGAGGCCTTCTTAATCGGACTTACCTTCATAACCGCTTCGTACATGGCCTCAACAGCGTGCTTCTTCTGAACCAGCTTCTCGGTGTCGATGCGGTCGCTGAACTCCACGCCACCAAACCCATTCTTCCCGTGATAAAAGTTGACTCCGTCCACGTTGTTCTTCAGCATCGAATCCGGGGCGCCCTTGTAGACCGGAATCTGAAAGTTTTGCGTCACTTTTCACTTATCACCTTCACACATCACTTCACATTCTCGGCAAACTCACATCCAACCGCGAGCAAGACTTCAAAATTCTCAAAACGTTTGTGCAGGCGTCATGTATATTCGCATTTCCCCTGATTGTGGTCACTCCAAGGATCTTAACTTTTCCGAGTTCCTCGGCCCGCAGGAGCATCTGGAGAGCCCAAGCGTCGTCGCTTCCTCCATCGCAGTCGTAGATCACGTATTTCTCGCACATATTCTGCCTCACCCTGACCCAGTGTCGCACTGACAAGCGACCCTGAGTGTTTCTGACTTATATTTCGTTTTTTGGCAAGATTTTGAATCCGGTTTTATTAGAAACCTGTTGACGGATGCGAGAACTCTGGCGGCAAGGGAATTTGTTTATCGTAGTGGTTGACGAGATCGTTAACGGAAGCTGAAATTAAGGCAGCCAGCTCTGACGGCGACGTGCTTTCAAGGTGAAAACGTGAGAATTGCAATAAATAAAATTCTGGTTTGACGTGAGCAATGCCTCCAACTGGATGGGGCGTGTGACGCGACCGAGAGATGCTGTTGGAACAATGATGGTTTAAAGTTTTCAAGCCGAATTTTGGTTTTGGCTGGGCACGTAGCCTGGATTAAAATCTGCCGCTAAAGTGGACAAATTGCAAATTAGCATTCTCAAGCGATAATTTGAGCACTGAAATCATCTACATTCCAGCAGCTTGACGAACTTGAGATGTATTCACGGGATTATAATTGTAGACGTTATGTCTGCTCGTGCCTCGGATATGGACAGCAAACGATTTAAGGACGATGCTGTTCGGCTTTGCACGAGGAATGTGAAGTCCCTTAACAGACTGCGTTCAGCCGAAGATCTTCTGAAGGCCCTGGGGTGGTATAAAGGAGACACCGACGCAATCCAGGAAGTGCGATAAGATGGGCCCCGTAGAAGAACGATAAGAAACTGCGATGTCTACTACAGTGGAGGCTACAGAGAGATGGCAGCGTTTATTTGGATGCGGGTTTGTTCTTCCAGGCAGACCTAGGCGTAAGGTCTTAAGCTATGAGCGCTAAAGCGAACGTCTCATGACATTCCGCGTCAAAGCTTTCAGAAACATTAGCCTGATCTACGCCCACGTCTCCACGGAGGGGAAATTTGACAACATCAAGGGTGACTTCTATGATCTCCTAGAAAATCATACGATTGATGTCCCAGCTACGTTCAACCAAGATCGTTCTAGGAGACTTCAGAGCTCAGTTGGGAAAGGAGAACATCTGTCCTGGAGTCGTTGGGAAACACAGCCTGCACGATAACACAAACGGGCTCAGGGTGTTAGATTTCTGGGCGGAATTGACATCGGAGTACGTTTTGACTTCGGAAAGCTACAATCACTCATTTCTACTCAATTTGGACGATGATAGACAAGAATTCCGTCCCCTAACTTAGACAAGGTGAGGATAGCAATATCGAAGATAAGGTCGAACAAAGCTGCTGACGAGGACTGACTGTCCCCAGAAATATTTAAAGCAGCTGGAGATGACCTAATTGGGCGCATGCACCAGCTCATCTGTTGGAGGAAACATGCCCGATGAGTGGAATTTTAGCGTCGTTTGCCCGGATCACAAGCGCCAACTACCGAGGGATTAGTCTCCTCAACATCGCATACAAGGTCCTCTCTGCCATATTGTGTGTGCGTCTGAAACCGTTTGTCCATGACCTGATAGGTCCCTATCAGTGTGGTTTCAGACCAGGCAAGTCCTAGACTAGACATTAAGGCAGATCCTGGAAAAGACCCAAGAAGTGCAAATCGACACCTACCACCTATTCGTCGATTTCAAGGCCGCATATGTGTGCATAGAGACAAGCTACTCAGGGCCATGTCTAGTTTTGGCATTCCTACCAAACTCGTCAGATTGTGTAGGATGACGATGGAGAACTCTCGCTGCTCCGTCAAGGTCGGTACCGAACTCACCGAGACCTTCAATATCAAAAAAGGTTTTAGACAAAGCTAGACCCAGTCATGTGACTTCTTCAACATCATCCTGGAAAAGATTGTGCGTAACTCACAAGTCAACGCCAAAGGCACGATCTTCCAGAAGTCAGTTCATTTGCTAGCTTACGCTGATGACATTGACGTGATTGGACGAACACAGCGAGCGTTGAAGTCTCGGACAGAGCGTCACACTAGGCAGCAGAAACTTCGAGGTAATCAAGGACTTCGTCTATCTCGGCTCCGTGGTAATCAGGGACAAAAACATCAGTTCCGAAATCAAACACAGAATCACTCTTGCCAATCGCTGTTTCTTTGGACAATTGAGTAATAAAGCCCTATCTCGAAGGACCAAAGTGACTTTGTACAACACCTTGACCATCCCAGTCCTGCTTTACGGCGCAGAAACCTGGACGCTACTAAAAGCGGATGAGGAAGCCCTTGGTCTCTTCGAGACAAAAGTTTTGCGTGCGATTTTTACTCGTGTTGGTGTTGATGGCATCTGGAAGAGAAGATTTAACGACGAACTCTATGGGCTGTACAGCGACATGCGCTTGATCAAGCGTCTACGGATTCAACGCTTGAGACGGCTAGACCATGTAGGGCGTATGGACACCACTGCTCTGGCCCGAAAAGTCTTTGAATCCTAGCCATTGGGACAACGCAATAAAGGACGGCCTAGAATAAGGTGGTGCACACAAGTGCAGAAGGACCTCAATCAACTTGGAGTATGCATATGGAGGCATGTTGGTTGAGGCCCAGGTCCATCCAGGACTGTAGCGCCACAGGAAGAAGAAGAAGGTAAGAGAATTTCTTTTGACGTAAAGGCGTTGTTTTATTACAACTATTATAATGGTAAAAGTGTGAAGGAAATGGCCGAGATGTTTGGTTTATATATCTAAGAAAACCGTTTACAATATAAATTACTGAGCAGAACGTAAAAATCGGTTAGAAAATATTGCACCAAAAGGCAGGCCAATAAAGTTATCGGACAGAAAATAAAAAAAAACGCTGTTTAACAAAAAAAGTGAATGAAAACCCTCAAATATCCATTCGAGCTTTGTCCAGAGAAATAAACCAAGAGTGCGGTGTACAAGTTTTTAACGAAACTGTAAGGCAAGTGCTGGTAAAGTATGAGTACACATCAAGAGTTTAACGGAAAAAAAAACATTACTTTCGTCTCAAAATGTACAAAAACGCTTATCATTCGCTAAAGAGTATCGCATGCAACCGAACGAGTACTGGGATGATCTCATATTTGAAACAATAGTAATGTTGTATTACAAGGAGGGGCCCAATAGAGTGTGGCGCAAACCTTTAAAATCGTTGCTTTACGAGAACATCACTGTGGGCGCGACAGTCCACAGGGGGACCACGGCCTAGCTTGCTCATCAACTAATTGTGCTGTGCGCTCAACTTTTCTTTCACGAGTAGAAGGGACCTACATTTTTTTGCCGACTTTGAACGGCGAAGTTTGAGAAGCTTTCTTAGACAGTTATTACTCTTTGAGTAAGGTGTTCAGCCGGGAATCGAACCTAGACCCTTCGGCGTCGGAACATCATTCCAACCGTTAAATTTGGTAAGTTATCTGTGATGGAGTGGGGATGCATATCCAGCAAAGGCGCCGGGGACATAGTTTTAATTGAAAATACCATGGGCGTAAAGAAGTACTTGAGCATTTTGCAATCTCATTTACTTTTTAGTGCCAACAATTTTTGTTTTAAAGGCGGTGTTCTATCAAGACAACGATCCGAAACACAAAGAACTTACGGTGAAAACGTAGCTGCTTTATAACTGAACCAAAGTATTGGATACATCTGCTCAGAGCCCAGACCTTGAACCCAATAAAAAATCTATGGGCACATTTGAAAAAGAAGGTAGCAAAAAGGAGCCCCAGAAATAGAAACCAACTAATACAGTACATCAATGAACAGTGGGTTAACATTCCAAATAATTATGATATAAAAAAGTAAATTGGATCAATGACAAAGCGGCTAAAGGCGGTTTTTCATGTTAAAGGTGGTCACACCAAATACTAACATGCAAATTTTGCAAAATTCATAAGCTTATGAATCAAAATAATTTTATAATTAAGTTTGAAGGTTGCCTTTTATATTTCGGGATTGGGCAATTCTAGTGTTGCAATCTGGCAACTGCCAGCTCTATCGTAAAGTTTGACATTTTTGAGCTCTCCAAAATCAGTTGATGTTCCAGAAACCATTGATGCTGTGCTCCAACTGATATTGGAAGATCGTCATGTGACCTATCGTGGGATTGAGACAACCTCAGGCATTAGTAGGACCAGCATACATTCAATATTGCGTGAACATTTGACCGTCAAAAAAATTTGTTCGCGTTGGATCCCACACAATTTGTCAAACTCTCAAAAAAAGGCTCGTGTCGATTGGTTTAAAAAAATGCTCCAAAAATACGATCGCGGTGCTTCGGAACACGTCTGACATCGTGACAGATGATGAACCGTGGTTTTGCGCGAATGAGCTCAAAATTAAACGGCAGTCGACTGTATGGGTTTTTCAAATTGAGCCAAACCCAACAAAAGCTGCTCGCGAACGAAGCACTTCCTAGCAAATGGTCGCCTTTTTTTTCGGAAAAACTGGACATGTAGCAGCCGTACCACTAGAACAACGTAAAACAGTCAATTCTGAGTCGTACACAACCATTCGTTTACCAGTTGTCTTCCAAAAAATCAGGAAAAGCAACCGCCGAAAACGGATCACTCTTCACCACTAAAACGAGAGCTCTCACACATCGGCTAAAACAACTGCATTTTTGAGCATTCAAAGCATCGATTTGCTGAGTCATCCGATGTATAGTCCTGACTTGGCACCGAATGACTTCTTTTTATTCCCGTACGTAAAAAATAAAATGACAGGTCAACGTTTTTCGACACCTGAAGAAGCGGTTGATTCGAATGAAAGTGACAAAAGTGCTTCGACAATTGGTTCAAACGCATGCAAAAGTGTATAGATCTCAATGGGGAATATCTTGAAAAAAAATAAAGCTATTTTCGATGATTTATATTTGGTTTTGTTCTCTAATTCCGAAATATAAAATACAACCCTCGTATAGTATTAAGAAGTGTAAAGACTTTCTTGACAGTTAAATTTTTGTCCCTTTCTGCTGTTTGTTTTTTTTTTTGTTATTCTTATTTTTTTTATAATTGGCGCGCACTAAAGGGATTGCTTATATCCTTAAATGACTGGAATTAAGTCACAGCACGGGCCGAAGGTAAACAGGACGAGAGGGAAAGGAGGTACCGATGGACATTGGTTTTAAATGCCTGTGGATTGTAATGGGGGGGAAAAATTGGGCTGGGAAGAGCATTCCATATTCGTATGGTGCGGCTAAAGAACGTGTCTCTAAACTTAACTGTACGCCTGAAGGTGGGCTTAAGGGTGGTGAGCATTCCTAGCGAGGCGGGTATTGCGGGTGAATTGTTGAGGAGGAGGAATGCAGCTGGCTAACTCGTTAGAGCAGTTTTTGTTAAAATAGCGATAGAATAGTGATAGAGATGCAACATTACGTCGATGTTCAAGTGAGTGGATTGACTTCACAGCATTATTATCACCAATGAGTTTAATCGCTCGCTGTTGGAATGTATCTAATAGGTGTAGAGAGGTCTAAGGAGCACCGGACCAGATAGGAGCGTTGTACCCAAGCTTTGGGCAGATGTACGCCTTATATATTGTTGCCACGTCAGAAGAGGGGAAGTATTTCTTGTATCGCTTTAAGAAACCTAGACATTTCGGTTCATTTTTGGCGATCTCGAATATGTCATCGTTCCAACTTAGTTAGTTGAGTTGATACACGTACCGAGGACGGAAAGCCGTTCAGTTTCAACAATGCAGAAACAATTCAGAAATAATGGGAGGTTGTTTTGAGAACGCTTGAGTAACAGTAGACAGCACTGAGTTTTGGAAGCATTCATTTCCATTTTATTCTTTTCAACCCAATCAATTATGCTGTCAAGATCGGAATTTAATGAGCTTAACATACTCTGCCGTTCCAAGTCAATGGCCAAAGAGGAGGGACGAGAGCTGAGGAGCGAATATGAAAAGCTGAGGGTACTGCCATCAGCGAAGGAGTGAATTGGATTAGAAGTGACAGACAGGAGATCATTTATGAAAATGAGGAAGAGTGTCTGAGACAGAACGGAGCCCTGGGGAACACCAGTATTAATATGGTGAATATCAGACTTGAACCCATCCAATACAACTTGTATTGAACGGGTCGAAAGGTAATTTCTAATCCATTGAAGAAGAGACTCATCGACGCCAAAAGCACGCATTTTCGACAAGAGAGCCTGATGCCAGACTCTGTCAAATGCTTGCTTTCAAACATGGAGTTTTGTTTATGTTATTTACATTTAAAAACATGAAGTATGGAAATAAATAAATTTTGTGAAATAAAGTTTATAGAAGTGTTTAATATAAAAGCGAGAAAGTAGAAATTTTTGTTTTTTTTTTACCTAGTGTACACACTTTCTTGACAAACTGTGAATTAATTGTCATCCGATCGTATGATCTGCCTGAAATGTCTCCACCTTATGACAATGAAATACTACCAATTTAAGTCATTAATAAGAGAGATCTAATACAGAGTGGATGTGTTTCTTTCGTTGTCTTCGAGTTGCTACATTTTCTTCTAGTCTTTTTTTATGAAAATGGAGAAACATGCGAGATGACCTTTCCTTACGATAAGACGAATAATTATTGTATTCTCGACTGTTGCATCTCTACAACGGTTCGAATGTGAAGACTAGAGACAACATTCCCACCCACATACGCTTGCTAATCGCAGCCATTTTACCTTGTCTAAACAGCATAGCGTCTTTTGCCAGATTGAATTGAAATTCGTACGATATAGGACTGTGGACACTTAGATATGAGTATATTACCAAAAAACCATTTTATTATAAAAGGGTCTCCTAGAAGAAATCAGAGAAGTTATAAGCAACTCAAAAACAAGTAAAGCACCTGGTATTGATCGCATCCCGTTTGTTCTATAAAAATTGCACTTATGAATTTATGAATTTTTTCACAATTGAATTTAACCGAATATTTGACTCTGCTAATATCCCCGATATATTCAGAAAAGCAATAATTTTTTATCTACACAAAAAAGGTGATTACAGGGACCCGAAGAACTACAGAGGAATCACATTTTTAAACACCTCTGTCAAGCTGTTTGTCTCATTAATTTACAAAAGATTGCATGATTGCGTTCAAGAACATAACATCCTTAAAGAATTTCAAGCTGGATTTAGAAAAAGTTATTCTACAATCGACCAGATATTCTGCTTAACAAACATTGCCGAAACATATAAGAGAAAGAAAAAAAAGTTGTGCGCCTTTTTCGTAGATTTTCAAGCAGCGTTTGATTCAATACCACGTGAAGCACTCTTTTTCAAGTTTTCGAAAATCGGCGTATCAAGCAAAGTTATAAGAATTCTGAGATCCTTGTATGAGAACAATATTGCATATGTATGGGATGGGGACTTAATTTCCGACGAGTGTGAAACTTCAATGGGTGTTAAACAAGGCTGTACTCTATGGGCACTACTTTTTATACTATACATCAATGATATAACAGATGATGTCAAAGGTGGAATAAGATTCAACGATGTATCCATTCCCTAAAAGAGCTATCTGTTCGATTTGGGAACGTTGCTTCAAAAATAAATATGTATCGAAAAGTGCAAAACAAACTTTATTCCACTCAACTGCAGCTTCAATAATGCTCTACGGAGCTCAGGTATGGGGCTACAAAGGCTATGATGGTGTGGAAAAATTCCTTCGCTACTTTTTGAAGAAGATCTTTCGGTTACCAAAAAATACCCCCAACTATATGCTACATATTGAAACGGGAACTCCTCCGTTGCTCTTGTATACCATCAAAATGCACTTCAACTATATTTTAAAAATACTACAGATGAGCGAATGCAGATTACCAAACGTAGTTTTAAGAAGTATAATCAGAACAAACGGATACATTTGCGAGGAATGGAAAAAAACAGCTTCTGAATGCGGTCTAAATCTGTCTATTGAGGCGGACGAGCCTCCTCATCTTTTAAGAAAAAAATTTAACTCTGTTTTGGAGAATTTTGGTAGACACACATATGACAAATATGTCGAAGAAGCTAAATCTTCACCGTTTAGGAACTACTACAGCAAACTAAACCATTTTTTAAATGAAAAAACATACTTCCTTGACAGTCACTCAATCGAAAAAATAAGCACAATTTTTAAACTGAGAGGAGAACTCGTTCAGTTAAACTTTATCCCCCACAGACCAGATTTACCAATTCTTTGTAACCTATGTAACATGAGGAAGAGAGAAGACATCTTTCATTTTATTGGTGATTGTCCGATTCTAAAAGAATTTCGACTAGCAATTTTCGAAAAACTTTTTTTAGACGAATATGAAGTAATGTGCATCTTAAATGGAGAAAAGGGATGGAAGGCCTTATACGATTATTCAGTAGCAGCACTTTGTTATAGAAAACGTATCATAGATGGAGATTTTTAATGTAAAACGTATGCATGTATTTTGTCAACCTGGTAGACGGCCATTGGCCAAACCATAAATGACTTAGGTTAAACTTTACATTGTAAAACATTTATTGAAAATAAAAGTCAAACTAACTAACTAACTAACTAACTAAAAGGGTCTCTGATTTCGACTTAAAATGGAAGACTGAAAATTCAATACAACAAAAACAATAACATAGCGGTCGGGGACACAAGCGAACCAAGTAAGGATAGTTGAAAGCAGCATGCTGTTCAGGAATGTGATGCTGCAATAGATAAGCTTACACTCTGATTCATCAAGGATTGCCGATTTGATAAGTGAGTGCATAAGTCTACAGAAGCAGGTTGAGGTAAATTATTAGTTTTGTGTTTTGGTTGGCAATACTGTTCCTGACCAGACACACGCGCCCTTTGAAAACCAATTTACATTTTTGACAAGTACATATTTTGATTTTTTGTAAAACGCTGTTTTTAAAATCAAAGTAAACTATATGAAGAGTTAACTGCTTGAAGGCGACGAAGTATAGTAATTCAAAAGAATAAATACTGTGGTGAATTAGTGTCAAAAATATTTATTATTTTACCACAAGCCAAGATTGTATCAAAATAATTCAAACGCTCTACACCCTGTACAACATTCAGTTCTAACACCACAGTAGTGTACTACAATTTTCCAACTGCAACCAATGACACAAACCAGTATAGCTTCACCAACGCCACCATCAAGCAGAAGCGTACACACAACATAATTCTCCACTTTTTTGTATTCTGTGGTGCTTTTTTTCTCAACAACTTGAGTGCGTTTTCCGCAAAACAACACTCTCTCGCTCGTACTCTACACTCTCCATTGGCTTTTGTGCTCTCTCGCCGTCCATTCGCACCCAGGACAAGCGGACAGCGAAACGGCAAAGCCGAACATCGAAAATGGCGATAAATGTCAGACGACAGAAGTGAACAAGTGTTGTATGTTATCGGCTCTGTTCAACACAGTCGCGGGCATAACACTAATTTTATTTGTGATTCATTATTTTTATTACATAATTAATGCAATAGCCGGTGATAGAATGCAATCCGACGACGCTAAGTACATAAAAAAGTGAGTTTCGCCCAGCCAGCCATCCGAAAACGATCGGAATTAATCGCGAGTGCAGCGAGCATAAATTTCCCCCTCATCCCCTAGTGGGAGCTACCCGATACGTGCATGTACATATTCGCGAGCAGTTGTATCGATTTTTTCCTCTCGATTTTTACACAAATTTTTTTCGCTTTTCCGTTTGTTGTCTTTTAGTTTACATATTTTGTTTTCTTGCTGTTAGTTAGTTTTTCGTGTTTCGCGGCGATCCGTGCTGAAATTTGTATTTTGAATGAATGAGAAGTGTTGTTGTTTTTGCAGTGGTTTTGAAAAGTTCTCAAAGAAAGTTTTGTTTTTCTTTTTCCGCTCGGAAGACGCTGGAAAGGTGGCACCATCGAACCACATCCAACGGATAAAGCGCTCATAGTCAACTATCAGCTGGAGGCGACGGTCTTTGGGGAGCCCAACAACCCCATGATCGAGGAGAAAAAGGTAGGACACAAACAATTTTGTCATCATCGGTTTGTCCGTTTCCATGTGTGTAGCGTGTATTGATTTTCCCAGGCGGCAGACCATCAAATCACAGGGACGGGTGGTTGGCTTTCAAGGGGGAACACAAAGATTCCTGAGAGCAGGTCGATTTTGACGTAAGCAGCGACGACCAAGCAAGCCCCATCACACTCGGATTTCGAATCCACCTCAAAACGCTTGTTGGGAAAATTTCATTCGTTTCCATTTATTTTTGTTGCCATGACTCACAGGAGTCCGGCCGAGGGGTGGTTGTAGCGAGAACGGCAGCACGACTCATGTTGATTTTTCCTCGCTCGATTATTCGCTGAACGATGTCTGGGAATGGGAATGAGAATGAGAGTGCCCGGCCGTCAGGAGCCCGATGGCTGGCTGGCACTGTAGCAGACTCTATAATGTGCCGAAGCATGGGCAGCACTCACTGCTGGAAGGAGAACATGCAGTGAATTAGTAAAATTAATGCTGGTGGCGAGGAACGAGGAAGTGAGTGCACCACACAAAGACGTCTAGTTCCCGGTGCAAGGGGAATTACATTCGCTCTATTGATAAGAGCTTCTTGGCACTTTGTGTTTCCTGGGCCACGAGAGTGACGGATTGAACGAAGAAATTGCTCATGAGCGAATTGTTTATTTTTAGTCACGGCTATCCTATCCAAATCATTGAGCAGCAATCCAGCTTGTGTTGTGGACAAATCGCCTTGCTATGTTGTCTACAGCCTGTAGCCGATGTCTGCTTTCTATTTATACAGTCGCGAGATAATTTATTTTTATTTCGGAAGTCAGCTCAACCTTGGCCTTCTTCGAGAGAGGGCATTACCTGTGGTGGATGACTTCGCTCGCTTGCGATTGGGATCTCAGATTGTGACAAGAATGAGAAAACATATGTTTGAGGTCGAGGCAATACCATGGGAAAGTGTAACGACCTTGAACATCTTTTTCGGAATCAGGGGCAGGGCAGATAAGAATCCACCTCGCACGTACTGATTCTGTAAGGGCAAGCAGTGAATTGAAGAAAGATTCGATTTGATGAAACGAGAGTGAAAGTAATTGGACCTGATGTGTTTGGCTTGGGAGGTAACGAGTTTCTTGTGTGTGTAAAGATTATTTTTGGCTAACTTTGATTAATGAATTCCCAAATTTATAATGGAGCGTGCTTCATAGGCGAAGGGGTTTATTGTGTGTAATTTTTCTTCAACCTTTTGAAAGGTAGATTTGTTTTGTTTTTACCAGGAATAAAGCACATTAAGAAGAAGTTTGTTTACATAAACAAATTATTTGTAAGATGACTGAAATGAATTGAATTGATTTGAATTATTGTGGTATTTGGTGTAGAAATCAGTTGCTTTTGGTTACTTACAATTTACAATTCTAAAGAAACTTATGTACGACACTGTTTTACAACCTTTATCAACACGAGTATGACTCTTTGTTAAACTTTCTATGGATGAAGAGGCAAGTTGCTTTGTACGCACATATTTGGTATTTTAATTTACTTGGAGGGTTCTATCGACATAACCGTATTTTACAGTTTCTAATGCCATGAAATCAGACACTAATGATTATGTGTAAGGACATAAGTAAAACAAGTCCTTCAATTAAATTTCATAACTATGTGAAGCAGTGCAGGAACCTAAATATCTTAAATTTTCCAAACCACTAGCAATGGTTTGTATTTCTTAATTTACGACAAATTTAGGTTTATATCTGGAAGTTTTGTGGCCGCCGTGGCGTAGTGGGTACATTATGACGCTCCCACGCCGAAGGGTCTCGGTTCGATTCCCGGCTGAACACCTCGAATTTTTCACGGCACTACCTCTTTCGAGCTGCTGACAACACTCAAAGAGTAATAACTGTCTAAGAAAGCTTCTCAAAGTTTTATATGAGTAATTATTGGAGGCAGAAGAAAAAGGAAATTTTGAGGCATCATTCCTAATCAAACTCTTTTTGGCAAAATTTCTAGAACAGCTCTTATTTGTCCTCGTGGTCCATAAAGTCACTTTAGAATATAAGTAATGGCTCCGGGCTTTAATGCGTTTTCGTGTTGTCCTTGTGTCCGCCAGAAGATAGGTCATTTGGAGACTATCGATGCTGGTCAAGAAAGCTCTTAGTGCATTTTCATTTTTACAATCCAAGTAGGGGCATCTTAGCCCAGACTCGGTAATGCTGATTCCAGTTATTCAAAGCCTGCGGTCACTTGGTATTTGTAAAGAAATATCGTCCTGGTTGAACCTAGATGCTGGAATTCGAAAATTCTCAGCTGCAGTGTTTTGTTCCATTCGCTAGATGGGGCCGAGTCAGTTAAGTCAACGGTATTTTGTCCAACAGACTACGTCCACACCAAGTTGGAATTCCGCCAGCCTTCTCCCAGTCTCCGACGTGGAGTTTTTCTTTCAAAGACTTTAACAATCAACTCATTCATATTCGTTTGTCTTCCAGTTTTCGGCTTCATATTTCTGACTGACAGGATAAGCCTTACCACCCAAGCTGTTTAAACAAACCGAAATAGAATCGATTGTCAAGGGATATCCTACGACGCATTGCCGCTTTGACAGCGTTCAAGTTCGCTTTGAGGTAGATAGATACCAGCGTCGGTCGAAAGTGACGTTTTGTCACAGTTTTTGCTTCACAGCTTCTTCTTTTTCGTGTGGTGTTGTAGTCAGAGGTTGATCTGGAAATCAACTAACATGCCTCGACGGCGTCCATTTGGTTTTATCCTCGTTGACTTTAAGATCTTCGCACTAAAACTTTTCTTTGATTGCAGTGAAAGCTTCTTCGATGGCGGCTTGGTAGGAACGCCCGACGATATTGATAACATCTGCATGCCCCAGCAGTTGTACTGATTTAAAAGACAGCACCTTTCCGTTCAACCTCTCCTTCCCAGAACAGGATTGAAGAAGTCAACGCATCTCCTTGATGAAACTCATTGTAGGTTTCAATTGGTTCTGCGGTTCTTGAGCCTGTCTACTATATGCTTCGTGAGTCTTGTGGCGTTGTGGCATACAACCGGATCTTGAATTGGCCATCGCATCAAAAAGTACTTGGCGATGCAGGCTGTGGCTGGCTATGCGACTTTAAAGTCCACGAAAAGGTGTTGTGAATCGACTTAGAACAGGGAGAGAGAGAGAGAGAACGCTGGTCTCTTTCGGGATTTTCTTTAGTGTGAAAATTTGGTCTATTGTCTATTGTTTTAGGAAGCCGCACTGGTACGTGTAATGGAATAAACAGCTTAGAGTCACCACAGAGTTGAAAGGGTCAGTCTTCTGGTGGCATTCCTGAACATGGGGCAATTCAAAGTGTAGTAAGACAGAATATAACTTTGGCAAAACGAAAGTATTTTTGTAGAGAACAATTTGGTATTTTTTAGCTCTGTAAAACATTCCGGCTTCCTTTCTGGTCTAATGGTTGTAGAGAGAGACCTGGAAGTGTTTATTTCCATTCATTGAACCCAATTAAAAATACTTTTCTTCAGTTTTGCATGACTAGAGGGAGAAATCTAAGAACGAGGATGGATAGTACATTCATAAGGAGCATTTCCAAATGGATTCTAATGCTTGTTGCCTCATTAATTCATTTCCTGCTTCTCTGTTGCACGTCCACAGACTGAAACTGAAGAAGGCCCTTGCTTAGAAATAAAATCCAAAACGTCCACTAGCAGTCTGGTCAGTTCTTCCGTGTTCGACTGCAATTTGTCTTCAACACTTCAAGCGCAAGGTCTTAGAGCACTGCAAAAAAGAAACTGCGTGACGGCGAAGGAAAGTTATCGTCTTCGAATGGAAAAACCACTTCTTTCTTGCTTTGCCTACAATTTGGTCTTGAAAGCGTTTGCATGGAGCCGCTGAGCAAAAAACAATATGTCCTCACATTCATTCCACGACAAGAAAGTGTTTATAAGACTGTCTAGACTGAGAAATTGCTACGGTGCTCGTTGTAAGGACGCCCGTAAAGCGATAAAGTGTGTTTGCAACCACGTAGAGGGAATGGAGCTATTCCCGATTCACGTAAAGATTAGAGACTCCCGCCCACCGTGACTCACTTCGGTTTAGTGGCGATGACTTGTGGAAAACGAAATCTCTCTGGTTTATGGCTTTATGCAGTCTGAGGAGCATCAACTGGCGCCGCTTCTTATGTACCATTGGAGTTTGTTTGTTTGTTTAACTGATGACGGAGCAGTGCTTTTTATGCCCTCGCAAGTATGCTTGACAATGGTGGTAGTGATGACTGGCCTTTGGAGTGAACTTGACTTCCGACACGCATTTTGGCAGAACTTCGCTTGCGTCAGAATCAGAGCAGACAAAAGTGTGCCCCCCGTCTAATTCTGTGCCATACATGGGCTTTTTATCGCCTTCCCGGAAAGCAGAAATTCCTTCTACGGAGCGAGGAAGTGTCCGAGACGTTTTTTATCACTTCAACTGAACCAACTGGCCGTTTACCCTGAAATCTGTCACCTGGAGGGACGGTAATTTCCTCGCTCCGTGCTCCGCACTCTTCTGCGTTTCGAAACGCACACGAGTCTTCCCGTCTGTTAGTCATACCCGCAAGACTACGCGGTGCGCTAAAGGCGTTTGTTGCGGGAATGGCGCAGAGCTCCAACCAAACGATAGACTGGCAGCCGATTACCAACGTTACATTGGAATTTCTGCTGCCATATTAGGAAACGTCAGTTCCACTTGAAGACAGTGACGAGGCGGCGGCTGTGGCATATAGTGATTCCAACTTGAACGTTTTGCGGCTCGCTTTCGAGACCTTCACGGTGTTTGTTGAACTTTAACGAGCATGCGAGGGAATCGCAAAAAGCGCGCGCCGCACTCCCTAATGAACTAGATGTTGCGTAAATATTGATCTAACCGCGCACACACTTGCGGCAGCTTTACATCGGCTGTTTTGTTTCGCTGCTGGCCGGGGTAAATTAGCCAAGTCTGAGTTGGAAAGCCAAAACCGCGATGATCCCGCATCATTACCAGCAACTTCCTTCACTCGATGCGTTCGAGCGAGAAGAGTGTTTTTTTTTGGTCGTTTTTTTTTTGCGGTCTTGTGTGCGATTTTTTGAGAGTTTTTCAGTTTTCGGTTGGCTTTGCATTTGGGAGCTCAGCGCTATCAAGTGAATTTAATTAGGGGAGATATCTGAAATAAGCGATTTCAACGGACTGGTGAAGAAGGTCACGCGGTGCTGCGGCAATCGCGGCGGGGACAGATAAGAGAGGAAACGTAATTGAATGAATCTCGACGAGTCAATGGCTAAATTAGCGGCACTTAGTTGTTTGTCAAATACGAAGAGGGTCTGAGTTGTTTGGCGACGAGTTTGGTTTTCAGCAGATTCACAACCGATGGGCTTTTGAGTGTGCAATGGAGACGGAGGTTGAGATAAGTAGTTTTCTGGTTATCTTCAAGGAGACAGAGTGAGTGTTTTGGGGGGGGGGGGGGGATGTTGTTTAGTTTGGAATGACATTTTTGCTTTGATTGTTAACTGCACGCTTGTGATGGGCTGGAATATATTGAAGTACCAGTTACGAAAAAATCTTAAGTAGATCTTGAGATCTTGGTTATGAGTTTTCTTATCGTGACATTTTACACCGTTTGTAATATTTGTGGATAGCTTGAAGTTTTTTTTTTACAGTGAATGGTTTCTGTGTAGAAATTGAAGTTTGTCAATTGGTGCTGTTTGGAAATATATTATATGGTAAATGTGTACGCAAGTCTCATGACAGTCTTGGCGTAGGGGGTAAAGTGCCTCCCTGCACTAAACGCATCACATTTTTTAGCGGAGCGACATCATTCGAGCTGCTGACAATGCTCAAAGAGTACTTATGGCTTATGAAAAAAACCCTTTTCAATATCGCCCTTTGGAGTGGATAAAAGACTGTAGATCCCCACTACTTGTGAGGGGAAAGTAGCACGCACCACATGAGAAATCGTTGAGGAAGCTTTATCTCTTGTGGATTATCACATCATATACAGCCGTTGACAACTAATTAGAAACGAGGGCAGTATTGTAGCGTTTGCTCATATGCCGATTACAACACACCAGTAACGTCAATAATCGATTTTAATTCGTGACTAAATTACAAAATTTGCAGAACTCGCCAATCAAAATCTTACACATGGTCTCGAGCCCAGTCACTGATAGCTGCCTCAACCTTTCGTTTAGTGCTGCCGAAATCGAATAAATCAGATCTATAAATTCTCCGGAAGTCTGTCATGTTATTTATTCCTGGAGCAGTCTTGAATGCACAACCTCCATTGGGGGAAGCTCCATTCATATCAAAAACGCATAAAAATTTAAAACCTCGCATCTGCTTCAAGGCGCTGTTCACATTTAAATCCAGAATTTAATAATAAAGGGTGTCCCAACAAGAACGCAAGATTTAAATTTTAAATAAAACGCAGGTATTTAAAAAAATCGTGAATTCCTTATTTTATCGTAAAGCAGACATGATGAGTTTATGTGTGGAATAACACATCAGCCAGATGGCCGCCGAGGCCTTCGTGGCACATATGCGATCTTTTAATGAAATTTTCAATGACCATTTTGCATAAATGCTGCGGTATTTCATTAATACAGCGTCCAATTTCCTCTTTTAAGGCGTGAGTTTTCGTCGGCTTATTCGCATAAACCATCGACTTCAAAAAACTCCCCAATGCTGTTAAATCGCACGATCTAGGTGGCCAATTCTGGTCTCCAAAACGCGAAATAACACGACCGGGAAATGACTAATGCAGCAAGTGAATTGTTGTTTTGGCTGTATGAGATGTGGCGCGGTCTTGTCGAAACCACATCCCCTCCACATTCATTTCTTCAATTGTAGGCACGAAAAAATTGGTTATTATTTCACGATACCGAACACCATTGACTCTTTGCGCTTGACCTGACTAACTTTCATAAAAAAAGGTCCAATGATTCCTCCAGCCTAATTTTCGGGCAATCGACCTGTTCGAAGGCGCGTTATTGTCTTTACATCAGGTACAGACCCAGTTTCAGCAATTTTTTCCATTAATCGCTTTACAGTTGACTCTTTTGGAGCATTATTGCGAACTGTAGCCGCAAAACTTTCACAATTTTGGTAAAACAATTTCACAATGAGAATGCGTTCCTCGTTCGTGTAACCTTATACCTTCTACAAACAATAATAATAATTGCTCAAATGTCAAATGTTCAATGACATTTCGAATGGCGCCAAATTTAAATCTTGCGTTCTTGTTAGGACATTCTTTATAAATATATTATATATGTTCTAGAAGGCATTGGCATAAAAGGGCCGATGTCTTTTATGTTGTTATAGGACATCTGATTACGTTTATTTTGGGGTAACTCCGGGAAACTTTTAAACGTTCGGGTTGGAGCTTTATATACACAGACGGCTGGAAAACAGATGACAACCCAGCCTATGCAGTTGTTAATCAAAAAGGCTCGATCATTTCGCAAGGCATCCTACCGAACATCCCCTATATATACATCGCAGGAGCATTAGCTATACTCCACGCCGCTAAAAAATATTCCCAAACAAGAGGTAAGTGGATTATTTGCTTCGACAGTCTGTCTAATATAAAAGCCGTCGCAAATCCACAAAACGACTCTACAACCCCATCCAAAATTCGTGATATCCTCATCAAATCACAAACGAAGTTAAAGTTGCTTTGGACACCAGGCCATGTTGGAATTGTGGGCAATGAATATGCAGACGCTGCTTAGAATGCCGCACTCAAGACACCCATCCTCTCCTATTAACCCTTCTCTCAATGCGATCTAAAGAGATACATAAATTAAAAGTGCCAACAACAAATATTACGCGAGTGGGAGAATTATAAACATCACCACCAAATAATTAACCCTAATAAACTCAGCCAAAATTTCCAACCGATATACCTAAATCGGATATTAGGATGTATATCCGGCTCCGTCTTGGACACACCTTATTCCCTCGCCAGCACCTGCTCAAAAGGGTGTCTCCTCCAAACTGCCTCACCTGCCGCAGACCAGTAACCATCACCCACTTCTTAAGTCAATGCTTTTTATCAACGCAACCTGCAACACCGCAAAACAACCTCAACCACAATGTAGACCTACTATATCTCCTCAAGAAGCCAAACCAATCATTAATACTTTACAATATAGACGTAAGTTTTTCGAGGGCCGTACGTCGTCGCAACTATTTGGCCCCTATAGTTCTTTTGATTACAATTTTAATTGTACATTAATATTATAGTAAATAAATAAATTTTATTAACCTTATACCTTCTACAAACAAACAATAATAATTGTTCAAATGTCAAACAATGACAATTCGAATGGCGCCAAATTTAAATCTTGCGTTCTTGTTGGGGCACTTTTTATTTAATTCCCGTACTCGTTAATCCCACATAACAATTTTAGCACGCTTCCGCTGCCGGTTCGCATTACTTTTTCATCCCGCAGCGGGAGTTCGTGCTCGTTCACACAAAACGTGCTTCCACACTGCCACGCCTTACTCATTCCCCAAAAACGCTACAAGTTCGACAGGACACATATCGGTCATAACCAAGTTAAGTGTACGTGCCTGTCACTATTTTGTGCTGCCTCTGAAACGATGTCGACATTCCTTACGTGTGCAAACCCCCCGCAGATCGATGCAGCCACCCCCATCCGAGTTCTTTGGAACGACGGCAATACCTAGACCATTGTTACTGCAGCCAACAAAACCAGATGCAGCACATAGCTTGGCCTGTGACCCACTTAATCAGAGCACCTATCGATTAGTGAAACCGAAACGAGTTCACATGCAGACCAAAATAAAAACACAGCACACACATACAAGTATGTGCGATCGAATCGATACGCGTATCTTGCTTCCAATCGATTGAGGGTGCTGCGCCTAGCTTCCGCACGATGAGCTGCGATAAGCTAATCCGCTTAAGCCACTCTGCAGGGCAGTGGGATGTCAGACTAGTGTGCTATCGGACTTTGGTTATCGATTTCTTCTTCGATAATTGGGCTTAATTAAAATAACGCAATTGGTGCTTAACACGCACGCCAACTGCGGCCACACACGTTTGAGGCGGAGAGGAGGAGTGGTCAAGCATGTGCAGCCTTCCAAGGTCGTCCAAGAAACGCTACCTTGCCATGAGAAGGAATTCTGCGCCAGAACCAGCCATCGGGGAATTCGTAGCCCACTTAAAAGGATCGTTATTCGCCTTGTACGTGTGCGTTCGCTGTAAAATGTTTTCTTGAGGCTTTCGTGGAATGGACATCTGCAATTAGAGGCATGCGGCGATTGTGGTACCGCATGGAGTGAACGTTTTATCGTTTGAAATTAAAAGTGAATGTGCTGAGGGGTGGTTTGGATTTGAGGCGAATGCTTCATTTATTGCGTGACGTCGAGTAACATTTGCTTTTAATCACGGAGGTTTCATGCAAATCTGATGTACGTCATAAAAAATGATGAATGAGCTGAATGTGATTCATAATACAGCAAACAGCTTCATTCTGTGTGGTAGACACATTTACACACAGTTTTGAGCTTGCGAAACGTCTGTGTTGACTTGGAGCTCGGCAAAATGTTTGATTTGACTTCAAGTTGTCTTGGTTACTGGAAGCGAAAACTTGGAAAAAAGGGAAATGGTTTCGGAAAGGGTGACGTGATTTAACGGTAATCGATAACGATAAGTCGTTCAAACTCTTGTTTTTAAGAAAGATTGCGTTCATGCCATCTCAGCCTAGGTCGCCCACGGTTGCGTTGTCCCAATGTGTCGGATTAGAAGACCAGTCGGTCTGGAACATAGTGTCGTTCTACGTGACCTTGCACTCTTTAGCTTTGTACCCGAAATACTTGACTAGGCGCATGTCAGCTTACAGCGCATAAATTTCGTCGTTAAATCTTCTTCTCCAGATGCCATCAACGCAAACAGGACCAAAAATCGCACGCAAAACTTTTCTCTCGAAAAGACTAAGGGTTTCCTCATCCGCTTTTGGTAACGTCCATGTTTCCGTGCCATAAAGTAGGACTGGGATGACCAAGCTATTATATAAAGCGGGATTAGTCCTTCGAGAGGGGGCTTTACTACTCAATTCGGTCTTGAGCCCAGAGAAACAGGTGGCTCCGGGTTTGATTTTGCTACTGATGCTTCTATCCTTGACTGCCTTGAAAATTTTGCTGTCTCGTGTGAGTCTCTGCCCAAGAAGTTGATGTTGTGTGTCCTTTTTCGATGACAGCACTGACTTTGACAATGACTTTGACTTGCCATTATTTCACAAGATCCATTTAAAACACTTCCGCTTCAAAGCGAGGAAACGTTTCATTGACGCGGCAATTGAGGTGAATTTTGGAAGAACGCACAATCTTCTCAAGAATGTTGTTATAGAGTCAAATGACACGATGCCTTGTCCAAAACCTTTTTGACATTGAAGTTCCCGGTGAGTTCATTACCGACCTTGATGGAGCGGCGAGAGTACTCTACTCACTTTGCACACAGGTTTTAGCAATGTGGTGCCTTATAATCGGAGTGTTGACGTTTTTGTGTATTCTTTTGAAAATAAAGCCGATATGATATCTTATCGGCTTTATTTATGTGGAATATGTGGAACCCATCATGTAGACTAATTTACTTCATTGATTAATATCTCAGTTATCGCGTCATTGTAGAACACGACAATATCGAGTGTCGTTCAATAAGCAGATCTCCTAATACAACAACAAACTTCAAATGTGTTTCTTCAGCAAAAACATGAGAATAACAGGCAGATTGATGGGAAGATTTGCTGGCGAACTACACTTTATAACAGATTGTTCCCAACAGTAATTATTTGACAGTTATAATTTATATTCACCTAAGCCACTTTCACCTTGGAAACACTTGTGAAATATTGACTAATACTGTTAATGGGTTTTGAAGGTTGACGCTAAAAGAAAGGCAACGAAAAATTAGACAAACGATTAATGTCCATAAATAGTGTGGGCTGTTAACAGAAGTGTGGAGAGTAGCTCTTCCAAAGAGTTCCCATATTCAGCTTAATATATAAGGCTGCCAAATATCCGCCTTTTCAATTTTCCGGCTATGTAAAAAGCGCTACAGAGCTCGCATCTGGCAATCATTTGAAAGGCCTTGACATAACCTAGAAAACGACGCTATGCATGAGCTTGGATATTGCGTTCAACAGTTATAGACGTGTAAACATGGAGTTCGTCGTCGCCGTGGCGTAGTGGATAAAGTGCGACGTTCATACGCCGAAGGGTCTAGGTTCGACGACTGGCTCAACAACAATTTTTCGAATCTCTTCACCACCTCTTTCGAGCTTCTGACAACACTTAAAGAGTAATAACTGTCTAAGAAAGCTTCTCAAACTTAGCCATTCGGAGTCGGCAAAAAACTGTAGGTCCCTTCTACTCGTGAGAGAACAGTAGCGCGCACAACACGAGAAGTCGAGCAAGCTACGCCTTGGCCCCCTGTGGACTGTCGCGCCAACGATTATTGTTATTATTAAACATGGAATTCACAAACGCCGAAAGTCTTACTATTTTAAAGTTTTCCTTCGTTAAAGGCAAATCCGTTCGTGAGATTAATTTTGTTTTGGGGGATTGTACTCTATCACTTCGAATCGCGGAGGAATGGTTTTAACGATTCAGAGCCTGTGAAAACGACACCATGGCTAAGCCAGTCGGTGGAAGACCTGTAATGACGAATACCGATCGAATCATGGAAATCATCGAGTTAGACCGGTATGTGGCATCTCGTGACATCGCCCAGGAGATGGGAGTTAGTCACACAAACCATTTGAAACCATCTGCAGAAGGCTGGATATAAAAAAGCATGATGTTTGGGTGCTGCATTATTTGACGCAAAAAACCTTCTGGACCGAATCAGCACCTGCGATATGCTGCTGAAACGGAACAAACTCGAAACATTTTTGAAGCGGATGGTGACTGGCGATAAAAAATGAATCACACACGACAATATAAAGCAAAAACAGCCGTGGTTGAAGGCCAGTGAATCGTCCTAAACATTGGCCAAGCCGGGATTGACAGCTAGGAAGGTTTTGCTGTGTGTTTGGAGGGATTGGAAGGGAATCATCCACTATGAGCTGCTCCCATATGGCCAGACGCTTAATTCTACCATCTACAACTGGACCGCTTGAAGCAGACGATCGACCAGAAGAAGCGTCCAGAATTGGCCAACAGGAAGGGTGTAGTGTTCCACCACGACATGGCCAGACCACGCACTTCGTTGCTGACTCATCAGAAGCTACGGGAGCTCGGATGGGAGATTTTATAGCATCCACCAGACAGCCCGGACATAGCGCCAAGTGATTACCACCTGTTCCTGTCCATGGCAAACGCCCTTCTTGGTGTGAAGTTGAACTCAAAGGAAGCTTGTGAAAAGTGGCTGTCCGAGTTCTTCGCAAATAAGGAGGGTCGCTTCTACGTGAAGGGTATTATGAAGTTGCCGTCTAGATGGAAACAGATTATCGAACAAAACGGCTGATATTTGAATTAATCTGATCACTGTAACATTTTTTATGAAGCATTGAATAAAGAGCAAAACAGCGTTGGTTGGTTTAGGACAAGTGATAGAAACCTATCAACGCACTTAAGAAAATGTCTTCAAAAAGAAAACAAGAGAGTGTTATTTTTTTTATTGGAAAAAATGTTTCCCATCCCTCCTGCGATTTTGGAATTATAACACATAACCCAACAAGTGACAAGACTTACCAGTAAAAAAACATTTTCTAAACAAAACTTCAGCTTTATTCATCAACATAGTTTCCTTCAAGAGTGATACAGTTAGTCCAACGCTGCTCTACCATTTCGATTATAGAACGACTTTGTTTTGCCCTCAAAATAGGCTTCAGTCTCGGTGATCGACTCCTCTTTCGAGTCATTTTTTTTCAGCGAATATCTTTTTGAAGTCTGAAAAGAAGAAGTCGCTGAGGGACAGATCTGGAGAATACGGTGGGTGCGGAAGCAATTGAAAGCCCGATTCATGGCAGCCAACGACTTGTGACACGGTGCGTTGTTTTGGCGGGAGAGATTTTTTTTTCTTTTTCATATGGGACCTCCTTCAAATGCACCAGAAATGCCAAGTAGTATTCGCTGTTGACCCGTTTGCCTGTCTCAAAATAGTCGATGAATAAAATGCCATGCGCATCTTAAAATACGGACGCCAAAACCTTGTCAGCCGACCTTTGCGTTTTTGGAAAATTTGGGCGTGGTTCACCGGCTGCTGTGCACTCTGACTGCCGATTTGACTGAAGTGTGCTGGTGGATTCATGCTTCATCCATTGTGACATACATATGCAAAAACGCCTCTTTATTCTGGTGAAACAGCTCCAAACAGCTCTCAGAATCAACGATACGTTGTTGTTTTTGGTCCATTGTGAACAAACGCGGTACCCATTTCACGTTCAGCGACAGCTTTCTTATGGGCAAATGTTTATGCAAAATAGTGTGCACACTGCTTTCTGGTATTTTTAAGGTGTCAGCTATCTCACGCAATTTTAATTTGCGCTTTTCCAAAACGATTTTGTGTACTTTTTTGATGTTTCCAGGTGTAACCACCTCAATTGTTCTTCCAGGGTGTCCAGCATCGTTGGTGTCTGTACTTCTTCTTCTTCTTGTGGCGCTACAGTCCGGGGTGGACCTGGGCCTCAACCAACATGCCTCTCCAGCCAGCATGATCTTTCGCCAGCTGCCTCCACTCCAAGTTGGTTGAGGTCCTTCCCCACTTGCGTGCGCCATCTTAGCCTAGGCCGTCCTCTGTTGCGTTGTTCCAATGCCTCAGATTCGAAGTCTTCGGGCCGGGGCAGTGGTGTCGATACGCTCTACATGGCTCAGCCATCCTAAGCGTTGGTGTCTGTACGGTCACGTTTAAAGTCAGTATACCACCGACAAATAGTTGTTTTTGATGGAGCAGAACCCCTGTAACACTTTTCAAGCTATTGCTGAGGGTGCACCATGTTTTTTTCCATCAACAGACGTAATTCGGTTTCTTACATTGTTTTAATAATCGCAAAACAAGCATCACTTGAGGCACTGTCACTTGTAACCTAATAATCAGACTGTCATGACAGGCATCATTTGTGTGTTTTTTCTTCTTAAGAATAATATGGATTTTTTGTTAGTGGCGCCTACTGCATGCCAGTCCTGGAACTTATTGAGTGATGTGTTAACTGGATGGCGCCATAATCCAAAAGGGAACCAGGACCTAGCTTGCTCAGCAACTACTCGTGTTATGCGTACTAGTGTTCTTTCACGAGAAAAGCAGGCCTGCAGTTTTTAGAAGCCTTGTGGCCTTTCTTGAAGGCTACAAGAATGCACACCTTTTCTGGGTTCCTGGTGTCTGGGGGAATACTAGCAATGAATCCGAAGACGAGCAAGAGAGCACAATTTTGCAAACTGTCTTCATTGAACTGTGATACACATCCGCGCGAAAGTACACATACGATGCATTTTATATTTCGGGATTAGGTAACCCTAGTGTTGCAATCTGGCAACTGCCAGCTCTTTCGTAAAGTTTGACATTTTTGAGGTTATACGTACCCAAAACGTTGTAACATACGAGCGCTATTTATGTTGATTACAGTAACTTAAAAGGTTCATTTCACCCAAACACAGGAATTAAATCGTAAAAATATTCGTTCGATTACTTTTTACAACTTTCGTCGAGGATTAACTCAACAACAGTGCATCGATGAACTTAACTCAATTTTTGGCGATGAAGCTCCATCAAGGACTAGTGTTTATCGATGGTATGGTGAATTCAACCGAGGTCGTAGTTGTAGAGGTCAGTTGTTGTTCCGGAAACCATTGATGCTGTGCGCCAACTGATATTGCAAGGTTGTCATGTGACCTATCGTGGGATCGAGACAACCTCAGGCATTAGTAGGACCAGCATACATTCAATATTGCGTGAACATTTGACCGTAAAAAAAATTTGTTCGCGTTGGATCCCACACAATTTGTCAATCGCTCACAAAAAGGCTTGTGTCGATTGGTTTAAAGAAATGCTCCAAAAATACGATCGCGGTGCTTCGAAACATGTCTGACATCGTGACAGGTGATGAATCGTGGTTTTGCGCGAATGAGCCCGAAATTAAACTGCAGTCGACTGTATGTATTCCAGATGATGTGACTGGATTTATGAATCACATGATTCAAAATCACATCCGTATCACTATTTATAGTGACAACGGAAACACTGATGGAGGAAAGACCATCTGTGGCGGGATGGCGGCTAACAGACCCAGGCTTAGAGGGAACCTGACTGATAGTGACAGCTTAACCAGAGGCTATATTCTGGTGCCACGGGAGGTCAGGGGCCCCTGGAACTTCGGTTCCAGCCTGACCATTGCGGTAGGCCCCCTTGTGGGAGTTTCGTGGTGGCTGTGGTTTACCACCTAACATCGCGGGTAGAGTCGAGGATAGTGTACTGTGCTGACTTGTCTAGCCCATTGTTTAAGCAAAACTAGACAAGTCGGTTAGGGGACTATCCCTTCTCAGTGTGGAGTTGCATTCTCAACCGGGCGCTGCGACCCAAAGAGCGGAAGAGGTTTTAGGAAGGCTTCGCATCAAACCAAGGTGGGGTGATTGTCCCTCAAGCATGATACCAGTTTGGTACTTGGGTAACTAATGTGTCTAGTCTTGCGTTACTTACGACTCTTGGGAAAAGGTTCCCCGTGATATAAACCGTTAAGGCAGGTGATCACGTAAAACCAAATCCCACATCTGTATGGGTGTTTCAAATTGAGCCAAATCCAACAAAAGTTGCTCGCGCACGAAGCACTTCCAAGCAAATGGTCGCCTGTTTTTTTCGGAAAAATTGGGCATGTCGCAACCGTACCACTAGAACAACGCAACAGGCAATTCTGAGTGATACACAACCATTGTTTGCGAGTTGTCTTCCAAGAAATCCGGAAAATCAACCGTCGAAGACGAATCACTCTTCACCACGATAATGCGAGCTCCCACACATCGGCACAAAGAACTGCATTTTTGAGCACTCAAAACATCGATTTGATGAGTCATCCGCCGAAAAGTCTTGACTTGGCACCGAAGGACTTCGTTTTATTCCCGTACGTAAAAAATAAAATCAGAGGTCAACGTTTTTCAACACCTGAAGAAGCGGTTGATGCGTTCAGAATGCATGTTTTGGAGGTACCTTAATCAGAGTGGCAAAAGTGCTTGGACAATGGTGCAAACGCATGCAAAAGTGTATAGATCTTAATGGGGAATATTTTGAAAAACAATAAATCTATTTTCGAGGATTAATATTTGTTTTTGTTCTCTAATCCCGGAATATAAAAGGCAACCCTCGTATTGTGGTTCGAATTTCCACACGTGCATGCTTTCATCACTTCGTTTACCCTCACAACAACTAACTTATAAAGTGTTGATTAAAATTAGACGGCTGAATACTAAAGGTCTGCCACTTTAAATATCATGTTGTGTGGAGAGTAAATTTATGTAAAATGTCAAACTCATTCCATAATAAAAATTCTTAAATGTCTTTTTACAAATGAAGGGAATTTGGAGAATGTTTAAGCGGATGGAGGAATATACTTGTGAAAACGAAACTCTCAAAATATGACTTTTAGAGTTAGAATATTTCTCTTCCGGACTTATGTCATATCTCAAAAGTGTTTCTCCCCTGTTTTCGCCACCATGTAGGGACTAGCCCTCGACGTTCTCAATTTACATTTAAAACAGCCCACACTCCAAAAATCCCAAAGAAACACATGTATACCTCCCATTCGTGATTTCCAATTTCATTTACGCACAAATTCACTTATTGACAACCACATGCGTCTCCTCAATCCTCCGCTCCCTTCCGTTCTCATCTAAGTTCGCGGTGTATGAGGGGACTGACTGCCCGCTTGACCGTTAGTTCTTGCCCATCTTCCCAACCATCACCTGATCTTCAGATAACGACTGACACCCGTTTGTGGTAAATCTTCAGGTCTTTAGCGCAATTATGAAACCCACACACAAAGCCGTCAGTCGTGAGCACACATTTCCCGTCAAATGACATCACAGCACAACTGTGAAATCCTCTGCTCTGCAAGAGTGAGCCTCCGGAGCGCAAGCCGCCCCGCCGCGCCAGCAAAAACCGCAAGCCACTCATCATTACCGCCGCACGAAATCCGGAAGGTCAATGGGTTTTTGAGGCACCAACAACAGAGCCATCACCGTCATAGACATCTGCGCCATCGCGCAATGCGGCTGCTACTCATCCGACGCGACACCGCTATGAAGCCCCAGACGCAGCGAGAAGCGCTCTTTATGCCACTCGAGGCCCGTAGACACAACAAAACGCTTACCAGCCTCTCGTACGACGTACACTCGCTGTGCTCTTGCGGCTCTCTCGTCGGTGCGTGTCTGTGTGGTGGGGCTCCTCTCCGGCCCGGAATCTCTTTGTTTATGGAAAAATGTATCTGCCGATGTCTGTTTGTTTGTTTTTCTTTGCCGCGGGAGCAGAGTGGGGCAGTATCATCATCTTTCCCACACACGCACTGCACACGTCGAACCCGACTCGACATCGAACTTAAGCCCCCCTACGGAACGCGACGCGATCTTCGGAGCGCTGCCTCCGCAATTAAATCCGAAAAAACTAATATGAGAGATATTTGCCATGCAAATGATGTCATTTGACTTGAAGTAGTTGAAGTGGTCGCAGCGTCCCCCCGAGCACAGTGCACAAATTCATTTCAGAGCCGAACTTGAATGGGCGGAGGAGGTGAATCGTCCGAGAAATACTTTCAGTCGTCAGTTAGTGCAGTGCAGTGCAGTGCATAGCGCGAGTGTGTGGTTGGGAGCGTGCGTGCGTGTGTGTCAAGTGTAATTAGTGGCGTGCATTCAATCAACTCGAGGAGGAGCTGTCTATCATCGGTGCATCTGCCATGGGAACTCTTGTGGTGAGCACTTGCCCCTTCGTTTAGTTGTAAACAAAATCGAATCAATAGCTGAGATAAACCCGGTTATCGAATCGAAGATAGCGAAGTAGACACACTCTAGATATCGTTGGTGTACAAGGTTCATTGCAATTGCGACGCAGAGCACCAAAGCTTGTGAATCACTTTGAAGAGGAGGAGGAGGCTCCACTCACACACGACATCTCTCGTTCAGCATTTTCTGTGTTTTATGTCGAAACTGTGGCGGTGAATTGCTGTTGTGCGCGCAGTGGAAGTGCCATTTGTCATGTGTCAAATGTGGAAGGAGATGCTGCTCTCTGAAGGGTTCACGGTCGGCAGTGGGTAATTTGGATCACTCGCAGCTCGCTTCTGAGATGATCGTTTTTGAAATCAAACACGCGCACTTGCCCTTGAGAGAGGAGGGGGCAATATTGCGAGATGAGGCCTTTGTTTGTTCATGTCTCTAGGGCTGTTAGAAAATTTCGTTGTTTTTCAGAATAAACTTACCGTTACATGTTCCCATCGATTGGCACCATAAATAAATTCAAATTTTGATAAAAACAAAGGGAGGGTCAAGTGTGGGCGTTGTATTATCGAGTAACTCAATTAAATTCCATGAACTCTGCCTCTTAGTCATCCGCGAGTCTCCACGTTTCCTTTTTTGCAAATAAATCGCGCACAAGCGCAGACAATTTTTGTTTTATGAATTTTACAATTTATGGCGTTTGTTCCCCTCAAGCGGGTGGAATTTAATGGAAAGAGCGAAAAACTTAATTACACTCTTACCTACAAACGATATTCTGTCATCGCTTTGTGCGCCTGTCTAGATGTGAGAGAGGAGCTTGCTTGAAAGCGAACTGCTGTTCAATTTGTGGCAAGAATGTTTCCCAGCCCAAGGTCAGTCGAGAAAAACAATACGGAGTTTGTTTTAAGCGTTTTCTTGATGGTCATCGTGAACGTCTCAGCAAGCGTTAGCTCGTTTGTGAATGTCAATTCATTCTCAGTAGAGTTTAGGGGTTTGAAATGAGGATGGGTGTAAGTTCCATTTTTGAAATGGGGAGTGTGTCTGTTCGATTTAATGGCAAGACAAACAATGCATTTCACAAACTTGGAAACTCTTTAACCTCTGCCAGTGATCTCATAATGGGGTGCAAAGTTTAGGGGATAAAAAGAGTCAAAAGTCTAAAATCATTTCTTACTTCCACGGGATCGACTTATAAAGTACTCTTTTTTTTTAATGAAGTTCTTTTCCATTCTTAATGAATTCATTTACCACTCATCGCCTTATGCATGTTCTAACTGATTTACAACCTTTTTTATCAACTCTAAATATATCTTAAAAAGTTTTATGGTTCGGAATGACTTGCTTCTTCTTCTTCTTTTTGTGGCGCTACAGTCCGGGATGGACCGGGGCCTCAACCAACATGCCTCTCCAGCCAGCAAGATCTTACGCCATCTGCCTTTAGTTGCGCACTCCAAGTTGGTTGAGGTCCTTCTCCACTTGTGTACGCCATTTTAGTCTAGGTCGTCCTCTGTTGCATTGTTCCAATGGCTCGGATTCATAGACTTTTCGGGCCGGAGCAGTGCTGTCCATATGCTCTACATGGCCTAGCCATCTTAAGAGTTGTAACCAGTAGACGCTTAACCAAGCGCATGTCGCTGTACAGCCCATAGAGTTCGCCATTAAATCTTCTCCTCCAGATGCCATCAACACAAAGTCTCTCTTGGTTGAGGTCCTTTTTCACTTGTGTGCGCCACTTTAACTTAGGCCGTCCTCTGTTGCGTTATCCCAATGGGTCAGATTCGAAGACTTTTTTAGCAAGTGATGTCCATACGAATGTCTTCCTCATCCGCTTTTACTGACGTCCAGGTTTCCGCGCCATAGAGTAGGATTGGGATGATCCAGCTGTTATACAAAGCGAGCTTAGTCCTTCAAGAGAGGGCTTTATTACTCAATTGCCTCTTGAGCCCAAACAAACAGCGATTGGCAAGAGTGGTTCTGCGTTTAATTTCGGAACTGATGTTGTTGTCTCTGTTTACCGCGGAGCTGAGGTAGATGAAGTCCTTCACTACCTCGAAGTTTCTGCTGCCTAGTGTGACGCTCCGTCCGAGACGTCGATGTTGTGTGTCCTTGATGGCAGGATGTACTTAGTTTTGCCCTCATTTACCGCCAGACCCATTTTAGCCGCTTCCGATTCAATGCCAGCAAACGCCTCATTGACGGCTCGCTGTGTCCGTCCAATCACGTCAATATCATCTGCGTAAACTAGCATTTAACCGTCTTTTTAGAAGATCGTGCCTCTGGTGTTGACTTGTGAGTTACGCACGATCTTCTCGAGTATGATGTTAAAGAAGTCACATGGCAATGCGTCGCCTTGTCTAAAACCTTTTTCGACATTGAAGGTCTTGGTAAGTTCGTTACCGACCTTGACGGAGCAGCGAGAGTTCTCCATCGTCATCCTACACAATCTGACGAGTTTGGTAGGAATGCCAAAACTAGACATGGCACAGTTTAGCTCATCTCCATGCAGACTGTCATATGTGGCCTTAAAATCAACAAATAGGTGGTGAGTGCCGATTTGCACCTCTTAAGTCTTTTCCAGGGTCTGCCGTAAAGAGAAGATCTGGTATATCGTGGACTTCCCTGGCCTGACACCACACTGATAGGGTTATGGACAAAATTACTTTACTACAGGCTCATTGTATTTCACTTCATCATCACTTAATAAGTCCCGGGAAATATAGGGGGAGCTGCCTTTTTGTCTAGGGACTCATTGAGTGATGTGTTATGCTCTTATCAGCAAAATCTTCATTCATACATCATTTCATTACATCGGAAGTCTTTGACATTAACCGTGAAAGGACAAGAATATGATAGGGGAAGTGGTTTTAAGCGTCTTCCTTCTTTTTTTTCACAGGCGTCCCAAAGGTTTCAATCACTTAAACTTAGTCCCAATGTTTGATTGCCACAGATTTTGTAGTCTGCGTGGATCCTTGTGAGTCTTACCGCATGCACTTGTGTTCTCCTTAAAAGCCTCGAGAACCAGGCCTGAGAGATCCTCATCTTTGACAGATCTTCGACGATCTGGGATTCTGTGTCCTCTAATTTTGGGCTTGCAGAATTTAAATCTCGCTGCGAAAACATGTATGAAAACATGAAAACATGTTTTTAAATTTAAGCACTGCAGATGACGTTGAGCGCCTCGACGCAAGCGGTATAGAGGAGGATAAGCAGGCTTTCCTTGAAAGTGCTTGGTATTGACGCGAAAGAGGTTTACTACAACAATCAATTCGGTGAACTGCCAATGAATATAGTTCGAAGATGAAACGGGCCAAAAGGACAGCAGGATACGAGGAAACAATAGAAAATATAAGGGAGCTAAGAAGTGTGGAGGGATATCAGGATGGGAATTCATAAAACAACTCAAGGTGAGGGCTAAATCACAAATTTGCTTCTCAAGCATCCTCATTGAAAAAATAAACGAAAATAATCGGATAGAGGTTATTTCAAGTAAGAACCAAAGTATAGATCCCACTTTGGCATCCGTCCTTGATAACCATGACGACCAGGGCAGCCGTAGGTTCGATTCTTAATGGAACACCTCGCTCAGCGCCAACTTTTTCGAGCTGCTGACAGCACTCAAGGACTGCCTATGTCTATGAAAAAAGCATTTCGAAATTGAAAGCCAAATGAAGGTCCTTTCTGTTGCCAAGGGAGTCTCTCGATTCAACATCGATGTAATGTTGCTCTTTTATCGCCTTTTCAATAAAAAATAAATAATGAATAAGATAGTTTAGTGTCTCGCTGGAAATTCCCATTCGTTGACCCTTAAGCCCACCTTCAGAAGTACAATAAGTTTAGAGTCCCGTTTTATAGGCGCACAACACGCATATGAAATGCTGCTTTCAGCTCAATTTCCCCCCCTCATTACAGTCCACATGCATTATAAACTTACGTGAACAGGAACCTCTTCCCCCCACCTTTTCTATATACCACTTAATCCCTTTCACTAAATAATAATAATTGTTGGCGCGACAGTTTATAGGGGGACCAGGGCTTAGCTTGCTCATCAACTACTCGTGTTGTGCGCGCTACTGTTCTCTCATGAGTAGAAGGGACCTACAGTTTTTTGTCGACTCCGGAAGGCGAAATTTGAGAAGTTTTCCTAGATAGCTATACTCTTTGAGTTCTGTAAGCAGCTCGAAATAGGTGGTGCCGTGAAATATTCGAGGTGTTCAGCCGGGAATCGTACACAGACCCTTCCGCGTGTGAGCGTTGCACTCTACCCACCACGCCACGGCGGCCACCCCTTTTACTTAAAAATACCAAATAAACCCTTTAGCGCCCACCACTTACAAGAAAGAATTGTTCCGCTTGATATTTAAAATTTTTTTTTTAAGTTTTTTTTTTTTTTTGCATTAAGCTCTCTTGCCCAAAAGGTGTGTTTATGGCATCTTCAAGTTTCTTCTTCAATGGGTAAGAGTTACGATTTTTTGGAACTCAAATGTTTGGGTTCAATTCTGAAATACGACAAGTAAGTGGGAAAGACAACATAATGTCGAAATTGTTTGTTTGACTTACGTTCCACTTTTTCGAACCCAGGTTTGGAACAATTCGCTTATCTGCTGTCATTCAAGCTTTCTCAAAATTCTCAGCAACTCTTCCTGAAACTGAAGGCGTTTCATTATCACTGTCTATCAACTCAATACTTTGTTAGAACAATCACATAGTTGATGAGCTTTGAAACTGCCCCGAAATCTTAAACCGTCCCTAGAACACGGCCTTCACTTGGCTGTAAGACTTATTTGTGTTCAAAACTTGAGTATAAAACGTCGATATAGAATCTGAATCCCCACATTTTTTGGAGCTCAAGAGCGGACAATATTATAAACATCGACCGTTCAAAAAATCGAAGTAATGTCGAAGTACTTAGAGAAATCCTTCAAATGGCAAACAGCATCATTTTAAAGTGGTCTTTCGGACGAGTTTTGGAAACGTGTCCATAGAGAGATCTTCCCAAGCTAATACAACCTACAATGCTCCGAATTGGTTTCACAATTGCAACTGCTGTCAAAATTGACAACCATCGTGCGGACAACTGTCTCATGCTTATACGTGTTTTTTTTTTAAATAAATTTTGTCTCGCCTACCGCGTGCCTTTTGATAGAAGTTCTTCCGATACGAGATCGTGAATTTTTGTCACTTCACGATCCATAAAATAACTTCGAGTGACCCATTAAGAGCCCAAATGCTGTTGCTTTTCAACTCCTAAAACTTAGCTAAAACTTCTTCCATCGAAGGAAAAGAGTTCCTTTACACAGCATCAGTGCACTTTCTGATTTCGCTATCCGGCTTCCATTCAAAAAAAAAAAAATCAATTCATCGATAGATTTTCCTCGTTTTTAATTTTGTTTAAATCTTTGGAGACGACTTATATTCTCTCACTTATACTCGTATTAATCGATGTCACGAACCACATCTCTTACATAGAAAGCCAGCAACATGAGTCGGCAAGGCAGTAGTTCCGCTTCATGAAGTCGACTCGTCTGAAAAGTCGCTGCCAATCGTATTCAATTTCAAGGCAAACCCAGGGCGAAACCAGATATTCCATCTTCCCTCTGTCTACCTTCAACTTGAGGCATCCAATTTGAACTCCGATTGACCTCAAAACTGTGTCAGAAATGGCAACCCAGTGCGATAATCGTGCCTGCTCATATTTCAGCTTCAGCTCAGTGTTGTGGGCACGTCTGAATTTCCCACGCCCTCACACCAGTCAAGCGAAGAAATGAGGAACATGAAGTGTCAACTTCCCTTAGCGACTTGCTCCAAATCTAGCCCCGCCGTTGGTCTAGAAAACGGAAAAAACCCAACGCTCCCCCCTCAGCCGATTCCTTACGTAATGTCTGTCACGCGCTAAGCTCTGCTCCAGTTGTTTCGCGCTTACATGCGAAAATCTCGGGCCCACCGCGAAGGTAATTATGCTTGCCGGCGGCCACATCTCGCGCCCATGATAATTAGCTTACACGGAAAAGCCACTCGTCCGCCGCCCGTCGCTATCTAGCACAAACATGCCAACAGAATTATCATCTAACAATAAAAAAAAAACTCCCTTGATAACCAGCTGCGGTATCAGGCGGAAAGCCCCCCGCACTAAATCGGCATTAAAATCGATGACGGATTGGGACTGAACAAAGACACCTTTTGATCGAACTGCTATCAGGGCGTCGCTGTGCTTTGGATTTCGACTTCCTTGTGCTGTGCTATCAACGGCAACCGTCCGTCGTTTGTTGTTCGGAGTCAATGGCATTCTAATTTGCATGGAAGTGAGAGAACACCGCACACGCTCAGCCGCACACATTGTGTCTGTCCGGGGGAGACCGAGTTCCGTCCGACTCAGTTCTTTTGGCTTCGACTTCCGGGGCAAATCTTTATGCTGCACCCGAGACCTAAAAAGTCGTCGTCGTGCCGCAGTTGTGTTGGGTGCACGTGATTGGGTCTGGCAGAGAATGCTCTCTTGGTGTGCCTTTGTAATGGTGCAAGGGGGGAAGGCGAGTTGGTTGCACGAATAATTGCCACTTGGGTCGATGAGGAAGCCGCCCACTTGTGTGTTTTCTGAATGTATGGCCAACGTTTAAAAATGTGGGCAAAGTTTTATTGCATCAGAGAGTGAAACAACTGCTCAGATCGGGAAGGGTTGCGAGGCAAGGTTGAAAGGTGAATGTGTTCTTTAAATCTGCAAATTTGAAGATGTTCCAATTCGTAGGGCTTAAAGTGCCAAAAATTGGGTCTTTATAAAAGCGGATTAATGACCTCTTCTTGCTTGCGTAAATGGAATTCGGAGTAGAAGATTCACCGACGAAGTTTACTGGTGGGTGGTCAAGCATCTTCGGATTCAACATTTAGAATGGCTAGGCCAAGTAAAGACACCACCACGAAAAGTTTTTGAATCAGAGCAGCTGTCCTAAGCTGAGATGGTGCACGCAAGTAGAGCAGAACATCATTTAACTTGGAGCGCATATTTTGAAGCAGAAGGCGAGAGGTTGTCGGGAGGTCATTCTTGGACCAAACGCTACACAAAGTAGATGGAAGTTCCGACAAACGCTTTGAAACCAAGAACTGTGGCGCCTGCACTGATTGTAGGACATCTACGACTTTCCCGTGTCTTCTGTAAAACCTTTGAAATAAGGTTGTAAAGAGATTTCTGATTTCTTTTTGAATTCCTGAATCGAAGAACTTTTTAAAATGCTTGTTTCTTGGGGATTTGATAAATGGGTCTGGGAACTGATCAGAATGATCAGAATGAACTGTACTGTTTTTTATAACTCAGCTTGTCAATTATATGCGGCTTACTGATTTTTGAACAATTGTAAATTGTAAGGTTTTTATGGAACCCTTTAAATGACCTAAAGCCAGCGTTGACACCAAACTACATTAAGCTGTTGAGCTGCCAATATCACAGAATTCAGACCGATGACTAAGAAAATTTGCCCTCGATGCAATATTAGATGCGCATTTGTGAGCGATGGCAATCCTGGAGACACATTCCCGAAACACGGTAATCTGCGACTACACGAGTTAGTGGTTTTTTCTAAGCTAACAAGACAGGGTCGTCGTGGCGTAGTGGGTAGAGTGCGATGCTCACACGCCGAAGGATCTAGGTTTGATTCGAGCTGCTGACAGCACTAAAAGATAAGTAGGTAATAACTATCTAAGAAAGCTTCTCAAATTTCGCCGTTTGGGGTCGGCAAAAACCTGTGGGTCCCTTCCACTCGTGAGAGAACAGTAGCGCGCACAACACAAATAGTTGATGAGCAAGCTAGGCCCTGGTCCCCCTTTGGACTGTAGCGCCAACAATTATTTTTATTATTAACAAGACAAAAAGGTTGTTTAGAAGTGACCAAAGTGACAGTTGATTTGATTTTGTTAGTGTTCGCAACAAAGCTGTAGCGGAGTAGGCATTTCTTCTTCGAACGGGCTCTAGGACGTTGCGGCATGGCTGACAAATTTACTTGCCTGGCAATTTTCTTTGAAGTAGGAGGGTCATGGTCTGATTTGGTTGTACAGCTTTCCCAGCACCCCTGGCTTCGCTCTTGATGCATTACATAATCTCCCTCACTTTGATATTTAACTCATCCACAATCAAGGTCATCTTTCGACTAAAAAGAATTTGCTTTTGGATCAACTCTCCCAAGAACTTTGATGACCTCTCGACTCTTATGATACTAATCACACGGACATGCCGTTTGATGGAAGGCCACCCATAAATCAGCCGCGCCCTTAATTTATAGTCCACTTTCCCAGTTTTAAAGATTGGCCAGAAAATTGGCCAGGGAGGGAATGTATATGGATTTTTACGAACAGCTCCAAGAGACTGAGGTGGAAAACGTCAACCATAGACTTCACAACTATTTACGGAAGACTTCGCGTCGGTTTTCCAACTGGAAACATTTGCGACCTAATGGTCATAAATAACAGGTGGAAGAGACGAAGTATTGTACTAGCTTCTGCTAATAGCTGTGCTTAAGGTCTTAACAAACCCTCTAATCGTACAAAAATGTAAACCTCTTAAATTCGAAATTCTCTTATCTGTGTCCCTGGGGTCCTGGGACACCATGGGATCATAGAAAACGAACGATATTTAAAGGAGGCATTCATAGGACCATAGCAGCCGTGGCGTGGTGGGTAGAGTGCGACGCTCACACGCGGAAGGGTCTAGGTACGATTCCCGGCTGAATACCTCGAATTTTTCACGGCACCACCTCTTTCGTGCTGCTGACAACATTCAAAGAGTAATAAATATCTAAGAAAGCTCAAACTATAGATCCCTTCTACTCGTGAGAGAACAGTAGCGCGCCCAACACAAATAGTTGATTGAGCACGCATGGTCCCCTGTGAGCTGTTGCGCCATGAAATTATTATTTTTAAATTGTTGTCAGTGCTCGTAAGCATATACTTAACTGTATGAGAGTGTATGGAAGGGATTTCTTCTTCAGTCGGGCTCTAGAAAGTTGCGGGATGTCTGACAAGTCTACTTGCCTCAATATTTTCTTTGAAGTAGCTGAGTCCTGGTCTGACTTGCTTGCACTTTCCACAGCACGGCTGGCTCCACTGTTGATGCATTACCTCCCTCACTTTGATAATTACATTAGGTACAATCAAGGCCATTTTTTGACTAAAGAGATGTATTTTTTGGATCAACTGTGCCAAGAGCTTTGATGACCTCGCGCCTCATATGATACTAATCGCACGGATATGCCGTCTTGTGCGAGATCGCGCATAAGCCAGCCGCGTCTTTAATTTAAAGTCCACTTTCCCAGTTTTAAAGACCGGTTTTGGCCAGAAAATTGGGCAGGGATTGAATGTATATATATTAATGTGCACGGTTTTGGCTTGTTATTGAAGAACACTGATCTCACAATCCTTCAAATCATTTTATAAAAGCAGCCCTCAAGCAGGTCGTTTTGAGTCTTCTTCTTTTTCTTCATCTTTTTCTTCATCTTCTTCTTCCTCTTCTTCTTCATCTTCTTCTTCTTCTTCATCTTCTTCTTCTTCTTGTGGCGCTACAGTCCCGGGTGGACCTGGCCTCAACCAACATACTTCTCCAGCCAGCACTATCTTTCGCCAGCTGCCTCCAATTGCGCACTGCTTCCCCAATTGTGTGCGCCACCTTATACTATGCCGTCCTCTGTTGCGTTGTCCCAATGGCTATTTTTTGAAAACTTCTCGACCTGGAGCATTAGTGTTTATACGCTCTACATGGTCTAGTCATCTTTTGCGTTGTATTCGAAGACGCTTGACCAGGCGCAATGTGCATTGGCGCAAGTGAATTCATTCCTAAATTTTCACTTTTCAGAATTCTTTATTTCGGGACAATTGACGCAGCTTCAAACGCAGAGATGAAAACACTGCCCCTTCTATGTTTGACAGTGAGTTAAATTACATTCCCCGACTCTTCACTTGATGTAGTTCTAAGCTAGAAAAGATATGAAAAAAGACAAAATGATTCATTTGAAAATATCAAAAACCCCCATGGGACGACCTTGCACCAATTAAGTAAGAAATTCAGCTCGGAAAGCTATTTCCCCATATGTCTTTGACACTTTGACCGATGACGCAAATTCATGAGTCCCAACAGCGCACTTTGATTCTTCCAAACTTAACAACAATGAGTCATCACAAGCTCAAAAATTAAGCCCATTCCGGTCATAAACTCTCAATCAGCCACAATGGTCAATCAGCATACACCCTAGGCGACTCATGCTTGACCTAGGATCCTTCCAATTCGAAACTGACCCGGAAATATAATTCGATAAATATTCCATAACACCTCTGAGCTGTGCTCTCTTGTTGAAGATCAACAAGAGTGTAAAATGTGAAGCATCGCGATTAGAAATTTTTATTGATGTGCAAATTATCACAGGGGAAGTGGGGTTGAGTGTTTCATTTCGCGACTCGTGCTTTTCTAAATGAACCATTAAACGGCACTGCATTGTATGTAGAATTAATTTTATTCATGAGATGAGAACGAAACGAACGATTAAAACGTTTATAAGCACACCGTCCGGTTTGTCGGTGCATAAATAGGAGAACGTTGGCGCGACCGACCTTGAATTACTGAGATTCATATGAGATGTGCCAATGGATAGTTCAGGTTCGGGAATATATTCAGTTCAGGGATGACTCATGCCTCGACGGCTAGACGTTGTCTTTTCGGATGTCGGGAGCGCTGTATCTGGATGTGTAGTTGGTCGTAGTGTCAAATGAATTTGAATCACGATAAGTATAAGTACGCAGCCGACTCCAGGAATTGAAAAATTAAAAAGGAGCAATATAAGTCAGTAGTTCCATGCATGCCTTTGAAAATCAAAGAGCACTTTTCTGAGCCCCCCCTTACTTGCTCTAAATGAGGCTATCATGGAGGTTATCGGAGGAAAGTCCAAATTCTCGTATTGACAGATTGCTGATAGAAACAGAGCAAGATCCCTGAGGATTGTCAAATGACTGTATGAGTTGATATCCATCAAATACTGCTCGAAAGAAAACTGTGCACGTAATGAGTGCCGTGTTTACCCACTTTAGAAAACAAATCTGAGTTTAAGAATGCTTCGGTCAATATTTACGAAGTTTCAGTGTCGTTACTTGAACTTTCAAAACATCGACCCTTTGGTATTTACCAGAGACCAATGAACAGGCAGAACAGTTGACCATACTCGACGGGCACTCTTTGGAGTAGACGCGGACTTTTAATATGTGTGTGGTGATCGCTGTATGCAAATCAGTAGGCTATTCCTTTACCGACTACCTGTGCATGGGCAAATTTCGCAAGAAATTTTTTTCCCATTGAATGAACTAAATTTCAGAAAAAGGAGCTCTATTTGACAAACAAAAATTCCCCGGTCTAAGATTTTGCCGATCTTACGGTCTAATTGAGCCGAACACTGCTCCATCCACAGTATTCTACAGATTCGGATTCCTGCCAAATCTGAAAAACATTGTGGGAAGTGACATCTTCCCAAATTCAAAATGTCTCTCGACTCGAATAGGGATGTGTTCTTCTTCGTGTTTGTATTCATCATCAGTACTGGGTGGACCTAAGCCAATATGCTTTTTCAGCCAGCATGATCCCTCGCCAGCTGCCTCCTGTTCAAGTTGGTTGGGGTACTTCTCCACTTGTGTGCCTAGGCCATCCTCTGTTGCATTATATCAATGACTCAAATTTAAAAACTTTTCGAGTAGCTCTACACGGTCTAGCCATCTTAAGCGTTTTATTAGAAGACGTTCATGCCGCCGTACAGTCCATAGAGTTTGTCATTGAATTTTCTCCTCCAGATGCCTTCAACGCAAACAGGACCAAAATCCCACGCAGACTTTCGATCTCGAAAAGACTTAGGCCTTCCTCATCCACTTTTACTAACTCCCATTTTTCCGCTCCGTTAAGCAGGACTGTGATGATAAAGCTATTTCACAAAGCCAGCTTAGTCCTTCGAGAGAGAGTGCTATGCCTCGACGACTTCTGGAGTCCAAGAAAACAGTGAGCGGTATGGGTGATTCAGATTTCGGTACTGAAGTTGTTTTCCTTGTAAAGGTAGACAAAGTCCTTGACTATCTCGAAGTTTCTGCTGCCTTGTTTTACGCTCTGTCCGAGACATTGGTGTTGTGTGTCCTTTCTTGATGACAGCATGTACTTTGTTTTGCCCTCGTTAACCACCAGATCCAGTTTAGCCGCTTCCGCCTTAATATCTATTTACGCCTCATTGACGGCTAGATGTGATCGTCCAATCACGTCAATGTCGTCGACTTAAGATTGTGGATTGAGCTGACTTTTGGAAGATCGTGTCTCTGTTGTTAACTTGTGAGTTACGTAAGACTGTTTCAAGAATGACGTTAAAAAACAAAATTGGGGACGTTGGCACTAATTAAATATGTTGATGTGTCATTTCGTTAATTCTGTTAAAAGCTTGATCACATCTTAGCCATAAATGTCCATTTTGTAGGCCAATGTTTAACTGGCATATTGAGTAAAGTGAGTCTCGCACGCGCCCGAGTTTCCAGGTTCGATTCCTGGATTGAACGAGTCTGGATATTTCACGGCATCACCTCGTTTAGAAACACTGAAAGTGTAATGAAAAAACTTCGCCGTTGGAGTCAACAGAAAAGTGTGGGTTCCTTTTAGTCATAGACCCTGACCATTTAAAAATACTCGATAACTCATTGCAACCTCCATTTTGGATCAGCTGTCATTGATATACGGTTTTCAAGTTGCTGAACTGTTTTAAAAACTTTTAAATAGCAAGCATCCTCTCTGTTTCCAAGAAGTATCAAGCTTGACAAGGCAGGGCTCTTTTGTCTAGGTTCCTTTAAGGGATAGTTTTTGTATTTAAAAATCTTGTTTTAAAAAAAAATACATTTATTGACATGATCATTCGTATCCGAGCATTTAAAATCATTACAAATCTATTTTACTTTACAAAATTGACATTAAAATTGAAACAAACATTTTGAAATGATAGAGAGAGAGTTGACCTCGGGAGTCAGCCAGACTTGGTTTGGCTTTAAAATGAGAGCTAGAGTAAAAATATTGTTTCTGATCAAAACACTGAAGACGAAAGCAATGAAAGTTAGTGAAATTGTGTTCCTAAAGTAGTTTTGTCTCAACTTCTACCGCAAACAACTTTAACGTTTGCAAAACTAAGAATATGTCTGTTTTCAGCCGTATATTCTCTCGTTTTTCAACAAACAAATAAACTTTAAGGCTGTACAGTCTGCCGTTTTTCTCTAAAAACTCAAAGTGGCTTGTCTTAACTCTCCTCAGAGTAAGCTCAAACAGCGAGAAAGGATAAAAGCCGATCACGCCTCCTCCAAAAAAATTCCAGTGGGTGGAATACTTCAAAAGGTTTTTCCTCCTCATGTTTAATGAATCAGGTGCCGATGTATTAATTGCAGTTAAAAGTCGGTCTTGTGGAGAGGATTTCATTGATGCTTGGCTGAACACTTCGCAATGTTGTGCGTGCTTATAACGGCCAAAATATCGATTCAATTTATTCCTACGGTCAGCAAGCATGAAATGAGGCGTTGTGTAATGATTAACTCACTCATTTGACAGCTGAATGTATTGACGGAGTGTGTTAATTGTGTTTACACATAGTCATGTCTTAATCGCAATTTTGTTGACGTCGTAACATTCGGAGTTGCCAATTTTAGCAGAACTTAAAAAGAAAACTGTGGCCCCAGGGGCATGTTGGGTAGACTCCGATCCTCGGGTTTAATTCCCGGCTGAACACCTCGAGTTTTTCACAACACCAACTCTGCCTAGCTGTTGACACCACTCAAAGAGTATTAATTGCTTTAGAAAAAGCTTATCAAACTTCGCCTTTCGGAGTCGGCAAAAAAATGTAGGCCACTTCTGCTCGTGAGAGAACAGTAGCGCACATAAAACAACTAGTTGATAAGCAAGCTAGGCATTGGCCCCCTGTGAACCATACAATTGTTATTATTTTTAAGAAGAAAACTACAATAGCCTGGGCCAACGGAAGGATTCCTTCTGGGAATGACACTTCTCTAGATATATGCAAAATTTGCAACACCGTGGTACTACAAACCTCAAGTTCCAGGTGCACCAGGTATACCGGCGCTTTTCTTTCTTTTCTTATTATTAATGGGAAAGTAAAAACATTTTATCCAAAGTATTGGCCATTGTTTTCTGCACATTTTGACCACCTTTCTGGCAATTTGTGAATACCACGCCAATAAAAGTGTTCGTCTTTTAAAGCAAACCAATCAGACACCCAATTTGCGACCTCCTCGTAGGAATCAAAGTGCTGCTCAGCCAATGCGTGTCCCATCGATGAAAACAAATGGTGGTCGGAAGGAGGAAAGTCTGGTGAATACGGCTGGTGGGGTAGCTGCTCCTAGCCAAGTGTTTTGCTTGTATCCTGAACCGGTTTTGCTTTGTGTGCAGGTGCATTGTCATGGAGCAAAATTACCTTCCCGTGTCTTCTGGCCCATTCTGATCGTTTCTCGATCAATGCATGGTTCAAATTGTCCATTTGTTGTCGGTAGCGATCAGTATTACCGATTTCACAAGGATTTAGGAGCTCGTGGTACAGCACACCTTTCTGGTCCCGATAAACACACAGCATTGTCTTCTTGCCGAATCGATCTGGTTTTGCAGTCGATGTTGATGGTTGTCCCAGATTAAACCCATGATTTTTTCCGTTTAGGATTCTGAAAATAAATCCATTTTTCATCGCCAGTAACAATCCGATGCAAAACCGATTTTCTTTCGTGTCTTTGAAGCAAAATTTCACAAGTGTTTTTTTCGCTTTTCCATCTGTCTTTCATTCAATTCACGTGGCACCCATTTTCCACACTTTTAGATCTTTCCCATAGCTTTTAAACAGTCAGAAATTGTTTGTTGTGCAACACTTAACATTGTTGTCATTTGCTTTTGGTCGCCGTGGCGTAGTGGGTAGAGTGCGACGCTCACACGCCGAAGGGTCTAGGTTCGACTCCCAGTTCAACACCAATTTTTCTAATATTTCACGGCACCACCTCTTTCGAGCTGCTGACAACACTCAAAGAGTAATAACTGTCTAAGAAAGCTTCTCAAATTTCGCCGTTCGGAGTCGGCAAAAAACTGTAGGTCCCTTATACTCGTGAGAGAACAGTAGCGCGCACAACACGAGTAGTTGATGAGCAAGCTAGGCCCTGGTCCCCCTTTGGACTGTAGCGCCAACAATTATTATTATTATTGTCATTTGCTTTTGACTCAAAGTGTCATCTCCATCCAATATCGTTTGCAATTCGGCGTCTTCAAACTTTTTTGGTGGTCTTCCACGTTCTTCATTTCTCACATCAAAATCATTATTTCTGAACCGTTGAAAGCATCTTTTGCATGTTGCTTCTGATAGAGCATGATCACCATATGCCTCGACAAGCATTCGATGCGACTCTGCAGCACTTTTCTTCAAATGAAAACAAAAAATTAATCCTTTCCGCAAATCATCACTTTCTGCCACAAAATTCGACATTTTTAACACGATGAACAAATATGATGTTGTCTGTTCAATGACTTGATGTAAACTAAATATTTTTCACAGTTTTAGCAAACAAACAAGAAAAAAAATAAAGGCTCGTTCAGAACAAATGTTCCCTATCGAGACATATGTATCTTGACACTCACTTCATACTGGTATACCTGGTGGTAGTTATTAATACATTGTCGAGTCCTTTCCTTAATGAATTTTCACGTCCGTCAAGGTCTTACAATCTCGATGTCGCCTTTTGAATTGATGTTCTTTGCACTCCACTTTTATGCACTGTATGAGTCTGATTCAGTCCCAGAAAAGTCATATTTCTCTTTTCTCAAGTCCAATTTTTACAAATCTCCCTGAGACCAAGGGCTGCCGCTTTCTTGATATACGACAATATTGCACTTCATGCTTGGTTAGGTGTTTTTGGACCCCTATGTAATCCTGACGATTGTGTTCTATATTTTGAAGAATAGTTTGCAGAGGCGGGGATCTTCTTTAAATCACTATTTGTCTGGTCGGTTGGATGAGGAGCTTAAAAGCCTTTTAAGCCATTTCATTTTTGTTTTATTAAATTTACATTTTTTTATTTTCTTCTTTGTCAGTGAAAGACAATACATAGTAAAGATGGTTAAAAGTGTTTTGTGTTACACGAAGGAGTACAATCATCGAAACGATCGTCGTAATGGAATGATCGTGATAATGGAATGATCGTCATAATAGAATGATCGTCGTAATGATAATCCTGCTGCGTCAATTGTGGTTTAGAGTTTTCGTCGGTTGTTGCGTATCTGAAGAGCAAAACCGGCGATGGCAAGACTCCAAAGCGAACCAAGGCGCAGGCTGGACAACTTTTAAAACATCCGAAGCATGCATAAACGTCTTCAAAGTAATTTTTTATTGTATAATTGGCGATCGCTAAAGTGTTTAATGGTACTCTTCATTGACCATCACGGGCCGCTTAGTTTACCAGTAAGTCACTAAAAACACATTTTAACGTGCTTCAGCCTAACTATGAAAAAGTTTAAGAAGCCTGTGGAGAAAACGAATACAGTACACATCATTTCATCAGTTTGTGACACATTTTTTTGGGTTAGGTGACAGGAGTTAAGCTCCTTGCGAGTGAAAGAAGGGTCACTGGGGGTTTCTTTTTGACATTACAACTGGTTGTATTAGGAGTCAAAGTGCTACGGGGTAGGGCTGAAACATATCCTTAAAAAGAAAACATGAAAAAGATAATGTGGGACCTGAAACTTATTCTTTTTCTGGAACGCCGCACAAAAAAAAATAGTTATCACTGTTCTAATTAAGAATACATCTCCTTTTTGTGCACACAAATAGTTCTGCTAGATTCGTGTCCTGAAATAATTTGCGTTTTCTATGGGCGTGTGCGTAGCATACTGAAATCTTCAAGCTTACAATTTAGAGCGTATTATACCATGTCCTCTTACCGTTGCAGATGCTTGAACATGTCAACAGCCATGTCCTTTAGTGGATTTCGCTTGTCTTTAAATTTGGAGCAACTTTCACATTATCGGGGCACAATCGAAAAGGTCGAAAAAAGGTGTCACTGCCGATCCGACATACATACCCACCCCAAGTGAAGAATAAACATTTCACCAAGCAAACCAATCGAATTAAAAATTCACTCACCCAATTGCAACTTTCCCATGAGCACCTCTCCCACTGACCTTCCCCATGTCTTCCGTTTCAATAAAGTCTCTGCCAAATTCCATCATTTCGTTCTGGATTCTCCTTTAGAATCCAACACCAACCTGGCGCAAATCCAAACAGTAATTGTATCTAATCCCATTTCACTTTTCCTCTTTTGTCCCACGTCTATTTTCAATTGCAGTGACGCTGGCTAACTTGAAAATACACTGTGCCGCTGTGCATCGACAAATCTCGAGGAATCTTCAGATCGCTCGCACAGAAATCAGAAACTTCCACTTGGACCGCTGCCCAAGGCTGCGGAAGCACGCAGGCAAACATTCCAAATCCACACAGATAAGCCTCCTCCGCCTCTTGACCTGACACATTTCTCGCCGTCGTTTGTGCTCTGGCCCAGTCGCGTCATGTCGTGCGAATGAGAAACTGTCAGCAATTTTGCTCCGCTTCACAATTTTTGTTTTCTACTGAAAATCGACAAGAGTTAAGAGTGAGGGACTGAAGGCTTTGAGAGGCACTAGCGCGTCGCCTTTCCCTTCGGCGGGAGGACGACTGAGTGTGTTGTGTTAAGATAATGATGGTAATTAAAGTGATTATCCCGAGTGAAGCCGAACAGCAGCAGTCGCCGCTTATTGCGTCATTTCTATTTGCCGCGGAGTGTGTTGTGCCAAAATAAATATGAAATGCCACCAATCACACGCGCACACACATAGAGCGTGCAATCTATTTATGGTCAACTCGGGGATCATTTGACAGCCCCTGAGCGGCTGAGATGCTGTGGGGAGCACCGTTCACACTACCGGTGCACTCAGATAAAGTCGATTTTGAAGTGGGTTCTGACTCAAACCCTGCCCCGACATGGTCATTTCATCAATCGTGACCATGGACCGGCGTTCATATTTATTCGTTTCTGTAATCGTCGGGCACCTATCGTCTGGGGGTACACTCAGTCGTAAATGAGCTGCAGAATGAGGTAATGAACTTGAAACTTACGTGGGAGACGGCTGAGCACAGCAGTGAGTTGTTTGACCGCCGATGCGGTGACCCCTGCGTGACCGTGTTCCATTCAAATTAAGGCCCAGTCCAGTTTCGGTTTGCTAGGACATTAAAACTCTAATTGCCCAGGTCTTGATTCGGCGGCCGATACGCGAGAGGCGCTATTTTTGGAAAGAAGAACGGAGCGAGATTTCTAGGTCAGGGCGGAGTCGCGGTCGATATGCTCTGCTTCGGGGAGTTGTCACAGTAATTTATGACTCGGTCGATATTTCGAACAGATGGTGGTGGCCCATGTTCTCGAGAGTTTCTCGTCGAGTTCGGCATTCGAACAAGTGTTCGCCTGTCTTATGTCTTCGGTTTTGAGTGATGTGTAACCTTGCGGTGAATCAATAAAGCGTTTCCGCAGCGCTGCCCCTGCATTTGTATATTTTTCTTCACGATTTACGTTCCCTGCGCTTGGTGAATGCTTGATTAGGCTTAAGTTAGGCGTGTGATCGAAGTGGAGACATTATTTGTTGGGACGGTTTGGTTTTCGCTTTCGTTTTGGCGTATGTGCGGGTGGCGTATGCGTTGCATCTTTTCTTTGTCCACTAATGGGCGTCAGAAAGGGGGCAAAAAATCGATAAAAGATTGATTGACATCGTACAGACGGCGGCGGAGTAGTGTTATGTCATGTCCGCCGGAGAGAACAAGCTGCTTGCTGGCAGCACATATTTGCATTGTCACTCAGGGCGCTGCTCCGTGACGCAAGGCATTCTAGGGAAATTAATTCAGAATGTGTCAAGAATTGAATTTACCTTTTGGAAGAGCGATATTCATGTCTGTGGCGCTGGGACTTGTCGCCAATAAATAACTCTAATGGATGAGTAAGAACACAGCCAAGGGGAGGGGGGGATAAATGGCCAAAGCACTTGCAACCGGACTTGAGTTGATTGTCGTGATCTTCTCTGAAGAGGTTAAATAAGGGTGCAGTTTGCTGCTACGTCAATTGATTCTCAAGTAATGTATGGCGTCGTAGTCCCACATAATGTAAACAAGTGGTCAGAAGTCGGACGCCAAAATGTTTTTTTTTTCTTAACAACTTGTTGCAACGTTCTGTATTTGGAGAGAAATTATATTTGCTTGTTAATTACTTATTTGTTGATCGGCGCGCATTTAATGCAACGAATAAAGCATAACGTTGTGAGCGCAATAGTTCGCCGTTGCCACAAGTGATCTCTGTGCATTACGCGAAGCATAACGTTGTGCGCGCAATAGTTCGCCGTTGCACCAAGTGATCTCTGCGCATTACACAAAGCCAGACCCAATGTTTGTAGTTGCGGGAAATGGAGATAAGTCACACTTGAGAATGCTTTGCTAGGATCGACTCTGTGTTCAGCAGAAATTTCCGTTTTTTTATTGCTGTTCTTCGGCACCTTCAATACTGACGGCGGGCTAAACAGTAGAAAATTTTGTGTAAACAAAAATATTAATTTCAAAAATAGAGGTGATGCAGAGCTTACTTAAACACAAGTAAATACAACTCCGAAAAAATTGCTTCCCAAATATGTTTTCCAGATATTGTAGGTTTAGACATTTTTTCCGTTTCTAATAAGTTTAGGTTGCTGAGTTGTATGTAAAGTACAACTGCTCAGCAACCTACCATTATTAATTGCGAAAATCTTAAGCCTGTGTTGAAGATTCTAGGGACAGATTGAAAAATCTAGAAGTCGACGTATTTTAAAGGACAAGTGTCAATTAAGCAAAAGATTTTCTTAAAGCCAAAAATGTTTTTTTTTTAAATCAAAGTTGGCTATGAGGCTTGGGGATCCTCTTAGTTATTTTTATTTATGCACTCCTAAGGGTGATCACCTTTAAGTGATCAAAACTAAGTCACAGCACGAATCGAATAGTTTAGAGGAAGAGAAGGAAAGGAGGAACCGGTGCACACTGATTCAAAGTGCCTGTGGTTTGAAACGAGGGCAAAGTTGAGTTGGAAAGACCATCCCATGTCAGTGTATTACGGCTTAAGTATGAACGTCAAAACTTTACGACAAAAGGAGGGCTTAAGGGTGAACTGGGGGGCATTCCTTGCGAAAATGATGCTGCTGGTGAAAACCGACAACGTCACCATATTAAAACCCATGTTTGGGGTGGCTCAGAAAAGTTAAGTATAAAAATATACGTGTGTTTTTTTTTTTTTGCATTTTTATTAATACAAAAAAATACTTAAAACTAGGTCACAAAATCTAAGAATGGTTTAAAATCTAATTTACTGACCCTAAACAGGTGCTCTAAGTTAATCTATATCTTATCTAATTCAAATTGCCTTTGGACAAAATAAGCGTGAAATTATTGTTGTACAAAAATGTTTTAATTTGTTCCAAGAAAACTATTTGAATATCAAAAAACTTGGTAATATGTTTTTTTTATAAATAAAGTTAAGCTATCCTAAAAACTAAAAAAAAACTAAACTAAAAACTTTAACAATATATATAAAAATAAAAATAAAAAAAAAGAAGAAAATTCTTACAACTACCTAACTACTTAAACTTCTAAGAAGTACTTAACTATGCCCGTTAATTACAGACATGTGCATCATGGCGTATATAACCTTTATATGCGTGACATATATGTTCAATATGCCATGGTGCACCTTTTTTTTAGTTTTTATATATATATATATAATTTTTTTTTTCTTAAAAACTATGTAAGCTGGCCATAAGGCCAACTTTTGGGGTTAAGTATGAACTGTGGCGGGGGTTGGTTTTGGTGAAGCCACCAATAAAAGTGACGTTCTTTGGCGGACTGTACGGGCGAAGATCGCCCTACTGAACCGAAGGAGTTCCTCGTGGCTACAAGCGACGTCCGCTTCATATTGGAGTCGCCTATCCACTGTTCTGCGTACGACATGAAAGATGTTAGGACATCCTTCCCTATTCTGTATCAGCCCTTTAGAGTCTAGATAGAGAAATGCTTCAGGAGGTATGAAGCCGTTTTGCCGCACCTTCTCGTGGTACATAGGGTTTGGGTAGTAAGCCCCAAAGATCAGACTGTTTGTCGAAGTCATCGCTCGTGCAATATGCCTTCGAGTCAGCTTAATAATAAAATTACCTATCCTGGGATAGAATTTCTTGTAATCGGATTCAAGTGTTCGATACAACCGGAGGCAGGCTCGGAGACATTGCCTCTCAAACACCCTCATCTTTTCCATTTGGGAAGGACTCAGATTGAACCACACTGGGCAACCGTACACCATGATTGGCCGTATGAGGGCCATGTAGCAGATCACCTTTACTCTGGTATCAAGTTGGCTGCTGTAAAACAACCAACTTGCCGCAGTAAAGGCTTTCTTAGCTTTTGTCAGAGCTGTATCTGCATGCTTGCCGCAGTACAAATACTGGTCTAGCCAAATGCCAAGATATCTAACTACATTTTGTACAGCTAATGGTGGCCCCGCGGGTCAAATATGCCGAACTTGCGCCAGTTTTTCTTCGTGTCCCTTGAGGCCCTGGATAGTCAACTACTCGTGTTGTGCGCGCTTCTGTTCACAAACTTGTAGATGGGGCAAACAGTTTTTTGTGGACTCCGAACGGCAAAGTTTTGAGTATGTTATTCTCTCTGTCAACAGTACACTTTGGCTGCAGTCAGCAACTCGAAAATGCCTTGAAACATGCGAGGAGCTCAATCCGGGAATCGATCCTGGGACCTTTGGCGTGTGAGTGTAGCACTTCATCCATTACACTAGGAACTGTAAAGTTCTAAGTCATGAAAAAACTTTTTCAAATACAGCGTGGGCTATGAAACTTTTAACTTTTGTACTCCTTACTTTGATTACTGTGCGCAAAATTACAAAAAAAAGTTGGTGATGGGCTAGATGATGATAGCGCTAGAGCATAGTATGCCGAGAGTTTAAAACTTAATAAACTGTAGCTGGTAATCGGCAACATCCACATGAGTCTTAAAGTATTTGCCTGAGAACAACACAAGATCGAGTCACAGTTTTGATCTAAAAAAAGTTCCATTTTAAGCGCTTTTTTCTCTGAAGAGGCGTATTCCATTCTCAAAGGCTACAACAAACAAACAAAGTCACGCTTCCACAAAGGTTGACAGTTTTGGCTACAGAGGAGAGTGACAGCATAGAAAACATCTTGTTAAAAGAATGTAAAGAGAATTACATGGATGCGACAAAAGCATTTTAACAAACCCTTAAAATAAAAAAAAAACATTTGGATGAGCTCTAGTTCATGCTGAAAAGGGTGTGCTATCAGCCCTGTTGGCGATATAAAGGGCTGAAGCAGTTCTGCGATGTGACCATTGTCTTTTCTGTGGAGAACCCTGTGGGCTGATGTCATGTTCCGCCGGTTAAGTTAAGTTAAGAACATAATCCAACATTTTTTGAAGTTTTCTTGGGACAAAATTAAAATCAAAATCAGAACTAATATAAAACAAAAAATAAAAAATAAAACTCGACTAAAAAAAGGGAAAATAAAATAAGTTGAAAGGTAAAAACAAAATAATCCTAGGTTAGCTTAGAGTACTTGTAAGAAGTCAGTAAGTTAGGATTAAAGTCACTAGATTAGATAAGTTAGCTGGTTTAAGTATTTTTGTCTAGTATTTAAAAGAATTAATAAGAAATGCATGAAAAAGAAAAATGATCCGCCAGTCTGGACACTTCCAAAAACCACGATGAAGCGAAACAGTAAACCTCTGTCTTACATATACTTTTGTGACACACATACGCACCGAAGACTCGATTCTCGGACTGAGCACCTCGTATTTTTCGTGGCACAACACAACACTCAACACTGTCTAAGAAACAGCTTCTCAAACTCCGCCGTTCGGTGTCGGCAAAAAATGTAATGGTTCCTTCTACTCGATGAGAAAGCTAGACATTGGTCCCCATTGGTCCACGATATTGTAACAGTGTCAACCGCTAGCACATGCAGAATAATATGCATATACAGTGGAGTAGAAATGTAAAACTGCATTGGCCTACATCAACAATTCCGAAAAGATTCCACAGCTTACAGGAAATAGCTGTGCTGACGATAAAATTAACCTATTCGTGACTTACAGTTGTGTTCATAAAAATAGCAGTAGTTATACGACTTAAAAAATTAGCAACATATTTCTAAGAATATCTTTTTTCCAAATGTACAGCTCTGTGCAAAAAAATAGCACCACGTTGAGGTCTGTACTTTGGATGCTAATTACTTTTCTCCATGCTCATGTAAAGACACGATATTTATTGTAGGACATCTGTTGGGTATCAGTAATAAAATGCAAAAAAACAAGATAAGCGAAGATGCATTTTAAGATAAGAAAATTCCCGTTATACGAAATGAAACCGAAATTTTGGTGTGCAAAATAATATCACCATGTCATTCTAAAAAGTGTTTTCGAAGTGTTTAGTTTTGTTTTGGTGCGTCAAAAGATTTAAGTAAAAATATTTAAGTATTTTGAGACTAGTATTTTTAAAATACAACGTTATAAACAATTAAAATGGGTCGCGGTGTGCATTGTACTCCTAAGAAACGTGAACTTATAAAAAAAATTAATTTCTGACGGAAAAACGTACAAATTTATTCGGGAAATCGTTGGTTGTTCGAATAAAATGATTACTTATGCAAAAAAAATACGTCGAAAAAGATGAAACAAGAGGTAGAAAATCGAAATTAACCTCTACCGACGAGCGAAGAATGATAAGATTAGTGAAACAAAACCCATTCATCACATCAAACTAACTAAAAGAGGAACTAAATCTTCCCGTATCAACATCAACCATAAGAATGAAGTTGATAGAGAAGGAACTACCTGCCAGAAGTCCCAGAAAAGTACCCTTGCTGACAAAGGTTCATCTTCATAAAAGAAAACAATTTGCGCAAGAACATTTGAACTGGGAAGTAACCAAATGGCGTAATATATTATGGACAGATGAGTCTAAAATTGTTTTAAATTGTTTTATTTGGAACTCCTGGAACCAGGACATTTGTTCGCAGGCAAAAAAAAACCAAGAGTTTAAACCGAAGTGTACTTTAAAAACCATTAAGCACGGCGGCGCGAAAATTAACATATGGGGATGCTTCTCCTACAACGGTACTGGTCCTATATTTTGGATTAAACCAATGATGACCGCCGAAGTTAATGTTGGCATGGAAACCATGCTGCCCTACGCCGAGTGGAACATGCCTCTCAGATGGGTCCTGCAGCAAGACAATGACCCGAAACATACGAGCAAATTGGCCAAGGAATTTTTTGCGAGGAATGGGGTTCAAGTTATGGAATGGCCGCCGCAATCTCCAGACCTAAACCCCATTGAAAATCTTTGGACAGATGTTAAGAAAGCTATTTTTAAAGCGAATTCAAAAAATACACTACAGCTATGGGAAGCTGTGCAGGCTGCGTGGAGGGATATTCCAATTCGGCGATGTCAGGCACTAATCGACTTTATGCCACAACATTGTGCCGCTGTGCTCAAAAATAAGGGTTATAAGACGAAGAACTGGAACAGTAGTATAAATAAAAAAAATAAAAACCGTACTATTCCCCTAAATTTTGCATTTTATTTACAACGTTTTACTTGTAGTGCTATTATTTTGCACACCAAAATTTCGGTTTCATTTCGTATAACAGGAATTGTCTTATCTTAAAATGCATCTTCGCTTATCTTGTTTTTTGCATTTTATTACTGTTACCCAACAGATGTCCTACAATAAATATCGTGTCTTTACATGAGCATGGAGAAAAGTAATTAGCATCCAAAGTACAGACCTCAACGATATTGGTCTGTGACCTCAGTGATATTTTTTTGCACAGAGCTGTTCAGCGAAAATGGTTAGCAATGCGCAAAACTGGAAAACTAGGATCGAAGAACGCGGTCCATAAAGAGTGACGGCTAAGCGAACTGACCGAAAAATTATCATCAGGGCAAAGGAGAACCCCTTAATAAGCTCCAGACAGATAAGGCATAAACTCCAACTTCCGGTGAAGGCTGTGACTGTTAGAAGACGTCTTCTAGAGGCTAAACTACCACCTCGAAGCCCGCGAAAAGTACCGCTTTTGACAAAAAAGAATGTGCAAAAAAGATTGGCATTCGCAAAGTTTCACAGAGATTGGCCTAAGGGGAAATGGAGGAATATTCTGTGGAGCGATGAAAGCAAAATAGTCTTATTTGGGTCCAAGGGTCGTCGGGAATATATAAGAAGATCAAAGAAAGAAGAAAGTAATCCCCGTAATACAGTTAAAATTGTTAAACACGGAGGAGCAAAACTAATGATTCGGGCCTGTTTCTCATATAAAGTGGTTGGGCCTATACATATATCCTATCAAGGGTATAATGGATGGTGCTGAGTACGTTAAAATTTTAGAAGAGGATATGCTGCCATATGCCGAGGAGGAAAACATACGTCAAAACGGGCAAAATATTGGTAAGATGAAAAAAGAATAACCGTTATGGAGTGGCCAGCACAATCCCTTGACCTAAACCCCATTGAGAACTTGTGGGGCGATGTTACAAATTCTGTCCATGAGGTGAAACTAAAAAACGCAAAGGAATTGCTGGAAGTAGTGCGAGACTCATGGGAAGCTATACCAGTTTAGAGATGTCGGAGTCTGGTGGACTCAATGCCACGAAAATGCAGCGCAGTGATAAAAAACAAAGGATTTGCTGTAAATAATAATGATTTCATATTGTTTCATTCATTTCTGTTGTCTAGGCACAGCATAATTCTAAACACTGCTATTTTTATGAACAACTGCGAAATATTATTACGATAAAAAAAAAATAGTTGCAAGTTGTTAAGACTAAAATACTTTACTTTTGTATACGTTTTTTGAAAAAATTATAAAACAATTTGGATTAATAGAAAATTATTTGTCTTTTTTGAGGAGCACTGATGTTTTTATGAACACAACTGTAAGTTTCTTAAACATGGAATTCGAGGTTTTAAAAATAAAAATAAATTTGGTGGCGCAAGAGCTTGTTTTCTTAACAGACTGCTATTGCTTTTACGTGGGTCAAGAGAAACTGTACATTATATCCGACTGCTATCCTCATTTCGTGTGACGGACATGAAGTTTGTGCAGTGCTAAATATAGAAAGTATTACAATATTAATTATTCTTAACGTTTGTCGTCATTTGTTAAAATTCATCGTCTGTAGTTCTTGTAAAAGTAGCATCAAGCTGAGATATTCGAGGGGAACAGTATACATATAATTCGTTCGGGATATTTGAATTTGTCCAATTTTGAGATTATAAAACATTTGTTGAAATTCTGGCTTGTTGCGTTTTCAAAAACGAAATAATCTTAAAAATATCGATTTTTTAATTATTTGACTTGGAACCATTTTACGTCGCCACTTCCCTAACAAAATTCAAATTCTTTGAATATCGTTAAGGCTTTTTGAAGAAAAAGTTCGGAATCGATAGACGTCGTTGTGACTGTAGTCAGTGCTGCTTTGGCGTGCATACATAACCTGTCGTTATGAATTTCGCAACTTTAGGAAATTATGGAAAGTACAGTCTAGAGGCAAATCCAACAAATCCCAAAACAACAAATACAAATTAATTTCGATAACAAACTCTAATCATCATCATTGCCAACTCTAGTCGTGGCAATTTGGTATCAGTAACTTAATTATAAACATAGGCTATTTTCTCCTGGCATCAGCAACTTAATTATAAGCAGATGCTATTTTCTCACTTAAACAATTCTTGTCCAACGTCCTCAATATGAGGTGGAAATAAAACTCCCCATACATGCTCAGTAGCTTCAAGGAACGAACAAAACAAAAACACGAAACCTTCTGCGCGTGAATGTAATTCGCTGTTGACCACTTTCTTTTCACTGATTAAAATGTTGCTTCTGATTCGTAAATAATAACGAAATGAATAACTTCAAGGTCTAAAAAATAAAAGATATTCTTTGGCAACATTATTAATATCTTCTACTTGGGATCCCACTTGTAAGATTGCAAAGTTTGAGTTTTTGAGTTTGTAACGCATTTTTATTAACACTTTACAATTCGTTAACTTAGTTGCTAGACAAAAATGCTTAAAACTAGCTTAAATATTTAATCTGAAATATTAATCTTATATCTAACTTACTGACTCTAAACAAGTACTCTAAGCTAATCTATGTTAGTTTTTTCTGCCTTTCGACATCTTTTGTATCTTTTGTATTCTTATTAAATCTTAAGTCTAGCGGTTTTGTTTTTATTGCCCAAGAAAAAAAAACTTGGACGTTCCTTAGTCAATGTTTTTAACTTACTTGCTAACTTAACTTACTTATCCTAAATCAAACTTACATATTTACAGATATCTTACAACTATATCCATAAGCAATACGGACGCGTGCACCAGGGAGTATATGCTCTATATATGCTTGACATATATATCGAATACTCCGTGGTGCACCTTTTTTTTTGTCCTAATCTACCTTATAGCTACCTTAAACTATGTAAGTTGGCCCTAATGAGTCAACTATCTTGGTCCTGTGTGAGAAGATTGCAAAGTGCACATCAAGACATTTCCACTCGCGTTTCCAAGTGCAATGTTTCAATAAACGAAAACAGTTTTCTTCAACAACTGAAGTCCAAACCTGTCTCTCAATCATTGTCCGAAGGCAGCTGGCAGAAATCGAAGTTGTCACCAGTTCTAAAGGCGCCTCCTCATTACGCAATTCAAGCACACAACCTACAATGATCCAACGCTTTCATTGATCTCCCTTCGCCTTGTCAGCGCGCTCACCTTCCAGGAGGATTGAATCATTGTCACCAGCACTCACGCCGATTACAGAGACAAGTAATTCGCAATCCGACTCGACGAGCTGGATTTAATATGCTGGCGTCAAATTTCTCCCCGCAATTGTGGTCTTCGATCAAAACAAAAGCCAATTGCCCGCCGCCACCAACACCCTTTATGGTCATCACCATCAGCGTAAAGCAGGCCTATTCATTATGATTCCATTCGTTCTCGATCTGCGTCACGTTATCCACTTAATTCGCTGCTTACGCTTGTAACGCGAAGGGCTGAGCTCGCCGAAATACACTCTCGATTGAATTGAATGTGTTGCGCCTTGTCGCTGCAGCGGAAATAGGGTCACATCACCAAGCGGAACAGCTAACTGCCGGTGAAATGGATGGGGAGGCACTGACACAACCAGCAGCAGTGCCTGCTGTAGAGGAAGTCACATGGAGGTGGGGAATTATTGGATTATTGCTTCGGTCATTGTTGCATGACCGTCCAGCATGTTGTTGTGTGTGAATGTCGGATGTGGGTCAATCACCATTAGAAGCTCTGGTGGTTTTGTGGAATTCTACGGTGGCTCCGGTGCCTGAGTGACGGTCGACCACCAGGGTATCCCTTAAATAATTCTGTTACGAGCGAATTATGAGTCAGACGACCTCTTTTTTTCTTATTCTGTCATTTTCGCTATCGCTGGCGAATTAAATGAAACCTTATCGATTTCATTAATCACCACGGTAGTTCGCTGAAATGCGAGATCCTTGAACAGCTCGCGTGTTTGTCCTCCGTTTCTTTGTTTTCTTACGAAAACCATCCGACAGGAGATGTGGTTTGGTTGCCAAAAGAATTGGCAATTTCCTACACATTTCTGTTTACGACTTCGAATAGAGATGTTCCTTGATCCTTTTGAGTATTGCCGTCAGGTTGTGGGTCCACATGGAAAGAATTTAAGTATGCGCTGCAAACAACTACAACACGTGTGCTGGCAAACATCGCATACGTAATTGCACCGTCATCCTGGAACATGGCCAATTTTTGCATCGACCGACTTTACGCTTGAGTGTTTCTTTGTGTGCCGTTATTCGACTTCCAGATGGCGGTTTAATGACCGAAAAATGCCCTTGGCCTTCGGTGGTCTCGTTGGAATTTATTATTTTCTCAATTTTATGTGGGTCGGAAATGTTTCAATTATTCCCTCATGTGGAGGGATGTGCTCGCCCACGGTTGGTTGAAAAGCAAATCTTTGCAAAATTTAAGTTCGTTATTCTTTTTTTCTGAAATAATTGAAACATGTCTTTCTTTAAGAACAGGATATGAGCAGAAATAAAGAAAAATCGTAAAACAGTCGGGAGTAGGAAGTGCGTAGTTAGTGTGAAAAAACTCCTAAAGTCGAAGGGGGCAGTATTCATTGAACATAATAAGGGGGAAATGACGGTCTTCTGAACATTTCTAATACTAAGGGGCTATTAGGGGGAACTCACTCTTTCTTTTGGGCGGAACAGTAAACGACTCCATGCTTTTTAAGCACTTTGGAATTTGTGCTCTAATTTTGTGGGAAGTTCAAGTGGAAATACACTCTTGAACAACGTTTTTTAATTTCTTCTAATTGATAACCAACATTCGCTTTCAGCCTTTAAAACTTGAAAGCATTGAGACCGTCGTTGGCATTTGCCTGCCGCATAAGGAAGTCCACATCTAGAAAAGATTTTCTCTACACAACGTTCGAATGCCAGAAAGCCAAAGACGTGCGCGCTGTGTAGAAAATATTCACGACTTTAGCGCTTTCGTTTAAGAGGGCACAAATCAATCATCAATCATATGAGGTTCTCAACAATTTGGGAATTTTTTTGCCATTATCGTGTGGAATTTTGCTAGAGAATTTGGACCTACCGTCGTAAAACAATAACAAGTTAGCGCAAAACTGTAGTCGTTAGACAATTTTAAAAAACGTCTTCGTTCCCTTCCCTAGCAATGGAACTCATTCTGGCTGAATGTGTTTGTCAACAATCAAAATGTGCGTAATTGAGAAAGCATCGATCCAATCCGTACGTGCTTCACGAGACACAATTACATCCCAAAAACTCATAGTTTGAGGTGGATTACGTGTCTTAGGCGTCATTGGAACATATGTTGTGAGTGGAAATTGCATTATAAGTGGATATTCCCGGTTTCAGTTGTATATAGTATGGACTTGGCCATTATGAAAGGTTCTACAAGCAGCACAAAATATGTTACAATCGATTTACTGAAGAGCAAGTCTTGAGAGCGTGGCCGCCGACGCTCACACTCCGAAGATCCAGGTTCGATTCCCGGCTGAACGCCTCTAATTTTTCACGGCACCACCTCTTTCAAGTTGCAGACAACCCTCAAAGAGTAATAACTGTCTAAGAAAAAACATTGCCGTTCGGAGTCGGCAAAAAGCTGTAGGTCCCTTCTACTCGTGAGAGAACACAACACTAGTAGTTAATGAGCAAGCTAGGCCCTGGTCCCTTTGCGGACTGTCGCGCCATCCAATTATTATTGTTATTGCGTTTTGCGACCACGCTATTTCATGAAATGGGCCCTCTTATTGGCTTCCTCGTTCAAGAGATTAAACGTCAATAGACAATTTTTTCTAGATCTGTGTAAAGTAAGCGGTCTATACCAACTATCCAGCAATCAAAAATGAGCTCAGATCTAGCATTCACCGGCAGATAGCTGGAATTTCGAAAAAAAATTAAGAAAACTTTGTCCAAAATTAGGTTTAACGACAGGAGTTCTGCAAACGTGCGCCTGGTAATCATGAAAAGGAAATTGAATATTATACTGTTGGAGGTTGGCAGAAAGAAATCGAATACTTCACTTTGTGCATTAATAATTGGCGCGACAGTCCATAGGGGAACCAGGGCCTAGCTTACTTATCAACTACTCGTGTTGTTCTCTCACGAGTGCCTACAGTTTTTTGCCGACTCCGAACGGCGAAGTTTTAGAAGCTTTCTTAGACAGTTTTACTCTTTGAGTGTTGTCAGCAACTCGAAAGAGGTGGTGCCGTGAAAAATTCGAGGTGTTCAGCGGGAAATCGAAACTAAACCCTTCGGCGTGTGAGCGTCGAACTCTACCCACAACGCGACGGCAGCCACCACTTTGCGCATTATCTATTTTATTTATTGAGCACCGCAATGTGCGTTACCGGATCTTAAATATTCCGGGGTAACGGGAGAATATCTCCGCTTTTTTGCTCTTCATTCAATGTTTCATAAAAAGTGTTACAGTTATCGTAATTAGTTCAAATAAGCGCCGTTTTGTTCGAAAATCTGTTTCCACCTAGACGGCAACTTCATAATACCCCCCTCGTAGAAGCCCTCCTCCTAATTTGCGAAGAACGCGGACAGCCACTTTTGACAAGCCTCTTTTGAGTTCAACTCCACACCACCAAGGCCGTTCGACATAGACAGTAACAGGTGGTTATCACTTGGCGCTATGTCCGGGCTATATTCTGGATGCGATAAAACCTCTCATTCGAGCTCCCGTAGGTTCTGACGAATCATCGACGAAGTGTGTGATCTGGCGTTGTCCTGGTGGAACACTACACCCTTTCCGTTGGCCAATTTTGGGCGCTTCTTCTGGTCGATCGCCTGCTTCAAGCGGTCAAGTTGTAGATGCTAGAATTAAGCGTCTGGCCATATGGGAGCAGCTCATAATGGATGATTCCCTTCCAATCCCACCAAACACACAGCAAAACCTTCCTAGCTCTCAATCCCGGCTTGGCCACTGTTTAGGACGATTCACCGGCCTTCAACCACGACTGTTTTCGCTTGATATTGTCGTGTGTGATCCATTTTTCATCGCCAGTCACCATTCGCTTCAAAAATGGGTCGAGTTCGTTCCGTTTCAGCAGCATATCGCAGGCGCTGATTCGGTCCAGAAGGTTATATTGCGTCAAATCATGCGGCACCCAAACATCATGCTTTTTTATATCCAGCCTTCTGCAGATGGTATCAAATGGTTTGTGTGACTAACTCCCATCTCCTGGACGATGTCACGAGATGGCATATGCCGGTCTTACGCGATGATTTCCATGATTCGATCAGCATTCGTCGTCCCAGGTCTTTCGCCGGCTGGCCTATACATGGTGTCGTTTTCGCCGGCTCTGAATCGTCGAAACCATTCCTCCGCGATTCGAAGTGATAGAGCACCATCTCCCAAACACCATTAATCTCACGGAACGTTTCTCTAGCGGATTTGGCTTTAATGAAGGAAAACTTTAAAATAGTGCGAATTTCGGCGTCAGTGAACTCCATGTTTACACGTCTATAACTGTTGAACGCAATATCCAAACTAATAATTCATAGCGTCGTTTTGTAGGTTATATCGAGGCTTTTCAAGTGATGTATGTATAATATTGCCAGATACGAGCTCTGAACATAGCCAGAAAGACAAAAAGGCGGAAATGAGATATGTTTTATTTAAGAAATACATTGTAGGCGGCCATAGGCCAAACCAAAATAGACTTAGATGATATATTTAATGTAGTGAATTTCAAATCGAAATAAAAGTTATACTACTACTACTGTCGCCGCCGTGGCGTTGTGGGTAGAGTGCGACGCTCAGACCCCGAAGCTTGTAGGTTCGATTCCCAGCTCAACACTAATTTTTCGAATTTTTCACGGCACCGTTCGGAGTCGGCAAAAAACTGTAGGTCCCTTCTACTCGTGAGAGAACAGTAGCGCGGACAACACGAGCAGTTGATGAGCAAGCTAGGCCCTGGTCCTCCTTTGGACTGTAGCGTCAACAATTATTATTATTACTACTACTACTATTTAAGAAATACAGTTCGTGCGTGACTTAAAAGCAGGCGTAAAGCAGGTACAACAATTTTTTTAAATCGCTAGAATACATTATTGCGAACCGGTTTGAAAAGGAAAAGCTAAGAGAACTTAACTAAATTGGTATTTTCATTAAAAAGATTCTCTAGCACTATAACCAATTACTGCTGCTTACTCATGGGCGGATGATGAAGGAAGAGATAGATTGGTTGAATCTGTCGAACTCGACACATCGTGCCTGTTGAAGTTTCAAGCCGTGAAGCCTGAGTAGTTTGAGCTATTAAGCTGTTAGGGAACAAAACTGTTACCCGAACTCGACTAACTTAGTGCACTGACTGACAGTGGCCTCCACATTACTTAAGGTTCCTGAACACACGATCATTTGTTTATATCTTGTTAAAGCAATCTTAAGGGATACACTTTAACAATATATTTCGAAAAGGAGCTGTTGACAATGGTTTCGATGATCTCTTTTTCTTCTTCACACAACTCCCTTAAGATGCAATGCAGTCCTTTAAAAACAAATCTATTGTAGTAAAGTGGCCTCTTATCCATGAAGCGCTAAAATTCACCAAGTGAGCAAAATATTTCTCAAAATCCTTTAGTTGATTATTTTTTATAATAAATTAGCATGTCCCGTCATTCTCAGGGAAAGTGAGACTGAGCTGGAGATGCGCTGTACAACTTTCAACCGCATTAATACCGCTTGGTATTAATGACACAGTTTTGGTCTTTTTGCAAATGTTAAGTTCAAAACATTCTAAGCTAACACATTTCGTGCACTTTCAAAAATTCCATTAAACCCCTAAAAGAAATAACTGTAACAGTTGTGGCAACTGTTACAGTCGCTTGTTTTTATCAACTCAAAATCTGCCGTCAGACCACCTTCTGAAACTGCTTCCTTGAATAGTCTTAGGCATGTGAAATGCTTTTAGTTATTTGCACAGGGACGTAAGTCTCAAAAAAATATGAATACATATTTTCACCTGAAATTTGGCAAACGTCGTGGACATCTGTGAAATTTGAATGAAAGTAATCATTTCCCTTTGAGTTCTTAAACGGTGGAATTCTCTGCAGGTGGATCGCCCACTTCACCCATATCCAGACCTAAATCAGGAACTTTTAACTCCTCTAATACCCTATGTGCAATGCAAGAAATATTCCGCTCTTTTTCACCTGCCAACGATATATAGGGGGCACAAAACTTGAGTATAAAGCTCCTATCTGGTCTGATGCTCGTTAGACCTCTCTGCACCTACTAGACAAAATCCAACAGTGAGCGATAACATTTATTGGTAATAACAATGCTGCGAAGTCAATAGACTCGCTAGAACTTCGACGAAATATTGCGTCTCTATCTCTATTTTATAACTATTTTAACAAAAAACGCTCTAATGAGTTAGCCAGCTACATTCAAGAATTCACCCACAACACCCACCTCGCTAGAAATACCCACCCGCGTACCTTCGGCCGTACAGTTAATTTAAGAGACACGTTCTTCAGCCGCGCCACGCGATTATGGAATGCTCTCTGCAGGTCCTTGTTTTTTCCCCCATTACAATCCACAAGCATTTAAAACCAATGTGCATCGGTACCTCCTTTCCCTCTCTTCCTCTATACCTTCGGCCCGTGCTGTGACTTAATTTTGGTTACTTAAGGGTATAAACAATCCCTTTAGCGCGCGTCAATTATTACAAAAATGTGTGCTGATGTAAAAAGGTCACTTCCATTTAAGTTCCCTATGGCACATATATCTGCTACCCGCCATAATAGGGAGAATATACTCTTTCTCCTTATAAAAAGTGATTCATAATTTCAGCTAAAAAAAATTAAATCCGAAAATATCTTTGTTTCAGTTTGAATCGAACATTTCAGCGTGCATTGATCCACTGTCCAGAACCAAAAATCAATTCTTAAACTTTACCTACTCGCTTCGCATATCTATAAAACTCCGTTCGAAGCGAATCCCTCCAACAAGCCCACAAAGATCCACACAATTCCATTTGCCTTTGCCCTCCCCCCTCAAGCAAGTTTTATATTTTGCAACTCTGTGTGAGAATTAATTACTCTTTACTGAAAAACGAAACACTCCACATTAATATCTCACAGCTTGTGTGTCATAACTGTCACAAGTGATTAAGCAGGAAGCGCTCGTGTGCGCGGCGGCGGTTGTCACCAATCGTTTAAAACTTCGTGCTATAAGCCACTGCGAGTACTGCGGTTAATGCACTTCCAAAAGTATTTAAATGTGTGGCCATCGCCCTCTGGAACTCCACAAGTCATTGCCATCTGTCATGCACATTTGTCGCACATTCTCACCAGAATTCTCTTTTTTATTTGCAGGACTGTCAGAAAATTATCCGCCTCAAAACGCTCAATGCGAAAACGGATCCAGCTGCCCTGGCCAGAGAGGTGGTGGACAGATGCGACCTCATACACAGATCCCAGCTGGCCGATGTGGAGCAAATTATTTTCTACTTGAAAAATCGAAAAGACAATGCTGGAAGTGGTATGACGATCAAAACAAAACAAAGCGCTTCATAAATTCCATTTAAAATCTCTTTTTGCTAGATATAGCAGACAACAACAGTCAGAGATCGACATCAGCGGTGCGGTCCTCATCAAAATCCGCACCACAACCAGATGTGTCCATTAACTTTATCGACGAGTATGTGGAGTTGCTGTACGAGGATCTGGGCGAGCGAATACGCGGCTCGGCAATGATCTTACAAGTTGCCAGGAATCCAGACAATCTTGAGGAGTTGGAAAAGAATGGTTTGTATGCAGCATGGTCACGCTGAGTTCCTAAACTAACCTCAAATTTTGCAATTTAATGTGCAGAGGCTGTATTGAGCGCACTCTCACGGGTGCTTCGCGAGGACTGGCGGAAGAGTCTAGATCTCTCTACAAATATCATTTATATCTTCTTCTGCTTCTCCACGTACACAAAGTTTCACCCGGTGATTGTGCATTACAAGGTGAGTTGGAGGAGAATGTCGAGAGGCTGGAGAATTTAATGATTCCTTGTTTGCAGATTGGTTCCTTATGTATGGATGTCATAGACTACGAACTCAGACGTTACGAGAGCATGCGTAACGAGTTGGACGTTCGGAAGAATACCGGCAACAAGATGAGCAAGGAAAAACTGAATCGCAGTTCAGATGACTTCCTGGACATCATGAACGAGGAGAAACCAAAAGAGGTAAGCGCTCTGGTACCAATCATCGCCTATTTGGAATCAAAATGGCTTTTTTCCCTTTGGTTAGATGGAACCCCCAAGGCGGCGAATCCCGGAGTTGAAGCAACGTCCAAAATCGGGCAACTGGGCCAGTTTTCACGGTTCAATGTCATCTTCTCTCATGAAGAGTCAGGTATTAAACAGCAGTTACCACGAGCAACTCTCGTCGGGAGCCACCTCTCCCGAGGCCAGAACGAACAGCAACGAAGCACTGGCTTCCAATGATCCAAAGACAAAGAAGGAGGAATACGACCGACTAAACAAGCAGCTAAAGATTTTCGCAAAGAAGCAAGAACAGCTCCTGCGGGTCGCCTTCTATTTACTGCTCAACATGGCCGAGAACGTAAAGCTGGAGGAGAAAATGCGCCGAAAAAACATTGTCAAGATGCTGGTCAAAGCTCTGGATCGACAGAACATCGATCTTCTGATGTTGGTGACGACGTTCCTCAAGAAGCTGTCCATCGTGGGCGACAATAAGGACGATATGAACGAACTGAACATTGTTGCCAAGCTGCCGCGGCTCATCCAAAGTGGCAACGCTGATTTAGTACAAGTGACACTCAAACTAGTCTTCAACTTGTCGTTCGATGGTTCGCTGCGGCGGAAAATGGTGCAAGCTGCCTACCTGCCAATGCTGGTGATGTTCATAAACGATGAGAAACACCATGGAATAACTGTGAAGATCCTGTACCACATGAGCTTGGACGATAAGGTGAGTTGTGGGTGAAAATCCGTGGAAGGGCTGTTTTAAGATGATTGTCGTTGCAGGTCAAAGCGATGTTCACACACACGGAGTGCGTACAAATGGCCACTGATGCTATAATTCTTAATTTGAATACCAAAGTCGACCTTGATCTGGTCGCATTATGCATTAACCTTTCGCTGAACAAGCGGAATGCACAAATCATGGTCGAGGGCAATCGGCTACACAGTCTGATGGACCGTGCATTCAAGTACCAAGATGCGCTGCTCATGAAACTGATCAGAAACCTGTCGCAGCATGAGAACCTCCAGCATCAATTCATTGATTACGTCGGGGATTTGGCGCGAATCATCACGATGTGCGACGATGAGAACTTTATCGTAGAATGTATTGGAATTCTGGGAAATCTGTCACTTGCCGACCTAGATTACTCGCAAATTCTGCAGAACTTCGAGCTGATTCCGTGGATACGGGACATTTTGGTGCCAGGAGCAAAGATGGATGATATCGTGCTGGACACGATTGTATACCTGGGCACCTGCGCGCGAGATGAACTGTGCGCTCTGTTGTTCTGCCGGGCAAAGGTTGTGCTGTCGTTGATTGAGCTCCTCAAAGCCAAGCAGGAGGACGACGAGATTGTGCTGCAGATCATATTTGTGTTTCAGAGAATCCTGCGACACGAGAGTACGAGGGAATACATGATCAAGGAGACAGAATCACCGGCTTACTTAATTGATCTGATGCATGACAAGAACTCAGAAATCAGAAAGGTCTGCGATTACTGCTTGGACATCATCGCTATTTCCGACTCCGAATGGGCTTCACGCATTAAGGTAAGATTTATTTAAAACAAAAAAAAAAATAAGTTGAGTGAGACTCTGGCGTATGTTTTACAGTTGGAGAAGTTCCGAAATCACAACTCGCAATGGCTGAGTATGGTGGAACAGCAACAGGATCACGAAGATGGTCAAGACTTTGCTAACAACGACGAAGATGAAGGTGAATTGCCAGCGTATCTAACCTCAGACTACTTGGACAACTGCGAGCTGTATCAGTCGGCGGACGACAATGAGAGCAATGTCGAAAACAATCCTGGCAGCCCAGCGATGTCTACGTACAGTCGCCCTGTCAGCAGGTAAGCACTTGATGGCCAAAAAAAATGTGCACACATTAATGTTGGACCTTAGTTACAGACGAAGCACGGACCTCGATGACCTCTACAACATGACATCCAGCTCTAAGTCACAGTCATCCAGTCAGGGCGACAATAACAATTATATGTTTAAATCTAACAAATCCCTGGATTCCGAAGCAGGCCTGCACGAGGAGTTGCTGGTCGCATAAATCGCCAGTCAGTTGAATAGGTTTAAGTAATATGTGTGCTGTTAGCAGGTATCAGTTATCCACCCGACAACAACAATATTTTGTAAACGAAGAACAAAGCATGAACAAAACCAAAAAAAAAAAAAACAAATTAAGTCCCCAAAAAAACGAACGACAAACGCTGAAGAAGAACTCTCAAATCAAGATAAAAAAGAAACAAACTGAACAACAACATTCTAGAACTTAGCTTTTAACTAATTTATTGTGTCGTATACTCAATTGTATTTGATATTATAATCCCTAAGCGGCGACGACGATATTCATATGCGCGTATGTACGTATGGCTGGCTTCTAACGCACACTGTTTAAATTTTCTTTTAGTCCGTAACGTCTTTCTCCATCCTTCTCTCTCTCTTTCTCTTCCCCATCCATCTCATACAATCATTTATCCACAGCCCCCCCCCTCCTCCCACATCATGTCACCACAAGAGGAGCAAACAAATTGTTTTTAGTTGAATTTCTCTCTAGTAATACAACTCCGCAAAATATTCTAGTCCATCGTTTTGTGTAAACATGTTTTTTTTTAATCTTTTTTGTAGATTTAAAAGAAAATTAATCGTATATGTGATATTTTTCCTTATTAATTTAATTTAGCAGTGATTCATAAAATAGAAATGAGATGATGATTAAACGCAAAAAATGAATTAACACTTTTAGGTTATGAATGATTTTTTTTTTATTTTTCGAATTAAGTTAGTTTTTTTTTCGCTCGTCTTTTTCTGATTGTAAGCGTACAAAAATGAACAAAGGAAGATCGATAGGCGAATGAGGAGAAGTTAAGTATTTATGTGCAAAGGAAATCTATAAAAAATAAAATTCTAGAATTGAAGAGAAAAGTAAAAGACGTTGATTGTGTTTTCTTTTCATTCGTTTTGAGGGGGTTGTGTAAGTAGTCAGTACAAAGAGAAACGAAGAGAGTCCCTGCAGAGACAGAATGTTAGGCAGGAAAGTTTTTTTTCTTTCATCACTTTAATAATTAATTGTATGGCGCGACAGTCCACAGGGGACCCATGGTCTAGCTGGCTCATCAACTACTCGTGTAGTTTACTCACGAGTAAGAGTGACCGACAATTGTTTGCTGATTTCGAACGGCGAAGTTTGAGAAGGCTATTTTCTTGCTCTTTGAGTGTTGTCGAAAGAGGTGGTGCCGTGGAAAATTCGAGGTGTTCAGCCGGGAATCGAGTGAGTGTTGCACTCTGCCCATTACGCCACGGCGGTCATTTACATTACTTTCCGGAAAGCAAAATCGAATGGCTAAACGGTGAAAGTAACCTCATTCAGTCAGTCTGCTTAAAAAAAGTGCACAGACGTGTGTAGTCTACGGCTAAGAGCTGTGAGAACTAATCAGAAATGTAGTTTGTAGCGCACATACAACAGGTTGATGGTTAAAAAAGGAGTTTCGCTAGACTACTGTGCACTGCAGATAAGTCTTTTTCTAAGACGATGTTTTATGCGGCTGATTCATAGTCAGAGGCCATCGTTTTGCCAATAGGTGTAGAGGCTGAAAGAATATAGTAATATCGTTTCTGTCCGAACGAAAGAACTATTTAAAATTGCTGGAGATGATCTGGCTGAGCGCATGCACCAGCTCATCTATAAGATATGGTCGAAGCAAAGCACGCCCTATAAGTGGAATCTCAGCGTCGTTTGCCCGGTCCACAAGAAAGGAGACGCCTTTGACTGCCCCATTTATAGAGGGATTAGCCTTCTTAACATCGCATACAAGATCCTCTCCGCCGTAAAGTGTGAGCGTCTGAAATCGTTTGTCCATGACCTGATGTGTGGTGTGTTGTTTCAGCCCAGGGATATCCACAATAGACCAGATCTTCACGCAGATCCTGGAAAAGACTCAATAAGTCCAAATCGACACTCACAACCTATTTGTGGATTTAAAGGCCGAATATAACAGTGCGCCATATCTAGTTTTGGTATTCCTACCAAACTCGTCCGATTGTGTAGGATGACGATGGAGAACTCTCGCTAAGGGTGGTAACGAACTCACCGAGACCTTCAATGTCAAAAAAGGTTTTAGACAAGGCGGCGCACTGTCATGTGACTTTCCTTACATCATCCTCAATAAGATCGTGCGAAACTCACAAATCGGCACCAGAGGCACGATCCGCCAAAAGTAAGTTCAATTGCTAGCTTACGCTGATGACATTGACGCGATTGGATGAACACAGCGAGCAATCAATGAGGCGTTTGTTGGCATTGAAGCGCACGCGGCTAAAGTGGGTCTGGTGTTAAATGAGCTCAAAACAAAATACATGCTGTCATCAAGAAAGGACACATAACATCGACGTCTCGGACAGAGCGTCACACTATTCAGTATACACTTCGAGTTAGTTAAGGGATTTGTCTACCTCACTTCCCGGTAAATAGGGACAACAACACCAGTACCAAAATCAAACGCAGAATCACTCTTGTCAATCGCTGTTTCTTTGGTCTCAAGAGGTAATTGAGTAAGCCTAGCTAAGCTCGCTTTATATAGCAGTCTGATCATCCCAGCCCTACTCAATGGCGCGGAAACCTGGACGTTGGCGGATGAGGAAGCCCTTAGTCTTTCCTAGAGAGTTTTAAGTGTGATTTTTTTATCCTGTTTGCGTTGATGGCATCTGGAGGAGAAGATTTAACGACGAACGCTTTGGGCTGTACAGCGACATGCGCCTGGTCGCTTAAGATGGCCAAGCCAGGCAGAGCGAATGGCCACCACTGCTCCGGCCCGAAAAGTCTTCGAATCTGAGCCATTGCGACAATGCAGCAGAGAACGGGTGGCCGAGGTGGCGCACACAGGTGGAGGAGTGCGCAACTGGAGGCAGCTGGCGAAAGATCGTGCTGGTTGGAGAGACATGTTGGTTGAGGCCCAGGTCCAACCCGGACTGTAGCGCCACAAGAAGTTTGGGGCTGAGTAGAAGTACAGTCGCAGGAAAAAATTAGAAACACGGTCGAATTATACCAACTGTACAACAAAACAATGTCTGTCGAAAGGGACTTTTACTACTGGAGAAACATCTTTGTCGACTGATTCAGGTTTAACTTCTCTAAGTTTAACCATAAGAATTTAGAAGCTTAAAATATTTTTTAACGGCCTTCTGGAGTGTACTCTTTTGGACTCTTTCACAAGATTTTTCTGTGAGAAATTGCAGTTTTGGCACTTACGAAAAAGATTTGGCGAGGCATTTGAAGTGATCACGTCACTTACTGATTCCATGTGTAAGCGAGCAAATCTTCAATTAACATGGATACAAACAAATGGAAACTAAAGGATGAAGTGGGGATCATCTTAAACCATAGACACGATCTATTGGCAAGAAAACAATTTTAATTTACGTGATCACCTGCCTTTTCGGTTTATACCACGGAATCCATTTTCCCATAAGTAGTAGATAACGCAAGACTAGACGCCTTAGTTATCCAAGTACTAAATGAGATCATGCTTAAGGGACAACCTTGGCGACGCTTATCTAACACCTCTAACACTTCCTGGGAAACAGCACTAGTTTAAAAATGCAATTCCACACTGCGCAGGGAAAGCACCAAAGAGACTGTCCTATTTCAATGAACTAGACCAGTAAGTACATTATTCTCGACTCTGTCCGCGATATTGGGTCTTAAACCACAGCGGCCAGGCTGAAGCCGAAGTTCCAGAGCTTCCTGATCATCCTTGGCACCAGAATATCTCTGGTCAAGCTCTCATTACTTAACAGGTTTCAACAACACCAGGGTCTGGTAGGCACAACAAATGGTATTTGGTTTCAGTGATTCCATTGACACTAGTGTGTCGGATGTGCTTTTAAATCAAGTGATTTACAAATTTAGTCACATCCATACAGATTACGGAATCCGGCGGATTCACTGCGGCGGGTGTAACTCGCAACCGCAAATGAAGTTCGACCCTATAATTGAATCCGCCGGATTCCATAATCGGCATGATCATCTGAATTTAATATGGTTAGTGGAAGTTTTACACTTTAAGACGGTAAATTGCTGATTAAAGGATGACGTAAACCTCAGCTTTAACCAACACTCATCTTCAGGCGCCACGATCTGTCGACAGTTAATTCAAATTTGCACTACAAGTCAGTTAAGGTTTCCATTCCACTTGGGACATCATTATTGCGTTAGATTTAAACAATCCTCTGTCTGGAGATATTTTGTCCATAAGCGCTACATGGTCCTCTAACCTATAGCGCTGCATCCATGGACATCTGGCTAGGCGCATGCCGCTGTGAAGTCCGAAGACGTCGTCATTGAATCTTTCCCTGGTGTCGTAAACAATAAACATGATCTTACCCACATGTACCCAAATTTTTTCTGTAGAAAGTACAGTACATATAGTACATACCATATTTTGTTTTTAACGACCTGGCTGGTGTTTGTAGAAAGGATTGTCTTATTTCCAGCCCTTCAAAGCATTAGAATGCAACGAGTCTCCATTTGGTTTCAGTGTTAACGTTGTTGACTCTATTTAAAGGAAATTCGTGATAGAATTTCATGCCGACATTGCAGCTATTGATTAATGTCTTGGATAACGATGTGCACACTTCCTTTATGGCAGTAAATTTTAACTTTAATCGTTTCGCTCTCATTGAATGCCGATTTAATTTTTTTAAAACCAAAAACCACTATTCTCGGGAAATCTATGCAACTGCTGCGTGGAGGAGATGCCATTGAAATGATCGGTCGTCCGATAGCAAGGCGGCTGAAGAGATGCCCGAACTATGTTTTTTTATTTTTACTGAACGATGACTAGTGATGCCTAGGATATGAAGAACGTATGGACCCCACTACTTCACCGCACAGTGTTCGAATCCGAGCCATTGGGACAACACAACAGTTGACGGCGTTGGCTGAGGTGCACACTCAAGTGGAGAGCACTCTCGACGAACTTAGAGTGCATAACTGAAGGTAACTGGCGAGAGATCGTGCTGGATGAGGCCCTGGTCCATGCCAGAGTGAAGCGCCATATGAAGATGAAGAAGAAGAACGATGTCAAACCGTGTAACAGTGTATAACGCCTAGCAGATATTACTTTATCGGAGCAACTGTCTGCCTCAAATAATTAAAAGAAACCGAAACAATGAGTGTCCCAAAGGAAGGGAATGTCCTGTTGAGGCGAAATCCATTTCTGAACCAACAAATCAGCTTTAAAACCTTCAACCGCTTAAGATGAGAAATCCAAAGCCAAGACCTTTTCAATCGAAAGATGCCGCTGAGTTTGTACTGTTTACAAAGTGTTCTGCAATTCCTGTCTAATCTTAAAAAATCGAAGAATTGTTGATTTTTTGCTCGAACAGTATATCAAAATAGAACATTTACTTCAAGGAACTACATTCTTTGGCGAGCAGATGGAAAAGGACCAAGTTACGTTATCATTGGATTCATTCATTACTGTCTCCAAACGTACATTAGCTGCAGTATTTTGGCTTTATATCTAACAGCACTGACTCCAAACGTGCATTAGTTTCTGTTGGCTTTATATCTAGGACCACTTAACGAAATAAGGCAGACACGCACCACTTTTTAGCCAAACAATGTATTTCTTGTGACTGTCATTATTCTCACTTGAGTTGATCGATCCCAGAAGAGACTACTTTCATGCGAAGGCACAACCTCCTCGTCCTTGATGTTGAAGTTTCCCAAATCTTAAACACACAAAATGAAACCCTCTTTTCAATGAAACAATTTTCATGAATCTTACCCAACAAATCAATGAATTCCGCCAAAGTGACTTCGTTACGCACAGTGGCCGCTATCACCAGCTTAACTCTATCTTCCATCCTATTGAAAATATTTTCTATAGCCCCAACCAAGTTTCCTAATTCTGAGGAGTCATAGACGACATCAGCCGCAAGTATCACATCAAACTTCCTCGCCGGAAGAAGCTCACGTGCCTCCCAAGGCAGATGCACTATCGAGAGTTTCCCATAATCCCCCACTTCGTTCGGAAAATTCAAATTTCGATTTGTCTTAAGCATTTCGACTACAACAGTGCTTCCATCGGTTAAGGTCACATCGTGGGCTTTACAGCACTTGAGTACTATAAATCCACACAAGCCCGTGCCAGATCCAAGCTCGATGACTGACTTGCCCTGCACCAGGTCGGCATTATGTAGTAACCAGTCGGAGAGCGCAAGAGATGCTTGCCAACTGCATAGGCCGGTGGTTCCATCGGTTGCGAAACTACGCGATTCCCTTAGCGTTATCACAGTGTTGTACTTTGGCAGAGAGTAGTGTTTGTAGGCGAATCGTTCTTCGTTTCCACTCAGCACCTGTAGCTGGCAGAAGGCTTCGTAGACTGCGTCGTGAATTTCAACTCCCAACTGCTCCAGACGATTGAGGAGTTCTTTGAAGAACCTCAACTGATACTTGGCGTTGAGTGGGTACTCCTTATTGAGTTTGTGCAAGTAGGTTCTGTGGACTAGTTCCTCCTGTTTGTGCCATGTGATGTCTGCTGGAATTCGCTGCAAAATAATCAAGAAATGAATGGAGTGTGGGGAAAGCACTTGATGTCCATACTTCCCAGTCAATGTTTTTCACGGAATAACAAGAAAGGAATTGAGTTTCCAGATTGTCGAGAACCTCATTGAATTTCATCCTGAATTGAGCTCACGTGTGTATTCTCCAGCAACGACAACAAACTTTGTTTTGACATTCCGCTTTGTTTTGTTTGATTTTTCGAAGGTGGCCAGATACAGAGACTCTCAAATTGGATGTCGGTGGTGGTTGGTGACTTCGGAGTGGTTTGGAAACGAGAATACAGGGTTGCCATGATTGAGGTGAGTTTAAGTTTCAATTGGTGAGTTAGAGAAAAAGCTGAGTTGAGATGAATTTGTGAGAAAATAAGGTTTTTCTGGTGATGGAGAGGTTTGCTGCTGCCCCTGATTAGGTCTTACGACAGTTGGTGCCACCCGACGCTTTCCTCCCTCCAAGGCGCCCGGATAGCCGTGTCACCTATTTGTCATCAAGTCCCATAGCAGTATCCATGATCCGCAGCCATTAGCGTTCCGTGGTGGCAGCTCACCGGATTCTGATTCCTGCAACACATGCATGTATTATGGCAAATGTGAGTTAAGTGGGATTGCAATTAACATAATGGTGAGCACCTAGCTACCAACAGAGCCACCGTTGCGTGGCATCATAACCTCCTCAGAGCCGTCCATTCATCGGAGCATCCGTCTGCACCAGCTTATGATATGCACAAGGGCTTACTTTGTCCGTTAATTTGCGCCTGCGTCATAATTAGACAGACTTAGCAGCTCCTCACAGAGGGCATTGACTCGCGAATGCGAGCGCAACGCAAGAGCCAGCGATAACGTCGATGACTTGGTCAAGTGGTGGCTGGAAATTGTGTCTGTTAGCCATAATTGGCCGATTGAATGAGCACAAAGGTTCACAAGTCCACTTAATCATCGTGCGGCATGACAATTTCACCAGAACTCCGCTGGCGAGAGAAGGCAAATTGATTGACAATGCGTCTGCGGGAATGATTTCGCTGCCCTGAGCACGTAGTCGGCCGTTCACTCGAAGAAATGCGTTCCAGAAATGCAAATGACCGGTCGGCTGATCGCTTGGCATCGTGTATTCCAGAAGGTACGGCTGATGAAGAGGACTCAAGCGGTGTTGCGTTGGGCTGGGGAGTTCGTTTGTCTGGCAGGCGGCAGCGGTGGTTCGCAGAAATCGATTTCGACTCTGGACGCGATGACAAATCATCGTGACGACGGACAACGCATTTCGTATGCATCATCTGTCAGGGGGTTCGTATGCATCATCTGTCAGGGAGTTGTTCTTGTCTTGTTAGAGTTGGGACTGAGCAGTGACTGATTGACTGTCAAATTGGGGAGTGGGTGTTGGTAACTTTTACTTTCTGCCTCTCAATATCTGCCTGACAGCTGTCATGCGTGTGCTTGTCAAGATCTGAGGCTGTCATGTCTGTGTTTGAGATTGAGGCGGAGATGGTCTGGTGGCACGTATGTGGTGATCCATTTTGAGCCTTCTGCGATTTCCACTTTCTACTGTTCGTTCTTAATTAAGGATGGACTGATTGAAAGGTGCCAAGATTTTCTTTTGGTGTCCGGTGTTGTTTACCTTGTGTGAGTGGAGAGATATAAACGACGATGAGGTTATGTTTAAAACGCACAAGTGTCACTGTTAGCTGCTGTGTATGTGTATGTATGTTCAACAGACTTCTTCAATCATTCGGACCAAGTGGTCTGGACATTGTGATTATTCCATGAATAAGAACATGTTTTGAGCGGTTTGTTGTAAGAATTTTAAAATACTCCTGCACTTCTATCTGTGAGAAGAAAGTCGTTGACATAGACACATTCTGTCGCACGGCCAGGACAGTTTATCTCTAAATCCTCTCTTCCTTATGTTTTCCATGCAAACAGGACCAAATGTCGCTCTGCAACTTTTCTTTCATCAGAACAATTTATGAAACAACGACATGGAGCAGGATAATGGTGTTCAGGGTGGTGTTTCTTCGAGAGAAGGCTTTCTGCCTCAATCGCCTTTGGAGTCTATAGCGACTAACAGGAAAGATTTTACGCTTCGTATCGATTTGAAGATGATGTTCTTGATCTCCTCAAAGTTTTTATTGTCTATTGTGACGGTCTGTCCGGGATGCGCTCTGTCCGGATGTCCGTCGACCCATTTCAGTCTTCTTCTTCTTCTTCTTCTTCTTGTGGCGCTACATTACGGGGGGATCTTTACCTCAACCAATATGCCTCTCCAGCCAGCACGCTCTTTCACCAGCTGCCTCCAATTACGCACTCCAAGTTGCTTGAGATCCCTTTCCACTTCTGTGCGCCACCTTAGCCTAGGCCGTTCTCTGTTGCGTTGCCCCAATGGCTCAGATTCGAAGATTTTTCGGGCCGGAGCAGTGATGTCCATTCGTTCTACATGGCATAGACATCTGAAATGTTGTATCAGTAGACGCTTGACCAGGGGCATGTGGCTGTACGGCCCATAAAGTTCGTCGTTAAATCTTTTCCTCCAGATGCCATCAACGCAAACAGGACCAAAAATCCCAAATTTTTAATGGGAAAGTAAAAACATTTTATTCAAAGTATTGGCCATTGTTTTCTACACATTTTCACCACCTTTCTGGCAATTTGTGAATACCACGCCAATAAAATTGTTCGTCTTTTCAAGCAAACCAATCAGACGCCCAATTTTCGACCTCCTCGTAGGAATCAAAGTGCTGCTCAGCCAATGCGTGTCCCATCGATGAAAACAAATGGTAGTCGGAAGGAGCCAAGTCTGGTAAATACGGCGGGTGAGGTAGTTACTCCAAACCAAGTGCTTTGATTGTATCCTGAACCGGTTTTGCTTTGTGTGCAGGTGCATTGTCATGGAGCAAAATTACCTTGCCGTGTCTTCTGGCCCATTCTGGTCGTTTCTCGATCAATGCATGGTTTAAATTGATCATTTGTTGTCGGTAGCGATCAGTATTAACGGTTTCACTAGGTTTTAGGAGCTCGTGGTACAGCAAACTTTTCTGGTCCCACGAAACACACAGCATTGTCTTCTTGCCGAATCGATCTGGTCTTGCAGTCGATGTTGATGGTTGTCCCAGATTAAACCCATGATTTTTTCCGTTTAGGATTCTTAAAATAAATCCATTTTTCATCGCCAGTAACAATCCGATGCAAAACCCATTTTCTTTCGTGTCTTTGAAGCAAAATTTCAGAAGTGTTTTTTTCGGTTTCCCATCTGTCTTTCATTCAATTCATGTGACACCTATTTTCCACACTTTTGGATCTTTCCCATAGCTTTTAAACGGTCAGAAATTGTTTGTTGTGCAACATTTAACATTGCTGCCATTTGCTTTTGACTCAAAGTGTTATCTCCATCCAATATCGTTTGCATTTCGGCGTCTTCAAACTTCTTTGGTGGTCTTCCACGTTTTTCATTTCTCACATCAAAATCATTATTTCTGAACTGTTGAAACCATCTTTTGCATGTTGCTTCTGATAGAGCATGATCACCATATGCCTCGACAAGCATGCGACTCTGCAGCACTTTTCTTCAAATGAAAATAAAAAATGAATGCTTTCCGCAAATCATCACTTTCTGGTACAAAATTCGACATTTTTAACACGATGAAAAAATTTGACGTTGTCTGTTTAATGACTTGATGTGTACTAAATATTTTTCACAGATGTCATAGCAAACAAACAAAAAAAAAAATAAGGGCTCGTTCACAACAAATGTTCCCTATCGAGACATTTGAATCTTGACGCTCACTTTATGCCAGTATAACTGGTATTTGCGTCGCTTTCATTTCAATGCCACAAAAGCCTTAGTTGCCGCTCGACGTGTTTGGCCAATCAAGTTCAGGTCATCCCTCTAAGACAGAAGCTGAAAAGCCTTTCGGAAGCATCAGCTTCTGTATGACAATTTACGTGACGTTCTATCGCCTTATCGTCTTATGTCACCCTCTGAAGAGATTAATAAGAATTGAAGATGCTTTCCACGCTTCTATATGTGCATGCAAAAAAAAATAATGAATAAGAGGATGGAACGACAGTCCAGGGGAAGAGGGCCTAGCTTGCTCATCAACTACTCTTGTTGTGCGCTCTACTGTTCTCTCAAGAGTAGAAGGGACCTACAGTTCTGGCAACTCCGAAAGGCATAACTTGAGAACCTCATTCTTAAACAGTTACTACTCTTAGAGTGTTTTCAGCAGCTCGATAGAAGCGATGCCGTGAAAAATTCGAAGTTTTCCACTGGGAATCGAACCTAGACCTTCGGCGTGTGGGCGTCGCACTCTACCCACTACGCTACGGTGGCCACATATGCAAATACGACTCTTAATAATTCCCAGCGAAGCTTGCATAGTTTCTTAGTTATTCCATTAGGGAAGAACTCGATCCGATGTTTCTGTTGAATATTTGTGTCTGAATTGTGATTGAATTGGTTCCTTCAGTGTTGGTGGTAAAGTAACAAAAAGTGTATCGTTTGCAGCACTTAAAATGTCAATTCGATTTCGAACCTACCAGACACCATACCATTGCTTTCCGAATTCCTGCACTCACCACCCTTAACGTGGTTTCATCTATTTTCCTCGTTAGTTTTACCTCTTTTTCAATGTTTAAGGAAACATTTAGGAAACAAAGGGAAACGAGGAGGACCTTAGAAGTTTAGAAGGGGACCTTACACACCGCTTGGACACACCGACAACTCTATAACAAAAAAGAAATGGAATCCATCAGACAATTAGTTTGCCATTGCCTAGAGCTGCTGATCAAGGTCTGAAATATCTTTATCATGGACTAGAAGAGTTCGAGTGGTCGCCGTGGCGTAGTGGGTAGAGTACGACGCTCACACGCCGAAGGGTCTAGGTTCGACTCCCAGCTCGACACCAATTTTTCAAATTTTTTACGGCACCACCTCTTTCGAGCTGCTGACAACACTCAAAGAGTAATAGCTGTCTAAGAAAGCTTCTCAAATTTCGCCGTTCGGAGGCGGCAAAAAACTGTAGGTCTCTTCTACTCGTGAGAGAACAGTAGCACGCACAACACGAGTAGTTGATGAGAAAGCTAGGCCCTGGTCCTCCTTTGGACTGTAGCGCCAACAATTATTATTATTATTATTATTAGAAGAGTTCGATTAATAATCAGCCGAGGGATACCAGTATCATCGTATTTGAATGATGCACTTGTGTCAATGGGGAAAAGCAAGGTTTATTTTTGTGGAAATTTGAAGCCAGTCAGTGGCAGATGTAGCTACAAGTACATATCAGCGTCAACTCGTGTGTTCTATTCTGCTTTCACAGAGGACACGCTAGACCTGCAGTTTTTTTTTTAGATTCTGCTACTTTTTCATAGACTTCTTTGTTTTTGGAGGTTGAGATACATTAAGTAAATTAAAATAAGGTTTTTGCCTGGTAGTGCAATGGACCAGTAGGTACCAGTCAAATACTGGTCCATTGTATTACCAGGCAGTAACCTTCATTGAATGTAATTTCTGGGTTTTCCGAAGAAGGAGCAGGAGGCGCTTCTGTGATATAGAACTTAGGTTTTCAGTTCAGCACCACATCAGCGCCAAACAGCAGCCACCTGATACGAGCAAAGGCGGGACACCGACAGAGAGACTGCTCTGAAGTGTCTTCACCTTCTCCATAGGCGTCACAGAGAGTGCCATCAGTAAGCCCAAGCCGACTTAGGTGCCTGGCGAAGATAAAGTGTCCCATAAGTTCGTCGACAAGTTGTCTGCACCCATTTCTGTCTAGAAATAGCAGAAAAGTCGCGAATTTTTTCCTCGGGAGCATTCACTTGGTCATCCTGCATCCTGGAGAGTCACGCCATCTCTGGTTGTGCTGTTGGAAGACCCAACCGTCGACGGAGGACCTGACCAGGAATGCAGATAGTCCCAAGGTGGGTTCGGGCCCTACGAATGCTTCTTTTAAACCTTGCCTAGCAAGCTCATCGGCAATCTCGTTTCTGTCTCACCACCCAGACAGGTCTTAGCGACCAAATTAAGGGAAGACCTGCATTCTTGGACTATCTTGAAAGTGGTTAAAGGGTTGAGTAAGGGCCTAAGCAAAGCTTGGCTGTCGCTACAGACAAGATAGTTCAACCTTTCCACCTATTCTTCACAATACAGTTTGTGGCCATAAGATCGCAAACGTTTTCGCCTGGAAGACCGAAACGAAATTGCCTAAGAAGGCGTAAAGTATGATGTTGTCGTCTTCCACGAAGGCCCCAGCTCCAAGACCCTTCGTCGTCTTAGAACCATCCGTGAAAATCCAACTACATTGCTTTCCCGGTTCAGTTTCTGGCCAGAGCCAGTCCAGAACACGGGGAAAGTCGACTTTGTATAAAGGACACTGGAATAGTTAACTTTGTACACTGGAAAAGTCGACTTTGTATGACTTATATGTCGCAACTGTATTATTGGTGACTCCGCATAGGACGACATGTCCATGAGGCTATGGTTATAATAGATGCGGTGTGCGAGGTCATAGACATAGACATAGACATAAACAATAAGAAAACAAGCTTTGTTTAGTCCAGAAATTCAGCATGGAGCTTTCGGGTTGAGAGTGCAGCACTTTATCCACTACGATACAGCGATCACAGGTGTAGTTGGGAATACTCTCTGCAATTACAGTCATAATTTGTATAACTTGACAGTCCACAGAAGGACCAGAGCCAGCTTGCTCATTCACTACTCGTGTTGTGCGCGCTATTGTTCCCTCTCTTGTGGCTGAAGGGGCTGAAGGGGCTCTGAATCGAACCTGGACATTCGGCGTGTAAACGTCCCACTCTACCCACAACGCCACGGCGGCCCCAAATGCAGTCATACGGGGGATTATAAATTTTGTCTGTGTCTTCGGAGACCGTTTTCATGGTTAGTGATGCAGTCTGTTACCGAGTTACATAATCCAGAAGGTTTTCTGCGGAGTGCTGCCGAAGACTTGCCACAGCTTGCTACAGATATCAAATTTTCTCCGTAGGTCGCCAATATCTTTTCCTTTATACAAAAAATAACATGAACATCTTGACCAGTCTACAGGTACAGATCCACCGTATATCGTAGGCCCGCCGAACTTCATAAAAGCTTACTGTAACCTAATTTCAATATGAGAGGTTGAATAAATGTTCAGCTTTTCATTTGAAATGAAGGTTAAAAGCCCTCCAAACCCAAGTTAAGTTAACTCCTGACTTACAATGCAATTACAAATCGTTTCGTGAGAAAGTGCCATCAACCAAGCAACGACCTTCTCAGTGCCATCAAAGTGAATGTGAAAAAACAAATTATCCAAGCCCATGAGACCATTACAATCACTTCACCAAACTAATTTTCCACAAAATTGCCGTCAAAAATTATCGACTTCACAGGGGCGAATCGAGTGAGCGAACTAAACCAACCCCCCACCGTCCACCTCAGCTCCGCTCCCCTTTCAAATAACCACCGCTATCAAAATTAATCACGTTCGGCAGAGAGGCGCAAACTCCGCGCCCTGTTATCAACCACCACGCCATCAAAACCCTGCGACTCGACTCCAAGCAGAGGACTCAAGAAGAAAGGACGAACACAACCGATTTGCCATCGATAAACAAAGAACAGAAAAAAAGCTTAGTGTATCGAAAATTATTTATGGCGCCTCCTTTTCAAGAAACTGCGGCAGACGACGGTGTATTTCGCACAAACCAAACACAGACACATGCGCTCGCCTTCCGACACCTTCATCCATGGAATCGGTTCACGCGAAGCCCCATCACACACCGAGGGGATGTGCAAACCGTGCCGAGGCTCATGCGTCAAAGACCGCCGAGCATAACAAGAAAATTTATTCGTGCATAACACAAATGAAATCGAAGTAAAAAGAAGGATTGTGATCCCTCAACTCGGTAAGTGGTAACAGACACCAGATCCTTTCGCTGGCCGGCGAATGATCGGCTGCTTGTTCGACAAATTAACAACGATCACGATCAGAGAGATGGAACAACGCAACAAAACACAACAGCACCACCGCCGAGCAAAGTAAGAGGCCGGTGAAAAATGAACACGCCATAAAGACTCAGCGGTGTTGATCGGCGAAAATGCTTTAATGAAAGGATTGGCGCGAAGGGCACTTGCGCCGAAAAGCCCTTCCCCTCGCCCGCTCGTGACCGAGGAGCGGCGTCGATGCGAAATTGTTTTCTCAGAATGCATGTGGAATCGATCAGAGACGCAGATAATGCGAGTAATGCCTTCAGAGATGCGATCCGACCGCAATTACTTTTAATGAATTAATGATCGAGTTCGCTGGTCAACTCTTTTGTTTTATCATCACCGGGTATCGGTTTAATTCCCACGCAGAACGGGGCCCGTGCTGTTTGTTGCTCGTTGAGTGGTGATGGATGGCAGTAATTGGCGCTAGATTCAGGCGAGAGATCAGTTACTTTAGAGCGGAATTCGCCGCCTCTCCGGACGGACTCGGAAGCGGTGATGAATGCTAGCCGGTGGCATGGGCTGGTGGGTACTTGCAAGCCGCTGATCGCGGAGAAATTGCATTTGGATAGAATAAATTACTTTCACCCCTGGAAGACGGGTCCGACGACTGGAGGATTTATGGCGAAGCGTAATGAATTTTGAATTAAATTTCATCCAAGCACCAGAGCCGGCTGAGCGTCTGGCAGATGATAGATTGCTGTGTTAAGGCGCAATCGGCACACACACATTGGTCTGACCTGCGCTTAATTGAGGTCTCTGTTCTGCGTGCGTGTGTGACAGATTTGCATGTGGCGGCCAGTTAATCACCCCTGGCCACCGAGAGACCATCGCTTTTCGAAGCGGTTCGTATATGGATGTGATGCTTGCAGACAGACGCGTGCGGAACTTCCTAAGCACGTTCAAGAATAACAGTGGTCACTGTGCTTTCGCTTTTTTTTGCTTTTTTTTATTGTATTAGCTCCCGAAGGAACTGGAGAAACTGAAGGGTTATGGCCACATGTACCCTTGTAGTACTAATAAGACACGTTGACCACGTTTCTTTAGACTCTTAATCAGAGACCTAAGCTTGAGAGTGATCGATCCGGAATAGAATATAAATCTGACGAACGAAGAGGTTGGCTTCTAGTCAGTCAATCAAAATGGACGAAGCCATTAAAAAAAAATATGAACAAGATTATTCCTTAAATGACACCAAACAGGTTTAGCCTCGCTGGTAGGTTGTATCACTGCTGGAGAAGTAGATGTCGGGGGGAAAATCTCTTAGTTTGACATGTTGTGTGCATTGAGAAATCGTTGTCCGAAGACTGAGCTCCTTAAGTTCCTGACGATTGGTTTTGGATGGGTTTCAGCTTCACATAACTGCTTCTTGAAAGGTTGCACCAAAAACTGTTGCAGGGGGATGATTCGTGATTTTTTTTTTATAATGTTTCACCCAGTCCTTGTCAAAAGTGAGACCGGTGCAGATGCGTAGTTTCTTCCTTTCGAGAATTCTCTCGTCGGTAGAATTGAAAGTGCACTTGACAGGAAAGAATACGCACTGGGCATTTTCATCGACATTGAGGGTGTTTTCGACAATGCGACTTTCGATAGCATGTGTAACGCGGCCAAGAAACACGGCGTAGAGGAATCATTGGTGTTGTGGATAAGAGCAATGCTAATGAATAGGACTATAATCGCGGAGGCGGAGTGTGACAAGTTTGTAAGGACGGGGGTTAACAGGGGCTGCCCCCAAGGCAGCGTCCTGTCTCCCCTCCCATGGTGCATGCTGGTCGATTCTTTGCTTTCAGCTTTGAATAGTTCCATCACCTACCCCCAGGCTTATGCAGACGATGTAGCCATACTTGTTACCGGACCATGCCTTGCGGCCGTCAGTGCACGTGGGCAGGCGACTCTTGACATGATCGATAGCTAGTGTACCAGGAATGGGCTTTTAGTCTTCTTCTTCTTCTTCTTGTGGCGCTACACTCCGGGTGGACCTGAGCCTCAACCAACATGCCTCTCCAGCCAGCACGATCTTACGCCAGCTGTCTCCAGTTGCGCACTCCAAGTTGGTTGAGGTCCTTCTCCACTTGTGCGCCACTTCAGTCTAGGTCGTCCTCTGTTGCGTTGTCCCAATAGCTCGGATTCAAAGACTTTTCGGGCCGGAGCAGTGGTGTCCATACGCTCTACATGGCCTAGCCATCTTAAGTGTTGTATCCGTAGACGCTTGACCAGGCGCATGTCACTGTACAGCCCATAGAGTTCGTAATTAAATCTTCTCCTCCAGATGCCATCAACGCAAACAGGACCAAAAATCGCACGCAAAACTTGGCTTTCAGTCAACCATCTTAAAACTGAGGTTGATCTCTTTACGAGAAGGAGGAATATGACTGGTTTGACTCAATTAGTACTTAAAGGCGTCAATATCCCACTTTCCAATAAAGCCAAATGTCTAGGTGTTATCCTGGACAGTAAACTTCTCTGGAAAAGAGACATTGAGACAAAGAACTCCAAGGCGCTGCCAGTCTTCTGGCAATGCAAGGGAAATTTTGCTAAAACCTGGGCTCTATCACCCAAAAGATCCCTTTGGATCTACCACTTCTCTGTTATGCAACAGTCGTTTGATGGAACAAGCTTTCGCGCAAATACGTGACTGCTGCTTTTACCAAGCTTCAAAGAACAGTTTGTCTCGGCTGCACAAGGGCTTTCCACAGCACGCCTGGCTCTGCTCTTGATGCTCCGATTTATCTACCCACCCCCTTTCTCATGATCTCCACATCATGAGATGTACACTCAAGGCCATCTCTCGATTAAAAATGAATGGTCTTTGGTTCCACTCGCACTGGAGCTTTGATGACCTCGCACTCCGCATCTCCTATGATACTGTGTCTCATGGACATGCCGTCTGATGCGAGGTCGCCAATAATACGGTTGTGACGCTTATACAAAGTCGACTTTCCCCGTGTCCTGGACTGGCTGTGGCCAGAAACTGCACCAGGAAGGGAATGTAGTCAGATTTTCACGGACGGCTCCAAGACAACGGAGAAACGAGTGCAGACGACTTGTCGACGTACTAACGGGACACTTTACCTTCGCTATGCACCTGAGTCGGCTTGGGCTTAGTGATGTCACACTCTGCGACGGCTGTGGAGAAGGTGAAGACATTTCAGAGCACTCTCTCTGTCAGTGTCCAGCTCTCGCTCGTATCAGGTGGCGGCTATTTGGCGCTGATGTGGTGGGAACTGAAAACCTAAGTTCTATATCACAGAAGCGTCTCCTGGTCTTTCTTCGGAAAACCAAGAAATTACATTAAATGAAGGCTACTGCCTGGCAGTACAATGGACCAGTATTTGAGTCTGAGCGCTTCAGTGTAGTTTATCCCAACCTCCAACAAAAAAACAAAAAAATCTTCCTTTCGAAGATCGATGGTTTCTCCATGCTGGTCTTGGAGATGCTGTACCATACACGGAAGCCATATTCTAGAATGGGTCATATGAGCTGCTTGTACAGATGTGGGATTTGGTTTTACGTGACCACCTGCCTTAACCGCTTATATCACGGGGAACCTTTTTCCCAAGAGTCGTAAGTAACGAAAGACTAGACGCCTTAGATACCCAAGTACCAAACTGGGATCATGCTTGAGGGGCAATCACCCCACCTTGGTTTGATGCGAAGCCTTTCTAAAGCCTCTTCTACTCTCTGGGTCGCAGCGCCCAGTTGAGAATGCAACTCCACACTGAGAAGGGATAGTCCCCTAAAGGTCTTGCCTAGTTGTGTTTAAATAATAAACTAGACAAGTCAGCACAGTACACTATCCTCGACTCTACCCGCGATGTTAGGTGATAAACCACATCCACCGCGATACTCCCACAAGGGGGCCTACCGCACGGTCAGGCTGGAACCGAAGTTCCAGGGGCCCCTGACCTCTAGTGGCACCAGAATATAGCCTCTGGTCAAGCTGTCACTACCAGTCAGGTTCCCTCAAAGCCTGGGTATGTTAGCCGCCATTCGTAGATGGTCTTTTCTCTCTCAGTGATTCCGTTGTCACTATAAATAGAGATACGGATGTGATTTTGAATCATGTGATTAATAAATTCAGTCACATCATCTGGGAGCTGTTTGTACAGTAATAGCTTCGTCTACTCGCCCGTCTCACTCTCTCTCTCGTTCTCACGTCGCTTCAATGGGTAGATAACGATGGAAAGCGAAACTGGCCTTTTGAAGGGTCACTTTGGAGTGAAGAATAAACTTCAACCTCTCAGTGAAGTTCACTCCAAGATACTTCGCCTTGTCCGTTGTCGTTAGCGCAGTCCCGTTAGGTAGCACTACCTTGATGCTCCAGCATTTTCCGGCTGTTCGGGTCCTTCGCGTTGGCCTCTTCGTGCTGGTCTCCGCAGACACATGAGCACTGATTTGTTTGTGTTGATCCGGATGCCCCACTTCTGATAGTAGAATTAGAGCTTCTCCATTTGTTGTTCGATGATCCGCGCTGCTATCTGCGGTAACGGCGGTGTTGAGTATGTTAACGAGTCGTCCACGAACAGGCAATAGCTAACAGATGGCTATAATGGTTTGGTCTGGTAGATATTAAACAGTATAGGTGCCAGTCCCGATCCCCGTGCAACGCCTGCCTGGATATTCCTTATTCTTGATTTACTTCCTTCTATTTCTACATAGAAACTCCTGGCTTGAAGAAATCTATGGATGATCGCGATGAGGTTAGAGGGAAATCTCATTAATTTCAGTTCGAAAATGAGTCCTTCTATCTTAACCGCGTCAAAGGCCTTAATATCCAAACACATCGGTGACTTGGTGATTGTTCAAGTCCACCACCGCATCGTGATGAAATTTTATCAAGGGAGTCGAGTGTTTGTGCCGGAATTCGAATTGGATGTCTGGGATAATGTTTGACTCTGTGCAGTGTTGCTGTTTCTGTACAGAACAGGCTTTGCAGGATTTTGCTCAAATTCTTGGAAGCGATATGGATCTGTATCCTGTCACATTGTCCGCGATCACTTTTTTGGGAATTGCAACAAACCTTGCCACTTTCCATCTGATTCGGAAGTAGCAGTTGTTGATGCCATTGTTGATGATGATAGTCAGGAGTATCATCACGATGTGCGGCATCCGCACAAGGAAAAAGTTTAAAATTTTGTCCGGTCCGGCCGCACTTCCATGGATGATCTCCTCGATTTCTTCTGTTGTTGCGAGCTCTTGGTTGTCCGTCGGGTCATCAGCTGGGTTGCCTTCTTCCAAGTTGACTGTAGGTGCATGTGGGTATCGGATGCTGTGGACGTAGTTTCCCACTTTTGCCATGAAGTTCTGATCTTCCGGGGGCTTGGGCTTGAAACTGCTCTCGAAGTGAGATGCGCAAGCTCTTGCTTTCTCCTCTGGGGTGGTCGCATCTTCTCCGGCAATTTCTTCCTTTTTTCAAAGATCTCGTTGATATTCTTGAAGGTATCTGGTCACGACGTTATTGTTTCGAGCTCATTTTGCAGGACCGTGTTATGGTGCTTTTGAACCGCATTACGAAACATAATGTTTGTTCAGTTCAACTCGCTGAGAACGGTCTGGTATTCTCCATTTACCGTGTTCAGTTCGCGGCGGTAGATTCGCGGCGGTAGATTCGCGGCAGTAGATTCGCGGCGGTAGATTCACTGTAAACGTTTCCTCAATCTCTGCCTGTGGTGGTAGAGATTTGGGATATGAATTGGTAAATGACTGTGTCTGCCCCTACTTGTTCTTGGCCGCTTCTGCTGTTCTAAGGCGTTATTGATTGTGTCCTCCAATCCATCAATAGCAGCGTCCATTTTCGTATTGTTGACAATCCTCGTCGGTGTTATTTGGATATTCCCCAGTATATCCTAGTGTAGTTTTTCCACGTCCAGCTCATAAAATGACAATGACACTAAACGCTGCGGGCGCCATCTATAAGAATGCGGAGATAAATGCAGGTCAAGTGCAGACAGTTCACAAATCCTCAGAAAGCCGAAATCTTATTATTGAAATCCCGGATTAAACTACCTAAGGAGCTGCTTGGGCAACAATACAGTCTGGTTGTAGGTTTGTTCTAGGCAATGAGATCCGGACTATAAGATCTAGTACCCCGATCGTGTTCCCGTAAATAAATATAATCATCCGGAGAAAAGATCGGAACGTCAGACAAGTCATCCGACTTGATAGAACAACGCCAACTTTCTGAGAACAGTCAATATTGACCCAGATACAGGGTACACTTTGACGGCGATTTCTTTAAAGTTAAAGATCCCTAGGAGAAGGTAAAAGTAATTAGAGCTGTCTTCCAGGAAGTGTACACGCTCAATGAACCTCTCTGTCCCAAATACGACTCAGAAGGAAGTAGTCTTGTAGAATCATACTTTAATTTACGCAGCGAGATAAGTCAATGGCGATCCGAGAACCCTGGTTTGACCAGGTTCAATGACGATCGTCGCCGATGATGGAAACAACTCCATCCTTGTTTCAAAGGATGAGCTTCAGGGTATCCTAAACTCACAGAAGAATAAGAAGAAGTCAGTGGAAATCGATGGGATTTTGGCCTAAATCTACAGCCTCAGAGGGCAGATGGTGATATACACAGCTCTGCTCAATAATACGCCAAGTAATGCATATTATTCGTTGCATTGCAAAAAAAGTGGTCGCCGTGGCGTAGTGGGTAGAGTGCGACGCTCACACGCCGAAGGGTCTAGGTTCGACTCCCAGTTCAACACCAATTTTTCTAATATTTCACGGCACCACCTCTTTCGAGCTGCTGACAACACTCAAAGAGTAATAACTGCCTAAGAAAGCTTCTCAAATTTCGCCGTTCGGAGTCGGCAAAAAACTGTAGGTTCCTTCTACTCGTGAGAGAACAGTAGCGCGCACAACACGAGTAGTTGATGAGCAAGCTAGGCCCTGGTCCCCCTTTGGACTGTAGCGCCAACAATTATTATTGCAAAAAAAGCTGTGGTACAGCCCAGTCCAAAACCGGATGAAGATGCTTCCACCTCTAAAAATCGTCTATGAGTTTTCTTCCGTGCATAAGCAAGATTTTTGAAAAGATCGCTATTAGAAACCCGAAATGAATTAGTCGAGCAGAAACAAATTATACCGAACAACCACTTTGGCTTTAAGGCAGTACAAGAGACCATGAATTCCCGCGTCCAAATCGGTGGCCGAAATTCAATGGATCAAGAACATGACCCAATGCACAGACTCTTGCCTGGTGGACATAGTCAGACTCGGTATAATACAACACTGCTGTGTAAAAAATACTCAATAAGTGCCGGAAATAATGCCGATAAAAACACATTTTCTAGACAAAATTCGAACTTACTCATGAACAAAGTTTCCTTCAAGAGTGATACAATCAGTCTAACGCCTCTCTAGCATTTCGATACCCTTTTTATAGAACGATTTACCTTTGGCCTCAAAATAGTCTTCAATCTCGGTGATCTACTCCTCATTCGAGCCTTTTTTTTTCCGGCGAGCATCTTTCTGAGGTCTGAAAAGAGGGGGTCATATCTAGAGAATACGGTAGGTGCATAAGCAGTTCAAATCTCGATTCGTGCAATTTGGCCATGGTAGGCAACGACTTGTGACACGGTGCATTATCTTGGTGGAAGAGAATTTTTTTCTTCTTCATATGGGACCGTATTCTTCCTTCAAATGCACCAATAACGCCTTGTAGTATTCGCTGTGGATCCGTTTGCGTTTCTCAAAATATTCGATGATTAAGATTACGTAAGCATCCCAAAACACGGATGCCATAACTATGTCAGCCAACCTTTGTATTTTCAGACGCTTTGGGCGTAGCTCTTTAGATTCTGTCGACTCCGCTGACTGCCGATTTGACTCTGGAATGTAGTGGTGGATCCATGTTTCATCCATTGTGACATACCGACTCAAAAAGTTCTCTTTATTCTGGCGAAACAGCTCCAAACAGCTCTCAGGATCATCGATATGTTGTTGTTTTTGGTCCATTTTGAGTAAACGCGGCAGCTTTCTTATGGACAAATGTTCATGCAAAACAGTGTGCACACTGCCTTCTGATATTTTTAAGGTGCAGCTATCACACGCAATTTAAATTTGCGCTTTTTCAAAACGATTTTGTGTATCTTTTTGACGTTTCCAGGTGTAACCACCTCAATCGGCCTTCCAGGGCGTTCAGCATCGTTGGTGTATGTACTTCTTCTTCTTGTGGCGCTACAGTCCGGGGTGGACCTGGACCTCAACCAACGTGCTTCTCCAGCCAGCACGATCTTCCGCCAGCTGCCTTCAGTTGTGCACTCCAAGTTGGTTGAGGTCCTTCTCCACTTGCGTGAGCCATCTTTGTCTAGGCCGTGCTCTGTTGCGTTGTTCCAATGGCTCAGATTCAAAGGCTTTTCGGGCCGGTGCAGTGGTGTCCATACGCTCTACATGGCTCAGCCATTGTAAGCGTTGGTGTCTGAACGGCCACGTTTAAAGTCAGTATAATAATAATAATAATTGTTGGCGCTAGAGTCCAAAGGGGGACCAGGGCCTAGCTTGCTCATCAACTACTCGTGTTGTCCGCGCTACTGTTCTCTCACGAGTAGAAGGGACCTACAGTTCTGCCAACTCCGAAAGGCGAAATTTGAGAAGCTTTCTTAGACAGTTATTACTCTTTGAGTGTTGTCAGCAGCTCGAAAGAGGTGGTGCCGTGAAATATTAGAAAAATTGGTGTTGAACTGGGAGTCGAACCTAGCCCCTCGGCGTGTGAGCGTCGCACTCTACCCACTACGCCACGGAGACCACTTTTTTTGCAATGCAACGAATAATATGCATTACTTGGCATATTATTGAGCAGAGCTGTGTATATCACCATCTGCCCTCTGAGGCTGTAGATTTAGGCCAAAATCCCATCGATTTCCACGTTTTGACATACGAGCGGTATTTGTGTTGTTTACAGTAACTCAAAAGATTCATCTCGTCCAAAAAATGGAATTAAATCGTGAAAATTTTTGTGCGATTATTTTTTACAAATTTCGACGTGGATTAACTCAACAACAGTGCATCGATGAACTTAATTCAATTTTTGGCGATGAAGCTCCATGAAGGGCCAGTGGTTATCTATGGTATGGTGAATTCAACTAAGGTCGTCGTTCACTCCAAGACGAATTTCGTGAAGGTTGTCCAGGAGCAGTTGTTGTTCGAGAAACCATTCATGCTGTGAGCCAACTGATATTGCAAGATCGTCATGTGACCTATCGTGAGATTTAGACAACCTTAGGCATTAGTGGGACCAGCATACATTCAATATTGCATGAACATTTGACTGTGAAAAATATTTGTTCGCATTGGATCTCATACAATTTGTCAATCGCTCAAAAAAAGTGTCGATTGGTCGAAAGAAATGCTCCAAAAATACGATTGCGGTGCTTCGAAACATGTCTGACATCGTGACAAGTGATGAATCGTGGTTTTGCGCGAATGAGCCCGAAATTAAACAGCAGTCGACTGTATGGGTGTTTCAAATTGAGCCAAATCCAACAAAAGTTGCTCGCGCACGAAGCACTTCCAAGTAAATGGTGGCCTGTTTTTTTCGGATAAACTGGACATGTTGCAACTGTACCACTAGAACAACGCAGAACAGTCAATTCTAAGCGGTACACAACCAATTGTTTGTTTCCAAGAAATCAGGAAAACCAACCGCCGAAGACGGATCACTCCTCACCACGACAATGCGAGCTCTCATACATCGGCTCAAACAACTGCATTTTGAGCACTCAAAACATCGATTTGATGAGTCATCCGCCGTATAGTCCTGGCTCGGCACCGAATGACTTCTTTTTATTCCCGTACGTAAAAAATAAAATGAGAGATCAACGTTGTTCGATACCTGAAGAAGCGATTGATGCGTCCAGAATGCATATTTTGGAGATACCTGAATCAGAGCGGCAAAAGTGCTCCGACAATTGGTTCAATCGCATGCAAAAGTGTATAGATCTTAATGGGGAATATTTTGAAAAACAATAATAAAGCTATTTTCAATGGATAATATTGAATAATAAATATAAAAGGTTTAAGGGGTTATTACATAAAAAGGAAACAAGAATGTTTACTTTTTCTTTACACACTTTATTGTTGATCCGAATATTCCAACGCTCCTCTATCGACTGTGTCTCTTACAATAATATTTCCCTGACCTAACCGGCAGTCCTCTCTTCTGTCATGATCTATACTCCTATTCTCTCCTCGATTCTCGTTTCTCTTCTTCTCTGAAATTATTCTACTACAAAGGTAACCCGCGTATACTGAAAAATAAAAACAATTTAAATTGAATTCGCATTTTCTTTCAAATCACTACCGTGGATATATTGAACGAACATCGTAATGCACTTGTGCCAGCGTTTTTTCAATCCTTGAAGCAGTTCTGATATCCGCATTTTTGTATGTCCTTGAGCTCTGGTATCTCCTTATTTTTTTTTTTTATAATTGACGCGTGCAAAAGGGGTTGCGAGTACCCTTAAGTGACCGAATCAAGTCACAGCACGGGCCGAAGGTATAGAGGAAGAGAGGGAGAGGAGGTACCGATGCACATTGGTTTTAAATGCCTGTGGATTGTAATGAGGAGGAAAAATCGAGCTGGGAAGAGCATTCCAGATTCGTGTAGTGCGGCTAAAGAACGAGTCTCTGAATTTGACTGTACGTCCGAAAGAGGGCTTGAGGGTGAATTGGTGGGCATTCCTAGCGAGGCGTGTATTGCGGGTGAATTCTTGAAGGGGCGGAATGCAACTGGCTAATTTATCTGAGCATTTCTTGTTAAAATAGCGATAAAAGAGTGACAACGACTTACTGTCACCTATAAGTCTTATCGTTCGCTTTTGCATTCTATCCAGCAGGTGCAGGGAGGTCTTAGAAGCACCTGACCAAATAGGAGCGTTATACTCAAGTTTTGGGCGTATGTAACCCTGTAATAGTCGCAACGCGCTGTCCTTTCATGGGTCTGTTCAATCTTGAGAAAAAGAGAAAGTCGCTGGGGCGAAATCTGGTGAATACGATGGAAGAAGCAAGATATCGGTGTTTCGGCCAATAGATTACAAACAAGCAATGACAAGTGAGCATTAGAGATGAAATATCGTGATGCAAAGCCATGAATTATTATTCCACAGTTCCGGACGTTTTATTTTACGAACTTTTGTTATTTTACGAACTTTTATTATTCTACGAACTTTTATGATTCTACGAATATTTATTATTTCCGCGAGAGTTTTGTAATTTTTTATGACTTCGAAGCTTATGCTGTCTGCTTTTCAGATGGAGTGGTTATGTTTAAATGATTTCCGGTAATTTTGAAACAGGTTTGACATCACTGCGAAGGAGAGTTTTCAGACAGAAACCAATGAAAAGGAAGAGATCCACTGTTTTCCGGTTTCCCGTTCTTTAGTTGACAGCGTTTTTAAAATCATATGACCCGCCCATTACTTTATTTCACAACAATTCGTCAATAACCGTCTAGTTGGGGGGAAATCTGCTGATCAACTAATTTCAGGATAAATGCAAGTTGTTTTAAGAAAACAGATTTATAATACAGGTAAGACTCTTGCTTTAAAGGTACAATTTATTTGAGGCAAGTAAGATGCGTCTGCTTTAAGAGTGAAAGCTGTCTCACTCTTCAGGCAGGCAACTCTTGTTTTTATTAAGTCAAGCCTTGATTCATCGTTTGGCTGGTTCAACTCGTTGCCATTAGCGTTCCAAAATTATTTAATCCTCGTACGGCAGGTTTGATCTTATCTTCTTCATGGAATCCATGGCCTCAGTGTGGAAAAGCTCATGATGTTCGTAAAGAAAAAAGAGTTAATTTGCCTTCTCACAAATAGGACCGCATTTTCGACAGAGAATCGCTCTGAGAGACTTGACTACGTGGATCTTTGGTGGCCGCCGTGGCGTTGTTCAACCTGAAGGTCTAGGTTTTCTGGACAGAATTTCTGACCACCTCTTTCGAGTTCCTTACAAAACACAACAACCCAACAAGAGCAAACTTTGCAGGAATTTTCGCAACATTTTTAAACCGTAGAGGTTGCTATTTGCAACTCCTCTAAGGTAATTAGCAGGATCTATGCTGGGTTTATCCTCGTCATGTTACCTCCTACTTTCGGTCGTCTTCTTGGCAAGAAATGTACCACAATTTATGTACGCATTGTCAGATGGCTTGTTCGGTAGGACCATTGACTTCACGTAGCCTCGAAGAAAAAAGTCTAAAGGAGATGGGGCTGTCGTGCGACGGGTGAAGTTCTTGAAATAACGCTCTGTCCAAACTTGCTCATAAGTGCAACGATTGTAACACATGCTATGTGGCTTGTGGCATTGTCTTTTTGTAACCACACATAGGCCAAGTTTATATCTTACAACTGAAGCCAAAATAAATCAGTTATCGTCGTGCGATAGCGGTGTCCATGTCAACGTAACGATTATCCTTGTCAACTTTCGGCACGTAGTCCCCACCACATAGTGATTGTTACGCGAGATCATGTTGCCTTAGTCATAATTGCTGCCATGAGGTGCGTTCTGTCTAGAATATGCCCTTGCCCTGGTGTCTGTCAATGTATGATCTTGGGTTTTTGTCATGTAATCTCCGTGGCAGACATTGACCTGTCATGAAAGACAATTCATCGATTCTCTTGTGGGCAGGAATATACAGAATACAAGCGCCCATTGATATCGCAAGGCGATTTCCATTCCAAATGTAAAAATCAAATCGCCGACCAATATCCTTTTGAATTCCCTTTCCTCAAAAAAATCATTTAAGAAATCTCCCCTCCAACTCCCTCCTTCTGCATGCATGTAGGAGAAACCCAATCACCCAACATCTCCTCCTCCGGGATATTCAGTAGACGCCCGCCCATCGAACTGTAACGAAGTTCGACTTCCTCCACCGCCCCGGGTCAAACTTTGACTCGAGATTAAATTGGAAAACGAATTCGAACCTCCAACTGCTGGCCAGGCGGACAACAATGTTGAGGCCATAGCGTGTGGTACAATAAATTACAACTTCGTTAGGAGTTCCTTGGCACCGGACGGCGGCTTGCCTGCAGAGACTAAATTAAGCGAAAATTTATTTTCTGGTGGCGCGTCCGAGTGCGGATGTGCGCAAGAGTTACACTTCCAACCTTGGAGGTCCACGAAATTGGATAATCAGCACACAACAACAAGAACAATGACCGAGAAACCGAGCCAAACAATGGATCTGTTGGATGAGGGAGGGGCCGAGTCCATCTGTGGCGTCAGAAGATCGGGGAATTGCATTATAATTGCCATCAGCTCAGTTCATTGATGAGCTCTAAGCGAGTCGGACAGTCGAAGATTGCTGCAGATGGTTGACGTGGGCTGCAAAGTGGGCTCGTAATATGCGTGCTGAGTGCAATGCGAGCAGCTTTGGTGCTTTGATCGTCGGAATGGTTTCGTGTAGTGGGAGCTATGTTTGCATACAAACAGAACAGAGTGTGTGACGAATCTGATTCAGACACAAGTTGATTAAGGCACTTATCGATGATGTCAATACCTGCGGCGTTAATGGCGATTTGGGTGCCTTCGATCACTTACAACTTAAAGAAGACCGAGGACTTGGACACGAGAGAATTTTATTGTGGCCACAATAATTAAATACATTTAGTTACAAAAGCACCAGGTATAACGGTATGAAATTAACGTTTTTTTGAAAATAAAACACTAATTATTAATGGGAAAGTAAAAACATTTTATTCAAAGTATTGGCCATTGTTTTCTACACATTTTGACCACCTTCCTGGCAATTTGTGAATACCACGGCAATAAAATTGTTCGTCTTTTAAAGCAAACCAATCAGACACCCAATTTTCGACCTCCTCGTAGGAATCAAAGTGTTGCTCAGCCAATGCGTGTCCCATCGATGAAAACAAATGGTAGTCGGAAGGAGCCAAGTCTGGTGAATACGGTGGGTGGGGTTGCTGCCCCCAACCAAGTGTTTTATTATATTCTGAACCGGTTTTGCTTTGTGTGTAGGTGCATTGTCCTGGAGCAACATTACCTTGCCGTATCTTCTGGCCCATTCTGGTCGTTTCTCGATCAATGCATGGTTAAAATTGATCATTTGTTGTCGGTAGCGATCAATATTAACGGTTTGACCAGGTTTTGGGAGCTCGTGGTACAGCACACCTTTCTGGTCCCACCAAACACACAGCATTGTCTTCTTACCGAATCGATCTGATTTTGCAGTCGATGTTGATGGTTGTCCCATATTAACCCAAAATTTTTCCGTTTAGGATTCTTAAAATAAATCCATTTTTCATCGCCAATTACAATCCGATGCAATACCCATTTTCTTTCGAGTCATTGAAGCAAAATTTCACAAGTGTTTTTTCGGTTTTCCATCTGTCTTTCATTCAATTCCTGTGCCACACATTTTCCACACTTTTGGATCTTTCCCGTAGCTTTTAAACGGTCAGAAACTGTTTGTTGTGCAACATTTAACATTGCTGCCATTTGCTTTTTACTCAAAGTGTCATCTCCACCCAATATGGTTTGCAATTTGGCGTCTTCAAACTTTTTTGGTGGTCTTCCACGTTCTTCCTTTCTCACATCAAAATCATTATTTCTGAACCGTTGAAAACATCTTTTGCACGTTGCTTCTGATAGAGCATGATCACCATATGCCTCGACAAGCATTCAATGCGACTCTGCAGCACATTTCTTCAAATGAAAACAAAAAATTAATGCTTTCCGCAAATCATCACTTTCTGGTACAGAATTCGAAGAAATTAAATATATTTCTTTTTAATCATACATATTTGCCATTAAAGAAATGTAATTCAGAACAAGAAACTAGTTTAATAATAAAATCTTAATTATACTTATCTAAAGCTTAAAGCAAATTTAAATCACAAAAGTAAGTAAGCACTCAGATAAAATAAAAACTTAATTGTTTATTTTCTCAAAATTTTTTTATTTAGCACTAGCTATACCCGGCGCGCTTTGCTACGCATAAAATAAAAAAAAAATAATGTTTATACATATACTAAAAAGAAGATTTTTATTATTTTATTTTGTTTATTGAAGTGCTGCTGGATATACAATATTTTTTGTTTTTCTACCTGGGGCATAAACGCATAGATTAGACGGCTTTCCGACGCGTGAACAGGCCACATACAGTTGTCCATGAGAGAAGCACGGATTTTCTAAATTCAGCCCAGACACTTGAAAGGATTGTCCTTGTGCCTTGTTGATGTTAATGGCATAGGCGAGTCACACTGGAAACTGCAAACTTTTATATTGGAATGATAAATCAGTTGGGATCATTGGAATGCGAGGCAATAGGACATCTTCTTCTTTGAATTTTCCATTCAATATAGTAGCTTCGATGATATTCGCCATCATTTTTTTTACTGAAAGCCTAGTGCCTTTGAAAATTCGTTTTGGATTAATGTTTCGAAGCAAAATGATAGGCACGCCAATTTTCAATGTTAAAACGTGCGAAGGCATGCCAGGTATGTCAAGTGAATTCAAGAACTCAGTTGGATAGTTGACAACTTCGTCTTGGTTCATCACAGTATCAATGGATTTATATGTTTTCGCTTCTCCAAGTATTTCACCTTGAATGGTGAAATTAATTGAGTTGACATCGTTGTTTTTGGCTGCTAATGTAGCACGTTCATTGAGCTATTCATGATTTTTGTAATTTCTTGTGATGTCGGGGAAAACTTTATGTATTAGCTCGTCTGCATTTGATGCGAATATGCAGAAGTCTGGTGGCAATAAGATACATTGTGTGACCTTATTGACAGTCAATTTACCATTTCCATCATCCAATTATTGTTTTGCAAAACGTTTAGCGGATCCATTAAGTTGCAATTTGGGTTTATAAGTACAGTTTCTGCACATGTCGCCATAAAACGGATAATTTTAAATATGCATTCAGATCGTCAGCCAGCGTTGAACGCGGAATAACGGGAAATGTTTGTTCAAAAACCTGAGACTATAAAATTAGCGCACCTCCGAAAACACATTAGTTTCCTCTTAAGTCCCTTAGTGTGCAATGAGCGCTTCCAATGATTTTTTGTACGCCATTGTATATTGACATTGATTTGATATTGTTGGAGTAGTTTAACATTCGGTATTAACATTCAAACGTGATATAATGTAATGAATGAATGTAATATACATTCAAATACCGTATACATATGTATTCGAATGTACAAATCCAAATTCAGTTTGGACCAGCGGTAAATCTATGCACGGGCATACACGCATGTACGCACGCGTAAGCGTACACTTAGTCACAAAAGTAAGTATACACCTATGCGCGTCTCACAAACTTATGAAGAAAACAGTTTATTTCAAATGAAACCTAACTCACAATACTTAATTTATGTAGCTTGACATTTGCACAGCTGCTCTAAAGCAAAAATATGTTCCGTTTTTTTTTCGAGAGGAGAATAATTTCCTCATGAACAAATGTTAAACAGCGTTGTACATACTTCCCAAAGCAGTTGAATTGTACAATGTGCGTGACTCCACTGAGGCTCGTGTCGATTCACTGGTTACAGCGAGAAAAATATATGGGAAACAAAAAGCATTTAACCTGCGATGTCTCCAATTTATAAGTCGAAACGATGGTTGGATAATTATGTTTCCTTAGCGCGTTGACCCAGATCTTCAATACTGCGTTTTTAATTTTCCAAAAATTGCATATTTATGTTTTAAAGATTTTGACCAATAACTCCCAAAGTGTCTAAGCCTGAATGCTTGAACTGATTTTAGTTAAAATTAGTCATTGAGACAGATTTTCCATGATTTTTCCAGATTTGTAGGCACAACTGTGTGGAAATTAGAGGCGGTCAAACTTTTTGAAGCTTCATTTTTTTCTAACGGTACTCTCCACCGAAAAACCGCGAAAGAAAGCTCAATCTTATTTTCAAAGACCACTTGATTGATCGAAAGGATCAACCGAACTTTGAACATAGGCCCCAACTTCATCTCTATGGGGAGCTATCCCCCCAAACAAAAATTAGTACCAAAACCCTTTTGACAGAATTCTGAACAAAGTTGCCAAAAACATTAATGCTCTTTCTCTTACCAGTTAAGAGTCTATAAAGGACAAACAAACAAACAAACATTGAATTTTATATATATAGATTTTGTTGGGTAACCCTTAGCCTTTAAATCTGCTTTCATTCGGAAAGGCGTGGAATCCACAAGCCTTTTTGTGACGCTTTGGTCAATTTTGGACCATTCCTCTGGGAGAGCACGTTTTAAATCGTCTTTGGTTTTTATTTCAAACTTTCTGATTTTTCGGTCAAGATGGTCACATAAATGTTCGATATCATTCAAGTCCGGTGATTGTGGCGGCGTTTAAGGATGAGTGCGAACATTATATAAAAGCCATTCATGGAAAAGGCGGGAAGTATGCTTCGGGTCATTATCTTGTTGGAAGACAAATGATCGCTCTACACCCCACTTTCTGGCACTTTGTGGCAGATTATTCTTTAAAATGTTTAAATCATCATACCTATCCATTATAGATTCTATAAACACTAAGTTGCCGACTCCAGATGCTGGCATACACCCCCATACTATCACGCTACCATGGTGGTGGTCCTGACATGGTTACTGTGCCTGACATGTTGATGGGATCGAGTTCTGCATTTTTTTGTCGCCAAACTTTTTAACGTTCATCTGACCCATGAATATTGAATTTGCTCTCGTCGGAGAATATCACGGTATTCCAAAAGTCTGTGCTATAATGTGCATGCTGTTTGGCGAACTGAAGACATATCTATGGAGCACTTAATTTAGGATTCTGTTTCGCTTTTCTGACTAATTCGCTTTTCCGACTATTCTGTGGGTGAAAAGAATATCATTCTTTTAGAAAAAATTTAAAATGTGGAATTTTAAGAATTCAGCTTTTTTATTGTATGTATATCGTTCATAAAGAAAAACAGAAAAGTAAAGTTTCCCATTAGCTTATTATGACTACAACAGATTCATGGAAGTTGTGGAACCAACCCTTGTACAGTTCATCAGAGAAGGGATACCAAGCAATTATGTCACGAGTTGGGATGCTCGTTTCTTTGAAACTTTCATAAGTCCTTGCTTTTCCCTTTAGTGTAACATTTGTTCCCCAGCCTTTAGTGATTGAAGTTTGTCACTCTAATTGACCATTAACGGACAGTCTCTCTCCAATGTGTTACTTTCTTAGGTCATAGTGGTAACTGTCCATATCTCTGAAAACACTTACTTTGAGCGTCGAAAGTGAGTAAACAAATATCTGATTACTGTATAAAGATGAAAGTTGGCTCAAAATAACAACAAAACTCAAATTCCATTGATACACAAAAACAACTTTATTCATTTATTCTTAGTTTTATTATTATTAGCTTTATTCGATATTTTTAAGAGCCATATGAATAAACAAATTTGGAGAGCAAAATATGAAACATTTACTGGAAAAAATATTACGCCGCTTTTTACTGGAAAAAATATTACGCCAGTCGTGAAGCATGGGCTAGGTTCAGTGATGATGTGGGGGTGTGTAGCAGCATCTGGGGTCGGTAATTTTGCCTTCATTGATAGTACAATGAGGAAGGAAGATTATCTAAATATTCTCAGGACCAACTTGCAACCGAGCGTAGACAAATTAGGTTTATCTAGGAATTGGATCATTCAGCAAGACAATGATCCTAAGCATACCCCACGTCTTGTTAAAGAATGGTTGCTTTAAAGGACCCCAAAGCAGCTTGATCATCCCCCGCAATCACCGGACCTTAACCCAATAGAACACTTATGGGAGCATTTGGATAGAAGAATTCGACAGAGTACTATTAACAACAAGGAAGACCTGAAATAAGCTATAACAGAAGAATGGTCAAACATTTTCCCCGATGTTGCCAATAAACTGGTAATGTCTATGCCAGGTAGACTCAAGGAAGTAACAAAGTCTAAAGGAGGACCAAAAAAATACTAAATTTAATTTTTTAAGCAATAAATAAGTACATTTGTTGGTAGAAATGTATACCGTTTACTCACTTTTGACTCGTAATGAATGAAGTAGTCATAATTTTCATTAAAAAAATGTATTTGTTTTTGTTTTTACCGTACTTTATTTTTTGAATAATTGATCACATTGAATAAAGTTGTTTTTGTGTATCAATGGAATTTGAGTTTTGTTGTTGTTTTGACCCAATTTTCATCTTTATACAGTAATCAGATATTTGTTTACTCACTTTTGACGCTCACAGTATGTATCTTTTTCCTCCACACGAACATAGAAAGCTCCCTTCTTCATCTTCTTCTTCTTCTTCTTTTGTGGCGCTACAGTCCGGGTTGGATCTGGACCTCAGCCAACATGCCTCTTCTGGTAGAACGATCTTTCTTAGTCTAGGCCCTCCTCTGTTGCATTGTCCCAACGGCTCAGATTCGAAGACTTTTTCGGCGGGAGCAGTTGTGTCCATACGCTCTATGTGGCCTAGGCATCTTCAGCGTTGTTGCCGCAGACGCTTGACCAGGCGCATGTCGTTGTACAGCCCATAGAGTACGTCGTTAAATCTTCTCTTCCAGATGGTACCAACGCAAACAGGACCAAAAATCGCACGCAAAACGTTTCTCTCGAAAAGACTAACTAAAACTAACCATAGACTAGGACTGGGATAAGCTATATAAAGCGAGCTTAGTCCTTCGAGAGAGGGCTTTATTACTCAATTGCCTCCAGAGCCCAAAGAAACAGCGAATGGCAAGAGTGATTCTGCGTTTGATTTCGGTACTGATGTTGCTGTCCCTGTTTACCGCGGAGCCGAGGTAAACTACCTCGAAGTTTCTGCTGCTTAGTGTGACGCTCCGTCCGAGACGTCGATGTTGTGTGTTCTTCCTTGATGACAGCGTGTACTTTGATTTGCCCTCATTTACCGCCAGACTCATTTTAGCTTCCGCTTCAATGCCAGCAAGCGCCTCATTGACGGCTCGCTGTGTTCGTCCAATCACGTCAATGTCATCAGCGTAAGCTAGCAATTGAACTGACTTCTGGAAGATCGTGCCTCTGGTGTTGACTGGTGAGTTACGCACGATCTTCTCGAGGATGATGTTAAAAAAGCCACATGACAGTGCGTCGCCTTGTCTAAAACCTTTTTTGACATTGAAGGTCTCGGTGAGTTCAGTTTCGACCTTGACGAAGCAGCGGGAGTTATCCATCGTCATCTTACACAATCTGACGAGTTTGGTAAAAATGCCAAAACTAGACATGGCACTGTATTGCTCGTCTTTATGCACACTGTCACATGCGGCCTTGAAATCGACGAATAGGTGGTGAGTGTCAATTTGCATTTCTTGGGTCTTTTCCAGGATCTGCCGTAATGTGAAGATCTGGTCTATTGTGGACCTCCCTGGCCTAAAACCACACTGATAGGGACCTATCAGGTCATGGACAAACGGTTTCAGACGCTCACACAATACGGCAGAGAGAATCTTGTATGCAATGTTCAGGAGACTAATCCCTCGGTAGTTGGCGCAGTCAAAGAGGTCTCCTTTTTTGTGAACAGTTGGGTCTAGCAGTTCACTAGGGACTAAAAGATTAGCTTCTTGAACAACAACTTGTGTTGTGTCTTATACTGTTCCTCTTCCGAATGGATCCTATAGTGAAATGGAATGGAATGGAACCTATAGTTCAGCGCAGATTCCAAACAAGAACATTTTATGAGCTTTTCCTAGGTGATACGACACTTTGAGTATTGTAAACATGTTCAGTCCAGAAGTGGAATGTCTAAGCTTCAGGCTCAAGAATGATGGTGCGGTCCACAAATGCACAATGTTCATTCAAGAAATGGAATGTCTGAGCTTTCGTGCCTGCATCTTCGCAACCCTAAAGGATTTTGCGCGCTCAGAGACGGCATTTATGATAGGAACGATATTCTTAAGTGTTCCCTTAACTTCGAGTGAAAAATTTTTATTTTCAGTCTATATTTCTGTTCCAAATAATGAATAAAGCTCCTTCAAAAACTTTTCAACATCAAAATATCCAATAGAACACAAGTTTAGAAAGTTTAGTGACAATTACACTCTCACCAGTAGCTCACTCTCTGTTTCTATTTACTTTCATTTCTAGCTGAACCTAGCCATTCTGCCAAAAGAACTAGTTGCCCAGTCCCACGATGTGACCGACAACAAACTGACTTTCAAACCAATGGTCAGCTGCACTTCTTCGAAAATAGTTCATCGCATTACTTGTTCACTGCAGTGACTGGTTTTGTTCTGAGTACACGTTCTACAAATACTTTCACTGTTCCATATGTACATCGCGGCAGCCAATTCGTTTGAAAATAAACTAAAATGAGGCTTACCACCAATGGCACAATTGGCGTTGTACTTTTCCATCAGATCTAGGCTGCGACAGAGTGACAAGTTTGAGTTTCCGGGCTCTAGAGCTGACCTGAACCGAGGTTATGAATCGTAAACTCCATCCGATCGCAGACCAGTTACGTTTTGATGATGTCTTGAAGCTCTAACCCACTCCTAACTAGGTCTTCACGTTAATGGCTTGGGCATTTGTTTTTATGGAGTTCTGGGGATGGGGATGACATTTCCCACGGCGGCAGATAGCGGTTCCTTCATCGTTTTGTATTCTGTCTCTTCCGTCATAATCGAAAAAATGACAGCTGTCAGTGTCGTAAAAACGTTATGACCACGACTACGTGAACTCGGATTGAAAGATTGAAAAGTAATTCAAAAGAGACTTTTATGTCAAGGTTTCTTGATGGTTAATGTCTCATATTTCTGCCGGTGATGGATAAACTGGTTGTTTGACAGTCGGTTTGGGGACAATCAATATTTCGGTTTGATTGACGGGGTCAATACTCCTAAATAAACTTACGTTATTGTTTACGTGACAAGACGGTGGCGACAGATGGAGCACAACAGCTTTTAATGGTGCAGCACGAGGATGGGAGTTCCAGAGTTTGAGTTCATTGAACTTTGAGTTACAGCATTGTACGTGACGTTATTTGTCATTTTCGATGTAATTTTCTGTCAAATTGGTGGAGGGCTTTGAGAGGCCATTTGGCTTCCATTGACATCTGCCACTGGACACTCTCTTTGTCGTCGTTTGGGACAGATGTGTGGTCTATTTTTGTTCGTAAAATATGCTGTTTGAAAAATCAGGTGCGTGTAATATTAAAATTCTGTTGTGTCTCTTGACATTTAATGTGTCAGTGAGTTGTCGGTAATAGCGAATTTCAGATGCCATATTGGTTCGAATGACAGTTGTCACTATGCACATAAATGCATGAATGATATTCAAATTTTGTCCGCCATATTCCTGGGGTTTTAATAAAATACATTTTACGTTTGCTAACGTGTACGTTTAGTCACTTTGAGCAGCGCTTATTCAAATAATATTTAATTTTCAATACGACAACTTACAACTAACAATTGACCGTTGTCGTTGTTGGCGTTTATGTCTTACGCTCTTCAGTTGGATTCGTTTTCTGTTTTCGTCCAAAGAAATGTTAATTTAGGCGAAATAGGCTAAGTGGGAACGCAGCGTAGGACCTTTATCTCTGAGGTTGACATAAACTATAATTAATGCTAAACCATGGCAGCTGTGATTTTTTGATGCTTTTTACACGTGGCGGCTGGCAATGGAGTGATGTGATGCCTTCCCAATTAAAATAAAAACGGGAAGAAGAAGGGTGTACGAGTATGCTGAAGCTCATTTATGGTATATCTTATTCTTCTTCTTCTTCTTGTGCCGCTACAGTCCGGGTGGACCTGGCCCTCAATCAACATGGCTCTCCAGCCAGCACGATCTTTCGGCAGATGCCTCCAGTTGTGCACTCCAAGTTGGTTGAGGTCCTTCTCCCTTGTGTGCGTCACTTTAGTCTAGGTCGTCCTCTGTTGCGTTGTCCCAATGACACGGATTCAAAGACTCTTCGGGCCGGAGCAGTGGTGTCCATACGCTCTAAATGGCCTACCCATCTTAAGCGTTGTATCCGTAGACGCTTAACCAGGCGCATGTCACTGTACAGCCCATAGAGTTCGTAATTAAATCTTCTCCTCCAGATGTCATCAACGCAAACAGGACCAAAAATCGCACGCAGAACTTTTCTCCCGAAGAGACTAAGGGCTTCCTCATCCACCTTTGCTTACGTCCAAGATTCCGCGCCATAAATTAGGACGGGGATGATCAAGCTGTTATATAAAGCGAGCTAAGTCCTTCGAGAGAGGGCTTTATTACTCAATTGCTCCTTGAGCGCAAAGGAACAGCGATTGGCAAAAGTGCGTCTGATTTCGGTACTGATGTTGTCGCTGTTTACGGCGGAGCCGAGATAGACGAAGTCCTTGACTACCTTGAAGCTTCTGCTGCCTAGTGTGACGCCCCGTCCGAGACGTCGATGTTTTGTGTCCTTCGTTGATGACAGCATGTATATCTTATTGGTGGATCGAAATTAGATTTTTTTTGTTGGAGGTTGGGATATACTGGTGCGCTCAGGCTCAAATACAGGTCCATTGTACTACCAGGCAGTAACCTTAATTAAATGTAATTTCTTGTTTTTCCCATAAAGACCATTAGGCGCTTCTGTAATATAGAACTTAGGTTTTTAGTTCCGACCACATCAGCGCCAAACAGCCGCCACCTGATACGAGTAAAGGCGAAACACTGATAAAGAAAGTTCTCTAAAGTATCTTCACTTTCTCCACAGGCATTGCAAGAGTGGCATCAGTACACCCAAGCCGATTTAGATGTATGGCGAAGGTGAAGTGGCCCATTAGTTCGTCGACAAGTCGTCTGCACTCATTTCTGTCTAGAGATAGCAGAAAACCCGCGGATTTCTTGCTAACGTTCTGGAGCATTCACTTGATCATCCTGTATCCTGGGGAGTCACGCCATCTCTGGTTGTTCTGTAGGGAGACCCAACCGTCAACAGAGGCCCTGACCGAGGATGCAGGTAGTCCCAAGTTGGATTGGGGCCCTTCGAAGGCCGCTTTTGAACCTTGCCTAGCAATCTCGTTTCCCATAATTCCGGGAAACGATATTCCGGAAACCCATGATTCTGACAGACAGGTCTTAGCGACCAAATTAAGGGAAGACTTGCAGTCTTAGACTACCTTGGAAGTGGTTAAAGGGTTGAGTAAGGCCTTAAGCACAGCTCGGCTGTCGCTACAGACACAGATATGTAGGTCGCGTCTACCTATTCTTCGCAATATCGTTTGTGGTCATTAGAATCGCGAAAGCTTCCGCCTGGAAGACAGTCGCGAAATTACCTAGGGAGCCGCGAAGTCTGATGTTGTTGTCTTCCACAAAGGCTCCAGCTCCAGAACCCACCGTCGTCTTGGAGCCATCCGTGAAAATCCGACTACATTGCTTTCCCGGTTTAGTTTCTGGCCAGAACCAGTCCATTGCACTGGGAAAGTTGACTTTGTGTAAGCCACGTAACTGTATTTATGTTGACGGATGGCATGTCCATGAGGCTAGTGTCATATGAGATGCGGTGTGCGAGGTCATCAAAGCTCCAGTGCGAGTGGAACCAACGACCATTCCTTTTGAATCGAGAGATGGCCTTGAGTGTACATCCCATGATGTGGAGATCAAGGGAAGGGAGTCGAAATTAGATATTGACGTGTATAGCAGGGCGATGCAGCCTACATAAAGCAACATCTCTTACCTGCAATAGCGGTTTTAATTAGGCTTGGAATTCACAGAAGTTTAACTAAGCTGACAGGTCATTACGAAGGTTGCCTTTTATATCTCGGGATTGGGCAACCCTAGTGTTCCAATCTGGCAACTTCCAGTTCTATCGCAGATTGATCACGTTGCGATCGACGTCAGACACTCCTCCAGTATTCTCGATGTCCTAACATTCCGAGGTGCGAACATCGACTCGGATCATCACCTTTTTATAGTCAGGGTAAGAGCCCGGATATCGAAAGAGCAAGGCGTCGAGACAGGCCAACACGGTTCGACGTCGGAAAGCTACAATCGCAACGTATCGCTGCGAACTTGGCCGACCGAGAAGCTGGAACTGGAATTGAACACGTTGTCAAAAAGCCATCAAAGAAACTGCTGCTGTTGTGCTGGGTGGAGTGCGTAACTGGAGGCAGCTGACGAAAGTTCGTGCTGGCTGGAGAGGCCCAAATCTAGCTGAAGAGGTCCAAATCTTGCTACAGGGGCCCAAATCTTGCTGAAGAGGCCCAAATCTTGCTGGAGAGGCCTAAATCTACCCTGGACTGTAGCGTCACAACAAGAAAAAAAAAAGAAGTTGCAGCTATGCTTTCTTTAAAAGCCGAAAGACCTGAAAATGCCATTCATGATGTAACTCGTGTCCATTACCATGAGCAAAGCTATCAAGTGTAGATGGTGAGCTTAAACGGTCTCAAGAGTCTCTCAGATTTCTTTCATGTCCCGCTTGTTGCCACTATCGTACCACACGAAAACAGATGCGTTTGGCAACAGCGTCTAGTTCTTTAACCCCCGCTAGTGGCTGCCAACTTTCTCAAGTTCAATGGGGAGACGCAAACTTTTTCCATAAGTCAAAGAGGACTTTTGTTCACCACTAAGCGGATTTTGGCTTTGTTACAACTTGCAGGCTGCAAGACCTTCGTCGTTTGACGTTCATACACGCTCTTGTCTTGTTTCAGAAGGAAGCACATTTTGCCCTATTCGCATTCCAAGAAATTTCAGGGAAAATCAAAGAGTTCCCTCCGTTGGGCTCCATTTCATTCGACGAAGCATATATTGCTCTATTTCGTAGGAGCACCAACATATTTAAATATTTTGTTGAATTTTACTTTGGGCTACAAACGCTCTTTTCAATGAAAACACTCCACCCACCAATCCACCCTTTCCTTTACACCCTTATCCACACCATTTGAGCGCCATGGGAACGAGGAAGCGCTCTCACACAAAAGCTGCCCACCCATCATCTGGGTCTCATCACTTCATTGCTCCGTGACTAACAACGCGTGCGTGCAAGTATTCAGAGCACTTTAAGTGGCAATTCACGTTCATTATTCCTTGTGCCGCGGCCGATCTCCTCCAGGAACCTAGTACGTGTCCACGAAACGACTTAATTTAGCCCATGAGAAAGCAACAGACCGATGATGGACAGGGTCAGCTCACAGAGCTTCCCACGGGCCAAGAGGGCGGCGCAATGCAAAGGCCCGCAACTGCGAGTGGAACGTGCTCGGTTGCTGTGCAATTACTCAGCTCTTTGTCTCCCACCGGTTGACAGTTCTCACCTTCGTCCCTTCTCGCTGACCACAAGCGAATGCCATGGGGACCACAACGCCGCCGCCAAGCAGCTGGCAGCAGTGACACTTGAACAGGTCACTCTTGCCGCCGGCCTTCTTCGGTGGGATCGATTGCAGATTTATTTAATTCGATATCACAGGATCCATTTAAGGGCGATCCTTGAGCAATGTGACAGAGGAGGGCGATGAATTCACCGGCGAGCCAACCTGCTTGAAATCGGATGAGTCTGCGGTTAAGTGATTGTTTTCTCTTTTTGCAACCGATTCGTAGTGACTGATGGCCTGAGGCGGGCGTCACTTGCCGCCTTGGTGGCAGCAGCTCAAATGGACGTTTCTTTGGAATCAATAAAGTTTACGTTGCCATCGAATGGCATTTATTGCTGCACTTAAGAAGTCGTTTGGAAGCCTGATGGGCTTGTTATAATTGTTGAATCACTAGGAGGAATTTTGTTGTCTAACTGCAGCCAACTCAGTGAGAAATGCATCAGAACAAATGGATTTTCTTTCATTTTAGCAGTAGTTTCTAGCGGGGAATTGGAAGTCATTCAAAGAGTTGGTGAACCGGTAGGACTTTCTCCCCTCGAGTGATGTATAAAATTCCCTACAATAGGGAATGACATTTTTAGAAAGCTGTTGCTTGCAGCCTAAGGTTACTTTAGAAAACGAGCAAAAAGTAAGGCTACTTCGGGGCACTGTTTGAGGCGGATCTACTGCAATCTGAAGGGGTTTTTGGATTGTTTTTGACTATCGTTGAAAGGTGTAACAAATGCAATACACAAACGGCCAGGAAACAATCAGTGAATTGAAGGCAAAACCTGTTCCAGCTGCCGGAGATGTGAAGGGCATCGTTTTGATACAAAATTTGATCCAAATGGTTAACATGAAGTGCCGCAAATCGATCACATTGTCCCAATATAACGAATTAATGGAGTGACACGCCTCCGGCAAAAGTGAATACTTATGGAAAAAATAGTGATTTGAGGAAAGGATCTTGAACTGTCACAGCCGCTTCGTCTCAATTGGTGAAATTGGGATTTAAACTGTGTTATTGGTGAGATTTATGTTAGGTTTGCAAGAGATGGCGCCACCTACAAGTTTTGGCTGATCTTGGAAGCGATTATGTGCTCCATTGGAAGGATGTGACATTTGTCAGGAAAAATTTGTGTCTGTTTAAAAATAAACACATCGCTTTTGCTTATTCGAATATGTACGGATTTAGTTTAATTTGACATCATTTACCGGAAGTTTTCAGTTCCCTTTTAAAAAGAAGGAAGAAGAGTCCAGTTGAAGTCCATTGAATCTGTTCCGATCGATAAATTATTCAGTGAGTGGGTTTGAGGCTTCTGAAATTACGATTTACCAGGTATACGTATATGAGCGTCAAGATACAAATGTCTCGATAGGCAACATTTGTTGTGAACGAGCCCTTATTTTTCTTTTGTTTGTTTGCTATGACATCTGTGAAAAATACTTAGTATACATCAAGTCATTGAACAGACAACATCACATTTTTTCATCGTGTTAAAAACGTCGAATTTTGTACCAGAAAGTGATGATTTACGGAAAGCATTAATTTTTTTGTTTTCATTTGAAGAAAAGTGCTGCAGAGTCACATCGAATGCTTGTCGAGGCATATGGTGATCATGCTCTATCAGAAACAACATTCAAAAGATGGTTTCAACGGTTCAAAAATATTGATTTTGATGTGAGAAATGAAGAACGTGGAAGACCACCAAAAAATTTTGAAGACGCCGAATTGCAAACGATATTGGATGGAGATGACACTTTGTGTCAAAACCAATGTTTAATGCTGCACAACAAACAATTTCTGACCGTTTAAAAGCTATGGGAAAGATCCAAAAGTGTGGAAAATGTATGCCACAGGAATTGAATGAAAGACAGATGTAAAACCGAAAGACACTTGTGAAATTTTGCTTCAAAGACACGAAAGAAAATCAGTTTTCTATCGGATTGTTACTGGCGATGAAAAATGGATTTATTTTAAGAATCCTAAACGGAAAAAATCATGGGTTAATCTGGGACAACCATCAACATCGACTGCAAAACCAGATCGATTCGGCAAGGAGACAATGCTGTGTGTTTGGTGGGACCAGAACGGTGTGCTGTACTACGAGCTCCCAAAACCTGGTGAAACCCTTAACACTGATCGCTACCGACAACAAATGATCAATTTGAATCATGCATTGACCGAGAAACGACCAGAATGGGCCAGAAGATACGGCAAGGTAATGTTGCTCCAGGACAATGCACCTACACACAAAGCAAAACCGGTTCAGAATATAATAAAACACTTGGTTGGGGGCAGCAACCCCACCCACCGTATTCACCAGATTTGGCTCCTTCCGACTACCATTTGTTTTCATCGATGGGACACGCATTGGCTGAGCAGCACTTTGATTCCTACGAGGAGGTCGAAATTTGGGTGTCTGATTGGTTTGCTTTAAGAGACGAACAGTTTTATTGGCGTGGTATTCAACTGCCAGAAAGGTGGTCAAAATGTGTAGAAAACAATGGCTAATACTTTGAATAAAATGTTTTTACTTTCCAATTAATAATTAGTGTTTTATTTAAAATAAAACAAAAAATGAAGCCCATTTCCTACCGGTAAATATGATATAATAATTGAATCTAAACTCAGTTTTACAAATCACATTAATATGTTGAAAACTTATTTCCGTTGTACCCTTCGCCATTTTTATTATCTGAGTAAAGTTTGTTCCACCAAACTTTTAAAGACATTTTATTATGGCATCTTTCAATCTAAGTTACAATATGGTATTGCCTGTTGGGATGGTGTGTATCGGAATAGAATTCAACCGCTGATGACTATACAAAAGTATGTCGTAAATCTTATACACACCCGAGCTATCCATTATTCTGTTTATTGAAAATTCTTCCTGTTCGTGATTTGTATTGCTTTAAAGTGTTAAAATTGTTCTTTTTACTGTTTAATAGTGGTCGCCGTGGCGTAGTGGGATAAGTGCGACGCTCACACGCCGAAGGGTCTAGGTTCGACTCCCAGCTCAACACAAATTTTTCGAATTTTTCACGGCACCACCTCTTTCGAGCTGCTGACAACACTCAAAGAGCAACAACTGTCTAAGAAAGCTTCTCAAATTTCGCCGTTCGGAGTCGGCAAAATCAGTAGGTCCCTTCTACTCGTGAGAGAACAGTAGCGCGCACAACACGAGTAGTTGATGAGCAAGCTAGGCCCTGGTCCCCCTTTGGACTGTAGCGCCAGCACTTATTATTATTATTACTGTCCAATAACGGTACTTCTTGTCTTATTTTACATTACAACTTTCGTAGTAACCATTTAAATATCATGATAGTGCCAACTTTCCGCACCACTGCTTACCGAAATTTTTATTCTGTCTTATCATATCGTTTATTTAATGTATTACTGCAGGCTATACGATCATTAACATTATCTGGAATATTTATTAAAAAGGTGTGGCTTGATATTGATAGTCTCGAATCTCTTCTTTAAAATATTCTGGTTTAGCTTGCTCTATATCCACTTATTTAAAAAAATTTTATTTTTTCTTTCCTTTCTTGAAATTTTAGCGCTTATTAATTTACACTTATTCTTTATAGTTCGATTTTTACTTGAATTGTACTCCCCATCCATTCATTTTTATTAGTTTATTAAGTAATTGAAGTGTCAATCAACTCTATTTATATTCATTCTTAAATACAGAGTGCCACTAATATTTTCTCATATTATTATTAACTCTGTCACTAATGAATTGTGTAAATAATTAAATTTTTGATCTCTATCTATAAAATAATAAATCTTTAATAAATAAAATCATAAATGAAATGAAATGTGGAAAATTCTTGTTAACGAATACTGTTTGCCGCGCGCACTATGATACGGTTCCGAGTCTCGTTGAAATGTTTACAGTCTCCGACCGAAATATTTTCTTGTCCAAGGCTTTAGTACTGCCTCTTACAAGAAATGCGAACGGAGAACAACACTCAGCGGTTACGGTGACTTAAAATATTACCACCTCTGCTACCTACTTTCTGGTGGATCTTTTAAAATGTTAACTTCTGAGTAGGAGCTCCTTCGAATTTAACTTTTTTGTTCCGGTGTGAAATCAAGTGCTCATTGGAACTCCAATGGCTTGAGCTCAAGCTCATTTTTTAATGTGTGATTCATTCGTTCCAAGGATATGATGAACGAGCCATTTGCTTCCCACTTAAAGGTGGATTAATCGCAACTCAATCCGATCACTTTTCAATACGTGATGCGTTCGTTCCAAAGATATGGTGAACGAACCATTTGCTTTCCACTAAAGGCGAATTAAGCTCAACTCAATCCGATTACATGTCGAAACATTTCTGCTAAAGCTTTAATTTTTTATGACCAACCCCAATGGTGTTTTGCAACGCTGAAAGGATAATGAACTAAAGTTGGAGAGACAGACAATTTATTGACGTTGAGGTTTGGAAATTATAGAAGAAGTCTGAAGTTTCTTGCAGGTAGAGTCAAACAGAACGTAGATGTGGTCTTCGTTTCGTGCTCCATATTATCACTCTGTGCATGAATGGACTTTCTGACAAGAATATGTTGATTTTCCCAGCTTGGTCCTATTTTATGGTGCGCAAACCTGGACGTTACTAAATGCTCATCCGCTTTTAGTTTGGGCTTCTAAACTTTAGTCTTTTCGAGAAAAAAATTTTGCGTTCGAGTTTTGGTCCTGTTTACGTTGATGGCACCTGGAGGAGATTTAACGACGAACTTTAGGGACTGTGTAGCGACATGCGTCTGGTCAAGCGTCTTCAGATGCAACGCTTAAGATGGCTAGGCCATGTAGAACGTATAATAATAATTGTTGGCGCTACAGTCCAGAGGGGGGCTAGGGCCTAGCTTGCTCATCTACTACTAGTGTTGTGCGCGCTACTGTTCTCTCACAAGTAGAATGGACCTACAATTTTTGGCCGATTCCGAATGGCGAAATTTACGAAGCGTTCTTAGACAGTTGTTGCTCTTTGAGTGTTGTCAGCAGCTCGAAAGAGGTGGTGCCGTGAAATATTCGAAAAATTGGTGTTGAGCTGAGAATCGAACCTAGACCATTCGGTGTGTGAGCGTCGCACTCTACCCACTACGCCACAGCGGCCACATGTAAAGCGTATGGAAGTCTGAAATTATTGACCGCCTGGAGGACAACAATCACCTTATTGCCTGTATTCGGCAAACATTTTATAAACAAACTTCGACATACATATTAGACCACATTCGAACCAGCTGTGGAAAAAATATATGGCAACAATACATTTCTGTTATAATGCCAGAATACTACCTTTTGAATAAAGAAAATTTTATTTGATTTTAAGAGAAATATCTTTGCCTTTTTCTTAAAGTTCTATAACTTTGAAAAGAGCACTCTTTACTTTTCCCGAAAGAAAATACTGTGTTACTGTTTGATTTAAACTGGATCCCCACGCAAGAAATTCTGTCACATCTTTGAAAGAAAGGATGTCTCGTGTCAAATCGACTTTTACAAGAATTAACTGTCATGCGAGTAGTTCACGTCATTACTGTCATGGGTAATCCATCCAACTGATGTGGAGGGGTTACTTGGCGCCGACGCCTTTCACCTTTGTTGGGTTTCTTACCAATCCGACTCTCCAATATTGGATTCATTGATTCCCCAGCTTTTGTTGGATATGCATTCATAACATAGACTGAAATATTAATTGCCTCTGCTCACATAACCTCAACCTTCACGCGATTTCTGATTCGCTTACTCTAACCATCCATTTTTCCTTTGTGGCTTAAAATTGTTTGCATCTTTCTTTTCTTAATGCCAATACTTGGCACCTACCTACCCAAGAAGCAGTTATAAATAATGAAAAAACGTCGCCAAAGTTTGTCTTCTGTGACAACTTGACACATATGCCCCTTTTCAGTCCGTCGCATGTTTTTATCCAAGCCCTCCTCAATATCGTCCATTTCCATTATTTATTTACTCACTCACTCTCAAGGACAACATTACACAGTAACGAACTTGATACACTGCCCTCATCACAAAGAAACGTTGTCTAATCGCAATGACATTTGACTCGCCGCCGCCGAGACATCTTCACCCGCGTCAGTCGCTTATCACGGACGATCCAGCCTTCAGAGAGAAATATAGGCTAGTGCTCTTGCTTTTATGAGGCCTGTTCATTAACGACGCCTCGCAATATATTTACCACCGCACAAGTACGCTCCTATCTCGCAGATATTATCAGCAACTCTGAGGATCGTAAATATCTTCGCTGTTACTATTTGGTTTCTCACCAGTTTGTATGTCATCGTGGCTTGGACTTTCTCTTTGATTCTATCGCTTAACTAAGAGCACGGCGTCAGCAGCGTAGCGGTGCCCAAGATATTTGGTAATGAATTAATGAGACGAATGATCTGAATGAACTGACTCATTGCATGAGGACAACTTTCCGTGTTTCATTTTCTTTCTTGACGTTCAGCGAGCTTGGTGGTCAGTTATAAATGCAAATGACTAGCTTTGACTTGCCGACTAATGTCCGACTTTTAGAAGTCTTGGAGTCTCCGGTGCTGAAGAGTACCCTTATGCCGCCTAGAATACAATCTCTTAAGCGTGCTGCCTGTTTTCAGTCTGAATACTTAAGTCAGAATATTTAAGTGCTACGTTGTCAAAACTTGAATTCGCTATCCGTTTGGCAGAATTTTTAAAGTTTGCCTTCGCCAATTGCTTGTCAGAATTTTTACTATTGACTTGAATCGCCATATTTCTATCGGAATTTTTTGGAACTAAAATAAGTACACAAAATTTTGACAGTTTGCGCGCGGGAAGATATTTGTATGGAGAATGTAAGATCTAATATGAAATAAATTGATTAAATCTAAAAAGAAAGTGTTTGAAATAAATTAAATTGGAGCAAAAATGTCGTTGGAAGAAAGGTAAGTATCAAATAAATGTGTTGTTACATGTGTAGAAGTGTTATTTTATAACAAACGAGGGATTTGAAAATGTAAACAAACCAATCGGGTTATGAGTGAAGAAAACAAATGATAATAATGTATTTTTTAAGTCGTTTAAAATAAATGTTATTTGTTTTTATTTAATAGAGCACTTGCTGAAGAGGACAGTGTGAATGTTTAAATACAAATAACACAGGTGGTGGAGTATTTTAGAGGTACTTTTCGGCCACTTCAGGAGGTTGAAAAGCTGGAGAAGGCTGGCTAGTGCTATTCTTTTTGAGTGGATATGGTATTTATTGATATTTATTTTTGTTTTTATTGAATTTGTGAAGTTTGTGTTTTTTTTTTGGTTGTTCAAAAATTTAAATGTGATGTTTTGTGTTTGTTTTCTTCAATGAAAAAATATCTCTATATTTTTCGTTAATAAATAAAATATTTATCTTCATTACAATATATTTGATTTTTTGTTCTCAAAATTTGTCATCGCTTAAGATGGGAGGAAAGAGATTCCAGAAGGCACATATGACTTTAACAATGTTATGTAAATAATTAAGAGTATAGAATTTAACACTTACCCTAAAATCTTTTATTCTTGCAATCCGGCGCTCTGCATGAACTCTTGCGGATGCAATGAGCCGACCGTTGTCAGCATCTTCATTGGTTCAACCTGCAAGCATAAATTGAGGCCTTATCATCTGTGCACCGATCTGCTGTAGTTCACTACTTATCATAAAGCCTTTGTCAACCTATTACAAAAATGTATGAATTTTGTAAGTATTATGTATTTGCATTCATTAGTAAACTATCAACTTACCATTACTGCATAACCTGGTTTTAATTTTGTTATAATAATAATAATTGTTTGCGCTACAGTCCAAAGGGGGACCAGGGCCTAGCTTGCTCATCAACTACTCGTGTTGTGCGCACTACTGTTCTCTCACGAGTAGAAGCGACCTACAGTTTTTTGCCGACTCCGAACGGCGAAATTTAAGAAGCGTTCTTAGACAGTTGTTGCTCTTTGAGTGTTGTCAGCAGCTCGAAAGAAGTGGTGCCGTGAAAAATTCGAAAAATTGGTGTTGAGCTGGGAGTCGAACCTAGACCCTTCGGCGCGTGAGCGTCGCACTCTACCCACTACGCCACGGCGACCACGTATTAAGGATTTGCATCCATTAATAAACTATCAACTTACCATTACTGCATCACCTGGTTTTAATTTTGTTATAAGATCTGTTAAATTGAATACAGCCTTATCTGATGATCTTCCAGCTGATCTTTATCTTCAGCATATTCTTCCATCTGAGAAGTTCCTTTGTATTTTTCAAAACTCTTTTAAGAAGCCTGTGCAATGAAATATTATCCGCGACATAGGAGTTGCACTGTGGGACTCCACAGTGAGTAGTCTTCTTTCTACTCGGTTTCATGTCCAAACCGGTGTCTTGAATGTATTGTCCACTCGACTGCAAATTAAAATGCCCTTAAAATGATGTTTGCACAATGATGTTGATACAAGTCAATTTAACCAGTTTGGATTTATGAGCTGTAGGCAAACAAAAAAAAAAAAAATTTAAAGCGTTCGAAAAATATCTGACTACACTGTCATATTATACTCGGGTGACATGATTATACTAGAATTTACATCTTTTGCGGTATCTATTTAATTAATGTTCCAGGCCCGATCGAATGATCTGCACGAAAAGCTCATCAATTTGCTAATGCACATTACACTTTTACGCACTCACACAATTATAATGCTTGTTACCAATTCCGCTAAGATCATGAATGTAAACCTATTTGTCATGATCGAGGGCAGTCACTCAGTTGGAGCTCGCCGAGTAATAAACACATTTATCTCAAACAAACAACAAAGTGTTTTCTTTAACCCAATCCCTTCCCCTACAGAGCTAAATAAATATTTTACGGATTTGGGTATTTAAATATGCTGTGTCCTTCGATTTCCTACACTTCATGATTTTAAATTTAGTCAGAATTTTCGGCTTCTCGGAATCTTAGAGTTTGAGATCTTTAGCCTTGTGAAATATTAGGCTTTTCGAAATATTGCCTCTGCTGGACTCAAGCCTCGTAAAGAATGCTGGCAAGCCAGATTTTTTAGCCTTTCTAAGATATTTAGCTTTTCAACACTCTCAATATCCTGAAATTTTTTACATCTCTATAGCTTGCAATTTTATAGAATGTAAGTTAATTTAGGCTTTTATAAACTTTTAGCTTCTTCACTTTCTCCATTTCCTCTCTTTCTATACACCATCGTCCTCTGCGGGTCACTTATAAACTGCCTTCTAGGGCACTCCAATTATAAAAACAAATTTACCAAGTATATCAGTATGAAGTGAGCGTCAGGATACAAATGTCTCGATAGGGAACATTTGTTGTAAACGAGCCATTATTTTTTTTTTTGTTTGTTTGCTATGACATCTGTGAAAAATATTTAGTATACATCAAGTCATTGAACAGACAACGTCAAATTTTTTCATTGTGTTAAAAATGTCGAATTTTGTACCAGAAAGTGATGATTTGCGGAAAGCATTAATTTTTTGTTTTCATTTGAAGAAAAGTGCTGCAGAGTCGCATCGAATGCTTGTCGAGGCATATGGTGATCATGCTCTATCAGAAGCAACATACAAAAGATGGTTTCAACGGTTCAGAAATAATGACTTTGATGTGAGAAATGAAGAACGTGGAAGACCACCAAAAAAGTTTGAAGACGCCACGCAAAACGCAAACGATATTGGATGGAGATGACACTTTGAGTCAAAAGCAAATGGCAGCAATGTTAAATGTTGCACAACAAACAATTTCTGACCGTTTAAAAGCTATGGGAAAGATCCAAAAGTGTGGAAAATGGGTGCCACATAAATTGAATAAAAGGCAGATGGAAAACCGAAAAAACACTTCTGAAATTTTGCTTCAAAGACACGAAAGAAAATCGGTTTTGCATCGGATTGTTACTGGCGATGAAAAATGGATTTATTTTAAGAATCCTAAACGGAAAATATCGGGAGTTAATCTGGGACAACCATCAACATCGACTGCAAAACCAGATCGATTCGGCAAGAAGACAATGCTGTGTGTTTGGTGGGACCAGAAAGGTGTGTTGTACCACGAGCTCCTAAAACCTAGTGAAACCGTTAATACTGATCGCTGCCGACAACAAATGATAAATTTAAACCATGCATTGACCGAGAAACGACCATAATGAGCCAGAAGACACGGCAAGGTAATTTTGCTCCATGACAATGCACCTGCACACAAAGCAACACCGGTTCAGGATACAATCAAAGCACTTGGTTGGGAGTAATTAGCCCACCCGCCGTATTCACCAGACTTGGCTCCTTCCGACTACCATTTGTTTTCATCGATGGGACACACACTGGTTGAGGAGCACTTTGATTCCTACGAGGAGGTCGAAAATTGGGTGTCTGATTGGTTTGCTTTAAGAGACGAACAGTTTTATTGGCGTGGTATTCAACTGCCAGAAAGGTGGTCAAAATGTGTAGAAAACAATGGCTAATACTTTGAATAAAATGTTTTTACTTTCCAATTAATAATTAGTGTTTTATTTAAAATAAAACAAAAAATGAAGCCCATTTCCTACCGGTAAATATGATATAATAATTGAATCTAAACTCAGTTTTACAAATCACATTAATATGTTGAAAACTTATTTCCGTTGTACCCTTCGCCATTTTTATTATCTGAGTAAAGTTTGTTCCACCAAACTTTTAAAGACATTTTATTATGGCATCTTTCAATCTAAGTTACAATATGGTATTGCCTGTTGGGATGGTGTGTATCGGAATAGAATTCAACCGCTGATGACTATACAAAAGTATGTCGTAAATCTTATACACACCCGAGCTATCCATTATTCTGTTTATTGAAAATTCTTCCTGTTCGTGATTTGTATTGCTTTAAAGTGTTAAAATTGTTCTTTTTACTGTTTAATAGTGGTCGCCGTGGCGTAGTGGGATAAGTGCGACGCTCACACGCCGAAGGGTCTAGGTTCGACTCCCAGCTCAACACAAATTTTTCGAATTTTTCACGGCACCACCTCTTTCGAGCTGCTGACAACACTCAAAGAGCAACAACTGTCTAAGAAAGCTTCTCAAATTTCGCCGTTCGGAGTCGGCAAAATCAGTAGGTCCCTTCTACTCGTGAGAGAACAGTAGCGCGCACAACACGAGTAGTTGATGAGCAAGCTAGGCCCTGGTCCCCCTTTGGACTGTAGCGCCAGCACTTATTATTATTATTACTGTCCAATAACGGTACTTCTTGTCTTATTTTACATTACAACTTTCGTAGTAACCATTTAAATATCATGATAGTGCCAACTTTCCGCACCACTGCTTACCGAAATTTTTATTCTGTCTTATCATATCGTTTATTTAATGTATTACTGCAGGCTATACGATCATTAACATTATCTGGAATATTTATTAAAAAGGTGTGGCTTGATATTGATAGTCTCGAATCTCTTCTTTAAAATATTCTGGTTTAGCTTGCTCTATATCCACTTATTTAAAAAAATTTTATTTTTTCTTTCCTTTCTTGAAATTTTAGCGCTTATTAATTTACACTTATTCTTTATAGTTCGATTTTTACTTGAATTGTACTCCCCATCCATTCATTTTTATTAGTTTATTAAGTAATTGAAGTGTCAATCAACTCTATTTATATTCATTCTTAAATACAGAGTGCCACTAATATTTTCTCATATTATTATTAACTCTGTCACTAATGAATTGTGTAAATAATTAAATTTTTGATCTCTATCTATAAAATAATAAATCTTTAATAAATAAAATCATAAATGAAATGAAATGTGGAAAATTCTTGTTAACGAATACTGTTTGCCGCGCGCACTATGATACGGTTCCGAGTCTCGTTGAAATGTTTACAGTCTCCGACCGAAATATTTTCTTGTCCAAGGCTTTAGTACTGCCTCTTACAAGAAATGCGAACGGAGAACAACAATCAGCGGTTACGGTGACTTAAAATATTACCACCTCTGCTACCTACTTTCTGGTGGATCTTTTAAAATGTTAACTTCTGAGTAGGAGCTCCTTCGAATTTAACTTTTTTGTTCCGGTGTGAAATCAAGTGCTCATTGGAACTCCAATGGCTTGAGCTCAAGCTCATTTTTTAATGTGTGATTCATTCGTTCCAAGGATATGATGAACGAGCCATTTGCTTCCCACTTAAAGGTGGATTAATCGCAACTCAATCCGATCACTTTTCAATACGTGATGCGTTCGTTCCAAAGATATGGTGAACGAACCATTTGCTTTCCACTAAAGGCGAATTAAGCTCAACTCAATCCGATTACATGTCGAAACATTTCTGCTAAAGCTTTAATTTTTTATGACCAACCCCAATGGTGTTTTGCAACGCTGAAAGGATAATGAACTAAAGTTGGAGAGACAGACAATTTATTGACGTTGAGGTTTGGAAATTATAGAAGAAGTCTGAAGTTTCTTGCAGGTAGAGTCAAACAGAACGTAGATGTGGTCTTCGTTTCGTGCTCCATATTATCACTCTGTGCATGAATGGACTTTCTGACAAGAATATGTTGATTTTCCCAGCTTGGTCCTATTTTATGGTGCGCAAACCTGGACGTTACTAAATGCTCATCCGCTTTTAGTTTGGGCTTCTAAACTTTAGTCTTTTCGAGAAAAAAATTTTGCGTTCGAGTTTTGGTCCTGTTTACGTTGATGGCACCTGGAGGAGATTTAACGACGAACTTTAGGGACTGTGTAGCGACATGCGTCTGGTCAAGCGTCTTCAGATGCAACGCTTAAGATGGCTAGGCCATGTAGAACGTATAATAATAATTGTTGGCGCTACAGTCCAGAGGGGGGCTAGGGCCTAGCTTGCTCATCTACTACTAGTGTTGTGCGCGCTACTGTTCTCTCACAAGTAGAATGGACCTACAATTTTTGGCCGATTCCGAATGGCGAAATTTACGAAGCGTTCTTAGACAGTTGTTGCTCTTTGAGTGTTGTCAGCAGCTCGAAAGAGGTGGTGCCGTGAAATATTCGAAAAATTGGTGTTGAGCTGAGAATCGAACCTAGACCATTCGGTGTGTGAGCGTCGCACTCTACCCACTACGCCACAGCGGCCACATGTAAAGCGTATGGAAGTCTGAAATTATTGACCGCCTGGAGGACAACAATCACCTTATTGCCTGTATTCGGCAAACATTTTATAAACAAACTTCGACATACATATTAGACCACATTCGAACCAGCTGTGGAAAAAATATATGGCAACAATACATTTCTGTTATAATGCCAGAATACTACCTTTTGAATAAAGAAAATTTTATTTGATTTTAAGAGAAATATCTTTGCCTTTTTCTTAAAGTTCTATAACTTTGAAAAGAGCACTCTTTACTTTTCCCGAAAGAAAATACTGTGTTACTGTTTGATTTAAACTGGATCCCCACGCAAGAAATTCTGTCACATCTTTGAAAGAAAGGATGTCTCGTGTCAAATCGACTTTTACAAGAATTAACTGTCATGCGAGTAGTTCACGTCATTACTGTCATGGGTAATCCATCCAACTGATGTGGAGGGGTTACTTGGCGCCGACGCCTTTCACCTTTGTTGGGTTTCTTACCAATCCGACTCTCCAATATTGGATTCATTGATTCCCCAGCTTTTGTTGGATATGCATTCATAACATAGACTGAAATATTAATTGCCTCTGCTCACATAACCTCAACCTTCACGCGATTTCTGATTCGCTTACTCTAACCATCCATTTTTCCTTTGTGGCTTAAAATTGTTTGCATCTTTCTTTTCTTAATGCCAATACTTGGCACCTACCTACCCAAGAAGCAGTTATAAATAATGAAAAAACGTCGCCAAAGTTTGTCTTCTGTGACAACTTGACACATATGCCCCTTTTCAGTCCGTCGCATGTTTTTATCCAAGCCCTCCTCAATATCGTCCATTTCCATTATTTATTTACTCACTCACTCTCAAGGACAACATTACACAGTAACGAACTTGATACACTGCCCTCATCACAAAGAAACGTTGTCTAATCGCAATGACATTTGACTCGCCGCCGCCGAGACATCTTCACCCGCGTCAGTCGCTTATCACGGACGATCCAGCCTTCAGAGAGAAATATAGGCTAGTGCTCTTGCTTTTATGAGGCCTGTTCATTAACGACGCCTCGCAATATATTTACCACCGCACAAGTACGCTCCTATCTCGCAGATATTATCAGCAACTCTGAGGATCGTAAATATCTTCGCTGTTACTATTTGGTTTCTCACCAGTTTGTATGTCATCGTGGCTTGGACTTTCTCTTTGATTCTATCGCTTAACTAAGAGCACGGCGTCAGCAGCGTAGCGGTGCCCAAGATATTTGGTAATGAATTAATGAGACGAATGATCTGAATGAACTGACTCATTGCATGAGGACAACTTTCCGTGTTTCATTTTCTTTCTTGACGTTCAGCGAGCTTGGTGGTCAGTTATAAATGCAAATGACTAGCTTTGACTTGCCGACTAATGTCCGACTTTTAGAAGTCTTGGAGTCTCCGGTGCTGAAGAGTACCCTTATGCCGCCTAGAATACAATCTCTTAAGCGTGCTGCCTGTTTTCAGTCTGAATACTTAAGTCAGAATATTTAAGTGCTACGTTGTCAAAACTTGAATTCGCTATCCGTTTGGCAGAATTTTTAAAGTTTGCCTTCGCCAATTGCTTGTCAGAATTTTTACTATTGACTTGAATCGCCATATTTCTATCGGAATTTTTTGGAACTAAAATAAGTACACAAAATTTTGACAGTTTGCGCGCGGGAAGATATTTGTATGGAGAATGTAAGATCTAATATGAAATAAATTGATTAAATCTAAAAAGAAAGTGTTTGAAATAAATTAAATTGGAGCAAAAATGTCGTTGGAAGAAAGGTAAGTATCAAATAAATGTGTTGTTACATGTGTAGAAGTGTTATTTTATAACAAACGAGGGATTTGAAAATGTAAACAAACCAATCGGGTTATGAGTGAAGAAAACAAATGATAATAATGTATTTTTTAAGTCGTTTAAAATAAATGTTATTTGTTTTTATTTAATAGAGCACTTGCTGAAGAGGACAGTGTGAATGTTTAAATACAAATAACACAGGTGGTGGAGTATTTTAGAGGTACTTTTCGGCCACTTCAGGAGGTTGAAAAGCTGGAGAAGGCTGGCTAGTGCTATTCTTTTTGAGTGGATATGGTATTTATTGATATTTATTTTTGTTTTTATTGAATTTGTGAAGTTTGTGTTTTTTTTTTGGTTGTTCAAAAATTTAAATGTGATGTTTTGTGTTTGTTTTCTTCAATGAAAAAATATCTCTATATTTTTCGTTAATAAATAAAATATTTATCTTCATTACAATATATTTGATTTTTTGTTCTCAAAATTTGTCATCGCTTAAGATGGGAGGAAAGAGATTCCAGAAGGCACATATGACTTTAACAATGTTATGTAAATAATTAAGAGTATAGAATTTAACACTTACCCTAAAATCTTTTATTCTTGCAATCCGGCGCTCTGCATGAACTCTTGCGGATGCAATGAGCCGACCGTTGTCAGCATCTTCATTGGTTCAACCTGCAAGCATAAATTGAGGCCTTATCATCTGTGCACCGATCTGCTGTAGTTCACTACTTATCATAAAGCCTTTGTCAACCTATTACAAAAATGTATGAATTTTGTAAGTATTATGTATTTGCATTCATTAGTAAACTATCAACTTACCATTACTGCATAACCTGGTTTTAATTTTGTTATAATAATAATAATTGTTTGCGCTACAGTCCAAAGGGGGACCAGGGCCTAGCTTGCTCATCAACTACTCGTGTTGTGCGCACTACTGTTCTCTCACGAGTAGAAGCGACCTACAGTTTTTTGCCGACTCCGAACGGCGAAATTTAAGAAGCGTTCTTAGACAGTTGTTGCTCTTTGAGTGTTGTCAGCAGCTCGAAAGAAGTGGTGCCGTGAAAAATTCGAAAAATTGGTGTTGAGCTGGGAGTCGAACCTAGACCCTTCGGCGCGTGAGCGTCGCACTCTACCCACTACGCCACGGCGACCACGTATTAAGGATTTGCATCCATTAATAAACTATCAACTTACCATTACTGCATCACCTGGTTTTAATTTTGTTATAAGATCTGTTAAATTGAATACAGCCTTATCTGATGATCTTCCAGCTGATCTTTATCTTCAGCATATTCTTCCATCTGAGAAGTTCCTTTGTATTTTTCAAAACTCTTTTAAGAAGCCTGTGCAATGAAATATTATCCGCGACATAGGAGTTGCACTGTGGGACTCCACAGTGAGTAGTCTTCTTTCTACTCGGTTTCATGTCCAAACCGGTGTCTTGAATGTATTGTCCACTCGACTGCAAATTAAAATGCCCTTAAAATGATGTTTGCACAATGATGTTGATACAAGTCAATTTAACCAGTTTGGATTTATGAGCTGTAGGCAAACAAAAAAAAAAAAAATTTAAAGCGTTCGAAAAATATCTGACTACACTGTCATATTATACTCGGGTGACATGATTATACTAGAATTTACATCTTTTGCGGTATCTATTTAATTAATGTTCCAGGCCCGATCGAATGATCTGCACGAAAAGCTCATCAATTTGCTAATGCACATTACACTTTTACGCACTCACACAATTATAATGCTTGTTACCAATTCCGCTAAGATCATGAATGTAAACCTATTTGTCATGATCGAGGGCAGTCACTCAGTTGGAGCTCGCCGAGTAATAAACACATTTATCTCAAACAAACAACAAAGTGTTTTCTTTAACCCAATCCCTTCCCCTACAGAGCTAAATAAATATTTTACGGATTTGGGTATTTAAATATGCTGTGTCCTTCGATTTCCTACACTTCATGATTTTAAATTTAGTCAGAATTTTCGGCTTCTCGGAATCTTAGAGTTTGAGATCTTTAGCCTTGTGAAATATTAGGCTTTTCGAAATATTGCCTCTGCTGGACTCAAGCCTCGTAAAGAATGCTGGCAAGCCAGATTTTTTAGCCTTTCTAAGATATTTAGCTTTTCAACACTCTCAATATCCTGAAATTTTTTACATCTCTATAGCTTGCAATTTTATAGAATGTAAGTTAATTTAGGCTTTTATAAACTTTTAGCTTCTTCACTTTCTCCATTTCCTCTCTTTCTATACACCATCGTCCTCTGCGGGTCACTTATAAACTGCCTTCTAGGGCACTCCAATTATAAAAACAAATTTACCAAGTATATCAGTATGAAGTGAGCGTCAGGATACAAATGTCTCGATAGGGAACATTTGTTGTAAACGAGCCATTATTTTTTTTTTTGTTTGTTTGCTATGACATCTGTGAAAAATATTTAGTATACATCAAGTCATTGAACAGACAACGTCAAATTTTTTCATTGTGTTAAAAATGTCGAATTTTGTACCAGAAAGTGATGATTTGCGGAAAGCATTAATTTTTTGTTTTCATTTGAAGAAAAGTGCTGCAGAGTCGCATCGAATGCTTGTCGAGGCATATGGTGATCATGCTCTATCAGAAGCAACATGCAAAAGATGGTTTCAACGGTTCAGAAATAATGATTTTGATGTGAGAAATGAAGAACTTGAAAGACCACCAAAAAAGTTTGAAGACGCAGAATTGCAAACGATTTTGGATGGAGATGACACTTTGAGTCAAAAGCAAATGGCAGCAATGTTAAATGTTGCACAACAAACAATTTCTGGCCGTTTAAAAGCTATGGGAAAGATCCCAAAGTGTGGAAAATGGGTGCTACGTGAATTGAATGAAAGACAGATAGAAAACCGAAAAAACACTTGTGAAATTTTGCTTCAAAGACACGAAAGAAAATCGGTTTTGCATCGGATTGTTACTGGCGATGAAAAATGGATTTATTTTAAGAATCCTAAACGGAAAAAATCATGGGTTAATCTGGAACAACCATCAACATCGACTGCAAAGCCAGATCGATTCGGCAAGAAGACAATGCTGTGTGTTTGGTGGGACCAGAACGGTGTGCTGTACTACGAGCTCCCAAAACCTGGTGAAACCCTTAACACTGATCGCTACCGACAACAAATGATCAATTTGAATCATGCATTGACCGAGAAACGACCAGAATGAGCCAGAAGACACGGCAAGGTAATTTTGCTCCATGACAATGCACCTGCACACAAAGCAACACCGGTTCAGGATACAATCAAAGCACTTGGTTGGGAGTAATTAGCCCACCCGCCGTATTCACCAGACTTGGCTCCTTCCGACTACCATTTGTTTTCATCGATGGGACACACACTGGTTGAGGAGCACTTTGATTCCGACGAGGAGGTCGAAAATTGGGTGTCTGATTGGTTTGCTTTAAAAGACGAACAATTATATTTGCGTGGTATTCAGAAATTGCCAGAAAGGTGGTCAAAATGTGTAGAAAACAGTGACCAATATTTTGAATAAAATGTTTTTACTTTCCCATTAATAATTAGAGTATCTGGGTTAACCGTTTTTAACTTTTTGGAGCTCTTTAAGATTTCAAACATTTTAAAAGATTTTTACTTTTTTTCACTTTAGAAGTATAAGAATATTAGTAGTCTTAATTTCATCTCTTCATACCTGTGTCTGTCGGAACTAGAGATTCTTAAAATTTTGCGTAGTTGATTATCTTTTTTGTTTTCAAGTTTGGAACAAATAGATTTTGTTTTACTTTTTCATGTTCTACGGCTTTTTGACTTTTTGATTTTTTATGTTTTTTTAAATTGTCTACATTAAAGAATTTCCTTTGTCGAAACCCTAATTGCTCAGAATTAAAGACTTTCTGTAAATTTGTATTGGAACAACAAGGTTCGGGCTGTGAAGTCAAACAACCCGGGTATGTTTGTACAGATAAATAAAACTTCAGGAGCATGAGGCAAAGCGATCTTCCGTGTCTTAAGCTTACTAAAACAACAGACAACGAACGCATACTGACAATAGCGTGTGTCCATCCAGGTAATGCTATTCTAGACGATAATCTCTTCGTGATCGAAGACCCGCAAGAAAAAGTGGAAGTACTTGGCGCGACTTTTCAGGAAGTATAAAAGGTGAATGAAAGCATTCTCCCTAACCTCAATCTGGAAAACCGTGTTCTGGTCAAAAACTCCCGTCTTCGGAATGATCGGCAACAGTGACGATCTGAGAACACTGGTTTTGTTGTGTTCAGTAATGATAACATAGCAAATAATGTCATCGCCTTTGAAAGGGTACATCCTCCGTTCATAACAGTTACGGAGCTTCGAGCGATCTTCGAGTCACTGAAGAAGAAAAAGTCTTTGGGAAATAATTGAAGGGATCTCAAGCATTTTGCTGAGACATCTCCACTCAAGAAGTGGTAAAGATGTACACGATTCTTTTTAACAATGCTCTCAATAATGCACAGTGCACCCTATATCCAAAAGAGGAAAGGATTCGTCTGATCCGTGCAAGCTTCGGTCGATTAATTTCCTTCCGAAAATTAGCAAAGGTTTCGAAAAGGTGGCTAACAGAGCTCTGCTTGACTGGGTACGGGATAAAAATATCATACCGGATATCCAGTTCGGTTTCAAGGCTGGGCATGATACCATTCTCGTACATGACGCGTCGAAACTAGTATCTGACATTCAATGGAAAAAGTGCAAGAAACCGTGCACAGGTGCGGTGCTGATTGATCTGGTGAAGGCCTTGGATAAAGTTTGGTTGGAGGGACTTTTTTACAAGCTCAGTGGGCTCGGCATGCATAAATCGCAGATTAGTACTCGTATGCTTACTTGCAGACGGTTCGTAGTCAAATATGGTAACCTAGCTTCTGAGGGCGTTTTCCATGTTAAAAATGATCTCCAACAAGGTGCCGTAAACTTGCCAATCCTTTTTAACATTTATGGTACTTGAGCGATCTTTAAAGTTCGTTTCACAATGCAATTGCGTACGTTAGTAAGTTACGTAGGTGACTTTATAGTATAAAGATCAGTCCAAAGATTGAGGAAATTGCCATTCTCTTGCAGAATGACTTTTGACTCCTTCAGAAGAGAATGCGGCAGCTGGAAGCTTAAAATCAACTTCTAGAAGATGAAAACCGTCTTGTACAGAACACCGTTGCATACGGCGGACACAAAAAAATTGACGTGAGCTCGTTCTCATTAGACAACGCGGGGAGCCACTGGCGCAGGGGACGGTGGTCAGATACCTTGGGATCTGGTTAGATCAGTATTTGTATTTTAATAAACATATAGGAGCTTCTCTGACCAGGGCTCGAGGCGCCTTTGCCCTTGCAAAGGGACTTTTTTACAACAGCCAACAGCGAGGGTTAAGGTAATCTGCTACATACCCCTTATCAGACCAATGCTTGCCTATGGCTGTCCCGTGTGGTCCAATATGGAAGCCGGTCTGATGGAGAGGATGCGGTTGTTCAAGAGACCAATGCTTTCCTATGGCTGTCCCGTGTGGTTCAATGTGGGAGCCAGTCTGATGGAGAGGATGCGGTTGTTCAAGAGACCAATGCTTTCCTATGGCTGTCCCGTGTGGTTCAATGTGGGAGCCAGTCTGATGGAGAGGATGCGGTTGTTCAAGAGACCAATGCTTTCCTATGGCTGTCCCGTGTGGTTCAATATGGGAGCAAGTCTGATGGAGAGGATGCGGTTGTTCTAGAGAGCAAGTCTCTTCTTCGGTCTGTCTTCGACTTTATCGAACTCCTTGATCCGAGTACAAGCAATTCTAATGAAGTCTTATACAATGGGGCGAAAAATGACCAGAGTGGATAATTTCATCCTGAAGCTGATTCGGAGACATACTTTAATAGCAATGTACTGCGATAACCATCAAACTCCGGGGGCTAACTGTCTCAACACACACAATCATGAAAGGGTGCGCCATAATGGTTTCGTTCCTCCAAAAACATTCGTCTGTTTTGATAAACTCGGTCTGCTACAAGACAAGAAAGCAGTGCTGCTCATCTTTCATTTCGCCAGTTCTGCTGTGGATGAGCGACTCAACTACGATCGTACCGTTGCACGACGAGTTGAGAACACTTTCCTCTTCTTCAGTGCAACGGTATCGAGACGCGATGTGCAGGATATTGCGAAGACGCAGACGAAGCATAAATGGTTCTGCTGGCTACAGAGCGAATAAAACTCCCTCGTCGAACCCTCTCAACAACGGGGTGGCGGTCGGTTATTGTTTTGGAATTGGCCAAATATAAGCAATCTTTGGCCGACATACTTGGCTTGCCTTTTATAATTCAGGATTAGAGAACAAAAACAAATATTAATCATCGAAAATGGCTTAATTGTTTTTCAAAATATTCTTCATTTAGATCTATACACTTTTGCATGCGTTTGAACCAATTGTCGAAGCACTTTTGTCACTCTGATTGATCTCCAAAACATGCATTCTGAACGCATCAACCGCTTCTTCAGGTGTAGAAAAACGTTGACCTCTCATTTGATTTTTTACGTACGGGAATAAAAAGAAGTCATTCGGTGCTAAGTCAGGATATAGGGCGGATGACTCATCAAATCGATGTTTTGAGTGCTCAAAAATGCAGTTGTTTGAGCCAATGTGTGAGACCGCTCATTGTCGTGGTGAAGAGTGATCCGTCTTCGGCGGTTGGTTTTCTTGATTTCTTGGAATTTCAGAATTGACTGTTGCGTTGTTCTAGTGGTACGGTTGCAGCATGCCCAGTTTTTCCGAAAAAACAGGCGACCACTTGCCTCGAAGTGCTTCGTGCTTGTGCAACTTTTGTTAGATTTGGCTCAATTTGAAATGCCCATACAGTCGACTGCTATTTACTTAAGGACTCATACGCGTAAATTCAAGATTCATCATCTAACACGATGTCATAGTCGTGTTTCGAAGCACCGCGATCGTATTTTTGGAGCATTTCTTACGCCCAATAGACACGAGTCTTTTTTTGAGCGATTGACAAATTGTGTGGGATCCAACGCGAACTAATTTTTTTGATGGTCAAATGTTCATGCAATATTGAATGTATCCTGGTCCCACTAAAGCTATAGGTTGTCTCAATCTCACGATAGGTCACATGACGATCTTGCAATATCAGTTGGCGCACAGCATCAGTGGTTTCTCGAACAACAACTGCTCCTGGACAACCTTCACGAAATTCGTCTTGGAGTGAACGACGACCTTGGTTGAATTCACCATACCATCGATAAACACTGGTCCTTAATGGAGCTTCATCGCCAAAAATTGAATTTAGTTCATCGATGCATTGTTGTTGAGTTAAACAACGTCGAAAGTTGTATATAATAATCGCCCGAAAATTTTGACGATTTAAGTCCATTTTTTGGGCGAGATGAATCTTTTGAGTAAATGTAAACAACATAAATAGCGCTCGTATGTCAAAACTTTCAGAGTACGTATAACCTCAAAAATTTCAAAGTCTGCGATAGAGCTGGCAGTTGCCAGATAGCAACACTAGTGTTGCCCAATCCCAAAATTAAAAGGTAACCTTCGTAGCTACGTACCTCAAGTTAAATTTGTTTTGTTCTTATTCTTAGTTGTTCTAGTTCTTAGTTTGAGTTGAACTTTAGATATAAGTTGAAAAACATATTATAACAGGTTAATCTTAGCCTGCTAACCACCATTAAGATTATGTTAAAACAAACAAAATGTCCTGTACCTTAAAGCTTTAAGCATTTTTGTCTAGAATTCTAGTCTTCTAATCTTCCTTTACAAATAAATAAAATGCAAAAAAAGCGCGTCAAACCCTAGTATACTTGATGTTGAAGGCACTGAGCCCTTGCGATCCTTACAGTCCCCGGTATTCAGAAACTGAGCTCTAGGCTATTGTGCATTTTTTAGGATTGCGGAGTTCTTCTAAATACTGAACATTGCTGTCTTTGGCTGTTTCATTTAGAAACCTTGGGCAATTCCATGTCTTCGATTTTTTGGTTTATTTTAGGGTTAACCTAAATCATTGAAACTTCTGTAAATGTTTTTTAAATTTTGCGCTTCTTCAAACGCCATCCAAATCCCAATTTCAATGAATTTCACTGCTAATGCAACAGAGTTTGGCTTTCAAATTCTCCCACACGAACACGTGTCACATTGAGAATAATTTCTTAACCAGAATAACATCCGAACACCTATCAGTTCTGGACCAATAAAACTTCCAAACCCATTCCCCTAGCACAGGTGTCGGTGAAATTCAGTCCGACAAATCAGTTCCACGTTTCACTTGTTATTCACGCTAACGACGGGGTCATCGCGTACAAATTTCCGAACCGACTCGCAGTCGATCTTATGCAACAAGCCGCCACCGCCCAATTGCACGCACTTTACCCACCTTCCCCGCACAATCACCAACACCATTGCTGGTAAATCACCAATTTCCACGGGCTCTTCGTGTGTCCAAATCAATTTTAATTGTAGTGCGCACCGTGGAGACGTCAATTAACCACCTCGCCCGTGACTGGCATCGTGGCCAGCATCTTCGCCAGAAGTCTGGCGTGGCTCCCCTCGGTGCGCGTGACCATTCGGCCGGGCTCGCTCCGCTCTCCGCTGCGATGGGTAATTAACTACCTGCGCTCCCGTCGCAGCACCGGCAAGCCATTGAGTAATGAATTTCATGAGCTGATTGCGCAAGCATGACTCTTCCATTTAATCCGCAGCTCTGTGGGCCTGCGGCACACAAAAGGGCCTTGTTCATCGGCTGACTTGAACGCGACCAATATTGGCAGCAGGAAATTGGTTATTACGCAATTTTATTGAACGTCTCTGCGAGTGGGGTGCTCCTTTGACGTCGGCCAGCGGTCTGATTTTATTGGCAATTAGATGCTCGTCGAGGAGTGAATTAATCCGCTGGCGATGCTTGTCGCAGTTGCTGTCACGACCACGGGATGCGTTTGTATTCTGGCGGATCAAGAGGTGGCTCGCTGCGGATGGGTTCTGTTCGCGGAAGCATCCAACTATGAATTATGGCCCATTAAAGCTGGGGCTGCTTAGCTAAGAGGATGGTGATTTATAAAATTTGTTCTGGCTGGCAGTGGACTTTTGCCTATTTGAAGAAATATTAAAAATATTCCAAACGTTTTGAGGTGAGATGGAGGACCAGGAGGAGGGAGATTCATGCACTTTCTAATTTTTGAACTTGAACAGACGAGCAAACATGTCATTCCTTACTCGAGATATAAAACAGGAGCTGTTGCGAGAGAAAATCAATGAATTGGCAGTATTCATTAGGAGCTGCCAAAATGCTTGAAGGTGTAGTTGTCGGTAGGTGTGCAATCGTTAGTGTGTGCCTGTAGAAAGTGCATACTTGCGGCGGGCCTGCCCACCACATCAGCCGCTGAATGTCTTCCTAACCAAAACTGAAATGAACACTTCTGCCATCAACTTAGGGCCTACGTCGAATTTGATGAATTTGATAATCGCGTAGGGACGCTCCAATCTGAAAATGAACTGGACCTCAAGCTCCAAGCCTCTAGTTATCATTGCCTCAAGTTTCGCACGCCTAGTTTGTTGAGGTCTTTATTCACTTGTGTACACCGTCGTGTCTGTGGGCGGACTTGACAACTTTTGGCTCAACCATCTCATGCACTGGGGTCGTCGTGGCGTAGTGGGTAGAGTCCGACGCTCACACGCCGAAGGGTCTAGGTTCGACTCCCAGCTCAACACCAATTTTTCGAATTTCTCACGGCAGCACCTCTTTCGAGCTGCTGACAACACTCAAAGAGTAATAACTGTCTAAGAAAGCTTCTCAAACTTCGCCGTTCGGAGTCGGCAAAAAACTGTAGGTCCCTTCTACTCGTGAGAAAACAGTAGCGCGCACAACACGAGTAGTTGATGAGCTAGTTAGGCCCTGGCCCCCCTTTGGACTGTAGTGCCAACAATTATTATTGTTATCTCACTGTAACTATAGAAGTCTAGCAATGCTCAAGTTGCTATACAGCCTATACACCAGGTGATGTGATTGGATTTTATAGATCACATGATTCGAAAATCTCATCTGTAACAATATTTATAGTGCCAACGAAAACACTGATGGGGAAAAGACCACATTGTAAGGAGATCGCGGCTACCAGACCAAGATTTTGAGGAAGCTTGCCAGACAGCTTGACCAGAGGCTAAATTTCAGTGCCACCTGAGGTCAGAAGCTTCTGGAACTTCGGTCTTAGCCTGACAGAGCGGTAGGCCACCTTGTGGGAGTATCGTGGTGGCTGTGTTTTATCACCCAACATCGCAGGCAGAGTTGAGGTAAGTGTACTGTGCTGACTTGTCTAGTTGTTGATTAACCTGGGCTAGGCAAGGCGGTTAGGGGACTATCCCGGCTCATTGTGGAGTTGCATTCTCAACTGGGCGCTGTAACCCAGAGAGCGGAAGAGGTTTGAGTAAGCCCTCAAATCAAACCAAAATGGTGTCATTGCTCCTCAAGCAGGATATCAATTTAATGCTTGGGTAACTAAGGCGTTTAGTTTTGCGTCATCTACGACTCTTGGGAAAATGGACCCCGTGATATAAGCCGTAAAGGCAAGTGATCAAATCCCGCATCTGTGCAGCCTATACACTAAGTGATTGAAAGGAAATAACCATAAAGCCAAACCGGGTCAAAGGTTGAATGCAGAACTTTCCTCTGAAAAAAATCAAGGACTTCTTCCTGTGCTCTTGAAATTGTCCAGTCTTCCGCTCCATAGAGAAATACAGCGAGGTTGACCCTTCGAGATAGGATGCTAATACTCAATAGCCTCTTGAGCCCAAAGAAACAACGATTGCAAGACCTATTCTGCGTTTAAACTCGCTACTGATATCGTTCGTAGTATATGCCAGGGAGTTAAGTTGGACGAAGTCTCTCATTACCTCGAAGTCATAGCAGCGTAGGGTGGCGTTGTGGCGTCGTCAATTTTGTGCGTCTTTCTTCGATGACAGCTGAACGCATTTTGGACACCATCGCTTAAATTCCTGCAAAACCGATGCCCATAGCTGTGTTCGACCGATCACGTCAATGTCATCTGCGCATGCAAAAAATTGCAGATTTTCGGAAGATCTTGATCTTATGTTGGCGGGTGCGTTGTGCACGGTCGATGTCGAAGAAGTAAAACTACAGCTTGTTGCCTTGTTTAAAGTTACACATTTCTTAAACTAAGTTCATCTGGAAACTAAATTTCTTCGACTAAAAGAAAATATATCTAGCCTTCAACCAACGTGAAAGTATTCCTTTTCAAGTCTTTTTATCAAACTCTTTACTAAAGTCATATAAGGTTGTCAAATATCCCCCTTCGGCCTTTTTGTCTTTTGAATTTTCGGCTATGTACAAAGCGCTACAGAGCTCGTATCTAGCAATACTGTACATCATTTGAAAGGTCTTGACATAGCCTACAAAATGACCCTTTGCATGATTGATTTGGATATTGCCTTCAACAGTTAGGGAGATGTAAACATGGAGATCACTTACGCCGAAATTCGCGCTATTTTAAAGGCTTTCTTTGTTAAAGGCAAATCCGCTAGAGAAACGTTCCGTGATATTAACAGTGTTTTGGGGGATGGTACTCTATCACTTCGAACCGCGGAGGAATGATTTCGAAGATTCAGAGCCGGTAAAAACAACACCATGTATAAGCCAGCCGGGGGAAGACCTGTGACAACGAATACCGATTGAATAATGGAAATCATCAAGTTAGACCGGCATGTGGCATTTCGTAACATCGCCCAGGAGATTGGAGTTAGTTACTAAGCCATTTTAAACCATCTGCAGAAGTCTGGATACAAAAAAAAGCTTGATGTTTGGGTGCCGCATGATTTGACGCAAAAAAAATCGTCTGGACCGAATCAATGCCTGCGATATGCTGCTGAAAGGGAGCGAACTCGACCCATTTTTTAAACGGATGGTGACTGGCAACGAAAAATAGATCACATACGACAATATCAAGCGAAAACGGTCTTGGTTGAAGGCCGGTGGATCGTCCCAAGCAGTGGCCAAGCCGTGATTGACGCCCAGGAAGGTATTGCTGTGTGTTTTTTGGTATTGGAAGGGAATCATCCACTATGGGCTGCTCCTATGTGGACAGACGCTTAATTCTACCATCTACAACTGGACCGCTTGAAGCAGGCGATCGACCAGAAGCGTCCAGAATTGGCCAACAGGAAGGGTGTAGTGTTCCACCATGACAACGCCAGACCACACACTTCGTTGATGACTCGCCAGAAGCTACGGGAGCTCGAATAGGAGGTTTTATCACATACACCATATAGCCCGGACATTGTTGGCGCGACATTCCACAGGAGGAACAGGGCCTTGCTTGCTCATAAACCACTCGTGTTGTGCGCGCTGCTGATCTATCACAAGTAGAAGGGACCCACAATTTTGGTCGACTCCGAACGGCGAAAATTGAAAAGCTTTCTTAGACAGTTATTAAGCTTTGAGTGTTGTCAGCAGCTCACATATCTGCTTCTTGGAATGTTTTTTTTTTTTTATAATTGACGCGTGCAAAAGGGATTGCGAGTCCCTTTAAGTGACCGGATCAAGTCACAGCACGGACCGAAGGTATAGAGGAAGAGAGGGAGAGGAGGTACCGATGCACATTGGTTTTAAATGCCTGTGGATTGTAATGAGGAGGAAAAATCGAGCTGGGAAGAGCATTCCAGATTCGTGTAGTGCGGCTAAAGAACGAGTCTCTGAATTTGACTGTACGTCCGAAAGAGGACGTACAGACGTTGCACCAAGTACCGTTGCAGGGGGATGATGCGCGATTTTTCGTAGGTTGTTCCTGATCAAAAACGTTCCATCTTAAATACTAAGTGCATGTCCCATGCAGCCAGACGCAGAAGATGCATTTTATCATTCACGACACAGATGGTGTTTGCTCATGGTTACTATTATCTTTGTTGGTGATGAGACCAGAGACAAGACCTGGCGCGAAAATTCCTGCCTTTGATGTCTTTAAAAGAATGGATCCAAAGAGAAAAATTGCCTTTCGAAAGCTCTGGATTTTAACTTTCTTGCCTGTGGATAACCACATTTCTTTAATCGAACGAAAATTGTTTGCTGAGTTACTCCCAACGATTCGAAGAGTTCACTTGCGCTTGGCACGACACTTGTTCCAATAAAGATCTTCATCTTCAAGCTTGTTGGGTCGGCAGAGACTCTCTTTGTCATCTTCTTTATTTCACTTTTCTTGTACGAAGCCGATTCGCCATTAATTTCCACAAGCATTCAATGGGCTTCAACTGCATTTTTCTTCAAATAAAAAAGGAAATCGAAACTTGCCACAAATGCTATTTAAGACAAGTCCCAACATTGTCAACAAACAATGATAATATGAATAGCAGACGCTGATGCACACTTATTGTTTCTGACAAATGTCACATCTTTCCAATGAAGCAGGCAATCGCTTCCAAGATCATTCCACAACTTGATAGTGGCGCCATCTTTTGGAATCTGTCCAGAACTATGTCAATTATTTTAAGATCTGAATGTGACACTATTTCCACCAAAGGAAGAGCCGCCAACAATGTAAGCTTACATTAACAAAACTAGACTGAATCATTCCTCCATCTAACGAGTTCACACGGACACAAAGATTTCTAGTTTTGGCTTGCATCATTCGCAGATATTATCATTCTTCCTGTTACAAGCTGCTTCCGACATTGCAAGGTCCAGTCAACCAGATGTTCCCCTTCAAACAGAAATGCCCATTCGTCACCGCACTGTTTGAAGCGAAGCTCCTTGCTCCCATACAACAAAACCACGTCCGCAATACCAATGTCAACCTACACACATCATTCGCCACAACATTACCATCTCCTCGTCGCATCTCGAACCACACCAAAATTCAGTAACAGCAACAAAGTAAGCCTCAAGTGGAGAGCCTCACTCAACGACGCCACCGGGCCGCTGCCAAACAGGATGCCCGGAGATAAACACAAGACAACTCACAAAAATCCATTTCCCTGTCCATCGATCAGCGATCCTGTCCCGTCAAAGCGTACACCGTTTACACTATCAATTAATCTCAGGCTCGTGGCACACTGGGGAAATCCAACTCACGCCGAATGCACGTCTGGATCAGATAGCCTGCACTAATGGCCAGTGGCTTACAGCTACGGGACGGGTTTCTGTCTTCGGCGTCTCCTTCAGGTTTTCGCGGCGCATAGTCCCGGAAGCAATCCTTGATGCCGTCCGTGTCCAATTCAGCCTCCTCGATGCCGATGGAGGCGGCGAGGAGCAGCGGTGACACTTCAAACCTAGAGAACCGCAGCGCTCATAAAGCGTCTGGCCAATTTTATGCGCCAACTAGCTCACGTGAGACTCGACTTTCTCTGCACCATGTGAGAGTTTCTCCCGACCTCCGCCACCACCCTCCCGAATTGCCCGGAGGAGATTTTCACTTTTCACACCTCCGGCTGGCGTGTTTCGTGTTGGCCATCTATTGACACCATCATCCGCTGGCTGCTGTGATAAGCAGCCCCACTCTGGCAGTTTGCTGCAACCGCCCGCTGGACAACGCCCGCTTGTAACTTTCACACACACCGGAGTCCGGGAAAAGCTACCGTCGTAGACCAAGACCAGCCCAACACAACAGACTTAAGGGCAGCGATGCCGCCGCAAAGTCCCATAAATCTAGACGAAACAGCTGCAGTAGGAAGCGCTTGTGCGCCAAGTACATAACTTGTAGGCAACGCTACACGATCGCAAATTTATGGACAGCTTCAGACAAAGGAGGCTTGACATGGATCTCCGTCCTAACCATTCCAACTTGGATTCGATTGGAACTTACATCATCGACTGAGTTGGAGTGGCTAATTGATTCCCCCTTGGTCAGCGAGCCCTTGGAGAGTTCCTCAATTGGACGCAATTGAAGAGCACTTCCAAGCGAGGCGTTTTAATTTCGATCACTTGACAGATTGTGGTGCCTCGAAGGGCACTTTAATTGGAATTGCGTTCGGAACAGTTTCCCAGAGACTGTCCGGGGGAAGGGGAAAAGCTCGTAAACAGAAATTTTGTGTTTCCATTGATTGGTGTTGATGGATGGCAGCGTCTAGATCGTAAATCTCCCGCTCTGAAGCTCTGGGAATCGGGAAAAACTTCTGCGACCCAGCTTTACGAGATGTAACCCAATTCTGGCAGATTGAGAAGGTACGCGTCTGGTTTATGGTTGGGATGATATTTATGGATATGTGCTCCATTTATGAGATTCCCTGTTGTTTATGTCTGTTGACGGAGTTAATTATTCGGCGGAGGGACAAGGAACAAAATGCAAATCGTGGCAATAACCCAAAAAATGGGACGGGATGATGTGCTATTAATATTTGATGTCGATCAACGTCAATGGCAGATTTCTGAGAGCCTAGAGACAGTCTAACGGCCTCAACGGGACTGTGCCGGTGCTTAAAGAAAAATCTGGTAATTATCAGGATTGCATTTTTCCCACATCTCATGTCGTTTCATCGGAATGGGTAGTGGAATCAATTCTATTTTCACGATGTTTTGTACGAGTAAAGCGATTCTAATGGAAGGAGAAGAACTGTTAGTTAGCGCAGTTTGAAGTAATAAAAAAACAAAAAAAAAAAGGGTTTTTGCCTCTAAATATTAGACCTTCCACGTTCGGCAAATCCTGAAGTATATCCAAGAGCTGAAGATCGACAGCAAGTAGCCGTCAAATTCTGACCTGCATGACACTGTTTCTTTCTAAATGTACCCTGTCGTGCTACACAGTGCTCGGTATGAAACTGCATCGGATGACGATGGCCGCTAGTTGGTAACCAGAGCGTCAATATTGAAAAATTATCAATGCGCTATATATTGCAATAAGATGACCGCTTTGAAGTACAAGGTGGGACATCAGTTGCTTCCCGCTGGAAATGTTGACAGAATTTCAATTTCAAATCTCCGCGGAAACATATTTTGAAGTGCGAGCAGAGCAGTCTAATCTGCGTGTTTTTAAAAATTAAATTTTGGCAGAATTTGCAAACTCAAGGTGAAGTTTGTGAAAACTGCTGTGGCCGAGGTGTGAGACTCAATTCAGAAATATGAACCCTTCTTGTTCTTCTTCATCTGGCACTACAGACCGGAATGCACCTGGACCTCAACCAACATGCCTCTTCAGCTAGTACGATCTTTCGACAACTGCCTTCGGGTCCGAACTCCAAGTTGGTTGAGGTCCTACTACAATTGTGTGCGGCACCTTAGCATAGACCGTCCATTGTTTCATTGTCCCAATGGCTCGGATTCAAAGACTTTTTGGACCGGAGCAATGGTGTCCATACGCTCTACATGGGCTAGCCATCTTTAGCGTTGTATCCGTAGACGCTTGCCCAGTTCGTCATTAAATCTTCTCCTCCAGATGCCATCAACGAAAACAGGACCAAAAATCGCACGCAGAACTTTTCTCTCGAAGAGACTAAGGGCTTCCTCATCCGCTTTTGCTAGCGTCCAAGATTCCGCGCCATATAGTAAGACGGGGTTGATCAAGCTGTTATATAAATCGAGCTAAGTCCTTCGAGATGGGGTTTTTTACTCAATTGCCTCTTGAGCGCAAAGAAACAGCGATTGGCAAGAGTGATTCTGCGTTTGATTTCGGTACTGGTGTTATTGTCACTGTTTACCGCGGAGCCGAGGTAGACGAAGTCCTTGACTACCTCGAAGATCCTGCTGCCTAGTGTGACGCTCCGTGCGGGACGTCGATGTTGTGTGTCCTTCCTTGATGACAGCATGTACTTTGTTTTGTCCTCACTTACCACCAGACCCATTTTAATCGCTTCGGCTTCAGTAAACGCCTAATAGACCGCTCGTTGTGTTCATCCAATCACGTCAATGTCGTCGACTTAAGTCAGCACTGGAGCTGAATTTTGGAAGATCGTGTGTCTGGCGGTGACTTGTGAGTTACGCACGATCTTTCCGAGGATAATGTTAAAGAAGTCATTTGATAGTGCGTCGCCTTGTCTAAAACCTTTTTTGACATTGACGGTCTCGGTGAGTTCGTTACCGACCGTGAGGGAGCAGCGGGAGTTCTCCATCGTCATCCTACACAATCTGACGAGTTTGGTAGGAATGCCAAAACTAGACATGGCACTGTATAGCTCGCCTCTATGCACACTGTCATATGCGGCCTTAAAATTGACGAATGAGTGGTGAGTGTTGAGGATCTGCCGTAAAGTGAAGATTTGGTCTATCGTGGACTTACCAGGTCTGAAACCACAATGATAGGGACCCTTCAGGTTATGGACAAACGGTTTCAGACGCTCACACAATTCGGCAGAGAGGATCTTGTATGCGATGTTCAGGAGACAAATCCCTTGGTAGTTGGCGCACACAAAGGGGTCTCCTTTCTTGTCAACCGGGTAAACGACGCTGAGATTGCACTCATCGGGCATGCTTTCCTCCGACCATATCTTATAGATGAGCAGGTGCATGCGCTTAACCAGGTCATCTCCTGGCAGGTTCTGCTTGAAGTCCATCCGCTAAAGCAGCTTTGTTCGACTTCAGCTTGGATATTGCTATCTTCACCACGTCTAAGCCGGGGTGACAGAATTCTTGTCTATCATCGTCCAAGTTGTGTGGAACATTCTGCCTAATAGCGAAGTTGGTGTCGTCACCGCCGTTAAGGAGTCTGCAGAAGTGATCCTTTCAGATTCTCAGCACAGACTGCTACTTTACTACGAGTTGTCCATTTTGGTCCCTGCAGGCTTCGGTCCGAAGCTTGTATCCTCCGGGTAGCTGTTTTACTTTTCTGTAAAACTTTCGGACTTCATTCCTGCCATAACACATTTCCATTTCCTCGACCGCTCGTTTCTCATGCTCTTTCTTTTTCGTGCTGAGCAGCCGGTGCTCTTCTCTTCTTCTCTGTTCGTAGAGCTTACGAACAGCCCGCGTTGTTCGATGCAGCGTCGCCTTATAGGCGTCTTGCTTAGCTGCATGCGCTTCCCGGCGACGACGAGTCGTCAAACCATGGGTTCCTTCTGGGTGGTGACATGAAACCCAGCACATCAGTGGCAGCTTCTTTGATGGCTTCGTAACAACGTTTCCATTCTTCTTCTATGTTTAGTGCAGGAAGCGTTGAACTCTGAGTGAGTTTCAGGGAGACTCGGTCGGCAAAGTTCCCAGCAAGGTTTCTATCTCAACTCCGTTGCTCTCCTGATATCCGGGTTCTTACCTTGGCTACAACAAGGTGATGATCCGAGTCGATGCTTGCACCTAGGAAGGTTCGGACATCGAGAATACTGGAGGAGTGTCTGACGTCGAGCGCAACGTAATCAATCTGGTTGACGTTGGATTGATCAGGAGATCGCCAGGTCCCTTTGAGAATGTCCAGGTTTGGCAACGGCGTGCTAGCCACAGAGAGGTTCCTCCCCGAGGCGAAGTCCAACAGCCTGAGGCGAAGTCCAACAGCCCGAGGCGAAGACCAACAGCCTGAGTCCGTTTCCGGATGTGTTGTCGTGCAGGATGTGTTTACCGATAACTCCAGCAAAGATGTCCTCCTTTCCCAGCTGAGCGTTGAAATCTCCTAGAACGCTCTTGGTGTCGTAGCTGGGGCATCGATCGTATGTTCTTTCTAGGATCTAGTCATTCTTGGTGTTGTCATCCTTCCCCTCTGTCGGGGCGTGAACGCCTATTGGGCTGATGTTTTCGAATATAGCCCCGATGCGGATTGTCATGAGGTGTTCGCTGACGGGATCGTAGCTCTTAAGTCTGCGTCTAACAGCAAACCCGGATCCGAATAAGTGCTGCCTTCTCTCTCTGCAGCAGTCGCTCTAGTAGATATCGCAGTTCTTCATAGTCTGTTTGCCGAGCCCATCCCATCGCACTTCCTGGATGGCGGTGATGTCTGGTTTGTAGTAGTCAAGGACCTCCGCAAGTTGTAAGCCTGGACGTGACCTGTTAGGGGATCTCACATTTCACGTGCAAGTCCTTTAAACGTTTGCTGGGGTCGTCAACAGTTGATCCTTCATTATCCGAGGCATGAAGTTGTCTCTGAACTAATGATTTTTACGTGGTGAGGAAGTTACCCTCACGCACAGCCCACAGACTGGTAGGCCAGGCCCACTATTTTAGTAAATATAATTTAAAGTCGCCTACGAAGAAAAAGTAAAGGCTCCAAATGGCTACCTTGCGGCACGCCCGATCTGACCTTTATTACATGTGATTTGAAACTATTGATTGTTTTCTTCCAGTTAAGTAATTGGAATCTAACTGTAACGTTTAGTGCATACTTTGGCGATTTGAAAAGTGTAATGTGCTTTATCCGGGTAAAGTGCATAAACATGAAAATGACGTTCTAAGTTTGCAACTATCTTGAAAAAAGGGAAAAATTGTCTAGAATATACCTCCCATGAAACTTCATATTCGAAATAATTTCTTTTATAACATAATGGACAACTTTTCGACTCTGGGCGCTCCAGAGCAGTGTTCAATGAATGTTCAATGAACAAAACAAATAGTCTATGTGGCAAGACCTTAAGTCTTAAGCTGCTCCCTCCTTGAAACCACCCACTTTCAAAAGTTCCTCTAAGGAATGCCAGAAACTGCATACCACTTGCATGCAAATCCGAATTCCATGAGTTCGCCCACTCTCTGACATCTGTGTGCACTCCCAGCTCCCCTCACAAATAAATCACAGCCGATACGTGTCGCAGCGCGATATTTATGCCCCCATTGGAATTCGATTAATTTTTACGATTCAATCCGCAGATACCGCGCAAGATAATCCGTGTAGGACGGCAGCGTCTGTTCGCCGTCGCTGTCGGGCACCTTTAGCCTTGAGATAAGCTCCAATTTGCAGATTTTCATGTTCACCCAGGGGTGACGTGCTCTCGTGGCCCACAAGTGGACATGCCCCTTAATTACTTCGTTCGCGACAACATGCTCCGTAAAGCCGCGCGTTGAGCTGGAAGGATACACAGGCTCCAAGGCGCAGGCAGCGGCGATTGCATCTGCGACAGCTGAGGTTGTGTGGCGGCTGTGAGTGCAGTGGAACAGGATTTTTTCTGTGAATGTAGGTCAACAGTGATGGATGAAGTGTTTGTCTCGCGGAGACACAATTCTCGAGTTCTCGCTGAAGTCGGTGCTACTGAACAAGACGAGAGGATTAGGTGAAGGTGGAAGTGGCGCTGACGATCTTGTAAAGTGAAGCTGAGATGTCGCATTGAATAAGAGAGAAAACACTTGTTTGTGAGGAAGATGCTTGCCGAGTTGTCTCCTTGAATGAGAGGGGGAAGGTTTTTTTTTTCTGAAAGTAGATGCTGTGAATGATCATTGGCACTTCACGACTATCCCTCATTGGTGTCCCCTTTCATGAGCAGCTGTGAGCACAGATGAGATGTGTCTCCATTAGGGAGACAAACAGTTTTGCCACCACTTGTTGTTTAATATGGCTGGATGCAAAATTGCCAACAACACCGACAACAGACTTGTTTTTCTAATCCAACGATCACATCAGTGTTCCCACAGTCGTCCATCAACAAACTCCTTCCTTGGCAACTGCGCAACAACCGCCTAAGTACCGCCATCAGACATTCAAATCAATTAGCCCGTCCCGCCCACTTGTCCAGCTGCGTGATATGCTTCCATTAAATTCCAGTGGCTCCACCGAATTATCCTTTTCCCCCGGGGCCTGAGGAGGAGCGATATCAAGTCGTTTTCAGCGCAAATCATAATCAACGCCAGTGCTTATGGGAGAGCATCACTCTGACAGATCGCACACCCGTCGGGCATTCGGCGGCGGCTGGCGTCCGCTGCACAAGTTGTATGCCAAATTGACGTGAGAATACCCGGCGCACTGGCACCCAGGGCAACTCCCCCTCTGCCAGTGTGGTGCGCAAGTGTCAGAGGAACTGTTTTGCACGTCACAGCCAATCGGCGGCGATTGTGGTGATGAGCGGCGCGTTGAAGTACGCAGCGGGTAATTATACCGTCATGAAGTGCAATTGCAGCGATGCACGGAGGCGCATTGAGTGTGACTGGGGTTGCGTGTCGCTGACGGGAGCCTCGGCAGTGGACAATTATTGAATTAAGCCCCTCTCACGGTCACGTAACGTTTGCCCATTCGCGGCTACTTCCCCGTTTCAAGACCCCGAACCCCGGAATTCATTCGATCGGTTGCACCAAATTTGCGTCCAGTGCTTCACCTTGCTCTGAGCCATCTTAGCCATCACAGCATCACACGCACTTGAACAGCACCAGATACCGAAGATGCAGCCAATAGGTAGCGAAGCGGGTGTCGTGCAAATCCCAGTCGTTTGTATGAATGAACTTCATGACTGTCATAAACACGTGTTTTGACTGTCTCTGCGGCGGCTGGTGTCGAATGCGTCCCTCTCGCTGCAGGGGTGAGGTGGAGTGTAGCACAAAGGAAGTCGCTTATTATTCCCGCAGCGTCGACTCAACCTTACGCGCTGCAGTTGCGTGCAGTGCCCGCCACAACGAAGCGAATTTCTGAGAAGCAGCTTCAGACAAGGCGATGCCGGTGACAGTGACGGTGGCACGGCTTCGAGTGACGTGCGTCTGGAGTTCGTTAGACCCGAGCGATACCTTTTCGGAATTCAAATTAACAGTTCGGTGCGGAGGTGCGCACCGAGCTGAGGTATCTATCGTGTGGTGGTTCTAACGAAGAGCTTACCGGACGCTGATGGAATAATTTCTGGACTTAAAGACAGGTACCGTAGGAGTGCTGCTGCTGCTGCTGCTTCAGTTTTCTGGACGTAGATTTAACCACTGTTACCTACGTGCAGGGTTTATTGAGAGCCTGTTGTTGCTGAAATGATTTGTATGAAATAGCGGGAAACTCACTTAAACGCTACTGCTGGAGCCGCTGCGCATGCGAATGTGGGCACAGCGATACGGCGAGAAAGATGCGTTTGCGTAGATAACTTCACTTGATTGACTTTAAGTCGAGAGTATTAAGTTATCGAACTGCTTGCGCCGCCATGCAACAAAGTCGCAGATGGGGTATTTGGAATGGCACTCAAATAGCTTCCGAAGAACCACGCGCGGCGGCTGAAAATGGGAGTGCCCGTGAATCTTGCGAATTCCCGACGCAGTTGAATGGATGATCGCGGAATCTTGTTTACCTTGTTGCAATGAGTTAAAATGAAAACATTTGAATTATATATCAAAGGGTGTAGCTTTTTCAGCAGAAGTACTCGTAAGTTAAGGATTAATGGCGAATTCCGAACGGTGATAATTTATAAGCTCTTCGAAGAGAATTAGTGTTCTTAAAGTTTTGTCAGCAGCTTGAAACGGGTTTTGCTGTCGAAAAAAATGAAGCTTTAGACCAGAAATCGAACATGACATGTTCAATTTGTACGGCGAAGCACATACTCACCACGGATCTGTTTGATGTTAGTGGCCAAACTTCTGAGAATAACATTGTGTGGGTGAAGGTACTTTTGTTTTACTCCCTTTATATATATTTTAGTGTACATAGGCTACTAAGTACCGTGGGTAGTGACAGAAAGAATAAGATAAGATTTCTTCGTGCTGTTGCGGGAGATTCTCGCCGGGATAAGGTGTGAAACACAGCGGTGCGGGGGAAACTTAATGCTGAGCAGCTACTTCTCCGAACGGAAAGAACTATACTTCGATGGTTTGGCCATGTCCCCTTCATCACGACCTCTGAGGCGTGCCTTAGATACAGTTCCATCGTGTAGGCGACCTCTTGGCAGACCCAGAACGAGGTGGTTGGACCAAGTCCATAAACTCGCCTGGTTACGCCTGAGAATTGCTTCTGACAATATAGAGTCAATGGCGGAGGATCGAGCGGCCTGGAGATCTCTCGTGCGTGCGTTGCCTTCGCGACCCCAGTAGTGGAACATGCTGGCAATTGAAAATGAATGAAAGAATTCAGGCATGTTCAAACTTGAAAGACTTCAACGAAATCGTTTGAAGTCCCAAAGACTTCACCCAATAATTTTGAAGTCCGAAGGAATGCACCAAAATTTTTTGAAGTCTCAAAGAAATTAATTGAATGCAGGTGACTTCAAGTGAATGCTGAAGACTTCAAAGTGACTTCATTGACTGCAAGGTAATTCCAAAGACTTGCATTCATTTGATTTCAGTTATAAGATTGCTCGGAAGGAATTATCCAGTCAAGACTTCAGAAATGAATGCGAATTTGTTTGTTGAAATCTTAATTCCAAAGCGAAATTATGAATCGAAAAATCAGATACATGAAATCAATTGATTTCCTAAACCAAAAGATTTCATTCTTTTACATCTCTGCTACCGGTAAAGACAGGTATGATTCCATAACTTAAGCAATTTTCAATGGCGCACTTGCGACCTGATTTATTCATTTCACAAATGACCTCATTGCAATGTGGGGAATCCCTTGCACCGTGCCGACGTGGTGAAGCGGATTAAATGCGTCCCAGGTTCGATTCCTGCATTAAATACCTTAAAGTTTTTAACCTCTTTCGAGCTTCTGAAAACACTCAAAGAGTCTAAGGAAACGCAGTCAACTTGTTTTTGAGTAACACCAGATGAAATTTTGTCTAACTCAGTCTCAAAGAAATTTTTAAATTAATTATATTCGGAATGCCATGTATATGCGTATATAATACATATTCCATATGTTTACGACTGGATTGAAGTCTGATGATGAAGGTGGCGTTCAAATCTGTTTTAGTGTGGTATAAAGCAGCCAAATTTTTGTGTTAAGGATGTGTGTTTGGCATCGTTGTCCTAATTAAAGATATAATCGGAACTAACACCCATTTTATTTGCATTGGATTAAGGGGGGGCATGGGCCTATGCACGCGAGGTAACGTCGTTGATTGCGCTCAACATGGCGAGCTGCCAAGGCAATCCTCGTTAGTGCACAGGTCAAGTTGACATACAGCCTCCAAGTGGCACCCCCTGGATAGCCATCACAACACCCGTTGTATGGTGAACTAATGTATGCAGCGACCCCCTCTGCCCGAGGATTTAAATAATGGGCCTGGCCTACCAGTCCGTGGGTTGTGCGTGAGGGTAACTTCCTCACCACGTAAAAAATGGAAGTTCAGAGACAACAACATGCCTCGGATAGGGACGGATCAACTGTTGACGACCCCAGCAAACGTTTTAAGGACAAAGATTTTCGGTTTTGCACGTGGAATGTGAGGTCCCTTAACAGGCCACGTGCAGCCGAACAACTTGCGGAGGCCCTTGACAGCTACAAAGCTGACATAACCGCCATCCAGGAAGTGCGATGGGATGGGCCTGGCATAAAAACGATGAAGAACTGCGATATCTACTACAGCAATTGCTATAGAGAGAGAAAGCAGCGCTTATTCGGATGCGGATTTGTTGTTCGAGGCAGACTTAGGCAAAAAGTCTTGAGCTACGACCCAGTCAGCGAACGCCTCATGACAATCCGCATCAAGGCTAAATTTGGGAACATCAGCCTAATATGCGCTCACGCCCCGACAGAGGAGAAGGATGACAACATCAAGGATGACTTCTATGATCTCCTAGAAAGAACATACGATCGATGCCCCAGCTATGACACCAAGATCGTTCTAGGAGATTTCAACGCTCAGCTGGGAAAGGAGGACATCTTTGCTGGAGTCATCGGTAAACACAGCCTGCACGACAACACATCCGGAAACGGACTCAGGCTGTTGGACTTCGCCTCGTGGCGAAACCTCTCTGTGGCTAGCACGCGGTTCCCACACCTGAACATTCACAAAGGAACCTGGCGATCTCCTGATCAATCAACCGTCAACCAGATTGATCACGTTGCGATCGACGTCAGACACTCCTCCAGTATTCTCGATGTCCGAACCTTCCGAGGTGCAAACATTGACTCGGATCATCACCTTGTTGTAGCCAAGGTAAGAACCCGGATATTGAGAGAGCAACGGAGTCGAGAAAGGCCAGAACGGTTTGACGTCGAAAAGCTACAATCGCAGCTGATTGCTGGGAACTTTGCCGACCGAGTCTCCCGGAAACTCGCCCAGAGTTCGACGCTTCCTGCACTAAGCATAGAAGAAGAATGGAAACGTTGTCAAGAAGCCATCAAAGATGCTGCCACTGATGTGCTGGGTTTCACGTCACCACCCAGAAGGAACCCATGGTTTGACGACGAGTGCAGGCAAGCGCACGCAGCTAAACAAGACGCCTATAAAGCGACGCTGCATCGAACAACGCGAGCTGTTCGTGAACTCTACGAACAGAGAAGAAGGGAAGAGCACCGGCTTCTCAGAAGGAAGAAGAAGGAGCATGAGAAGCGCGCGGTCGAGGAAATGGAAAGGTGCTTTGGCAGGAATGAAATCCGAAAGTTTTACCGAAAGGTAAAACAGCTATCCGGAGGATACAAGGTTCGGACCAAGGCCTGCAGGGACCCAAATGGACAACTAGTAGTAGAGTCGCAGTCTGTGCTGAGAATCTGGAAGGATCATTTCTGCAGACTCCTAAACGGCGATGACGACCCAAATCCCGCTGTTAGGCAGAATGTTCCACTCAATTTGGACGATGATAGACAAGCATTCCGTCCCCCCGACTTAGACGAGGTGAGGATAGCAATATCCAAGCTAAAGTCGAACAAAGCTGCTGGAGCGGACGGACTGTCCGCAGAACTATTTAAAGCAGCTGGAGATGACCTGGCTGGGCGCATGCACCAGCTCATCTGTAAGATATGGTCGGAGGAAAGCATGCCCGATGAGTGGAATCTCAGCGTCGTTTGCCCGGTCCACAAGAAAGGAGACCCCTTTGACTGCGCCAACTACAGAGGGATTAGTCTCCTGAACATCGCATACAAGATCCTCTCTGCCGTATTGTGTGAGCGTCTGAAACCATTTGTCCATGACCTGAAAGGTCCCTATCAGTGTGGTTTCAGACCAGGGAAGTCCACAATAGACCAGATCTTCACATTACGGCAGATCCTGTAAAAGACCCAAGAAATGCAAATGGACACTCACCACCTATTCGTCGATTTCAAGGCTGCATATGACAGTGTGCATAGAGACGAGCAATACAGTGCCATGTCTAGTTTTGGCATTCCTACCAAACTCGTCAGATTGTGTAGGATGACGATGGAGAACTCTCGCTGCTCCGTCAAGGTCGGTACCGAACTCACCGAGACCTTCAATGTCAAAAAAGGTTTTAGACAAGGCGGCGCACTGTCATGTGACTTCTTTAACAGCATCCTCGAGAAGATCGTGCGTAACTCACAAGTTAACACCAGAGGCACGATCTTCCAGAAGTCAGTTCAATTGTTAGCTTACACTGATGACATTGACGTCAATGATGCGTTTGCTGGCATTGAAGAGGGAGCGGCTGAAATGGGTCTGGCGGTAAATGAGGACAAAACTCAGTACATGCTATCATCAAGGAAGGACACACAACATCGACGTCTTGGCCGAAAAGTCACACTAGGCAGCAGAAACTTTGAGGTAGTCAAGGACTTCGTCTATATCGGCTCCGCGGTAAATAGGGACAACAGCATCAGTACCGAAATCAAACGCAGAATCACTCTTGCCAATCGCTGTTTCTTTGGGCTCAAGAGGCAATTGAGTAATAAAGCCATTTCTTGAAGGACTAAACTAGCTTTATATAACAGCTTGATCATCCCCGTCCTACTTTATGACGCGGAATCTTAGACGTTAGCAAAGGCGGATGAGGAAGCCTTTAGTCTCTTCGAGAGAAAAGTTCTGCGTGCGATTTTTGGTCCGTTTGCGTTGATGGCATCTGGAGGAGAAGATTTAATGACGAACTCTATGGGCTGTACAGCGACATGCTCCTGGTCAAGCGTCTACGGATACAAGGCTTAAGGTGGCTAGGCCATGTAGAGCGTATGGGCACAACTGCTGCGGCCCGAAAAGTCTTTGAATCCGAGCCATTGGGACAACGCAACAGAGGACGGCCTAGACTGAAGTGGCGCACACATGTGGAGAATGACCTCAAAGATTGTGCTGGCTGGAGAGGCATATTGTTTGAGGCCCAAGTCCACCTCGGACTGTATCGCTACAACAAGAAGAAGAAGGATTGAAGGTTTGTCATTAGTATATTGATGTACACTTTGAAGGTAGATAAAGGTTGATAAGTGGTCGCCGTGGCGTAGTGGGTAGAGTGTGACCCTCACACGCCGAAGGATCTAGGTTCGACTCTGAGCTCAACACCAATTTTTCGACACGGCACAACTTTTTTCGAGTTGCTGACAACACTCAAAGTGTAATAATTGTCTAAGAAAGCTTCTCGAATTTCACCGTTCGGATTCGGCGAAAAACAGTCGGTCCCTTCTACTCATGAGAGAACAGTAGCGCGCACAACACGAGTAGTTGATGAGCAAGCTAGGCTCTGTTTGCCCTTTGGACTGTAGCGCCAACAATTATAATTATTATCGATATGAAGGAAAATTCAATTTAAATTGTTTTTATTCTTCAATATAATCTCCCTTTACATCAAAGCATTTGTTACATCTTGAGATAAGTTTTTTTAAGCCCTCAAAAAAATAAATTTCCTCTTTGTCTGCAAAATACCCATTTATTGCCGCCTAGAGTTCTTCATCATCCGATAATCTTTTTCCACGAAGACATTTTTTCAAATCCGGAAACAGGAAATAATCACTAAGTTCAAGGTCTGGGCTTTAGGGTGGGTGTTGGTTTTCTTCGAAACCACAATCTCGTGCAGCAGCCTTGGAAACTCGCACTGTGTGAACAGGAGCGTTGTCATGAAGAAGCAACACAATCGCTGCCAGTTCATCCCGTCCTTTCTATTTAATTTTCTCCCGCAAATTATGCAAAGTGGAAGCGTAGAATGTGGCGTTGATGGTTTCACCTTTTTTTTGTACGCAATGAGCAAGATTCGCTTTAACTCCCAAAAAACTTTGGCTATGTGCTTTCCGGCAAACGGAGTGACTTTGAATTCCTTCAGGGGGTTTGTTCCTTTTTTATGCCACCGCATGGACTCTTGTTTGCTTTCAGGGTCATAGTGGTGAATCCATGCTTCGTCCCCAGTAACAATTCGATCCATAACACCGTCCGCGTTCTCACTACACATCTCTTAAAGTCCTGGACAGTATGCGATTCTCACATTTTTCTGAGGGGCTGTGAGCATTCGTGGCACCCACCTTGCACTGACCTTTGAAAGGTTAATATGGTCATGAAGAGTGGTGTGAATGGTACCAGTTGAAGGCTTGGTGATCTCTGCCATCATTTTCACCTTTATTTGGGCATCCTCAAGAACAAGTTTTTCGACTTCTTTGATGCTTTCTCCCGTACAAGCAGTAGCCGGGGTGTCGGACCAGGGTCATCTTCAATGCTCTCTCTGCCTCTCTTGAACTCACTTGACCACTTTGCACAGTTCATAATGAAAATGCGGAACCCTGGTAAACAACCACCATCTCTTCACGAAAAATTTTTTCACTTTTTCCTGGCTTAGTGAGAAATTTAATTACAGCGCTATGCTCAATTTTCACCATCTTCGTCTCAGTTGCCATTAAGATTATGTTTAACTAGAGATGAAACGCGAATTAATAATCACATTTATGTAAAATTTTAAATGAATGCACTAAAATAATAGTGTTACTTTATAAATAAGTCACTTTATATATATAACAACGTACAGTTTTTTCCCGAATTCGAATGGCGAAGTTTGAGAAGCTTCTTAGACAGTTGTTACTATTTGAGTGTTACCTTCTTCTTCTTGTTATGGCGCTACAGTCCGGGGTGGACCTGGGCCTCAACCAACCAGCAGCACGATTTTCCGCCAGCTGTCTTCAGTTGCGCACTCCAAGTTGGTTGAGGTCCTTCTACACTTGTGTGCGGCACCATAACCTAGACCGTCCTCTGTTGCATTGTCCCAATGGATCGGATTCAAAGACTTTTCGGGCCGGAGCAGTGGTGTCCATACGCTCTAAATGGCCTAGCCATCTTAAGCGTTGTATCCGTAGACGCTTAACCAGGCGCATGTCACTGTACAGCCCATAGAGTTCGTAATTAAGTCTTCTCCTCCAGATGTCATCAACGCAAACAGGACCAAAAACCGTACGCAAAACTTTTCTCTCGAACAGATTAAGGGCTTCCTCATCCGCCTTTGTTAACGTCCAGGATTCCGCGCCATAAAGTAGGACGGGGATGATCAAGCTGTTATATAAAGCGAGCTTAGACCTTCGAGATAGGGCTTTATTACTCAATTGCCTCTTGAGCGCAAAGGAACAGCAATTGGCAAGAGTGCGTCTGATTTCGGTACTGATTTTGTTGTCCCTGTTTACCGCGGAGCCGATATAGACGAAGTCCTTGACTACCTCAAAGTTTCTGCTGCCTAGTGTGACTTTTCGGCCAAGACGTCGATGTTGTGTGTCCTTCCTTGATGATAGCATGTACTGAGTTTTGTCCTCATTTACCGCCAGACCCATTTCAGCCGCTCCCTCTTCAATGCCAGCAAACGCATCATTGACGTCAATGTCATCAGCGTAAGCTAGCAATTGAACTGACTTCTGGAAGATCGTGCGTCTGGTGTTGACTTGTGAGTTTCGCACGATGTGCTCGAGGATGATGTTAAAGAAGTTACTTGACAGTGCGTCATCTTGTCTAAAACCTTTTTTGACATTGAAGGTCTCGGTGAGTTCGTTACCGACCTTGACGGAGCTGCGAGAGTTCTCCATCGTCTTCCTACATAATCTGACGAGTTTGGTAGGAATGCCAAAACTAGACATGACACTGTATTGCTCGTCTCTATGCACACTGTCATATGCAGCCTGGAAATCGACGAATAGGTTGTGAGTGTCAATTTGCATTTCTTGGGTCTGCCGTAGACTGAAGATCTAGTCTATTGTGGACTTCCCTGGCCTGAAGCCACACTGATAGGGACCTATCAGGTCATGGACAAAAGGTTTCAGATGCTCACACAATACGGCAGAGAGGATCTTGTATGCGATGTTCAGGAGACTTATCCCTCGTTAGTTTGAGTGTTAACAGTAGCTCGAAAGAGGTGGAGCCGTGAAAAATTGGAAGTGTTCAGCCGGGAATCGAACCTACAGCATCATTTAGTGACTGGTAAAGAGTCACATGAATTATTTTAGCTCTCTCTATTCGACAACTGTAGGTTTCTGCCCCTTGTCTCAGTTAAATGGGCCTTAGTGCCCTCCAATTTTTTAGTAGAACCCAGCGCGCTGCCTTTGTCTGTGCTCATACTGTGCTACCTGAAACCGTCTTTAAATTGTAAGTGGCCCATCAGTGACAGTCTCTTGCTTCTTAAAAATTCAAACAAGTCAAACTTTTAAAAAGTTCTTGGCAAGTTTCCTTGCGACACGCTGCAAATGGAACTTTTCGACGTCAATAAGTTCCTCTATTTCGTTGTTATCCCAATGCTTAAGTTCCTAGCTTGGGCTCTACAAGAAGATTATCTGCTTTCGATGTCGGAGGCATAGAAAATCCAATCAAATGCTTGACTAAGAAGCACATTCATATACCAGAGCCGAAAAGAACTTAATGCTCATGGGCTTTGCAGTTTCCTGTATAGTAGATGATCAACACTTCTGGTGTCAGAAAATACTCGCAAGCTTTCACCGTTTTCAGAAGGTCATGTCAGTGATTATTGCCTCTTGGCACAGTGCAAAACGGCTCAATCCCCGCTTTTAAAATATTCCCACGGTAATCGAGAAAGAAACTCTGCGCCTCCAGCATGCCAAGCTTCATCAAATTTGCATTTGTGACACTTTCACGGTCAATGAGCCGGCAGTCTTTTCGATTCCTATCAAGCCCATCGGCGCTTCAACATAGACGCACCGTTCCTTTGGTCATTCAAGGCATTTCCTCGAAAGCAAAAAAAAAAGCATTCGCAAAAGAAACGGTTCCGAAGTGTATGCAAATTCTAAGCTCGCGCGCTCAATTCAAACACCAATTGACAGATTCGTGTCGCTGCCGGGTTGACATCAGCCGAATTTTAAGCAGTTTCGGCTCAACTGTCAGCTGGACGGATGCTGTTCCATGAGCCAGCTAAAAACAAAAGTCGACTGATCATTTGGCTCAGATACGAAGGTACACACGCACGTTCCTCGGAGGCGATGAGTGCGTGCTCCAACGCAGTTGGCGGTTATTTGTGAGCAGCCGAATTCGTGAACTTGGAAATTAATAACGAAAGTGAAAATTTCCATAATATTGCCATCCACGGCCACCAGTCACGAAGGGACGCAAGAGGTAACGACTGTTTTTTTGGGGATTTTCATTTTCGGCACATTTTTGTCTTGGCGACGGATGGCGGAGAATGTGACGAGAGATGAATAAAATTTGTTCGCAATTGAAGTGGCGGTTGGGAATTATTATGCACTGGGCGTAGACGCGAGGAGATGGAGGAAATAATTCAATACCGGAGTCAGTCCAAGGGGGTGAATTCATGCCATGAATGGATGAGGTCTGGACGGTTATTGTTTGAAGGCACACTCAACAATTAGGTTGCCATGTGAGGCTTTCGTGCGGTGGTTTTAATTTTACGTCAGTGGGCAGTGTTTTTGTGCATTTTTGGTGATGCGTTATAAAGCACATTTTTAAAATGAACTGAAGTGCGTTCTACTCAATTTGGACGATTATAGACAAAAATTCCGTCCCCCCGACTTAGGCGAGGTGAAGATAGCAATATCCAAGCTGAAGTCGAACAAAGCTGCTGGAGCGAACGGACTGCCCGCAGAACTATTTAAAGCAGCTGGAGATGACCTGGATTGGCGTATGCACTAGCTCATGCTCCCGAATGTCAGGAAGAAATTCGCGGCGTTTCTGTTATCCCTAGAGAGAAAATATTGCAGACGACTTGTTGGCGTTCAAACGGGGGTCATATCGCCCTTTACCATGCATGCAATTTTTCTTCCCCGACTTCCTTGCTCACCATCCCCTTCACCATAATCCCGCAGTTAAACAATGACAAATTTACCTCTAGCCCGCCCACACATCCGGTTCACAACACGCCATTAACTTTCCTAACAAACAACTAATTTCTGTCTAACGCTCCCTTCACGCAGAGGTAACACGTCCCGTCTGTAATTCGCTTCACCCAAAACAATCGCTCAGACTCAATTTGTGAACTTACCGCCAATTCCGATTTCAAATGGCCACCAAAATCGAAGAAATAAAAGAAATGCTTTCATTGTTGCTACTGCCGCAGGCTATTACTCAATTTTAATTGGCACACTCTCGGTTTCAATTCACCAATTTGCGGCTTCGCCTTTCACTTTCGTTTTGCCATTTACGGGACTCCAGTGCACAAGTACGAGCTACAAAGGAAAACTGTTTTCGCAACTACAAAGCAAATTGGGAATGAGTTTCCTGACAAACAGAAAAACACGACCGCAAGTCCATCGACAGCACAGAAGAAATGGAAAAGAGGCAAAACAATGCGCGGCTGATTGTGAATGCCTGCGGGCAACACCCACGAATGGAAGCACCGAAGTGGCGGTGCTAACCCCGAAGGGTCACAGTGAGTGAAGTGAAGTGAATTTGTAGAATGAGAAAGGGAAGACTGTGTGTGGCTGTGCATGGACACACGGCGATGGTGGAGTCAATGACCACGGTTTGCTGTTTGGCTTCGGCGACAAGCTTTCGTTGTGTTTTTGCGCAGATGTGGCTACGAGACACAGGAGAGTTCAAGGTTGTGCAGGGGGATTTGACAATAGAGATTGACGAATACTTTGCGTACAGGAAGGAACTTGTAGTATACAAGTATGCAAATTGGAGTATGCAAGTTGCAAATATGAGGCTATATGGCAATGCTGTGTCAAACGACACGAGCTCTTCGTGAACAAGGTAAAGCTCTTTATATTAGATTCTGGATTCAGCATCAAATCCAACTTAAACTCCGAGTACAACTTAAACTTTGTCTTCAAGCAGTCCCAAGTCCAGCTTTAAGTCCAGCTTAAAATTCGGGTCTAAGTCTAGCTCTGAATCTATCTCAGAGTTCAACTCCAAGTCAAGCTCCAAGTCCAGTATTAAGTCCAGCTCCAAGTCCAGGCTTAATTTTAGCTCCAATTTTAGCCCCTAGTCCAGCTTTAAGTCCAGATCCGAGCTTAACTTCAAGTCCAGTTCCAGGTCAAACTCAAAGTCCAGTTCCTAGGCCAGATCCAAGTCCAGCTCCAAGTCCAGCTCCAAGTCCAGCTTTAAGTCCAGCTCCAAGTCAAGCTTTAAGTCCCGTTTCAATTTCAGCTCCAAGCCCAGTTTTAAGTACAGCTTCAAGTCAAGGCGGGAATCCAGCTCCAAGTTCAGCTCTGAATCTAACTCAGAGTTCAGCTGCAAGTCAGGCTCCAAGTCGAGTCCTAATATCAGATCCAAGTTTAGCTCGCAATCCAGCTTTGAGTCCAGATCCGAGTCCAGCCTCAAGTCCAGATCCAAGTCTAGCTCCAAGACCAGCGTCAAATGCAGCTCCTAGTATAGCTTCAAGTCCAGTTCCAGGTCCAACTCAAAGTCCAGTTCCTAGTCCAGCTTCAAGTCTAGCTTTAAGTCCAGATCCAAGTGCAGCCTCAAGTCTAGCTCCAAGCCCAACTCCAAATCCGGCTTCATGTCTACCTTCTATCTCAAATCCAGCTCCAAGCCCATCTCCGAATCTAGCGCAGAGTCCAGTTTTATCCCAAGTTCAGCCGTAATTTCAGCTCCAAGTTTAGCTCCTAGTCCACCTTTAAGTTCACCTCCAAGTCCAGTTTTATTGTCAGCTTCCACTCAAGCTTCAAATCCAGTTCCAAGTCCAGCCCTAAGTTCATCTCTACGTTCAGCTTTAAGTCCAAATTCAAGTCCAGCATTAAGTCCAGCTCCAGGTCCAGCTTTAAGTCCAGCTTCAAGGCTTGCTCCAGGTCCAGCTCCAAGCCCAGCTCCAAGTTCAGCTCCAATTTCAGCTCCAACTTAAATTCCAATTCCCCTTTTCGATCCAGTTCCAACTGCAACTTCAACTCAAGTCTCAAACCCAGCTTCAAACAGATCCCCAATACAGTGCTGTTTGACTTGGATATTCCAGCAGGAATAAATCTTTGTTACGGCACCCAAGATCTACCTCTGTCATTAAGAGTGTCCTCCATCACCTAATCATCGTCATTATCTGACGCAACTCAGAGGAGGTCCTCCCATCACCAGACATTGCTGACAGCCCCCATAAATGACAAGCGAGCGACTCCATCGGGAGTCCAATTACATTCTTAATTGATCGATAAGCCCCGACTGTCATTCGTCGCCATTTATGGAGTAGATCTCATCAAACCGCCGCCGTCTGTCTACTCAACAAGCGTGTAGCCACGCGGGAGCTCCCCAGTTGTGGTCAGGCGCCACTCAAATAAATGGAGTACATGCTCGGTTGTCATTGTCATTGTCTTTAAATTTATTGCTTAACAGCGGACTTATGCAAGTGGGTAAGCAAGTCACTGACCAAGCCCCTCAGCAGATCGAGCGACGATAACTTTGAGTTCTGCTCAGAAGGCTCGGCTTACAGATCATTTGCGTATCTGGGCACAATGGTATCTTTTGCCGCACTGTCTTGGAGTAAAATGGAATGTCGGGTGTGGAGAGGAGGTGGTGGATAGTGCCACTGTCATCCTTATGGATTTTTGTAATGCTTCAAGTCTGCTGAAAACAAAGTCCAAAGGGCTGCCACGGCTAGTGAGTCCTTCCCTTTCAAAAGGACCCATAAGCCTCGATGACGCCCACATATCCCTTCCTGTCTGACCTGGGATTAACCTGCCAGCCTGCCGTCCATTTATCTGATCACCGCCTTTCGCTGTGTCACATTGTTGTTAAGTTTCGTATTTTACGACCTCTCTCGCTGTTTGTCGACGTTTACTGCCTGACACTTGACATCACTGCACTTCACTCATTCACTCAGTCACTCTGCCACTTATGCCACTGAGCCTCTCTGCTGCCGCTCCCCACCACCGTCGTCGGCAGCTAATCAATAAAGAATTTTACCTGTTGACGGAATTCCTGGAAAGTGTGAAGGGAATCATCCTCAATTATCGCCTGACCACTCTCCGGTTACTCACGGAGACGTCTTCTTTTGTGGATTCATTACAAAACAAACACAGCGGGAGAAGGAAGCACGAACCTGGGCTTACATCAGAGACACACTCTTGGGTTCATTTGAAATGCTTCTGGGATTGTGTTCCCGCAGATAATGGAAAGGATGTCTATTCATGTCGGCGATAGAGATAATCGCAATTGTCGGATCGAGATGCGCTCATTGTGACGCCACAGAGGAATTGGAAGCGTTGATAATTTTATTTTGAGAACTTCCTTGAAAATCCGTGAAGAGGTGTGTGAGCGAGGAATTCCTGGAATTACAAGTGATTCAATGGGTCGGTTTTAAGTGAGTTTTATGAGAAGATTAAGCAGAGTATATGATGAATGTGGGAAAACGGTAGTTTTCGCAAGAGGGGGTATTTTTTTTTTGGTTCACATATCTTTTTCTGTACGTGGCAAAAAGCTCCACGTTCGGCTCCAAATCCGGCTACAAGTTCAACCTTTAGTCCAGCTCCAAGTCCAGCCCCATGTTTAGTTCGAAGTCCAAATCCAAGTCCAGTCTTAAATCCAACTCGCAGTCAAGCCTCAAGCGTCAAGTCCAGCTCCAAATCCAGATCTTAGTCCAGCTCCAAGTGAATCTCTAAGTTCAGCTCCACGTCCAGCTTTAAATTCAGCTCCAAGTCCAGCCCTAAGTTTAGCTTCGAATTCAGTTCCAAGTACGGCTCCAAGTCCAGCCTCAACTCCAGCTCCAACTCCAACTTCAACAAGCTTCAAATCCAGCTACAAGTCCAGCTCCAAGTCCAGCTCCAAGTCCAGCTCCACGTCCAGCTCCAAGTCTAGCTTCAAGTCCAGCTTCACCTCCAGCTCCAAGGGCATCTCTAAGTGAAATTCTATATCCAGCTCCAAGTTCAGCTCCAAATCTAGTTCCATGTCCAACTTTAAGTTCAGCTCCAAATTCAGCTCGAACTTGTACAAATCCAGACTCAAGTGCAGCTCTTAATCAGGCTCCAAGTATAGTGTAATGTTCCACTCCAGCTCCAAGTTCAGCTCCAACTCCAGCTCTAAGTGCATCTCTAAGTGAAATTCTAAATCCAGCTGCAAGTTCAGCTCCATATCTAGTTCCATGTCCAACTCTAAGTTCAGCTCACAATTCAGTTCGCACTCCAGTTTAACTTGTCCAAATCCAAACTCAAGTCCAGCTCTAAATCATTCTCCAAGTATAGTGAAAAGTTCCACTCCAAGTCCAGCCTCAAGTCTAGCTCCAGAGCATGCCTCAAGTCCAACTCCAAATCTAGTTTTAATTTGAGCTCCGAGCCCAACTTCAAGTCCAGCTCCAAGTCCAGCTCCAAGTTCAGCTCCAAGTTCAGCTCCAAGTTCAGCTCCAAGTCTAGCTCCATCTCCAGATACATTTGGAGCATCCCTAAATGCAACTCTAAACCTAGCTCTAAGTTCAGCTCCAAATCCAAAACTAGCTGAAGGTCGCTGCTATCGCATAAGTTCGTTCTGCACCCAACGTTTTTCAAGGCTTCGTTGGTGGTTTTGAACTGTAGCAAGATGGCCGATTTAGAAGTTTTGTGCCGATAAGAGCGAAAAGGTTGTGTGATATAAAGTCAGAACAACGAGTCAGTCTTAATTATGTTTTTAATTTCAGTTCACGAAAGTCCGATGTTGACAGAAAGTTTGTTTTTTCGAAAATCTGGACAAATGTTCATGGAATATAGTGGACACACTGCGCAAAAGCAGCTTCACTTGAAGCACTGTAACCTGTAATCTAATAATCAGATTGTGGCTCCCCCTAAACGTCAGTCGCGGGACTTGTTGAGTGATGTGTTATTCCAACAAAGTTGAAGTAAAGAAGTTGGAAACTTTTTCGTATGTTTGAGTTTTGCACTGGCGGTGTTATTATGTGCATGTCTTTCAGTGAAGTTAGCCCTCGCAGAAGTCATTGCGTGTAAGACTTTGACCTGACTAGCTGCGGTTTTTGCAGACAAAACCTAACCAAGTTGACATCTTCGAATTTGAGCCATTTGGACAACGCAACAGAGGACGGCCTAAGCTAATGTGGGACACACAAGTGGAGAAGGACCTCAACCAACTTGGAGTGGGCAACTGGAGACAGCTGGCGAAAGATCGTGCTCGCTGGAGAGGCTTGTTGGTTGAGGCCCAGGTCCACCCCGGACTGAAGCGCCACAAGAAGAAAAAGAAGTTGACTTCGGCAGCACTTAGGAGCAAATAAAATGTTGGTCTTTGGACTATTCTACACTAAGCGAAATAATATGAAAATTACTAGCAAAGTCTAATGGTGAAGCTGTTGTACTTAAGGGCCTTAAATTAGCAACAAGAGTTTGGTAAGATATTAAACGTTAAGCTACCCCATTTTTACAGATGTATGATACAAATGCTGCCTACATTCCGCCTTCGCCAATAATTCGAGCGGGAACCAGATGTACTTCTCAAAACAGACGACCCATTGTAGGAGATTGGTTTTGATAAGAGAAAAATCAAACACAAAACAATCCTGAGTCAGTCCTTGACCAACTGAAAGTATCGACAAGTTATTGCATTTTGTCGTTGGACGTCTCACAGGGGCACTCAGACAGAAACCCCCATCAGAAACCCATCATCTCATCTTTTACGGCGTCCAAAAAGAACATCTCCAAAAATTCACCGCTTCTTAAACCTCTCCATTAAGCGGTTCTCGAATTTCCCATAGAAAAGCCTCAATTAAGATCAATCACCTGCCTTTGAAAATCGAGTAATTAGTGTTGCTTGAGAGACACTCCAGCTCCATTAAGCAAGGTTTGAACCAATTTTTCATCTCACTGTCGATAATTCGCTTTCCGCTAGTCTTCACTCCATCATATCCAAGTTTCGCGTCGCTCCCCCTAAAACTGGTCTAATGGTTGCCGTCAGTCGTGCAACGTATAATTCCCAGCGTTTCTCTTAATTAAGCGGGCGGTCTGATTTGTTAATTAGTGGTTGAGACAACGGTTAGACGGCTGGCAGGCTGAAGAAACGTTAAATAAATGTTTCCAGCTGGTTAACCTGTCGCTGAGATAGGCCTTCAGACGGAAATTCTCACGATTGTGTCTTGTTCGACACATGGCTTGGGAGAGAGAATGGCGGAAGACCGACTGGAGGCTGTGTAAATTAATACATTTTGAACAAAATTTAAGTCTTTTCGAGTTGAGTTAAAGGAATGGCAGCCAGAGTGTTGCTGGAAGGAATTGATGTCTGTAAGGAAATTGATATCGTGGACTGAACATCATAATGGCTGGCCAAAGCTTAAAGGAAGTCAAGCATTTTGTTTTCCTCATAAGAGAAGATACGGATTGAACCAGATTCTTTTGGCTACAAAAGCAATTTAGGGGCTGGCCGGCACTTTACACGACATTTATTATCCTTTCTGTAAGGACCCCAGGAAGGATAGGACCTGTAGCAAGCTGTTTCGCCGTAGTCGGCAAAAAACTCTAGGTCCCTTCCACTCGTGAGAGATCAGTAGAGCGCACAACATGAGTAGTTGGTGAACAACCTAGGGCCTGGTCCCCCTGTAGGCTGACGCGCCACACAGCCCACAGGAGGACCAGCGGCTGAGGGGACCATGCTCTTTTCGGGAGAAACATTCGTCGAATTTTTCGAGGAGATGATTCCACAACCAATGCTATAGGCTGAACGACAGCATGCGTTTTATCTGGGGTAGAAACACTCAACGCTGGTGTGGCCATAAGAAAGAATAGATTACAAAGGTTGTCTTTTATATTTCGGGATTGGGCAACCCTAGTGTTGTAATTTGGCAACTGCCAGCTCTATCGTAAAGTTTGACATTTTTCAGGTTATATGTATTCAAAACTTTTTGACATACGAGCGCTATTTGTGTTGTTTACAGTAACTGAAAAGATTCATCTTGCCCAAAAAAGGGAATTAAATCGTGAAAATTTTCGTGCGATTATTTTTTACAACGTTCGACGTGGATTAACTCAACAACAGTGCATCGAGGAACTTAATTCAATTTTTGGCGATGAAGCTCGATCAAGGACCAGTGGTTATCGTTGGTACGGTGAATTCAACCGAGGTCGTAGTTCACTCCAAGACGAATTTCGTGAAGGTTGTCCAGGAGCAGTTGTTGTTCGAGAAACCATTAATGCTGTGCGCCAACTGATATTGCAAGATCGTCATGTGACCTATCGTGAGATTGAGACAACCTTAGGCTTTAGTGGGACCAGCATACATTCAATATTGCATGAACAGTTGACCGTCGAAAAAATTTGTTCGCGTTGGATCCCACACAATTTGTCAATCGCTCAAAGAAAGGCTCGTGTCGATTGGTCGAAAGAAATGTTCCAAAAATACGATCGCGGTGCTTCAAAACACGTCTATGGCATCATGATAGGTGATGAATCGTGGACTTACGCATATGACCCCGAAAGTAAACAGCAGTCAACTGTATGGGTGTTTCAAATTGAGCCAAATCCAACAAAAGTTGCTCGCCAACCAACCGCCGAAGCAAGCTCTCACACATCGGCTCAACCAACTGAATTTTTGAGCACTCAAAACATCGATTTGATGAGTCATCCGCCATATAGTCCTGACTTGGCACCGAATGATTTCTTTTTATTTCCGTACGTAAAACGAAAATGAGAGGTCAACGTTTTTCGACAACTGAAGAAGCGGTTGATGCGTTCAGAATGCATGTCAACATCTTCCGAGCTGTTGACAACACTCAAAAAGAAATGACTGCCTAAAAAAAACTTCGCCTTTGGGAGTCGGCAAAAAACTGTAGATTCCTTCAACTTCTAAAAGATCAGATGTGTGATTTGGTTTTACGTGATCACCTGCTTTTTTTCCCAAGAGTCGTAAATAACGCAAGACAAAACTTCTTAGTTTCCCATGTACCAAACTGAGATCATGCTTGAGGGACAATCAGCCCTTCGTGGTTTGATGCGAGGCCTTTCTAAAACCTCTTCCACTCTCTGGGTCGCAGCGTCCGTTTGAAAACGAAACTCCACACTGACCCGGGATAGTCCCCTAACCGCCGGTCCTAGCCATGGGCTTAACAATTACCAAGTCAAGTCAGGTGGTAAACCACAGCCACCACGATACTCGCACAAGGGGGCCTACCGCACGGTCAGGCTGGAACCGAAGTTCCAAGGGCTCCTGAAAATAAAACACTAATTATTAATGGGAAAGTAAAAACATTTTATTCAAGTATTGGCCATTGTTTTCTACACATTTTGACCACCTTTCTGGCAATTTGTGAATACCACGCCAATAAAATGTTTCGCCTTTTAAAGCAAACCAATCAGACACCCAATTTTCGACCTCCTCGTAGGAATCAAAGTGCTGCTCAGCTAATGCGTGTCCCATCGATGAAAACAAATGGTAGTCGGAAGGAGAAAAGTCTGGTGAATACGGCGGATGGGGTAGCTGCTCCCAGCCAAGTGTTTTGATTGTATCCTGAACCGGATTTGCTTTGTGTGCAGGTGCATTGTCATGGAGCAAAATTACCCTGCCGTGTCTTCTGGCCGATTCTGGTCGTTTCTTGGTTCAATTCATGGTTAAAATTGATAATTTTTTGTCGGTAGCGATCAGTGTTAAGGGTTTCACCAGGTTTTAGGAGCTCGTGGTACAGCACACCTTGCTGGTCCCACCAAACACACAGCATTGTCTTCTTGCCGAATCGATCTGGTTTTGCAGTCGATGTTGATGGTTGTCCCAGATTAACCCATGATTTTTTCCGTTTAGTATTCTTATATTTATTTTAATTTTTCATCGCCAGTAACAATCCGATGCAAAACCGATTTTCTTTCGTGTCTTTGAAGCAAAATTTCACAAGGGTTTTTTCGGTTTTCCATCTGTCTTTCATTCAATTCATGTGGCACCCATTTTCCACAGTTTTGGATCTTTCCCATTGCTTTTAAACGGTCAGAAATTGTTTGCTGTGCAACAGTTAACATTGCTGCCATTTGCTTTTGACTCAAAGTGTCATCTCCATCCAATATCGTTTGCAATTCGTCGTCTTCAAACTTTTTTGGTGATCTTCCACGTTCTTCATTTCTCACATCAAAATCATTATATCTGAACCGTTGAAACCATCTTTTGCATGTTGCTTCTGATAGCGCATGATCACCATAGACAAGCATTCGATGCGACTCTGCAGCACTTTTCTTCAAATGAAAACAAAAAAATTAATGCTTTCCGCAAATCATAACTTTCTGGTACGAAATTCGACATTTTTAAGGCGATGAAAAAATATGATGTTGTCTGTTCAATGACTCATAGCAAACAAACAAAAACAAAAAAAATGGCTCGTTTACAACAAATGTTCCCTATCGAGACATTTGTATTTTGACGCTCACTTCATACCGGTATACCTGGAGGAATTGAATTTTGCATAAATAATAACAATTTATTTCAAAAAACCCGTTTAATTGTTTGTACTAGCAAAGAAAGATAAATATTTATCTTCCTCAGAAAATATTCCTGTTATGATCGCGAGTGTTGCGCAAAACAGTTCCTTTGACAGGGAAAACATGGAACGGTTCCTTTATAAGAATGAACTAGTTCCAGGCACGTTTTAAGTTCGGAACAACTAAACTCTGGATAAATCTTCCATTTATCCACCTCCGGAATAATAAAGGAAAGAAAATGTGAAAGTGTTTGTGCTCGAAATATATTATTTGAGTGTGCGAGACATGTTAAGTTAAAATTTGTGGAACCACTAAAATTTTTGAAGTTCCGGCAGCGGAAGCAGGTCTAGGAACTACATATGTTGGCCCGAAACTAAATAGCTCTAGTGCGCGCTCCGCAATACTACGACTCCGAACGACGAAGCTTGAGTATTATAATGCTAGACAACTCAGAAGACGTTGTGCATTGAAAAATGAGACGCGTTCAGTCCGAGAATCGAACCTGGAACATTGAGCGTGTGAGTTTCACACCTTACCCATTAAGCAACAGTGGCCACCACCTCTCTGTAAGTATTAATGAATTTTATGCTGGTAAATCCTTCAGTAGACAGAAGGTTCCAATCAGCACAATGGAATTTGAATGGGTGCTCCTCTTAATTCAGAGAAGTTGGCATGGGACTGACCTTCTACTGTTGTTTTCTGTTTGCTCGCTATTGTCCGTAACATTTTCTTAATTCAAACGGAGATGTGCAGCTTCCACACTCCGCTATTTATTCAAATTTATGCTTTCCTTCCGCATTATGCTAGTATTGGTACAAAATTTTCAGGAGTTTGATTTTTTTTAATTTCAGGGCTATCTGATTGGATTATTCTAGATCATCCTGATTAGAGTGGTCGCCGTGGCGTAGTGGGTAGAGTGCGTCGCTCACACGCCGAAGGGTCTAGGTTCGATTCCCAGTTCAACACCAATTTTTCGAATTTTTCACGGCACCACCTCTTTCGAGCTGCTGACAACACTCAAAGAGTAATAACTGTCTAAGAAAGCTTCTCAATTTTCGCCGTTCGGAGTCGGCAAAAAACAGTAGGTCCCTTCTACTCGTGAGAGAACAGTAGCGCGCACAACACGAGTAGTTGATGAGCAAGCTAGGCCCTGGTCCCCCTTTGGACTGTAGCGCCAACAATTATTTATCCTGATTGGATTCCGCTCTTTTATCCCCTATCATCCATTCTATTAAAGACAAACTGGGTATGTGGATAAGAAGGCAAAATTCGTTCTCCTTTTTTGAAGAGAGATATCGCCGCAACTGACGCATTCGTTCAAGAGGACACAAGTCAGTCTCACACATGAAGTTCTTAACGCTTGGGCATCTCTGTGTTGTCATTGTTAAGGTTTTTTGCGAAAAGATCTTGGCGTACATGGATACTAAACCAAGCTGACAAAAGAACTAAACCCGTTAGACAGTCCAAATTGGGTCAGACTAAATTGGGTAAGATAGGGTCAAATCTGATTTTTTTCGAAAATTCTTTTTCAGCGATAAAGCTTGTTTTTGGCTGAAAAAGTTCGACAATAAGCTAAGTATGCATTAGATGGCAGGCAGTAACCCACTTCACGAGGCACCACTATTGCACATTTCAGCAGCTCCATATTCAGTATTGGCAAATTTCATCAAAATTGAATTTTTTGATTTCCGGGAATTGGACGAATTATTCAACGTCGGGTTAGCAATAACACGCTCTTGGTGATTGTCGATCAGTACTTATTGGGGTCATTGACTGATGACGCAAAGGACAACCACAGCTCAGTGTGCCATTGTGTCAGTTCTGTCAGTGGGTCTTAAGATCTTATCCTCATCACCACCTTACTACAACATGAACGGAGTGGGTTGCACCTCCTGAATGGAGTCCAAATATTGCAGCAAAGAGCGAGCCACAAAGCAAGGTTCACCAGGCAAACCCATTCCCAGCACACTGCAGGTGGCGGATGACTGCGCAAATCGCATCGACATCGGAATGCGTTGCACAGCAATCCAAACAAAGCTTTTGATCGAACACTCAAAAGCCAGTTCCATTTTTGGTGAACCGGTGAGAGCGCACAATACCCGCCATTGCCATCGATTGTGTGGCTCAATATCCACACTGGGCCCTGCCTGTTGTGAATCTAAAGAGACTGAAAAACGCGGTTAGCGAAGCTCACTTCCGTAGGAGACGGGAAGCTCTTTGTTGGCTCCCACTGCAGGAAACGGCAATAAATCTTCTTGACGACACGTCTTGCCGTTTAAGGCGCACCGCGTGACGCGGGAATAACTCGCGATTTATTGCATCGCACCGATCGAGCCATTTCAGGAAATGTGACCAATTGCGGCTGTAATAGAGTTGGCTGTGCTTTGAGTGGACGGGCAATGAACTACTTCATGCTGAATCATCACTGAATCGGGTCTGACTGCCGCCTGGGGCTCTCTGCCATTTTTTGTTTGAATCTGGAATGAAAATTGGCCTCACATCCGCACGCAGTGTTTTTCGCTCCGAAAAGATCATTAAAGTGACGCCAAGGAAAACTCCCATACGCGTCAAGAAAATTTCTCCACGTCTCCCTCGCGATTCCCATGTCACGTCACCTCGCCCCGTCCACCGCGCACAACTATGTCAACATGTCAATTTCCATCTTTCGACACATCCTGTCTTTGCGCTGATGGATCGGCAAAAAAACGATCTCTTCCGTCTCTTGACTTTCTGCCTCGGCCAGCGCAAAAACGCAGCACCCTCCACATCTACACTGATTTCCATACGACAATCAATCTCCGCGGCATCTCGGCACCCATCACTGAAACTGTGCCACAGCCGCAAAAACCGAAACCTCATCCATCAGGCAAATGTAGGTGAGTCATAACTTCGAGTGCATTTCCCTATAAATCTCGCCCCGCTGCAAAAAAGCAGCAACCTCGCCAGGTGATGATACGGGACAAGGAGAGGAAGTGAGAAACCGCCGATCGATCTGGGAACATGCCGTTTTTGTGTTTATGGACTGCAGCGGATGAACATTTTTCTGCCTGCCCGCCGCACATGCCACTTCACACTTCTAATGCGCGGCGATTCGACTTTCCATGGGTTTCACTTTCATGACGGTCATAACGAGCGAAAGTGCCCAATGGGTCAGGGCGCAACATTTCATAAGGCCCCTCGCCGGATGACCGAGGCGCCTGCACTGCGCCTGCATCCACTCTGTGCGGGGGAGCTGGAGTGTAATTTGAGTGGGATGACTCAACGGTTTATCTCCAGCATCCAGGCATTCAACGCGCTCAATTATACGGCCGCACAGATCACTGACCCAGCGCCTGGCTGCACGGAGTGAAAAGTCATAAGCGCGCAATCACGATGGCTCTTGTATGAACTGAGACGGCTGCGCCGGCGACGGTCCATGATTCATGGAAGTGGTCAAACGGAGCGTCGGCTGCGGCTAGGTAGGTTGAATTTTCATTGAGGTAGATCGAGATGCAGTGGGTTCATCGAGTTCAATGGACATGACGTGATGTCACCACTTTCTTCGTTAATTTTCGAGGAGTCACGTTGAATTGGTGCGCACTTGAAAGGTGACAGTGAATGAAAGCTGGCGCTTAAGTGGTGTGATGTAAGGTGGCGCTACAATTTGACATTGCCAGATGCAGCGACATTACTGAAAGAGAGCTCGAAGGACTTGCATTTTGTTTTTGGATATTATTCAAAAGAGCTGCGCTTCTCTTAAAAAAAAAAAATTATTACGCAATGGCTTCTATTCCAATTTACACTTCTGTGCGCTTTATTTCATAGACAGAAGACACTGGAAGAGCTCGAGGAAATCGTTGGCATGGAGAAGTTTCAAAGTGAAGTTTATTTAAGTATGCAGACTGTGGCCGCCGTAGCGTAGTGGGTAGAGTGCGACACTCACACGCCGAATGGTCTAGTTTCGATTCCCGGCTGAACACCTCGAATTGTTCACGGAACCATCTCTTTCGAGTTGTTGACAACACTTAAAGTGTAATAACTGTCTAAGAAAGCTTCTTAAACTTCGGAGTCGGCAATAAACTGTAGGTCCCTTCTACTCCTGAGAGAACAGTAGCGCGCACAACACGAGTAGTTGATGAGCAAGCTATGCCCTGGTCCCCCTGTGGACTGTCGAGCCGACAATTATTATTATACGGTCACCGCTGTTTTAAGGAATGGTGACCAAGGCAGCCAATGGATCATGAGTCGTGCCATCTTATCATTAGCTGCTTGACTTAGACTTGATGGATTTAGCGGAAGAAGGAAATTTAGACCTTTATCAGTACTTTCTTGAGAAGATTGTGAGTAGCTCCCAAGGCACAATCTTCCAAAAGTCAGCTCAACGGCTAGCTTACGCGGACGACATTGACGCGATTGGAGGAACACAGTAGGCTGTCAATGAGGTGGTTGCAGGCATTGAAGCGGAAGTGGCAAAAATGGGTCTGGTGGTTAATGAGGGCAAAACAAAACACATGCTCCCATCAAGGAAAGACACACAGCATCGACGTCTCGGGCAGAACGACACACTAGGTTGCAGAAACTTCAAACTAATCTAGGACTTCTTCTAACTTAAAAGGAACAACAACATCAGCACCGGAAAACGCAGAGTTATTCTTGTCAATCGCTGCTTCTTCCTGGTCAGGAGGCAGTTATGAAGCAAAATACTTTCTCGAAAGGCTGGTACAAGAGCCAGTACTGCTTTGCACGTTACTAAAGAAACTTTTGGTTGGGTTGACGTTAATGGCATTTGGAGAAGAAGACTGAACGACGAATTCTATGGGCAGCAGTAGACTTTGACGCTTAAGATTACTAGGCCACGTAGAGTGTGCGGACCGAAAAGTTTTCGAAACCGAGGCGTTGGACGGTGGACGGGCTAGGCTGAGATGGAGAAGGACCTCAGCCAACCTGGAGTGCGGAACTCGAGGCAGCAGGAGAGAGATCGTGCGAGATGGGGAGGCTTGTTGGTTGAGGCATAGGTCCGCCCCGGACTGTAGCGCCACAAGAAGAAGAAGAAGAAGAAGAAGAAGAAGAGGAAAAAGAAGAAGAATAAAAAAAGAGGAAGAATAAGAAGAAAAAGAAAAAGAGGAAAAAGTAGAAGAAGAAGAAGAAGAAGAAGAAGAAGAACTGTAAGCAATCTCTTCAAAATTCTCTCTTATTTCCAACGCAATTCCGATAAATGTTGTTTTGTTTGTTTGTTTGTTTCTTGTTTTCTTTTTTCCCTCAAAATCGATTTATTTAGTCGAACACTTCGTTGCTTATTTTTTAATTTTTTTAAACTTTAATTAGGTTTTTCGATCGTTGTATTAAAGAATTGAATTGAATAACTACATTTAACAATTTCACTAACTTCTTTCACAGTCTTACCACTTCTGTTAATTCCAAATACTATATTTCGTTCTTCAAAAGTTGTTTCTTAACCTTTGTGCCTCATACTAATAATAATAATTGTTGGCGCTACTGTCCAAAGGGGGACCAGGGCCCAGCTTGCTCATCAACTACTCGTGTTGTGCGCACTACTGTTCTCTCACGAGTAGAAGGGACCTACAGTTTTTTGCCGACTCCGAACGGCGAAATTTGAGAAGCTTTCTTAGACTGTTATTACTCGTTGAGTGCTGTCAGCAGCTCGAAAGAGGTGGTGCCGTGAAAAATTCGAAAAATTGCTGTTGAGGCGGGAGTCGAACCTAGTCCCTTCGGCGTGTGAGCGTCGCACTCTACCCACTACACCACGGCGACCACTGTGCCTCATACTGTATACTTAAATAAACTGTACACAATTGTAAAAAAGCTGAACAGTAAACATACATTAAAATATTTGTTGTTTGTTTCGGCAGCCTTTGTTTGTTTCATGTTTTGATGAAAAACATGATGAATTGCTTCGAAATTTCGAATAGTTTTGTCAAGAAAAAATTGCAATTGTTGTATCAATTTGTCTGTTTTTTACTTTATCGTTGTAATGCATTTATATATAATTTTATTTTACTAGTTCCCTTTACTATTGTCAATACATACGAAATAATTATTTTGGTAACACAATTTTCCGTGCATTTTCACCTGTTTTTATTCTGGTGCAACCAGATTGCAAATACTTTTGTTTATTTTTTGAGTTGAGTTTTTTCTGACGAACAGAAGACACACAAGCTGTGCACTCACTTTTGTGACTGACTGTATTGAAACCAAGCACCTTGGCCTTTTGAATCTATTTCGAAATGAAAGTATAAAATCAGTTCTTCACTGTTTCCCATAGTCTTGTTGGTTTGGTTGATCGCCCAGAAGAATAAAATTTTGGTCAGAAAAGACTATTTATTACCCTAAATCGTTTCGAGGTTCAAACAGAGAAGCAATCACTAAGTGATTGTTGTCTTTTATAATGCATTTTTTTTATTTTTGGAATTCAATTGTTTACATCTTCTTCTTCTTCTTGTGGCGCTACAGTCCGGGGTGGACCTGGGCCTCAACCAACATGTCTCTTCAGCTAGTACGATCTTTCGGCAGCTGCCTCCGGGTCCGAACTCCAAGTTGGTTGAGGTCCTTCTACAATTGTGTGCGGCACCTTAGCCTAGACCGTCCTCTGTTGCGTTGTCCCAATGGCTCGGATTCAAAGACTGTTCTGACCGGAGCAATGGTGTCCATACGCTCTTCATGGCCTAGCCATCTTAAACATTGTATCCGTAGACGCTTAACTAGGCGCATGTCGCTGTGCAGCCCATAGAGTTCGTCATTAAGTCTTCTCCTCCAGATGCCATCAACGCAAACAGAACCAAAAATCGCACGCAAAATATTTCTCTCGAAAAGACTAAGAGCTTCCTCATCCGCCGTTGCTAACGTCCAAGATTCTGCGCCACATATTAGGACGGGGATGATCAAGCTGTTATATAAAGCGAGCTTAGTCCTTCGAGAGAGGGCTTTATTACTCAATTGCCTCTTGAGCCCAAAGAAACAGCGATTGGCAAGAGTGATTCTGCGTTTGATTTCGGTACTGATGTTGTTGTCCCTGTTTACCGCGGAGCCGAGGTAGACGAAGTCCTTAACTATCTCGAAGTTTCTGCTGCCTAGTGTGACGCTCCGTCCGAGACGTCGATGTTGTGTGTCCTTCCTTGATGACAGCATGTACTTCGTTTTGCCCTCATTTACCGCCAGACCCATTTTAGCCGCTTCCGCTTCAGTGCCAGCAAACGCCTCATTGACGGCTCGCTGTGTTCGTTCAATCACGTCAATGTCATCAGCGTAAGCTAACAAATGAACTGACTTCTGGAATTTCTTATATTCTAGACGGAAAAATACTTAAGACAAGCTAACAAATGAAATCTTATGATCTTAATTCTAACTTACTGACTCTACAAGTAGGATTTACTTTTTCTAATTCCTTTCGGATTCTTATAATATTGAATTTACTGCTTAAACATATTATTTCACCAAAAACATTAAAAAAAACTTGGACTTCGTGTTATTTTTGCTACTTAACCTAACTTATAACTTATTTTATCTTACCTACTTACCTACCTACCTAAATCTACGTCCATCAAATTAATTTACTTAACTATGTCCGTAAAAATACGGACGCGTGCACAAGGGCGTGTGTGTTATTTATATGTTTAACATATATTTCTAATACGCCGTGATGCACCTTTTTTTGTGGTTTGTTGTTTTGAGTTTTTTTTATTTGTTTTTTTTTGTTTTTTTTTTTTAATTTTTATAAAATTCCTTATAACTACCTTAGCCTATGTGAGTTGGCCCTAGTGACTCAACTACACCATCTTATAGTGTAACCACCAGTAGAAATTCCGTTCTTTGTCTGTTGCTGCTCTGCCTCGGGCAGAAATCGCTCTACTTAACCGGAGGAGATCCTTGTGGCTGCGAGCGACGTCCGGCTCGTATTGAAGTTGCCTTTCTACTGTTCGGCGTGCGACATGAAAGATGATAGAGCAGCCATCCTCATTTTGTATCAGGCCCTTCGCTTCAAAATAGAGGAAAGTTTCAGGCGGAATAAAGCCGCTAAGGCGTACCCTCTCTTGGTACATTACGTTAAGGTAGTAAGCCCCAGAGATTAGACTATTGGTTGAAGTCATGGCTCGAGCAGTGTGACTACGAATCGACTTAATAATAAAGTTAAGGATTGCCTCGTTTTACAGGACCTCGTTGGTATAGAATTTTTTGTAATCAGAATCAGGTGTATGATCTAAGCGAAGACAAGCCCGAAGGCACCGCCTCTCGAACAACCTCATATTTTCCATTTGTGAAGGACACACGTTGAACCTCACAGGCCAACCATATACCATGATTGGCCGGATGAGGGCCATGTAGCAGATTACCTTCACTCTGGTGTCAAGTTGACTGCTGTAAAACAGTCCTCCTGCCATAGCGAAGGCATTCTTTGCTCTGGTCAGAGCTGTAGCCACATGGATACCAACATTTAGATACTGGTCCAACCAGATGCCCAGATATCTTACTACATTTTTCACGATCAACGGCCGTCCCAGTGGGTCAACTATGCCAAACTTTCGCCAGTTAATTTTCGTGTCCCTTGAGGCTCTGGACAACGGGGTTCTGAAAAGGATAGTTTCACACTTCTGGTAGTTGATTGTCAACTTCCAGTCGTCGCAAAATCGTGGAATTGCATCGAAGTCACTCTGCAACAATCCCTTTATTTCTTCTACCTTCAGACCTGATCTGTACGCGATTAGATCGTCTGCAAAAGCTATTATGTTAGGCATAGAACCAATAAGATCGCTAGTGAATATAATGAAAAAGATCGGCGAACCCACCGCCCCTTGTTGCAACCCATTTTTTATATGGAACACAGTTGTGGAAATTTCGTCGCCATTTTTCACAACGAACTTCCTTCCTGTTACCATGTCATAGATCATACACAGCAATGTTTTATGAATGCCGAGCCTGACTAACTTAAGGAAAAGACCTTCTAACCATACGGTGTCGAATGCTTTTTCCATGTCAATCAGGCAGGCGCCTGTGCACTGTGTTTTGTTTCTATTCCACTGAATGTCGGAAACCTATTTAGACGCGGCATGAATGGTGTCATGCCCCGCCCTGAAGCCAAATTGGTTTTCCGATATTAGTTGTACTTCCTCAACCCATTATTTCAGAGCTTTAATGACTATCTTCTCAAATATCTAACTTATGCACGGAAGAAGACTTATAGAACGGAGATTTGCACGAATCTTTGCCCCGTTTCGGAATTGGCTGTACCACAGCTATATTACAGAGTTGTGCATACGTCCACCGCCTCAGAGGTTAGGTGGCGTAGAACAATATTTAGTATCCCATTTATTCCCACGGACTTCTTCTTCTTCAGTGAGTTGAGGATACATTGGAGTTCATCTTTGGAAATAAGGATGGAATTGTTTCCATCACCGGGACGACACTAAATGATTGTTTTGTTTTTTGTTTTTGATGCATTTTTATTCTTATTAATCCATTTTCTTAGTTTCTAGACAAAAATACTTAAATCTAGCTTACTTATATAATCTACTGATCTTAATTCTAACTTACTGACTCTTCCCGAGTGCTCTAAGCTAATCTATGGTTTTTCCTTGTACCTTTCGGGTTTTTATATATGTATTTTAATTCAGTGCTTAAATCTATATATATATTTTTTAATTCCTCGAAGAAAATTATAAAAACTTGGATATCTAATTTGTTCTTGTTTTTAACCTAACTTACGTAACTATGTAATTTAATTAAACCTAAACTTTTATCTATATAAAACTAAAAAAGCCTAAAACTTAACTCTACTTAACTCTATTAAGCTTAGTTATGCCCGTAAAACTATACGGACGCGTCCACCAGGGCATATGTGTTATTTATATGCTTAACATATATATCTGATACGCCGTGGTGGACCTTTTTTGGTTTTTGTTTTTTATTGCTTTTTGTGTATTTTTGTTTTTTTAATATTTTTTTTTTAATTTTTTTTTATTTTTGTTTTTTTTTTATTTTTTTATTTACTATTTTTTTTTAAATCTTAAAATTACCTTAACCTATGTGAGTTGACCCTAGTGAATCAACTATTTTGACCTTTGCTTTAAGAAGTTAGCGGCATCGAAAGCTGATTCTGGTGTAACCACCAATAAAATAGCACTTCCTTTGCAGACACTGCTCTGTCGCGGGCAGAAATCGCTATACTGAACCGTAAGAGCTCCTCGTGGCTGCGAGCGACGTCCGGCTCGTATTGAAGTCACCTTTCTACTGTTCGGCGTACGACATGGAAGATGATAGGGCAGCCTTCCATATCTTGTAGCAGGCCTAAAGTGTCCAAGTAGAGGAAAGCTTCAGGTGGAATGAAGCCATTAAGACGCACCCGTTTATGGTACATGTCATTAGAGTAGTAAGCCCCAAAGATCAAGCTGTTAGTTGAAGTCATACCTCGTGCAGTGTGACTCCGAATCAACTAAATAATAAAATTATCTATCCTTATAAGGTTTGCCTCGTTGTACAGAACCTCGTTGGGATAGAACTTCTTGTACTGGGATTCTAAATTATTGTTTCACGCACTCCATTCCCGAGTCGAAAACAATGGTCTGGCTAAGGGGGTCCTCGAGTCCCGGTCCCAATGTTCGAGATGAGCAAACGTCCAGCAAAAAATCAACTTGCCGCAGAGTGAGACACAGTTTCCTTATACTTGAAAGTTACCCAGGGCTCTGGAAAAACGTCGCCTTCGCTCGGTTATACACTCTCTCCGAAAAAGAAAGAATATGAAAAAGAAGAATGTGTAATCGAATCTGAACACAAAAGATCAGCAACTTCCACAACGTGAATCATCGTTTTGACTGTTTTTTTGTACAAACTTGAGTCCATCACTGAAAACTGTACAATTCCACGCTATCAACACTTGTGATAAGTAACTTCTGCAACTCCTCAAAAGCGTCCAAAGTGCTCCACCGAAAGCCACACACCCCTCTTTATCTAAACACATGTACCTTTCGGCACAGGCCCCCTTCCATCAGGCACTCATTTCGTTTGCCTCTTCCAACAGCGTCTCCACAAAGCTAGCCAGGTGTGTAGCACCACTAACCAGTGCAATGACCGCGATTTTCACCCATTTGTACCGCGCGACATTACCCGCATCCTCTGCGACAAGCAGACAGTGTGTGCGAGAGGGAGCGAGAGATAGCCATCGCACCGCAAGCAAACACAATGCGGGTTTATCGTGACAATCTTCGTATCACGTTGCGGTTGCGTAAGCCTGCAAGATGCCGGCAATTGTTTGAAGCAGCAGCGGCAGCCGCCTTCCTCCGACGACAACGGCACAGCACCGGCGGTGCCGCGCACAGCCATCTGTGGTATTGTCGTGTTACGTAATTAAGCGCACAGAGGTGCATTTAATTTATTTTCCGCGGCGTTAATCGACCCACTGGAGGAAACAAAACTGAGGCGGTAGATCATAAATGCAATTGAAGCTAATTAGTGTTGATGTTGGGACTGTGCCTTGTGCGACATTAACATTGTCACGGTTAGTTAGGAGTGAAATGGGAAAGAAAGCGATTCAAGTTTGGATGGTGTTGGGCGACAAAGAGACTGTTTTGCTTTCCGGAAGATGCTCGTGGGCGAATTGGATTCACTCTGGTGGGCTTGAACTGCGGAGCAATGCGGTTCAAGGGACTGACTTGTAATGCCTGAGAGGCAGGGGTGCTACTAAAAGTTTCATTTACTTCAATTTGGAAGTTGGTGGATGTGAATTTCATGATTCGCTGGAGCGTGATGTGCACAGGAACCAGAGTTCGATAACAGACCCCTCAACTTATTCACTTTCTGTTCACTGAAAAAGTTCACTAAAGTGTTTGCCAAAATAAATCTTTCGGGACTTTGATGGTAAGAGTTTGGGTCCAGTTTTTGCGTTTTTTGTTCACTTTGACCGCACCAGGTGTGGTAACGACACTCATTAGAAGATCATACCAAAGAATAAGCAGGACCCTCTTCCCACTTCCCACTCACATCATGAACGCATCCTTTTACACTGACATCGCATGCCGCCGCCTATCAAACTTCCGCAAGTCAACGAACAACCGATAACAGATCCCCTTGCGCGTGACAAGACGTCGCGTCGTTCGTAATGGTTTTACCCCACCCATCGACCGGTACTCGCTCAACCACTTCAGAGCGGCAAAACACCGAATCTATCAAAAGCGTCATTCCGCGGACGCGTTCCGAGTCGACTTCGCCAGCAAATCCATCTCTCAGAAACCGGCGCAGCGTGTCTCGCCAGAGATAAGCTCTCCTAATGGCCATTGACTCAGATCTCGACTAGACCCGTTTTGTGTCTGCTCTTGCCGCAGCCGACGCGATGCCGGAAGCCATCCTCGGAGTGACCAATTCGTTTGATTTAATGACATTTCCTCCCGGCGGCGGCGGCAGCATTAAAACAGGCCGACCAGTCTGCCGATGTTTGAATGTTTCTACCCGATTAGCCGAGGTGAGTTGTTGCCGGGCAAGTGTGTCCGTTTAGTCAAGAAGCCAACCGCCGCCACTGCCGCTAACTAGGTGAGGATAACTTTCTCCGCCATCTGTCGAAGGAGTGTGGACTGAAATTGGCGGAGCGGCATTTTCACTTTCCACTTAATATTTGATCCGGGTGTTGGTTGCATGCATGTCACAGCGACTGGGTGGCAGGCGGTTCCGCCTCCTGACGCTGACACGAGGGTGTGCACCGAACGGAGGCGTGCGTGTCGAAAAACGGCAATTCCGACTTTCACACCGCGAATCCCGACGAAGATCTCACCGGCTGCGGAGTGTGGCTGCTGAACTCAGACTTCCTGGCAGACGGACGCAAAGCGAGACAAGCCCGTATTTGTGCTGCAATTTGAATCCATCCGAGTGGTGTACCCGATTGGGATGGGTTGCGTATGATTTGGTGTTATGCAACTCTTGAGACAATCCTCAGGCGATTGTGACACACTGGGCGGGAGCGCAGTGTCTATCGGCTGTGAATTGATTTGAAACTGAAAGCGGCATGCAATTGACGATCCCAATTAGTTGTGTCTGCGTGGTTCGAGTGAGAATCAAATGCTGAGATTTCGGGTGCCGTAAGGTTGGGCAACATCCCTTGGCAGAGGAGTGAAGCAGCTTACGAGGAAATGTGTCAACAGTCTGTGTCAGAACAAGAAGGGAATCATTAAGAGGGCTCGATTCAAAGTTGAAAGTTGAGGAGTTTCTTAAAACACACTCAATTGGCAATCAAGGCACTTAAGAAACAGGCGATGAGTTTTTGATGCTTTTGAGCAAATTGGACCATTTGAGAAAATGTAAGGCTGATGATTCAGATGAGAAAATTTTAGAGAAGCCTCCTGCACTAGGAAAGAAGTTGGTTTTTGTTTGTAAACAAAAGTGTCCTTCTGAAGGATTGTTTGCCTCCCGGATAGCTCTGAAAAGGCATCAAACTTACATCAGTCCCTTTCGCTTTCTTTCATCCTCTTGAACAACATCCAACTTGATTGGCAATTTTCGATCAGGTGCAAATAATGGTGCTGTAAGAGGTTCAAGTCCTTGGTTTAGGTGCAAGTTTATAAATCCGAGGTTCACTGTAGGTATCGGACACTTTCGAGTAGGCCCGCCATAGCCTTTAAGTGCGACACTCGTATGTCTAAGGCCGTAGGACAGAAGAACCCTTTTTGTTCACGGCACCACCTCTTCCGAGTGCCAGACAACACTCGGAGAGTACGTTTTTTGCCGCTTGATGTCGGCACAAAAACTGTAGGTTCCTTCTACTCGTGACAGAACAATAGCAGGCGCAACACTAAAGCTAAGAAAGCTTTGTTCTGTTCCCCTTTGAGGGTTGTTGCGTCATTTCGAAACTGTAAAAGAGTTCGCAACCAAATTGTGGAATTGTGACCTCAAATTTAACAGAGGTTTCGCAAGGAACCCATTTCACACAGCTTTTTGAAACAGCGTTCCGTTTGGCATTTCATTCACGACTTGTCACTTTACAGGTTTTACGTTTCATGAGATTAATGGTGCTTTGGGGGATGGTACTCTATCACTTAGAACCGCGGAGGAATGGTTTCGACGATTCAGAGCCGGTGAAAACAACACCATGGATAAGCCAGCCGGCGGAAGGCCTGTGACGACGATTACCAATCGAATCATCGAAATCATCGAGTTAGACCGGCATGTGTCATCTCGTGACATCGCTCAGGAGATGGGATTCAGTCACCAAACTATTTTCAACTATCTGCAGAAGGCTGGGTACAAAAAAAGCTTGATGTTGGCTGCTGCATGATTTGACTCAAAAAACCCGACTGGGCCGAATCGACGCCTGCGATATGCTGCTGAAACGGAACGACCTCGACCCATTTTGGAAGCGGATGGTGACTGGCGAGGAAAAATGGATCACATACGACAATATCAAACGAAAACGGTCGTGGTTGAAGGCCGGTGAATCGTCCCAAACAGTGGCCAAGCCGGGATTGACGGCGAGCAAGGTTTTGCTGTGTGTTTGGTGGTATTGGTAGGGAATCATCCTCTATGAGCTGCTCCCATACGGCCAGACGCTCAATTCTACGATCTTCTGCGAACAACTGAACCGCTTGAAGCAGGTGATCGACCAGAAGCCAAAAAAATTGGCCAACAGGAAGGATGTAGTGTTCCATCAGGACAACACCAGACCACACACTTCGTTGATGACTCGTCAGAAGCTACGGGAGCTCGAGTGGGACGTTTTATTGCATCCACCATATAGCCCGGATACAGCACCAAGTGATAACCACCTGTTCCTGTCCATGGCGAACCCCCTTGGTGGTGTGAAGTTGAACTCAAAAGAGGCTTGTTAAAAGTGGCTATCCGAGTTCTTCGCAAATTAGGAGGGGGCTTCTACGACGGGTTATTATGGAGTTGCCGTCTAGATGGAAACAGATTATCGAACAAAACGGTGCATATTTGAACTAAATCCGATCCGAACTTTTTATGAAGCATTAAAGGAAGACCAAAAAGGCGGAGATATTTTACAACCTTATATTTAGTGCGGACTCATTGATCACTGCTGCCCCAGACATTCCTCTTGGCAGTACCTTCTTCTTCGGATGGCGCTACAGTCCGGGGTGAACCTGGGCCTCAACCAACATGCCTCTCCCGCCAGCACGATCTCTTGCCAGCTGCCTCCAATTGCGCACTCCAAGTTGGTTGAGGTCCTTTTCCACTTGTGTGCGCCATCTCAGTCTAGGATGTCCTCTGTTGCGTTGTCCCTGTGGTTCGGATTCGAAACCTCTTCGGGCCGGAGCAGTGCTGTTCATACGCTCTACATGGCCTAGCCACCTTAAGCGTTGTATCCGTAGACGCCTGACTAGGCTCATGCCGCCGTACAGCCCATACAGTCTTCTCATCCAGATGCCATCAACGCAGACAGGACAAAAAATCGCACGCAGAACTTTTCTCTCGAAGAGACCAAAGGCTTTCTCATCCGCTTTTAGTAGCGTAAAGGTTTCTGCGCCGTAAAGAAAGACTGGGATGTTCAAGGTGTTGTACAAAGTCACTTTGGTCGTTCGGGAGAGGGCTTTATTACTCAATTGTCTCCTAAGCCCAAAGAAACAGCGATTGGCAAGAGTGATTCTGCGCTTGATTTCGGTACTGATGTTGTTGTCCCTATTTACCGCGGAGCCGAGATAGACGAAGTCCTTGACTACCTCGATTTGTCTGCTGCCCATAGTGACGCTCTGTCAGAGACGTCGATGTTCTGCTTCCTTCTTGGATGACAGCATATACTTCGTTTTGCCCTCGTTTACCACCAATCCCACTTTAGTCGCTTCTGCTTCAATGCCAGCAAACGCCTCATTGACGGCTCGCTGAGTTCGGCCGATCACGTCAATGTCATCCGCATAAGCTAGCAATTGAACGGACTTGTGGAAGATCGTGCCTCTGGTGATGACGTGTGAGTTCCGCACGATCCCCTCAAGGATGATGTTAAAGAAGTCGCATGACAGCGCGTCGCCTTGTCTAAATCCTTTTTTGACATCCAAGGTCTCGGTGAGATCGCTACGGATCTTGACGGAGCAGCGAGAGTTCTCCATCGTTATCCTACACAATCTGACGAGTTTGGTAGGATTGCCACAACTAGACATGGCACTGTATTGCTCGTCTCTATGCACACTGTCATATGCAGCCTTGAAATTGACGAATAGATGGTGGGTGTGGATTTGAACTTCTTGGGACTTCTCCAGGATCTGCCGTAGTATGAAGATCTGGTCGATTGTGGACTTCTCTGGCCTGAAACCTCTGGACCTATCAGGTTGTTGACGAACGGTTTCAGGCGCTCACACAATACTTCAGAGAAAATCTTATATGCGATGTTAAGAAGACTGATCTTTCGGTAGTTGGCGCAGTCCAGGGGGTCTCCTTTCTTGTGGACCGGACAAACGATGCTGAGATTCCACTCGTCGGGCATGCTTTCCTCCGACCATATCTCACAGATGAGCTGGTGCATGCACCCAACCAGCTCATCCCCAGCCGCTTTGAACAGCTCTGCGGATAGTCCGTCCGCGCCATCAGCTTTGTTCGACTTCAGTCTCGATATTGCTAGCTTGACCTCGTCGAAGTCGGTCAAGAATTCTTGTCCATCGTCGTCCAAATTGAGTGGAACATTCTGCCTAACAGCGGGATTTGCCCAGATGACGACATCGCCGTTTAGGAGTCTGCAGGAATGATCCTTCCAGATTCTTAGCACTGACTGCGGCTCTACCACCAGTTATCCAGTTTGGTCCCGGCAGGCTTCTGTCCGAGGTTTGTGACCGCCGTATAACTGTTTCATCTTGCGGTAAAAATTTCGGAAGTCATTCATTCTTCGCAGTACCATGTACATAAATTGCTACCTGGTAGTGCAAGAGACCTTCCCTTCAATCTAAACACGTTGACAACAGATCAGGAGACAGAACAGAGGGAGACTGTCTGGTGTGGTGTGTAGTGTTAGAATGTTGCGATTAACGATATTGGCCCGTGTGCCCTTAAGCCATTATAATCTGTCATGTCAAAAACGTCGTTTCAGATTGGAACGTCAAAGCACAATGTACAACCTCCACGCATCTTCCCGTTTACGCGGTGATCTAACAATCAGTTGACACTTGTTATTTTTTCCCAGTTATGTCAAAGCTGTAGTCTTTGTCATGGCTTATGACTTTCTAGATAATGACAAATTACTGCTCAATTCGACCGAATGTTGACACTGCAGTCGAACCTTCTCTGAGCTGCACGCTGACACTGGCAACTTCTGAACAAAAGAGCACTTCACCTGTCGACTCCCTCCACTCACTCGGACCGAGTTATGACAGCCACAAAAACCCATATCAAGCAACAACTGCGAGCTTATACAATCCAAACATTCACTCAGTGCCCCGATCACCTTAAGCTCTGCCTCGCAATAGGGCCAATCCATCAATTGTCAAATTAACACGTTTCACAACGCCACACAAAAGCAACGAAAACAAAAACAAAACCACAAAAAAACAACATCAACCGATCCAGGTGGTCTGCCTTGCCAACGAGAAGTCAAAGTTGAAGTGGCAACAATGACCGCAATGTGCGCATACCCTGACACAACGCGCTAATGCATCAATCCCGCGAGTCACAGACGCTCGGCACTCAGCCGGCATTGCCCAAGAGTAACACACTCTCGTTGGCCGCATCAAATCACACGTGATGACATTGCGTCTCGGCCTGGCTCAGCTCAACGACAAAGTTGATGATGACAGTCGCCCTGTCCAGATTCACACTCAGCCGAAGGTCCATGTTGTGTCCATGCCAGACCGTGACGGCGGTTAAGATTAAATTCATAAATCACGGGAACGCAGTGGAGGGGTACCGCGACTGCTGCCTGTCGCATGACAGTGGTCGCTAAGGCTAATGAGACGATTAGAGATGCTAAATGATCACGGAGATCACTTGACTCAGAGCGCGATAAGCGGGAGGCAGGTGATTTAAGCGACAGTCTGGGACCGAGATAAGCCCTCCCAGTTTACATGGACATTTGATGGGCCTTTGTGGGGTCAAGAAAGATCGATAATAGGTGATGAGTGCAGATAAGCGACACGAATGCCTTTTATAGAGAGATAACGTAGAGCTTAAGAGTGGAGCACGGAATATGGAACGTCATATAGAAAATAGGAATTTTGAATTTTTTTTAAATTAAAATGTTCGAGGAACAAGGCACTTTTGAGCTGTTTTTGGACTAGGCTGCACTTTTAATTGTCGAACTGGCCATAAATCAGCAACTGAATAGTTTTCCTTCGTTCACAAGGCAGGCAACAGCGACTAAAGCCACCTCAATTCCTTTTTTATCTAACACATCACTCAATAAGTCCCGGGACTGGCATATAGACGCCGCCACAGAGAAAGCATCAATTTTATTCTTAGGAAGTACAACCATTCAAATGTGGTCGCCGTGGCATATTGGGTAGAGTGCGCCGCTCTCTACGCCATTATTATTATTATTATGACAACCATGCAAATGATACATGTCAAATTTCCATGACAATCTGATCATTAGGTTACAAGTTACAGTCCTTCAAGTGATACTACGTTTACGATTTTTCAAACAATGGAAAAAAACATAATTTTGTGTTTTAGCTAAACTCTGCTTTTTGGTGGGAATAAATAACGTGCAAGCTCAGCAATGGCTTGAAAAATGTTACAGGGACTCTGCTCTACAAAAACAACTATTTGTCGGTGGAATGCTGACTTTAAACGTGGCCGTACAAACACCAACGAAGCTGAACGCTCTGGAAGGCCAAGTGAAGGCCACCTGAAACGTCCACAAAGTACACAAAATCGTTTTGGAAAACCGCAAAGCGAAATTGCGTTAGATAACTGATACATTAGAGATATCAGAAGACAGTGCGTACACTGTTTTGCAGGAATATTTGTCCATGAGAAAGCTGATTTCAAAATGGGTGCAGCTTTGGCTCACAACCGGCCAAAAACAAGAACGTATCGATAATTCAGAGAGCTGTTTGCAGCTGTCTTGACGGAATACGAGGGTTGCCTCTTATATTTCGGGATTAGAGAACAAAAACGACGAACTTTATGGGCTGTACATGCGACATGCGCCTGGTCAAGCGTGTTTGAATACAACGCTTAGGATGGGTAAGCCATGTAGAGCGTATGGACACCACTGACTTTGAACCTGAGCCATTGGGACAACGCAACAGAGGACGACCTCTACTAAAGTGGCGCACACAAGTGGAGAAGGACCTCAACCAGCTTGAAGTGCGCAAGTGGAGACAGCTGGTGAAAGCTCGTGCTGGCTGGAGAGGAATGTTGGTTGAGGCCCAGGTCCACCCAGAATTGTAGCACCACAAGGAGAAAAGGAAGAATAAAGGGAGGTCTTACGCCTCCAGCCTGTGCTCCTTCTGACTATTAGATATTTTAGCAGATGCAAATGATTTGGGGATGATCGCCAGTGCGGCTCAATAATTGAACCCATGCCAAAGGGGTATGGTATTATAGAGGTTTCTTTCCAAAATTAGGAGAAAGTTAGACAAAGAAATATTCCCTTCCAACGGAAAATATTTGAGTGATGAATTTTTACGTCTCTTTTAATAAATACACAAAATACGAACCGAATAATTTAAATTCTCAATACACAACCTTCTTCGACTCATAGCCGAGAATATATTTAACTCTCCTTCTTCGTTTCCTTCTTTTTGTTATTCAAATACTTTTAAAACCAATGTGTATCGATCCTTCCTCTCACTTTCTTCCTCTGTGACCATAGCCCGTAGTGTAAACCGATTTCTGAGAAACCTTGGATTCCCCTTAGTTATACAAACAAATTCATAGTAGCAAGCCAATTGCGTGTGAACATTGAGGTCATGTTTTGTCTTTATGGCAATTTTTACCTCTTAAAACATTGTTGCTTCCCTTTCCTTATGGCTTACGGCGATTCGCTTGTCCTCAGAAGTACCCATCACCTCACCCTTGAGCCCTCTGTACGACGCAAGATTTAACTGAGAGGCTCGTCCTTTGCCCTTTGCCCTCAGAAGTACCTATCAGCTCACCCTTGAGCTCTCTGTATGACGTAAGATTAATCTGAGAGGCTCGTCCTTTGCCCTTTGCCCTCAGAAGTACCTATCAGCTCACCCTTGAGCTCTCTGTATGACGTAAGATTAATCTGAGAGGCTCGTCCTTTGCCCTTTGCCCTCAGAAGTACCTATCAGCTCACCCTCAAGCTCTCTGTACGACGCAAGATTTAACTGAGAGGCTCGTCCTTTGCCCTTTGCCCTCAGAAGTACCTATCAGCTCACCCTTGAGCTCTCTGTATGACGTAAGATTAATCTGAGAGGCTCATCCTTTGCCCTTTGCCCTCAGAAGTACCTATCAGCTCACCCTCAAGCTCTCTGTACGACGCAAGATTAAGCTGAGAGGCTCGTCCTTTGCCCTTTGCCCTCAGAAGTACCTATCAGCTCACCCTCAAGCTCTCTGTACGACGCAAGATTAAGCTGAGAGGCTCGTCCTTTGCCCTTTGCCCTCAGAAGTACCTATCAGCTTACCCTTGAGCTTTCTGTACGACGCAAGATTAAACTGAGAGGCTCGTCCTTTGCCCTTTGCCCTCAGAAGTACCTATCAGCTCACCCTTGAGCTCTCTGTATGACGTAAGATTAATCTGAGAGGCTCGTCCTTTGCCCTTTGCCCTCAGAAGTACCTATCAGCTCACCCTCAAGCTCTCTGTACGACGCAAGATTTAACTGAGAGGCTCGTCCTTTGCCCTTTGCCCTCAGAAGTACCTATCAGCTCACCCTTGAGCTCTCTGTATGACGTAAGATTAATCTGAGAGGCTCATCCTTTGGCCTTTGCCCTCAGAAGTACCTATCAGCTCACCCTCAAGCTCTCTGTACGAAGCAAGATTAAGCTGAGAGGCTCGTCCTTTGCCCTTTGCCCTCAGAAGTACCTATCAGCTTACTCTTGAGCTCTATGTACGACGCAAGATTAAGCTGAGAGGCTCGTCCTTTGGCCTTTGCCCTCAGAAGTACCTATCAGCTCACCCTCAAGCTCTCTGTACGACGCAAGATTAAGCTGAGAGGCTCACCCTTTGGCCTTTGCCCTCAGAAGTACCTATCATCTCACCCTCAAGCTCTCTGTACGAAGCAAGATTAAGCTGAGAGGCTCGTCCTTTGTCCTTTGCCCTCAGAAGTACCTATCAACTCACCCTCAAGCTCTCTGTACGACGCAAGATTAAACTGAGAGGCTCGTCCTTTACCCACACAATCCGTAAGATCAAGTTGAACTTCTGCAAAGCGAAACAACCAAAAACTTCATAACTTTCCCATTCAAATCAAGCACGTATGACACTTTCAAACTGAATGTCCCATTTCTTGGCGGCAGATGTGTGAGATTCCACTTTGCAAAGTCTCCGACTGCGATATGCGTCACTCATACGTTACATCAGCCACCTTCGCTCCTCGAAAACAATCCAACTTGCGGATCACTCAGATCAATAGCCACATCCCACCGAGACCCCCGACTGCCGATTGCATTCAAGGAAATTTGACGTAATCTCTGCAAATGCAACGCCATCCACTCTGTGACGTAACACCAATGGGATGACAGCAACAAAGGCTTAGACCCAGCTCACCATCATCACTTGCAGATGCGCTCCGAGGCAGCTGTGCGCCAAGACATCGACTGGGATGTGAGCACCGAGCACCGCTTGCTCGGTGTCCCATTGGCATATCACGATTTCGTTATCGATTTTTGCCTTCACGCGCCGTGCCGCCACCGCCGTCTCGTCCGATTTAGGAGTTAGATGAGCGGCAACGACGTGGTCTCTGTTGCAACAATGCATTGTGGCGTCTCCATGCAGTGAGATGTGCTTGCCTGCTGGCTGACCCATTGAGCAGACAATAACCTTGGATCGAGATCTTTCGCTTTCATCCTTGGAATGCCCGCCGAGTCAAGAAACTGTTGTGTCCCCTCATTCTACGGCTTGCCGATGGCCCCACTGGAGCGTAATGTATTCGAAGAATTATAACCGTCGTCCACTTTCACGTTGGGTTAGAGGCAGTGGTTCTTGCTTGGAATTCGGTGTGAGTTGAGCGTGCAAAACGGTGCCGTGGCTGCGCGGACCGTTTCACTTTTGGTTTCGAACCCATCGGGAGCGGTGATGTGGAAAACAATAAGTCGTCTCTATTCATCCGTAGATTAAACCGAGTCCGCGGATATCACTTTTGATGTCGTTGAACCGAGGTAATGTCTTAAACTTGGCCACGATGTACAGTTGCTGGGATGAGGTGTGCAGGTTTTCTTCGCTTTTTTTCAGGCATAGGATTATAGAGGGAGTGGAAAGGTCAAGTTTTAGGCCGAATATTCGTTTGACTGTCTACTTGTGTGAGACCCAAAAAGACATTCGCGTCAGTTACGAAGCGATTCTCGAAGAAATCGGCGGCTCTACACCACCCAGTCAGGCGGACTCCCTCAAGGATGATGTAAAACGTTTGGTGGCTCCGAAGGCCTCCTAAGAGGACATCGATGTATCTGCTAACGGAAAGGAACCGAGCGTGCCGCCTAAATAACACTCCTCAGACGAAGTTTCCAACCAAATGTCCGGAAACACAGTCACCTACCCCGCGTTAGCAAATGAAAATCCTTGAAAATCCTAGTCGATTTGCAAAAGATCAATAGAACCTTGAAGGCACGCCATTGTCACCGAACCAGCAAAGTGGCGTCGTTCTTTACACACATTGGTGGAGGCATAAGCGAGTACGGGGGCAATAATGACGACAGGATCTTCGGCCGGCATTTATTGTGTCATGTGTTATGTAAACTAGGAATACAACACCAGCGGAACAAAGTTGGCGAAGGCTATATTGTCAATCTTCAACAAGAAGAAAAAATTGCTAAAAAGTGTGTTCGTCTATCACATACCCAAAGAGAGTTTGCTGTTTGGGTACCACGTTACTGAATAATGAAAAAATAGTGAAATATAGCTAAATCCTTTCAGAAGGGACTTCGTCGCCAAAACTCACCACACAAAGGCGGCCAATAGTGGAAACATGCTTTGAACTTTCTCAGTGGACAGACGTATTGTTTGAGAAATAGAAACGCTATGGATAGATAGGGGGGGCATGGACTTGTGCACGCGAGGTAACGTCGTTGATTGCGCCAACATGGCGAGCTGCCAAGGCTATCCTCGTTAGTGCACAGGTCAAGTTGACATACAGCCTCCAAGCGGCGCTCCCTAGATAGCCATCGCAACACCCGTTGTATGGTGAACCAATGTATGCAGCGAGCCCCTCTGCCCGAGGGTTTAAATAATGGGCCTGGCCTACCAGTCTGTGGGTTGTGAGTGAGGGTAACTTTCTCACCACGTAAAACATCATTAGTTCAGAGACAAAAACATGCCTCAAATAATGAAGGATCACCCGTTGACGACCCCAGCAAACGCTTAAAGGACATTGATTTTCGGTTTTGCACGTGGAATGTGAGGTCCCTTAACAGGCCACGTGCAGCCGAATAACTTGCGGATGCTTTTGACTGCTATAAGGTAGACATAACCGCCATCCAGGAAGTGCGTTGGAATGGGCCTGGCATAAAAGCGATGAAGAACTGATATCTAATTCTCTCTCTAAAGCAATTGCTATAGAGAGAGAAGGCAGCGCTTATTCTGATGCGGATTTGTTGTTCGAGGCAGACTTAGGCAAAAAGTCTTGAGCTACGACCGCGTCAGCGAACGCCTCATGACGATCCGCATCAAGGCTAAATTCGGGAACATCAGCCTAATTTGCGGAACCTCTCTGTGGCTAGCACGCGGCTAGCACGCGGTTCCCACACCTGGACATTCACAAAGGGTCCTGGCGATCTCCTGATCAATCAACCGTCAACCAGATTGATCACGTTGCGATCGACGTCAGACACTCCTCCAGTATTCTCGATGTCCGAACCTTCCGAGGTGCAAACATTGACTCGGATCATCACCTTGTTGAAGCCAAGGTAAGAACCCGGATATCGAGAGAGCAACGGAGTCGAGGAAGGCCAAAACGGTTTGATGACAAAAAGCTACAATCGCAACCGATTGCTGGGAACTTTGCCGACCGAGTCTCCCTGAAACTCGCTCAGAGTTCGACGCTTCCTGCACTAAGCATAGAAGAAGACTTGAAACGTTGTCAAGAACCCATCAAAGAAGCTGCCACTGATGTGCTGGGTTTCACGTCACTACCCAGAAGGAACCCATGGTTTGACGGCTGTTCGTGAGCTCTACGAACAGAGAAGAAGGGAAGAGCACCGGCTGCTCAGAAGGAAAAGGAAGGAGAATGAGAAGCACGCGGTCGGAGGATACAAGGCCGGAGGATACAAGGCTCTGACCAAAGCCTGCTGGGACCAAAATGGACACCTCGTGGTAGAGTCGCAGTCTGTGTTGTTGAGAATCTGGACAAGCATTCCGTCCCCCCGACTTAGACGAGGTGAGGATAGCAATATCCAAGCTGAAGTCGATCAAAACTGCTGGAGCGGACGGACTGTCCGCAAAACTATTTAAAGCAGCTGGAGACGAGTTGGTTGAGCGCACGCACCATCTCATCTGTAAGATATGGTCGGAGGAAAGCATGTCCGATGAGTGGAATCTCAGTGTCGTTTGCCCGGTTCACAAAAAAGGAGACCCCTTTGACTGCACCAACTACCGAGGGATAAGTCTCCTGAACATCTCATACAAGATCCTCTCTGCCGCATTGTGTGAGCGTCTGAAGCCGTTTGTCCATGAGCTGATAGGTCCCTATCAGTGTGGTTTCACGCCAGGGAAGTCCACAATAGACCAGATTTTCACATTACGGCAGATCCTGAAAACCTAAGAAATGCAAATTGACACTCACCACCTATTCGTATATTTCAAGGCTGCATATGACAGTGTGCATAGAGACGAGGTATACAGTGCCATGTCTAGTTTTGGCATTCCTACCAAACTCGTCAGATTGTGTAGGATGACGATGGAGAGCTCTCGCTGCTCCGTCAAGGTCGGTGCCGAACTTACCGAGACCTTCAATGTCAAGAAATATCATCCTCGAGAATATCGTGCGAAATTCACAGGTCAACACCAGAGGCACGATCTTCCAGAAGTCAGTTCAATTGCTAGCTTACGCTGTTGACATTGACGTGATTGGACGAACACAGCTAGCCGTCAATGAGGCGTTTGCTGGCATTGAAGCGGAAGCGTCTGAGCCATTGGGATAACGCAACAGAGGACAACCAAGACTAAAGTGGCGCACACAAGTGGAGAAGGACCTCAACCAACTTGGAGTGCGCAACTGCAGACAGCTGGCGAAAGATCGCGCTGGCTGGAGAGGCATGTTGGTTGAGGCCCAGGTCCACCCCGGACTGTAGCGCCATCCGAAGAAGAAGAAAACAAAATTTCATCAAAAAATATCAGAATTGATATGAAGAGGATTGGGGTAAGGTAATATGGTCTGACGAAACAAAAATAAACCGCTCCTGTACAGATGGAAGATCATGGGCCTGGAAAAGACGAGGCGAATCATTGAAAGCACACCTTTGACAAGGACCGGATGAAAGATTATAGCAACAAGAAGGTCTACGAAAAATAGCTCATCATCCCCCTGCAACAGTTCTTGGTGCAACTTTCCAAGAAGCAGTTATGTAAAACTGAAATCCATCCTAACCCAATCGTCAGGAACTTAAGGAGCGCAGTCCCTGGACAACGATTTCCCAATGCACACAACATATTAAACGAAGATCGCGCTGGCTGGAGAGGCATGTTGATTGAGGCCCAGGTCCACCCCGGACTGTAGCGCCAACCGAAGAAGAAGAAAACAAAATTTCATCAAAAAATATCAGAATTGATATGAAGAGGATTGGGGTAAGGTAATATGGTCTGACGAAACAAAAATAAACCGCTCCTGTACGGATGGAAGATCATGGGCCTGGAAAAGACGAGGCGAATCATTGAAGGCACACCTTTGACAAGGACCGGATGAAACATTATAGCAACAAGAAGGTCTACGAAAAATAGCTCATCATCCCCCTGCAACAGTTTTTGGTGCAACTTTCCAAGAAGCAGTTATAATAATAATAATAATAATAATAATAATTGTTGGCGCAACAGTCCAAAGGAAGACCAGGACCTAGCTTGCTCATCAACTACTCGTGTTGTGCGCGCTACTGTTCTCTCACGAGTAGAAGGGACCTACAGTTTGTTGCCGACTCCGAACGGCGAGATTTGAGAAGCTTTCTTAGACAGTTATTACTCTTTGAGTGTTGTCAGCAGCTCGAAAGAGGTGGTGCCGTGAAAAATTCGAAAAATTGGTGTTGAGCTGGGAGTCGAACCTAGACCCTTCGGCGTGTGAGCGTCGCACTCTACCCACTACGCCACGGCGAGAAGCAGTTATACGAACCTGAAATCCATCCTAACCCAATCGTCAGGAACTTAAGGAGCTTAGTCCCTGGACAACGATTTCTCAATGCACACAACATCTTAAACGAAGAGATTTTTCCCCCGACATCTTCTGCTTGCGAGCCGTATCACTTCTTCTCCAGCAGTGATACAACCTATCATCGAGGTTGAAACTGAAAACAACCCCCACCGCCACCACTACAAAGGAACATCATCGACAAACGGATCTGAACAATCCGATGTTAAGATAGGACATCGTTACATTGTAAATAATTCACTTGTACACACCCAAACTTGTTCAATAAAGAAAAATTTTAAATTGATCATTGAAGGGACATCATGTAAAACAAACTGTGAAGCACGGAGGTGGATCGATAATGTTGTGGGGCTGCATGAGTTCTTTTGGTGTTGGGAAATTGCACCTCATAGAGGGTAGAATGGACCAACACATGTATCTGGAAATTCTAAAGTCAAATCTCATGGAGTCAGTGAACAACGTGCCCTATCCTCTGTGTGAAGTTGTTTTCCAACATGATAGGGACCCGAAGCACATGGCCAAGAAAGTCCTGGATTGGCTTAATACGCAGCCGTTTGATGTGCTTGATTGTCCAGCTCAAAGCCCAGACCTTAAACCAATCGAAAATTTTTGGACCTATCTGAAAACTGGTCTTGCCAAGGACTACGACTCGCCACCATCGTCCTTAGCTGTTTTATGGGAAAGAGCGCAAGAGCAATGGGAAAAAATTACACAATATTATTGTTCTTAGTTATCCAACAGCCTCCCAAAACGACTAAATCAAATTAAAAAAGCAAAAGGCCTGTGGTATTGATGTTATACATGTTGGTGACATGGAGCAAAAATCATGGAAATTTCGATAAAATTGTTATTAAATGAATTATTGTTTTCGTTAAATTTATTAGATTAACTTTGTAAGATTTTAATGAAAATAAATCATGAAGTTTTTTCGAACAAACGTTTTGGTGTGTATATAAAATATATATGGATAGTTGCCGCATACAAAGAAGGATAAAACAAAAAAGACAAGTGAAGCTAGATTTAAAATTCGCATTGTGTTCTCTTGCTTGCTAGACCAACAACTTAAAGTACGCCACTTCCGACGGACATTTTTTTGAATATGTTGTTTTTACAATTTTTTAATTTATTCGTTTAAACACACCAAATACAAATTGTAACAGCAGAGGCAACAACAAAAATTAAACAACTGGGACTAATCATTAACCCTGCGGCGTTACTAAAATTCTACATTGTCTGTACCCAAATCTTTTTCTTTGTTTTTTTTTGCTCGAACATTTTTGAGAAATATACACAAATTTCCCGCTGCCAATGCCTTTCCCTAGCCATTGCCTTGTGTGGTAAATTTGATTTCCACAGCACTGCAGTTCAATTGCCCCTTTGATGTTGCCTATTTGAAAGCTTGCCATCAAGCCAATTTGAAAAAAAGAAATTATGTCGCTGCCAGATCATTCATAAAACAATCTCACGAATGTCACTTCCTTCCTTAAGCGGTGCTCCCTCCGTCATTGACCGGCATACAATCGGCCATCTCTGACTAATGACAGATGGCTATCCGCAGTCGGCAGTTTCCAGCAATTTCCATTAGATTCCGCCGTCATCAGTGCAATTTGAAAATGTCTTGTCGTTTTTACCCGACAATTTCGTCATAACCGCATTGCGTCTAAGAAAATGCGGCTAAGTGACTCTTAATGGTGCGCCGTAATTGGAAAAACTTTTACCAAGACAGTGCGGCACGATCTGGTCACTACCCCGGCCGGTTGGTGTGCGAGCAGCAGTTAGCCAGCGAGCGGGTTGCACACCTCGCTTTATTACCGCAATCATAATTTTCCATTTAACATGTGTGACGCTGACGCTGCGTCGTGTGTAGGATCAAACACTTGTCAGATTGTTGCGTAAAACCACTTTGGAGAGAGTGCGTCGCGTGGAAAGTCTTACGAAACTCTGTCTGCTCTGCATCAAATGCGCTGCCCGACGGGTGTTAATTTTTGAGCAGAGAAGAGGGAGTTTTGGGTTCTATTTGACGCACTCGTGTTAATTCAAATGCGCACGCACACAATGAAATGACTGAGCATAGGTCGAGGTGCGCAATCTACGATGTGTGTCAATACTTCAAAGTTGATTGAGACGACAGCCTGTGTAGACTGTCTGACCCCCGGGTTGAGCGCGAGAATGAGAATCTAGGCCATGTGGGAAACGAATCACCAGCTGTCGCCTCGTGAATGCCGCTTGATTTGCGCAGGGGACCGCAATCTCTGCTGCTGATCGGCGACATTAGCATATTGGCTGGGAACCGCATGGTGTTCAGTTTGAAGCTAATCACGGTTATTAGCAACGAGTTTGCGGACCTTCACCGTCACGAGACGGTGTGTGGGTGGAATTGGCTCTGCGACGGATGCGGGAAGATGATGTCGGTGTGGACGAGTAGCAACTCGTACCAAGCGTTAAAAACTCAGCTGAGACAAATGAACTTTCATGAATTTTTTTGCGTCATTTCGAAGCTATACTAATAGGAGATGGCGAACCTTGTAGGCCCCTTTGTGAGTTCTAATTGCAATTCGAGTTGGGAAGGTCTGGTTGAGCTATAAGTACCCTTGTTCATTTACTGTGCTAGACAAGAAAAATTTCGCAAAACATCTTGCGAGATAAAGCCTCAAATCTTACTGGAATCATTGAACACACTCAAAACAGGCCAAGCGCTGGGTGTGTTCACCGATAAAGGCGCCCTCCTCTTGGCAACATGAGCGTGCCATAATTGTGCGGACAACATTTAAACGAATACGGATCTTGGCCTGAATGCAAATAGAAATCACCTGGAAGGCAGAGTTTTTTTTCCGGAGTGTGCTTGTTGACACTCTGATTGACGCCCATCCCTACGCGGATGAAGTAGCTGTACCGTCAATCGAATCGTGACTTTTTGTTTAGGAACTCAGGCAGCTCTAGACGTGATGTCTACCCCGACAACTGAGAGAAAGGTGCCAGTGGCAGACTGATCGGAGGCAAGCTTCTGGTGCCAAACGAAGTCAATCTGACGATGCTGTAGATCCTCTTCTAAGAGTATCGTTTAGCTGGGTACAAAAAATCACACTGACTCTTTTAAGCGTGGGGCTACATTGCAACAGAGTTCTGTGACTCAAAGGGAGACGTTAAGAATGCCTTTCTTTGGAGTACGTAATGTACGAATTTTAGAATAGTGCAGATCACTTTTGAGGAGCATGGACCTGTCCACGCGAGGCAACGTTGTTGATTACGCTCAACAAGACGAGCTGCCAACACTATCCACGTTAGTGCACAAGTCAAATTGACATACAGCCTCCTAGCGGCGCCCTCTGGATAGCCATCACAACACCCGTTGTGTGGTGAACCATTGCATGCAGCGACGCCCTCTGCCCGAGGGCTTAAATAATGGACCTGACTTACCAGTCTGTGGGTTGTGCGTGAGGTTAACTTCCTCACCACTTAAAAAAGAAATAGTTCAGAAAGCCCCACATGGCTCCGATAAGGAGGGATCAACTGTTGACGACCGATGCAAACGTTTAAAGGCCAACGATTTTCGGTTTTGCACGTGGAATGTGAGGTTCCTTAACAAGCCACGTGAAGGCGAACAACTTGCGGAGACCCATGACTGCTACAAAGCGGACATTACCACCATCTAGGTACGATGGGAAGGGCCCAGCAAAAAAACGGTGAAGGACGGCGATATCTACTACAGCGACTGCTGTAGAGAGAAAAGGCAGCGCTTATTCGGATGCGGATTTGTTGTTCGAGTCAGAATTAAGAAAAAAGACTTGAGCTACGACACGGTCAGCGAACGCCTCATGACAATCCGAATCAAAGCTAATTCGGGAACATCAGCCTAATGTGCGCTCACTCCCCGACAGAGGAGAAAGATGACAATACCAAGGATGACTTGTACTATCTCCTACAAAGATCAAACGATCGATGCCCCAGCTACGACACCAAGAGCGTTTTAGGAGACTTCAACGCTCAGCTGGGAAAGCTGGGAAAGGAGGATATCTTTACTGGAGTCATCGCTAAACACTGCCTGCACGACAACACATCTGGAAACGGACTCAGTTTGTTGGACTTCGCCTCGCGGCGGAACCTCTTTGTGTCTAGCACGCGGTTCCCACACCTGAACATCCACAAAGGAACCTGACGAACCCCTGACCAATCCACCGTCAATCAGATTGATCATGTTTCGATTGACTTCAGGCACTCTCTCCAGTATTCTCGATGTCCGAACCTTCCTAGGTGCAAACATCGACCCGGATCATAACCTTGTTAAGGTAAGAACCCAGATATCGAGAGAGTAACAGAGTCTGGTTTAACGTGGAAAAGCTTCAATCGCAGCCTATCGCTAGGAACTTTGCCGACCGAGTCTCCCTGAAACTCGCTCAGAGTTCGACGCTTCTGGCACTAAGCATAGAAGAAGACTTGAAACGTTGTCAAGAAGCCATCAAAGAAGCTGCCACTGATGTGCTGGGTTTCACGTCACCACCCAGAAGGAACCCATGGTTTGACGACGAGTGCCGGGAAGCGCATGCAGCTAAGCAAGACGCCTATAAGGCGACGCTGCATCGAACAACGCGGGATGTTCGTAAGCTCTACGAACAGAGAAGAAGAGAATAGCACCGTCTTCTCAGAACGAAAAAGAAGGAGCATGAGAAGCGAGCGGCCGAGGAAATGGAAATGTGTTATAGCAGGAATGAAGTCCGAAAGTTTTACAGAAAAGTAAAACAGCTACCCAGAGGATACAAGCTTCGGACCGAAGCCTGCAGGGACCAAAATGGACAACTCGTAGTAAAGTAGCCGTCTGTGCTGAGAATCTGGAAGAATCATTTCTGCAGACTCCTTAACGGCGCTGACGACACCAACTTCGCTATTAGGCAGAATGTTCCACACAACTTGGACGATGATAGACAAGAATTCTGTCACCGCGGCTTAGACGTGGTGAAGATAGCAATATCCAAGCTGAAGTCGAACAAAGCTGCTTTAGCGGATGGACTTCAAGCAGAACCTGCCAGGAGATGACCTGGTTAAGCGCATGCACCAGCTCATCTATAAGATATGGTCGGAGGAAAGCATGCCCGATGAGTGGAATCTCAGCGTCGTTGACAATAAAGGAGACCCCTTTGTGTGCGCCAACTACCAAGGGATTAGTCTCCTGAACATCGCATACAAGATCCTCTCTGCCGAATTGTGTGAGCGTCTGAAACCGTTTGTCCATGACCTGATAGGTCCCTATCAGTGTGGTTTCAGACCTTGTAAGTCCACGATAGACCAAATCTTTACTCTACGGCAGATCCTAGAAAAGACCCAAGAAATGCAAATTAACACTCACCACCTATTCGTCGATTTCAAGGCCGCATGTGACAGTGTGCATAGAGACGAGGTATACAGTGAAATATCTAGTTTTGGCATTCTTACCAAACTCTTCAGATTATGAAGGATGACGATGGAGAACTCTCGCTGCTCCGTCAAGATCGGTAACGAACTCACCGAGATCGTCAATATCAAAAAAAGTTTTGAACGAGGCGACGCAATGTCATGTGACTTCTTTAACATCATCCTCGAGAAGATCGTGCGTAACTCACAAGTCAACACCAGAGACACGATCTTCCAGGAGTCAGTTCAATTGCTGGCTTAAGCTGATGACATTGACGTGGTTAGGTGAACACAGCGAGCCGTCAATAAGGCTTTTGTTGGCATTAAAGCAGGCAAAATGGGTCTAGTGGTAAAAGAGGGCAAACCGAAGAACCTGCTGTCATCAAGGAAGGACACAACATCGACGTCTCGGACAGATTGTCACATTAGGCAGCAGAGACGGTAGACTTCGTCTACCATGGGATCAACATTTGCACAAAAATCAAACGCAGAATTACTTTTGTCAATCGCTGTTTCTTTGGGCTAAACATGCAATCGGGGAATAGAGCCCCCCTTCGAAAAACTAAGCTGGCTTTGAATAGAAGCTCAATCATCACAGTCCTGCTTTCCTGCGCATAAATTTTTTTTTGTTTTTTTTTGGGTTGCGGTTGTTGGGTGTACTAATTTTCGGAAGATAGCAGCCAGCATGCACGATTCACAGTCCGAGACAATCACTGTTCCACACCCTGCACACTTCAGCCACTCACCCCGCGGATCTGGCGTTCGATATTAGTTCGGGAGTTGTTTAGCAATATAAGCCCCACTCTGAAGGAAAGCCCTTTCTGCTTCAGCCTGTCTTAGATTGGTGTGTGCTTCCACAATGAATGAGCATACCTTCTCGAGGGGATCACATTATCGGCGCTTGGTAGGTTTAACACGCGTCTCTCTTGGGCAAAGCGACTACCCTGAAAAACTGCGTGTTGTGCGTCCACCCCAGAGATTGGACATTGTGCGCATAGCGGCGAATTGTCGCGCCCAAACGTGTGTACATATTTTCGATAGCAGCCGTGTCCAGGAAGGAAATGTCTCGGAAATTCGGACGTATTAAAAGCGGATGAGGAAGCCCTTCGTCTTTTCGAGAGAAAAGTTTTGCCTGCGATTTTCGATCCAGCTTACGTTGATGGCATTTGAAGAAAAAAAGTCGACGACGAATTTTATGAGCTTTATGGCAGCATGCGCTTGGTCAAGAGTTTTTGAATACAACGCTTAAAACAGGTAGGTCAGGTATAGCGTATTGACACCACTGCTCCGGCCTGAAAAGTCTTCAAATCAGATAAGATGGCGCACACAAGTGGAGAAGGGCATCAGCCTATTTGTGCGCAACTGGAAGCAGCTGCCGAGAGATCGTGCGTCCTGGAAAGGCATGTTGCTTGAAGCCGGTTCATCCCGGACTATTGCGCCACACATAAGTGAAAAGGAAGTGGTCAGTGCTGGGCACCAGTTTCTTATAAAGTCTGCATTTCCTCTTTATCGATTCAACGTTTGCAATTTCAGCTTTTTCTATGGAAGCCAATGACAATCCCGACTAAGACTTAACAACACTTTGGATCAGGTTTTATCGGTCCAGGAAGATCTTAATATGCCACGGAATATACATGTCCTCCGCTGATTTTTCATTTTTAAAACAGACGTTGAATTTGACGATCCACGTCATGAAGTGTGTCCATTGGAAAGAGGATGTCTTTATCTGTAACGGGCTGTTCGGCCACTCAAGGCCGAAACTGAAGGCAAATGGTTACATATCGTGCCAACTGGAAGGACATGCTGGGTACGGAATAAGTCAACCCCGGACATCGGACCCGAACACAACCCGGTGGATAGCACCGATAACCTCAATGACAAGTGGATTTTGTAAGAAGATAAGTCTCGGCCCCATGTGCTTGCAGCGGTCAAGACCTACCAGGAAACGCAGAAATGGGAGATCTCGCCGTATTATTGCTTCTTGCGACTACTAGCTACGACTTCAAAAGAAGCAAAACGATTTAAGGGTCACCGGTTTGTGTCTTGGAAAGAGATCAAAGGGAGATAGACAGTAGACAAGTAGAAGATGGTGATACGTTTTTCACGATTTTCTGTAACTCTTCGGCTTGTGCTTTAACTCACTCACCGAAGGTCTCGTGTTCGATTCGCAAGCAAAACATTTTTCACAGCGCAAGTGAAACCGAAACAGTCTTTGCAAAGCCTTCCACATTTCATCACACGAAGCTGCTCTACCTTTGTAAACAAAATCAAAACTTCGTTCGAGGCAGTCGTTTCATTTTCTCCCGCCACTACGACTTCACTCAACTCTTCCGAAGTAACGACATCGTGCGTTGCACAATCAAACCGCAGAACACAACTTGACCCTCTCACTTCTAAAGAAACGGCAATCAAACCACACGCTGATCGACAGACCACAGCAATGCTAGCCGCCCCAGCTCGTTAATTACCCCTATCGGACACCGATAACGACTGACCGCCTCCGGTTATCTCACAATTAGGCCCGAGAGTAATGTCCTCTAATTGCGGGAGCGACTGTCCGGCTGCACTGCTTCGGAGTCCTAAATGAGTTGTTACATCCAAAGCCGTGAGCAGGGCACAACAGCCAACCGTCTGGTCGTCAAGCCATCCGGTCGCCGATCCCACTCTGAATATTCCGAACCCGTTCAACCTTATCAGCCGCTCCATAATTATTCTCCAAATGCCCAAGATAATGCTAATTAACCGACTTGAAGGCCAACACTCGCACACGGCGGCCGGGCGCAGGACAGACAATTGGGCACTCCGGGGAATTCTAGGAAGCACGGGCGAGACAAAGGAGATTGTGGCGAGAACACAGCAACAACGAGGGACCGCCGACAAACATGTGGAACATGAACTTTTAATTATCTTCAATAAGGTTCCTCGATTCCAGGCCGGGTCTGCTGGTAGCGTAGTGAGAAATTCGGAGGCGGCGGCAGCAACGAACCGGCGGCTTCCATAGAGAGAGAGGACTGACCATTGGCCGGCGCATAGGCGAGAGTCGAAGCCGGCACCGAGCAACAAGTGAGGCTAATTTGTCAGAACACGGGCGAGTGGCCGCGGGATGGCTGCCGGCGGCGCGGCACGTTGGATCTGATAAAGGCGCTGCTTAAATGAAAATTAAGTATGCACTGTCCGGTGACATGGTATCGAAGGAAAGTGTCATAAATTAATTCCGAGTGACATGCTCATTAGAGGGGCGCATGTTGGGCTGGAACTGTTCTTCCCAGTGCTGCTATGCTGTGGTGTCAATTAGTGTGTTACAGTTCTGGGAAGGCCCCGCCTGGGGTCAGAGGTGGTCATCGGAGGGCAATGTGAATTGTTGCGTGAACGAAGCTGAGACACGGAATTGCACTTACTAGCCGCCAGCGAGGGTGAAGGGATGGTTGAGGCCAACGAGGGTTCTTAACAACTTTGACCTGTGTGATTGCACGACTGGACGACAGTGAGTTGGGCAGCCGTGGGAAGAGAAAGGTCCTTTTGCGGAAAAGATGTTGTTCCCAAGTTTTAATTGCATTCACACTTCATTGAAGTAAACGCAGAAGAGTTTGGTTTCTAAGTGTTGACTCCCAGTCTCCCTTTATAGACTTTTGTTGATGTGAGTCTTTTATGACTTTTCGTGGCAAACTTAAGTCATTCGAGAAAATTGACAATTTTAAGCTCAAAATCTCTGTTCGAAAGTTGGTGTCAATTGTATCACAGGGAATATGAATTTAACTAACGATTAAGGAGAACCGGCCATGGCGTAGTGGGTTAAGTGCGAGTCTCACACGCCGAAGGGTCTAAGTTCGATTCTCGGCTGAACATCTCACATTTTTCACGGCAATACCTATTTCAAGCTGCTGACAACACACAAAGAGTAATAACTGTCTAACAGAGCTTGTCAAACTTCGCCGTTCGAAGTCGGCAAAAAACTGTAGGTCCCTTCTACTCGTGAGAGAACAGTAGCGCGCACAACACGAGCAGTTGATGAGCAAGCTAGGCTCTGATTTCAACAAACAAATTCGCATTCATTTCTGAAGTCTTGACTGGATAATTCCTTCTGAGCAATCTTATGACTGAAATCAATTGAATGCAAGTATTAAGGATTACCTTGCAGTCACGAAAGTCACTTTGGAGTCTTCAGCATTCACTTGAAGTCACCTGCATTCAATTGAATTCTTTGAGACTTCAAAAAATTTCGGTGCATTCCTTGGGACTTCAAAAATATTGGGTAAAGCCTTTTGACTTCAAACGATTTCGTTGAAGTCTTTTAAGTTTGAACATGCCTGAAAGGTTGATGCCTTCCAGTTTACATCGATAGGTGATGTGAGAATACACAAATAGTGGGCGGAGGGGAGTGTTCGAATGTGATGATGTTGAAAAGGTTTGGTGAGGGGGTGCTTTTTTTTACTCCCTTTATATATATTTTAGTGTACATAGACTACTAAGTATCGTGGGTAATGACCGAAAGAATAAGATCGCGAATAAAAGCTGCCGAGATGAGATTTCTTCGTGCTGAAGTTTCTCGCCGGGAAAGGGTGCGAATGACAGCGGTGCGTGGGAAACTTAATGCTGAGCAGCTACTTCACAGAACGGAAAGGACTATACTTCGATGGTTTGGCCATGTGGCGCGGATGTCCCCTTCTTCACGACTTCTGAGGCGTACCTTAAATACAGTTCCATCGTATAGGCGACCTCTTGGCAGACCCAGAACAAAGTGGTTGGACCAAGTCCATAAACTCGCCTGGTTACGCCTGAGCATTGCTTCTGACGAGATAGAGTCAATGGCAGAGGAGCGAGCGGCCTGGAGATCTCTCGTGCGTGCGTTGCCTTCGCAACCCCAGTAGTGGAACATGCTGGCAATTGAAAATGAATGAATAAAAAAATACAAGTGATAACAGCAGCAACAAAGGGAAATAAATGTAGTTATGCTCAAGCATGGTGCATCAAAAACGAAAACATCATAAATAATTGTTTTCTTCTCTCGAGGCCCACTGAGTAAACAAACAACAGGTGCAATTCTCTTAAGTTAAGTCATTACCAGTTGCTGAGTTGAGTCATTACCAGTTGCTTGGATTTTGTGGCGCGAAAGTGTTGTGTATTATTAGATTCAACTAAATTTGTGGTAAACAAGAATGGAAGTGGAAGGTGACTTTTCATCAGATGACTACGAGGCTGACCCCAATTTCTGCATTGAAACCGAAAATTAAAATCGTAAAAGATCCTTTACAGACGATAAACCTTCTGCTATTTTTAAAAAGCACAGAACCGAAACAACCCGCTCGGTCATCAAAATCAGTGGTAGTGAAACAGAAGCAAAATCTTCACAACAATTGGAAGAATCAGTGGTCATTTGGAATAAACTTCTTTTATCCAATAATTTTTTTTAAAATAATAAAGTAAGGCATCAGCCTTTCAGGCATGTTCAAACTTAAAAGACTTCAACGAAATCGTTTGAAGTCCCAAAGACTTCAACCAATATTTTTGAAGTCCCAAGGAATGCACCGAAATTTTTTGAAGTCTCAAAGAATTCAATTGAATGCAGGTGACTTCAAGTGAATGCTGAAGACTTCAAAGTGACTTCAGTGACTGCAAGGTAATTCCAAAGACTCGCATTCAATTGATTTCAGTCATAAGATTGCTCGGAAGTAATTATCCAGTCAAGACTTCAAAAATGAATGCTGATTTTAATTCTGAAGTCAGGGTCATCAAGTGAAGTCAATTGATCGAATCACAAATCATGAAATTCTTTTGCATAATCCAGGGATTGCAATACAAAAAATTGCTGTCTTTTACAACTCTGCCTCAGAAGAACTATCCTAGGCCTACATTTTTTTTATTTTTCACTTAATGGGTATGTCTGCATCATGGAAAGCTGTCATTTACCTATCTTTGCCAATGATGTGAAGCGTCTTGGGTCAATGCAATATACGCGTTAACCTCATCACTTGTGTAAGGAATTTGAATAATTTTATAAAAGCATAAATAAAAGCATGCTGGAGCATTAAGTGATAAACTCCATAAGCTGCACAGTGACATGCCCCTACGTCTTCATATTCAATGCTTAAGCCGGATATGGACACCACTGCCCCGGCCCTATGAGTCTTCGAATTTGCACTATTGTGACTACGCAACAGAGGACGGCCTGGATTGAGATGGCGCACCCAAGTGGAGAAGAGCCTGAACCAACTTGGAATGCGTGACTGGAGGTTACTGGCGAGAGATCGTGCTGGCTGGAGAGGCATAATGGTTGAGCCCCAGGTCCACCCCGGATTATAGCGCCACAATAATAAGAAGAAGATGAAGAGCATTAAATATTCGACAGTATGTAATTCTGAAAATGATTTTTAAGACTTTAAGGACAACTGAGCTGATAAGACTTCCATGGTGTTAAGTTCTGTTTAACCGAAAACCTCTTTTCGTAACAAAGTTGTGGACAGTTCATGAATGTGACTTTTTATGTTTGAAATTCTAATCTTCTCTTCAATGTATCAGAACCGCTCTTTCCTCTTCACCTTTTTTTGAAAACCACTGAATATGCCGGTAAATTCTAAACTCTAAACTCGAGTTGCTGACAACACTCAAAGAGTAATAACTGTCTAAGAAAGCTTCTTAAACTTTGCCGTTTGGAGTCAGCAAAAAACTGTAGGTCCCTTCTCCTCGTGAGAGTACAGTAGCGCGCACAACACGAGTAATTGATGAGCAAGCTAGGCTCTGGTCCCCCTTTGGACTGTAGCGCCAAACAATTATTACTAAGTTCTAAACGTTGTAAGACTACTTGTCATCATTAGATTTGCTACCAAAAGACTCCCTCGGCTTCAATTTAATCCAATCTTCTTCTTCTTCTTCTTATGGCTCTACAGTCGGTGGTGGACCCTGGCTTCACTTGTGTACTTGTGTACGCCATTTTAGCTTAGGCCGTCCTCTGTTACCTTGTCCCAATGGTTCTGATTCAAAGACTTTTCGGCCCGGAGAAGTGGTATACATACGCTCTACATGGCCTGTGTGCCACATCCTAAATTGGTATCTGTTCCGAAAAGAGAATCACCTTTCAACACAAGAGAAGACGGCACTCAAGCTTTTGACATATTGATCTGTCATTGAAAATGTGTTTTCTTGTATTTTTTAACTTTGTTTTTTTTTTTTTTTTGGTAAAGTTCCACGCATGTAAAAAGATCTGTCATCCCTAAAAAAATGAATTTTTTATTAAACAGTATCCCTTTAGCTTGTTAAAGTCCTTATAGTTAACACATGCTTAAAGGAAAGGGTGCTCAAATTACTCAGTAATGTGCAGGAGAAGGGTTACTGCCAATTCAACTCCTCGTTTCGTCTTTCTTATTTCCTTTCTTATTTCCTTTCTCCTTTTCTTTGTCATTTCTTGAGCTATGTTACATAAGTTAGTTTCGAATAGTTTTTTGTATTGACATCAAAATGAAACTTTGACTGTAATGAAGCCTTTGCTTCTTTGGGTATTCGGTCATCGGTGTGCGAAAAGTTTCAGTGAGAAATTGTGGTCAGATATATGTTTAAATTCTTTGACAATTTGAAAGGCTGGATTGAAAATAAATCGAAGTAAACAAGGTATGCAGGATTTATTTACCAATGTTATTGTTTTTCGATCTGGCGATGCCACATGGAGTTCCATATGTCAGTCATATTCTATTCTCGTTACGCTTCCATCTTGAAAAGTTTTTCTTTCGCGTTATTTTGGAAAAACAAAAAATGTTTTTAGTTCACAAACAAAAAGGTATTAATTCGTTGAGTTTTCCAAAGATTTTGCAAACAAAACTAATTACAAGCGTCGTAGGTTATGTCAAGGCCTTTCAAATGATGTATAGTATGAGCTCTGTAGCGCTTTGTACATAGCCGGAAAATTCCACTAGAGTCCGTCATATTCACACAAACTTAGCTTTTTCAGTGTCTACTCGCAGTGATTGAACTTGCAAGGACATATACTTTTTTCCGACTTCGAACAGTTAGAAGAACCGTACCGAACTAAGTAATTTTTTAAAGATGAGGTTCTGTAAAACAATGTGAGTGAGGTCCAGTCCCGAAATCGAAACTTGGACCTTAGACATGTGCGTAAGCTCCATTGCCTTCTATGTCATATATGTAAATTGACAACGTACCTGGTACAATGCAGAACAGTTTAAATCAATGAAAACGTAAGAATGTATTAGCCTCAAAAATTCCTATTAAACTTATTTAACACAAGCGTCAAGTCAGATGGTGTACGATTCAGCCACTGGAATGAAAATTCAGCTTACAAACCTCAAGGAGCCTAACATTCAACCTAGTTCTCAAATTTTACTGTGCCGAGTCGGCTATAATCTGCAGACTCTTCTGCTCGTAAGGAGTGATGACTAGAAATCATTAAAAAACGACCATTTGGGGAACATTATTTTATCTAGATTCATGTAGAGATCTTCAAATATTTTTAAACCTTTTGAGAGTACATAAATTAGGCATTCATGTGCTGGCACTATTGTCTGTGGTGAACCTGGGGCTCCCACAACTACTGCTCATCAAGTTGATTAAGGTTCTGCTCCTGCCATCCTAGCAGCCAACGCTCCTTGTAGTGTTAATCTTAAGCGTACTTAATCAGGCGCATGCCTTCAGCTCTCTCGTCTAGGAGTTATTTACTCAAGTTGATTTCTTCGAGAGAGGTCTCCACTGGCTAAAGTCTTGAGGCCTAAAGCGAGCTGGTCTGTGTCGATACAAATATTATTGACAATTCTTGTTTGGATGTCGAGACAGATGTGGGATTTGGTTTTACGTGATCACCTGCCTTTACGGCTTATATCAAAGAGTCCATTTTCCCAAGAGTCGTAAGTAACGTAGACTAGGCGCCTTAGTTACCCAAGTACCAAACTGAGATCATGCTTGAGGGGCAATCACTCCACCTTGGTTTGATGCGAAGCCTTTCTAAAACCTCTTCCGCTCTCTGGGTCGCAGTGCCCGGTTTATATTGCACACAAGGAAGACACACACACTGAGAAGGGATAGTCCCCTAACCGCCTTGCCGAGTTCTGGGTGAACAACCAACTAAACAAGTCAGCATAGTATAATAGTGTCGACTCTACCCGCGATGTTAGATGGTAAACCACAGCCACCACGATACTCCCAAAAGGGGACCTACCGCACGGTCAGGCTGGAACCGAAGTTCCAGGGGCTCCTGACCTCCCGTGGCACCAGAATATAGCCTTTGACCAAGCTGTCACTACCAGTCAGGTTCCCTCAAAGCCTGGGTCTGTTAGTCGCCATCCCGCCACAGATGGTCTTTTCTCCATCAGTGTTTCCGTTGTCACTATAAATAGTGATACGGATGTGATTTTGAACCATTTGATTCATAATTCCAATCACATCATCTAAAGGGATGTCAAGACAGATAAACGTGGGCTGGTGCGCTTTATAGAGCCATGATTAATTTCTCTTCCGTTCACCAATTAAACAAGCACGGAACGTTTGGTATCTGCATGATTTCAAGTGAAGGATCCATGACTTTACCATTAAGTTCTTGCGGCTTAATACAGCTTGATAGCCGCAAGAACTAGTGTACTCCGATAAGCCCGAAACATTTGATAAGTTGGACGCTGATGAACGGCCGTTGCAGTTAGATATCATATATTGCACTTAAATTTTAATGCCACACAATTATTTTTTGGATAAAGTAAACTTAATGAAAATTAAAGACAACTTCCTTACTTAACTTTATTTCAAAGTTCTATACCTCTAAGAAAACAACCTACATAAATTTACGTCGTTCATTGCCTAACAAACTTGGACTCCTTCCCTTTGGAAAATACTTCTGCGACTGCTTACTGGGTTAGACCAGTTGTGTCATTCTTATTCGCATATGCTACCAACTGCATGGAGTAAATGCTACCAACTGCACGCCTCTTGCGTTCGAGAGTGAGTCTTGCATTATTTTCCCAGGAATGAAGTGGAATGATAGCACGCTCCCTTGTAGCTCACTAAATCATGTTCCACATTGAAGGTCTCGGTGAGTTTGTTAACGACTTTTAGGAGTAGCAATCGTTTTCCATCGGCACAAACTTACTCCTTTGGCTGGAATGTCTAAATTTGACATAAAGGAAGCCGGTCGACTTGCTGTCACATGTGGCCTTGATATCGACGAATTAACGCTAGGAGTGGGTGTGAAGTCGTACAAGTTACAAGGTTTTGCAGGTTTAGAAATCAAAAAAACAAATTAGAGGGAATCTGAAGAATGCGGTGTGCAGAAGAAGCCACCGGTAACGGCGGAGGTGAGAATTGGTGATTTGCCTTGATGGATGAGCAGTTTCTCCACTTAGCAAATTAGGCTTCGAATACGCCCAATAATTTGGAGCTGAAAGTTGCTGTGAATTCCAAAATTTTAGGGCCACAAGTTTTTCTTATAAAACCAATCGCCTTCTTCGGAGTACATTTTGAGGATGAAGCCAGCTCTTTCTGACCTTTACACTAGAAGATCGCTGTTTTGTACGTCGTTCGAGACAAATGGATGCAGCTTTAAGAAGCGCTTAAGCACCATGAAATGCTGCGTCCGTGGACTCGGTTGCCCTAATTGAAACGAGAGCTTTCTGGTACCCAAAACGAATTCACGCGGGTTATGACTAGTGAGGTGTCAGCTGTCACTCGCATCTGCAATCGCGATCCACCAGCAAAAGACTCTCCACTTTGGTCACCTTATCCTTCATGAAAGCAATTTTCGAGACATCAGAATATAACGCGGAGACCCCAGCGGCAGTTTTGAAGCTCCTGTTCCCTCCGTCCAGTTCCAAAACACCGAAAAAGTCACTCTAATGCTACCTAAACGACTGCTCTCCATCGCACGGTCACGTCAAAAAAATAAATTGTCCCTCTTAGCGCACATCCATTGCCAAGGTTATCGTGGATCATCTGCTCACCGCAGTCGCCGTGGACCGCTGATTAATACCAAAACTCCGCCGCTACCAAGTGATTAATTGCCGCAATCAATTTCACTTTTATACCCCATTACCGGGCGGTTTATAGCCTCTGCCTTATCTCGAAGTACTCCTCCGTCCACCTTAAGAACGAACGAAAGGGATAGTCCCAGCACAGAGCTCTTATCGTTTACAACCTCCTCTATTTGACCCTTCTCGGAAATTTTGAAAACGATTATTGCCTCCTGGCAGGCGGGATGATTTGTTCGGCCACTCCCACGCACTCCCGTGTCATCCGAACAAGACAAAGGAGATACGAAGTGTGCGCACAGTTCCACTCGACAGGTTCGGGGTTCTTCAATACGAACACGGTCCCCTGTGAGAACTTTCCGGTTTATAATTTAAAATTTATAAACCTCCCCCCTTGACAGGCCTAAGCTGCGGACAAAACAACCGATTCCCCAATAATAGACTTCCTTTCCTTTCTGTGGGCCTCTTCGGTGCGTCCATTCAGGCGGGAACCACAAACAATGGGAAGATGTTTCAGGAGACGAGGAAAACAATCTTCGGCTCACAATAGGGCGGACAGGCGGCGCGCTCGGCACACAAAAGCGGCGGCGTCGGGAGAGATGCTCGATCTCGATGAGCAACCCGAAAATCCGCTTCTAATTGAGAGGATTCGTTGTGAAGGGTCATTGAGGAGGGTTCCTGGAATTCGACGGAAACCAGTTTCACTGCCGGTGGACGTCGGGTCGATAGATCAATGGATGGATGGTTGTGACGTCGCGCCGTTGCTGCTGCAATATGCCGCTAACACCTTTCACCGACACAGGTGCAGACGTGTGCGAAGGTGCGATTTGCGGCAACAGGTAGCCAACGACTGCTGGTCTTTTCGACTGGCTACTCGGGTCAGTGGGTCGGGTGACTGCTGCCGGGAAAGTCACTCTAGTCGCTGCAGCCCCTTCAGACCTCGAGTATCTCTTTAAATTGCACACGAAGGTGTGAGGTGCTGTCGCTCGATGCCAACGGACCGCTACTGCGGCTTCAGATAGGTGGGGTCTCTCATCACTTTCACTGGACCTCTTCGAATCCCCGAATGTAATCGCAGTGTTTACACTTTCTTTAGACTTTGTTTACAAACAATCACCGCCGCCGCACAAGTGCAGCAACATCGCGGAGCGCTATATCTCGGCTGGAATAACACGATCAGCTGGAGGTATGCGCTGCTGCAGAGCTGCCGCTCTGCGCCGATGCGATGAATGTCAGTTTGTTTACATGACTATGTCCGCAGACCGCCGCTGAGTTGCTGCAACAACAGTCGCAGTTGGCGACGCGGCGCGCCTTGCAGTGCACTTCCACTGGAAGTTCCATTGATCTACTATTTGTGTTGGTGTCCGAGGTTTGTTTACATTTTGAAGAACTCGTTTGTCCATTAACGACCTGGGAAACGACTCAAACTGGATTTGAAAACGGGCTGAGTGACGGCTGGAGAGAGACGAGTTGCTGCGGCAACTTGGAATGAGTTGGAGTTGAGTGTGGAGGGTTGACCACTTTGGGTTTTCTATGAGTTTTGTTGCTTGGAAGGTAGGCGAGATTTTCGGGTTTAAGTTCTGCTTGAAAAAAAAAATTTGCTAAAAGAAATTTAGACGTAGACTCAGATTGAGAGACGTGGACTATAAAGGAGGCAAGTTGAGAATGCTGAGAAAACGGATAAAGGGCTGAGCCTTACGCATAGCGAAATCTTCTGCAGAAGTTATGTTTATGTAGGCCTGGAGGCGGTAAGTCTAGAGGTCTGTACTTCAGTAGCGACTCACAGTTCATAGGGGTGATTGGTAAGACAGAGAGAGTCAAGAAATGAGCTTGTGGGAGCCACGGGTACATTTGGATTTGTTTGTCTTGTCTACTTAGTGAGTTTTGGACTGGATTTAAAAGGATTGGAAGGAATATCGCCTCCGAACATTTGCTGTTTGTATTGTACGTTTTATTCATTTTAAAAAGATGGCGCTACCTGCAAGCTGTGGCTGTTCTTGGAAGCGATTACCTACCTTATTGGAAAGGTGTGACATTTGTCAGCAATAATCAGTGTGTATCAGCATCTGCTTTAGGCAACATAATTGGCTTTACGAATATATCCCGACTTGTCTTAATTTAACAGCATTTGTGGAAAGTTTAAGTTTTCTTTTTTGAATTGGAAGAAAAGTGCAGTTGAAGCCCGTCGAGTGCTTGTAAAAATTCATAGTAAATCTGCTAGTGATTATATTATCGATGATAGAGAGTGCTTTAACCGATCGAAAAAGGATTACAAGTTCAAGTTGCTCTAGTTCACAAGTTCCTTCATTGCTTTCTTAAACAATTCCTAATGACTTCAAACTGATTGCTGCACGTTATGAGCTATATTACCAGGTGTCAGTAGACCTTGCATGTGACAGACAGATATGATAACAAACGAGAATAAGTAAAATTACCATTCTCGTTCTTTCTGTTAGGCTTCACTAGGCGTATGCTGGGAAACTTACTACTGCAGCAGTTAGCTTCGGTCATTTCCAGTTACCCCATTCTTCTTCTTCTTTGTGTGGCACTACACAAGACTTGAGCATCAACAAAGACGCTTCTCTAACCAGCAAATTTTATCACCAGCTGCCTTCAGTTGTTCACTTCAACTTGGTTGAAGTCGCAGTACGGCGCATAGTGATGCCCTTGTATGCGGAACACGGAAATAAATCTGTAACTTTTGAACCCGTTCACCGATCTTGATCAAATTTGGAATATATTACCAGTGCCATAAGATCCTCCTGTTTTAAAAAGTGGCTGATAAGGATAAAGGTTAAGGAAGTAATCTTAAACGAACGGAACGAACTCGACCCATTTTTGAAGCGGATGGTAACTGGCGACGAAAAATGGATCACATACGACAATATCAAGCGAAAACGGTCGTGTTTGAAGGCCAGTGAATCGTCCCAAATAGTGGCCAAGCCGGGATTGACGGCCGGCAAGGTATTGCTGTGTGTTTGGTTGGATTGGAAGGGAATCATCCACTATGAGCTGCTCCCATATGGTCAGACGTATAATTCTATCATCTACTGTGAACAACTGGACCCTTGAAGCAGCCGATCGACCAGAAGCATTCAGAATTGGCCAACAGAAAGGGTGTAGTGTTCCACCAAAACAACGTCAGACCACACACTTCGTTGATGACTCGTCAGAAGCTACTGGAGGAGTTCGAATGGGAGGTTTTATCGCATCCACCATATAGCCCGGACATAGCGCTAAGTGATTACTGCCTGTTCTTGTCCATGGCGAACGCCCTTGGTGGTGTGAAGTTGAACTCAAAAGAGGCTTGTGAAAAGTGGCTGTCCGAGTTCTTCGCAAGTAAGGAGGGGGGCTTCTACGAGGGGGGTATTATGAAGTTGCCGTCTAGATGGAAATAGATTATCTAACAAAGCGGCGCATATTTGAACTAAATTCGATCACTGTAACACTTTTTATGAAGCAATGAATGAAGAGCAAAAAATCGGAACTCTTTGAGTGTTGTTAGCAGCTCGAAAGAGGTGGTGCCGTGAAAAATTCGAAAAATTGGTGTTGAGCTGGGAGTCAAACCTACACCATTCAGTGTGTGAGCGTCGGACTCTACCTATTACGCAACGGCTGCTAAATGCAGCCATACAAAAGCCAACTACTCAGAGAACATTGTGGTGTGTATGAAAATATGATTTTCTGACAAGATAAGCGAGTGCACCCAAGTGCCTGAAGTTGGTGCCATGTTGTGAAATGCAGCAAACTCCAGCAATAAATGTGTGTATATCAACCGATGGCCGACTGGCACTCATTGCATGACTTGGGGTCTAACAGCCTTAGTCAGATGTTAATTGCTAATCGATTGTGAGTGGAAAATCTTCAAAGAACTGTGGCAAAGACATCATCACGAGTAGCTTATGCCGCAGTCGACTTTTATTCGTGTAAACATGGTTTGACTTTTTTTTATTTTTTCGGAACCCGCAATGTCATGTCAATTATCGGTTAACAAGCCAAATACTTAGGTCCGCTAATATTTAAATATGTGAACTTCAATGCAAAATCATCAGTAAGGTATTAAAAAATATTTAGCACCCGTTTAATTCATTTTCAAAAGATGGCGCCACCTGCATGCTGTGGCTGTTCTTGGAAGCGTTTCCCTATTTCATTGGAAAGGTGTGACATTTGTCAGGAATAACAAGTGTGTATCAGCTTCTGTTTTAGCACCATAATTGGCTTTACGAAAATATCCCAATTTTTCTTACATGAACAGCATTTCTGGGAAGTTTTAGTTTTTTTTTTTGGATGAAAAGTGCAACTGAAGCATATCAAAGGCTTAAAGCAATTCATGGTGAATCTGCTCTGACCGATAAATGCTGATTGAAGAATCGAAAAAAAATGTTTGAAGACAAGGAATTGGAGAGTATACTGGATCAACATGGCCGCCCTGGCGTAGTGGGTAGAGTGCGACACTTACATGTTGAATGTCTAGGTTCAATTGCCGGCTGAATACCTCGAATTACACTCAAAAAGTAATAACTGTTTAAGAAAGCTTCTCAAATTTCGCCCTTCGGAGTCGTCAAAAAAACTAAAGGAACCTTCTACCCGTGAGAGAACAATAGCGCGCACAGCACGAGAAGTTGATGACCAAGCTAGGCCTTGGTGCCCCTGTGGACTTTAGAACCACCTTAATATTATTATTATTAGAACTTCTGCGCCAAGCGCGAAATGAATTCGCAGAATAGTTGGGAGTTACTCTGCAAACAAATTTGGAAGCAAGGCGATAAGGTGCCGCACGAGTTAAAACCAATATATTTCGGCTATTTTCCTCTTTGGAATTGCTCGTGAAGGACCGCAAAGGAGGGGATTTTTGCACCGAATCGTGACTGGAGATTAAAAGTGCATATACTACGATAACCCAAGAGGAGCAAATATTGAAGCCTGAAGAATCCTTTCCGTCATAGTACACATCAACGCCAGAGAAATAGTCTTTCTTTGTTTGTGGTAAAACCAGATGGGTATGGTGTACTATGAGCTACTGAAAACAGGCGAAACCATTGTTGGGAAACATTGTCGACTACAACTATTCCTCTGAGCCGTGCATTGCATTGAGAAACGGTCAGAAACTAACAGCTTTTTTTGGAACATGATAACGCATATCTTCCTGTGCCTCCAGCGGTCAAAAACCTGTGCCTCCAGCGGCCAAAGCACTGAAATGGAAGGTCATATCCCACGCGTCGTATTTTTCACCCTTTTGTGCCTTTCGACTACTGGGTTTTTCGACACATGCATGCCACCGGTTCGGTTGTTTTGAAGAAATCAAAGAGAGGACTCATATCTTAGAAGTGTTATTCGAAAATTAGCAGGGAGGTGGGAAAAAGTGTCGGTATATGTTACACTTTTTTTTCAAGAACATATTTTTAACGCAAAAATTTGTACTCTCAAAACGATGCCTTAGTAGAATTCCTTCTGTTTAAATTATAGCATGCCAAGCCACAAGACAACCGAAAAAAAATATGAATGCTGCACAAACGCATCAAACGCACGTCGCCTAAACTTTCCTCAAAGTTCTATCGCCAAGTGTAACCCCTTCTCTAACATATACTCAAAGTTGCTTCCCATTAAACTCAATGCGTATCTATTCCGCTCCATGCACAGCATGGGACACCCACTTGTTGCTCCATCACCCACTCACTCAATACCTCGCCGTCAACATGTTGCCAACAAACAGATCACACTCCACTCAAACTTCCAGCAATACGTCCCGGTCACAGTCAAATCCAACAGCAAACTCTCGCGCATCTCTACCTGCTGCAACCACTCGAACCGCTTCAGTTGTTCGCTACACGCCGGTCCGATAGTGAGTTTGTACGCACGTTCTACACATTTTCCACGCAAGTCGTATTCTCAATCAAAAAGATACGTCCGATTCTCAGCCAGAGCGCCGTCCGAGTTCGAGTTACAGTTGTTTGTATTGCCGTTCGGGTTGTTTTTAAACATTTCGTCATCAATTAGAGAAATCGTCTGGCCGTCGTCGTGCTCCACCTGACAGTGTTTGTGTTCTCCTTGTGGTGCTTCTTCCATCATAGTTTGTAATTTCGTTTTTCTTCTGCTTATCTTCTGTTTCACTTTCTCCCTCCGATCGTCGGGTCCGATTGAGTTTGGATTCAAATAAACAATGAAACGCCGAAATTGGAAATAATCGCAGATTTGCGGAGCAAAATCGGGACAAACGTCAAGTTGAGATACGCGCTGGTGGGCGGCAGTGCTGTGCATGTGCTGGTCACGTCCGAATGATTAGTAGCGACTGGCCGACGAACTGTCTACGAACGAGTGCAATAACGTGAACGCAACGCTTGCATAGAAATTCCAACGGATCGCCGCATTTGCGCTTGTGCGTGTTGTTTTGGCCGTTTTGCGGCCGCAATTGAGGACTGTCAACGGTATTTCTGTGAGGAGTTTATTTTTGAATTTTGTGCCGACGTGCTTCACCCCGAAGATGGCGTTTTCCTGAATCGGGGTCTCTGTGCCAAAACAATGTGAAGCTGAGCACTTTGTTGAGGAGTTTGCGTTTCCCAGTAGCTTGTCGATTCTCAAGGCAACGTATTGCTTTTTCATTTGACGGGAGTTTGTTTTTGAACTTTTGGAACTTGGGAGAAGTTTGTTTTGTGGGTTTTAATCAAGAGTGTGTGCAGGTAACTTGTGACTTTTTGATGAATGTCTCGTTGAAATGATTTCTGCTTTCTGCCGTCGAGGATTTTTAAACTTGTTGACAGTCAGAGAGAAAATAATTCTCGGTCCTTAAATCAAGAATAAGAGGCGCGTCCTAAGTGCAAGGAAAAAAAGCGCTTTGGGTGGTTTGGCCTGTTTACAGCGTGACATCGGTTTTGAATATTTAAAAACAGTAGCAAAACCTTAAGAAAAATTATTTCAATGTTACTAAATTTTCCATTTGGAAATGGTGGTCGCCGTGGTGTAGTGGGTAGAGTGCGACTCTCACACGCCGAAGGGTCTAGGTTCGATTCCCAGCTCAACACCAATTTTTCGAATTTTTCACGGCACCACCTCTTTCGAGATGCAGTTCAGCAGACTTTTGGAAGATTGTGCTTTTGGTGTTGTCAATAATTATATTAAAGAAGTCACATGGCACTTGACCGCCGTGGCGTAGTGGTTAGAGTGCGACGCTCACACGCCGAAGGGTCTAGGTTCCATTCCTGGCTGAACACCTCGAGTTTTCCACGGCACCACCTCTTTCGAGCAGCTGACAACACTCAAAGAGTAAGAACTGTCTAAGAAAGCTTCTCAATTTTCGCCGTTCGGAGTCGGCAAAAAACTGTACGTCCCTTCTCCTCGTGAGAGAACAGTAGCGCGCACAACACGAGTAGTTGATGAGCAAGCTAGGCCTTTGTCCCCCTTTGGACTGTGGCGTTAACTATTATTATAAAAATTTCCATTTTTGAAAGAGTTTTTCAAAATATTTATTTAATTTCGAACGTCTACTTTGTTACCTTTAAAGTAATCCAGCTGCTCGGTTAGAAGGTTTAACAGGTTGGTACGTGATGTGGGTAAAGTTTAAAGGGACGTTCCATTGTCCATTGAGGATTTGCTTGTTTGTCTTAAACTGCTGTGACAAAAGACTCCAGGAGACTTCAAGATCCAGTCATTTTCATAGTTTTTCCTTATGCAAGATATACAGTTGGTGAAGTTCGTGCATAATTTGGAGTCATAATTTCTGACACTTGTACTCGTGAGAGGCGCGAACAACTAAACTAGGACATGGTCCCCCTGTGGACTGTAACGCCACCCAATTATATATATATATTATATACTTCCTCAGCAACACCAAGTATGAATTCAATCCCGACAGGAACTGAATTCAACTTGGTTCGGTGAGGAGGGTACTCAACTATCAATCAGGAAATAGTGGCATTTCGACTTTTTCTGTGCAAAAAAATTCTTCATTGTCATTCAACACAAAAATTCTGCTACTGTTCAAAATGGCAGATTTTGAGCGGTTGCTGATTTCCATAATTTGTGTTCATGGACATCCTGCAACCTATTCTTTAAGGCAAACCGAAAACAAGCGAAAAAGTGTCTAAAGTTCATTCTGACGTCCAGGAGGCCACCAGTGGTTGAAGAACGAATTCAAGCTAAAAATCGAGATTTTACCTTATGCCTGCATCTCCTATGCCGAACCCAGAAAATCATGAAATCACTTAAATATACAGGCGTTGCTATTCTTTTGGGATACAAAATGAAGGACTCTACAACCTTCCTATCTGTATTTTTGCTTCACTACGCTCATAGTTGTCTAGAAAGTGTTGTTATTGCCTTTTCTTTATTGGAGCCGCAGTCTTCCCTTAATTCCCGAAATTTTTGAATGCCAGATCAAGATCTGCCCCAGACGCAAAGTGAACTCGCAAAATCGTTGGGAGCGACTCCACATACAAATTCCTTTCGATTAAAGAAATTTGAAACCAAGAAAATTATGTGCTCAACTTGGCCGTGTTGTTTAAGCTATTTCGTTACGCTTATTGTTGTTTACCGAGTGTAGTCCTAGCCTCCCCTTGAAGGATGGCAGTCTTCATTTTATAATAATAATAATCAGGTGGCTCTACAGTCCGCAGGGGGACCAGGATCTAGCTTCCTTATCAACTACTCGTGTTGTGCGCGCTTGTGTTCTCTCATGAGTAGAAGGAACCTTTTCTGCCGACTCGTTACGACGAAGCTTGAGAAGCTTCCTTAGATAGCTGCTACCCTTTGAGAGTTGTCAGCAGCTCGAAAGAGGTGGTGCTGTGAAAAAATTCTTAGTGTTGAGCCGGGAATCGAACCTGGACCTTCGGCGTGTGAGTGTCGCACTGTACCCACTACGCCACAGCCGCCACGGCAGTCTTCATTTACGAATGTTTTGCATGCCCTTTTCGATAAACTGAATGTGATCTCGGAATCCTTTGCATCTGCTGACTCTAAATCACTTAGAGGCAAATTGGCTTTCATTTCACTATTCCATTTCCCACAGGAGGAATCTCATTCTCCGCCACAGCACGAGACCCTTTTCTCTTTACTTCCGAACAGAACATGAATTACTTTGAAGGCATTGATAGTTCTTGTGAGTCCTGACGTCGTTTCAACGCTGCTTTAAGCCCTCATCCTGAGGTAACATTCTCCAAAATAAAGTTTTCTGAGTACCTTGCCCTTGCATCATTACCAATTGAAAGGGGCCATGATATCTTCAAGGTGTCCCCTAACTCTGGTAACATTGGTGTTATTTGACAGTCCACCAGTTCTTACAGAATTTTTGTCAATTCAATTTTTGGAGACATGACATGTCCTAAGGGTTCTACTTATACTTCATTTAGTTCCTTTAGACAAATTATCGTTCACGTTGCTACCTATCCCCGTCTTTTCCACTTAATCTGCTGAGAAGCATATAAGTACCTGTTTTCCGCCAAAAATCCTTCACAGACCTAAGTGCAACATCTTCAGCTCAGTGCAACCAACTTACAAAACCGAATAAATAAAAAAAAAATTCAAAATGCCTTCTCCCGCCTCAGAACAAACATTCCTTGAGCAAATCAAACGCTTGCAGTTGCCATGAAACTGTATAAATAAGCTTACTATCTCTCCACCACCTTATCGCCCTGAGATAACTTACTTTTCGTCACGATAAAGTGCGCCGAAGGTGTGACTTCATTCCCAGAAGTAGTCCTCTGCTGTCTGTTCCCACAAGAAACCCAGTGCGTTCCTCAGATCAACTGACACGACATGCTTAAGCCACAAAGCCGCAACGCACTTACACATAATTACTTCCGCCCCATAAATCCCCGGGAGGATTTCGAAATCGCTATGCGAAGTTCAAAGCCAAATTTGGTCCGAGAGACCGAACGCCTCAAGTTCTGCTCTCGCTCCGTGAGTTCCGCCGTGATCAGAGGATTTGTTGCATCGTCGATGACGATGATCGATTCCTTGTATCGCGCACAGCAGAACAAACTTGTAAGCGATACGATCATGCTCCAGCATCGATCGATGTTGATCGTTGACTGTCTATCGTTCGTCATCGCCGGCGTACACGCATTCGTTGTCTTTGTTGCCGCGCAGGTTATGTCCATCAGGAGATCCTCATTGCACAGGCATAACTTGTTTCGACTTTGTTACCGATTTTGCTACAAATACCGTTTGTCGTTCTACTTGTTTTCAGTGTTTGAGTCCAAACTCACACGATCCGATCGATCGGCCGTCGTCGTCGCAACGTCTTGCTCGCAGCCCGGTTCTGCGTTGTTTACGTTCCGTTCGCCTTGTTCTTCGCTTCACTCATTTCATTTTTACTCTTGCAGATACTCGCATCTAGACGTGCCTGTGACTTATTTTTTCGCAACATATTGAGACCGATATCGCGTGACGTAACAGTGTTTGTGTGTGTGTCAAAAATAAAAACAGGAAATCAAAATAAAGTGCCTTTCCGTGGATTAAAAACGAATTTCAGCGCCCTCTGGATTTTGGATCACCCGCCAACTGAGCGAATCTTGGTGAGTATCTGGTGTTGTGTACTCGACTCATTATCAAATTACGCGCCACCCTGCAGTGTCACCATCACGCTATTTGAACAGTTAATTCGTTGAAAAATATACAGGCCTTATCTGGGGATTTATGGCAAACGATAGACGCCTTGGGTGTGCGCGTCAGTGTCGCTGGAATTTGGTTGAATTCGTGTCGGGATGTGTTCACAAGTCAGAATTCTGTTTGAATTGAATTTGTAATGTAATTGCCGCTGATGGGTGTTATTGTCTGGCGCCTGCTTTGCCAGTGACAAACTTGTTTATCAGCGGCTATTGTTGGGCGGGCGTCGCAGATACATACTTTCGAGGGAGTATCGCGTCTTATCAGCGCAATTGAGGAATGATTGGGGCAATGAAGTGATGTGATTCATTTTCAACATTAATAGAATTTAATTTGTTGCGGTCAGGCACCCTTTACACTGATAAGAGGGTGCAGGAGGAAATGAGTGCTTCTCAAGGATGATCCGAGGAACTAGTAAGGCACGCACTTTGTTAGAGCATGCCAAGGCAGTGGCCTTGAGACGCGAGTCACTGGCAAAGCACAGACGATCAGATCATTTAGACAGTCTCGCACGTGTCTGACATAGTCATGAATTGCAAACGAAAACAGGGTCATAAATTAAAAGAGAAAAAAAAAACATTTTTTGCGGGCTTCATTTGAAGTCTCCGACTGCGTTGTTGAGGGCACAGTGGGGGCCCGAAAGTGTGTTCTACTTTTCGAAGGTTAAATTTCGCGTGAATACTCTGCAAAAGGTGAATAGGTTTAAATTAAAAAAGATGAATGCTCTGCTTTGTGCTGATTTATTGTGGAGTTGGGTTCATATTTTAAGCTCACTTCAAGAACAGAGACAAACTCGAGTTATGAATTGCTTATTTAAGGTTTTGTTTGCAAAATATAAAACGTTTATAGTCTCTGTAGTCAGACATATCGTTGGTCCGACCAACTGTTCACCTTGTCGAGTCTGTCACCATCTTCACGCTAATAGATACGTTTAAATTAATTTTACAGAAGAGCAGAATTTGGCTCCTAGTTGGGCTCATTAGTTCATATTTTTGTATCAATATTTATTCGTAAATTTCGGTTGAGTGTAGGAATTTGAACTTATTTCCGTTTAACCACCGAAAAACGAATTCGGATCAACGAAAATTGTAGGACTAAATAAAGAACGATCTCTGTAATTTTTTAATTTTTCTCTTGGCGAAAAAAGTATGGCTTGTTTTTCTGACCCTCCGAATCGTTTTGCATCCGCCGTAAACGCCAGTAGTCGGTTGAAGCTAGGTCTGGAGAATACGGTGGGTGCGGTAAAACTTGTCAGTTTAGAATTTCTAGCTTCAACTATAATCAAAACATGAACTTTGCTGTGTGGATGTTTTTCTTTGGTGTTGATGATGAAACCACAACGCTTTGCATGGTATTTTGAGTTATCGTAGTACAAAAGTCACTTTCTTCGATGTCTTTCAAGAAGCAGTTCCGAGTTGAAAAGTCCCCTTTCAACAACGCTCAGAGTCAACTCGTAAAGCACCCAATTTTCTTGCTTTTGAATAAATTAAATTTCGTTCAACGGAATGGAAATTCTCTGCTGAGTTACTTTCAACGGCTCGTTTGGCATGGATTTAAACCCAGTAAAGCCTGCATGGCATGGATATTGACCCAGCGAAACCTCCGATTACAAATCTTCAAAGCTTTTGGGCTGGCCAAGACGCTATTTGCCTCAGATACTCATATCGTTACTTTTAGAGCGTCGAAACAACTCTCTGCATCCCTTATCCGTTGGACCAGATTCACCATGAGCTTCTACAAGCATTTGACGGACTTCAGTTTCACTTTTCTGCCAATTAAAAAAGAAAATCAAAACTTCCAACAACTGATGTTTATTTGACACAAATCCGGACATTTTCGAAGGTGCAAAGAAAAACGATGTTCTTGTCTAAAACAGACGCAGGATACACAAATTATTGCTGACAAATATCACGCCTTTCCAGTGAAGTAGGTATTCGCTTCCAAGATCAGCCACAACATGCAGGTGGCGCCATCTTACGAAAGCGGAAGAAATTAATCTATACACCAATAGAAACAATTTAAGCTTTCTGACACATTAAACTGTAGCAGTTTCAGCCATTTAAGCTGTCGACTCCAAAGATTTGAAATTTTGGGTGCATTTGTGTCCTTTGTCTATCGTAGATTTTGTTGAAAGCTAAGATTTTCCATTTTTCCACTCTTCTCATAGTTCTCTTTCCAGTCATTTCATCAACAAATATTGAGCAATCAAATTTGACTGACTAACAACTAACAAAATTAAGAAAAAGAATCGAGCTCTTTACTTGTCCGACAAATTCAATCCAATCTTACACCACCTGAGCCTTAATTTCAGACTGGTTTCGATTGCCGGTTATGTAAACTGGTCCTGCCGTATCACAAAGAATGTGATAATATCCCCAGTTCGAAGTCGAATAATTCAAATTTCAGGCCTCTTGTGTAAGTTGTGCCGGAGATTATGCGAAATCTCTTGAACTGGTTTCTCGGGTCTTAGTTTATTCACAACGGCATTGTGTCGAAAAACAGAACAAAGAGATCACCTTCTCTTTTAAGCGAGGTGCTGCTGTTTCCAGTCGGTTCCGTGGCGCCTGCTGAAGCGGAAAAGGGCGCCTGAATGTATAACTTGAATTTGAAAGCGTCTCACACTCTCCTCCACGTCGGTCACATGGCATTCAGTCACTGTAGAAGGCACATCAAACAGGCAAAACGATAACTATCGCGTGCCAACTAATTCCTGTGAGTCACGCATAAACGCAAATTCGCGGCACTCGTTTTGCGCATAAATGTCTTCCCCGCCGACTTCAGTGCTGATTTGTGGGTCGACACACTGCTTTTAGATTGAATCTCTGCTTCAGGTGATTTTGTGGGTTTATGACTTCTTGGAGCGGTGGGCTGCGTCATTCTCGCGTGACATGCGTTTGCTGAATGTTACCTCAAGGGCGGCGAATGTGGTTCAAGTTTGAAAACAGGAAATTCCAAACAGCCGAGTGTCTAAGACCTTCCGCAGAATGCCATGATGCTTTAAGCGCGAAAAGCAGCTGTGAGGTGATTTGAGGACTAGCAGCATTAGGAGAACCTTCGTCGGAACTCAAAGAATCACGTCAGAACTGCAAAGGAAACCAAACATCTCACAAAACTGGCAGTTTCCTGTTGGCAGCGCTCAACGAAAGCCCATCAGTCAGACCACAAAATTGTCCGTAGGGCAAATGGCCTCATCCATCCATCACCGCTGTAACCCACATTTGGTTCCCAACCACAAGTTCGATTCGATTTCGAACACAAAACGCGAACCGACACGGAAAACGAAATTGAATTTCAGAGCGCGGCAGCAGTTCGAATGAAGGCCAACCTTTCACTTTCCACCACCTGCCGCTCGCTTAGAACCGAAACCTCTACGGTCTCCGGGCACGCAAACGCCCGAAACGAATAGAAGCTCATTTCCTGTGTTTCCAACTGCTGCCTCCACCGCTCGATGGAGGCGAAAAACTGACACAAAGTGGGCCAATGAACAGCGAACGCAAAGCGAAGCAAAACAACGCAAACTACAGGCGATGCGGGGAGTAGAACTTCTAGAATCGTGACCCCAAGGGTCAACTCCCAGACATGCACACTCTCAGGCGGCGACAACACCCAGAGCTAAGGATAGGAGCCCCCCACCAGTGAGAGGCATTGGCCCCGACTCAATTAGCAGTGAGCAGCAAGTTGAGTGTGTCCGGCGCGCAGATAGTCCGCGCGTCTGTATGCGCGAACGAGTGCATAAATAATCCAATTTAATTCGATTCGTCTGCGAACACGATTGCGCGCCGTCGTCGTCTTCGTTGGACGATCGAATCTGGTCTGGTCTAGTGACCAATTTGCTGGCTGTTGGACTGTGATGCAACGCGCTGATGATGGCTCAGAGGAAATGCATGGCGCACATTAGCATCCAATTGAGTAGAACCCGGCTCACCTCTTGCCCAGGTGAGGAGTGTGTCCCACCGGGCTCCCAAGGTGGTCCGGCCTTTTTTTTTTGGGCGGAGAAACACGCTTCCCGGACGACTGCGGTAGCTTTAGGACCTCTGGCGGCTCATTATGAATTCAGTTTGGGACCGAGTCATTTTAATTTATGTCCTGCAGTGGACCACGTCGCCGAGGATGATGCTGCTGACTTAGTGTGTCCAGCGGCCCCGGGGAGGATGTGTGCGGTGTTTCCTTGGTTTTTCTTCTTTTCGGTGCTTTTCGGCAGCGGCTTGCCTTTTGAAATTGAAATTTTTTTATTCCTCGACCCCCGCAGCGGTTGCGTCTGTCGAGGCTTTTTGCGTTGTTTGTTCGGTCGTTTTGGGCTCTTTTGAGCACTTTTGGGTTCTTCTGGGTTCTGCTGTGTTCTCGTGTTACGACGATGATGCTGCGGAGGAAGGTGGAATGCAAAGAAGATTCGTAATCTTATTTCGGGTCTTATGCTTGAATTGATTGTTGGCGTGTATTAAATGCATCTTTCGGGATGAAATTCTCAGAATCGGTTCTTTGGTCTTGGCGGAGGAGGTATTTTTTTATTACTTGCCTTCCCGACTGGTGGGGTGCGTGTTGTATAAGAGGACTGTTTGTTGAATGGCTTGAGGTGATATCAAATGTTGTGTCATGATGGTGGGATCGGACATCGGCAAGAGGTCAGTGCACTTGTCAAAGACGTCCTTTGCCGATTTGAAAATCGAGAAATGAATCGAAGAGACAAGGTGGAGCGACGCCACCATCGCGTACATATTAAAGAGAGACACAGCGAGTTCCATTGACCCCACTCATAAGCAGAAGCAAACAGTCTCAAGCACACTTCAAACTTGAGGAAGTGAGAGGCCGCAGAGTGTATAAAATTTTGCTGGTTTTTGTTAACTGCGAAGGTCATCGCGGCAAAAATCATCGCGGGTCATGCCCAAATTTACACGGAAGTAGCAGCGCTGCGTGTCTCGAGGGGAATGTGTCTAGTTGCATATAAGCTTCCACCCATTGCCACTGTAGTCGGTGTGGGTCACAAAATCATTCGCACCGTCATTCGGCTGAGTTTAATTTCCTACTTCGTTGGTGACACCTTTCTAGGAAGATGCGTGCGTAGCTGGCGCAGAAAGCCATTAAATCATTTCACGCTTATGTGCGAGTGCTCAAACACAACACTACTGCTGTCATGTTGGCACTTCAAAAAAGAAAAAGACAAATGGCTGGTGTTCTTGTGATTGATCTCGCGCGGTGCGGTGAGACGCCTCGGGCACAAATTCGCATGGCTACGACCGTGAAAACGCCATTACTTCGGTTTGTTTGCACAGCAACTCTGTTTTCTGCTGCGAATCGCACAACAGAATTATGTCAAAAACTGCGAGGGAGATCATTCTGTGTTTTTGTTGCTTTTGAGGTTTGCTGGGCAAGAGACAAGCCGATTGAGTGATCGGCTTAAGAGTTGCTGGAAGGTTTTCTGTGGGGCGGCTTATTGGCGAATTGGGTTAAACGTTCAGTTTGTTTTAATTGATTTGAGCGGAGCTTCGCATTGACCGAGAAATTTTGAAGATTTTCGTAATAGGGATGGTTCGGAGAAGTGCCTTTGAACTGTTGAGTAGTGGTTCTATGTTTTGTTACGTCAATAGATCCGGTTTGATGGTAATGGGACTGAAATAAGATGATCACGTTGGGAGCAAAATGTGTTGTCTTGAGAAAAAATTAAAATTTTAACGAATTTAAATATAATTCTATGTTTTCTATTATTTTCTATGTTTTATAGCTAACTACTTTAAATTGTTATCACTCTCCTAACGTAACATTCCAACTCTTTTGTGGCTTCAGTTTCGAATTTATAATAAATACCGTTAGAGGGAACCAAGTCATCTAACGATATAAGAGTAACCATAATCTTCTATGAGATAACATAAGACTAAGTCTTTGTTCACATCTATATTAGTTTGTGTGGGCAGAACTGTTCAAATGCCAACTATCACCTCCTTAGGTAGCGCTTAGTCATATTCTATGTTTTTCATTTCATGATTTGTGTCATGCTTCTGAATAGATAGTTAATGAGGATATATATAGAATCCTGATATCGGTGTCTTTATGGAGGCTTGAAATTTAAACATAGAAAATAGATTCTATGTTTTCTATGTTTTTCTACAAATTGTAAAAAACTGGTTCTATTATGTTTAACTTAACATAATACATCAACAACATATCTTACACTGATTGATATCGGATTTAAGTCATTACTTTGATATATACAATTCCTTCAAATTGTCCATTTATAAATCGATTGTCAAAATACCTCCTCAAACTAAATTTTCCATGCAACGATAAATGTTCCTTATATACCATGTTATTGCACTACGACTTTCGAAAATATCCAAAAATGCTTCAAATGCCTCAGTCACCTCAGTTCAAGGTGTAGTCTTCCCGTCATGGCCCGCATCTAACTAGAGAACCCAACTCACGTCGCAGCAAGTGTACCCCATTTGTTATTCATAATTGGCTTCGCCCAGAACTGCATACCACCACGTCCTACTCAAGCACTTTCCTCATCAACCAAAAACCAGAAACAAACCCCTCCAGCCAGTCAAAGAACCACAAGGTGCCCTCAAAAAAAATGAACAAAACAAAAACTAGAGTCACTTGAAAATTCTCGCGACACCTCTGTAGGCCTCAACGACAACAGCACTGGCGATGAAGACAAGGAAAACAGACCAAAAAAAAAACTCCAACGAAACCAGTTGCAATTTCAAGGCAATCATCTCTTCTGCCACCACGTATCACGATCTATTTTCGGACGGGTTTTCTGAACTCAGAACGCGGCTAGTAGCTGAAGTGAATGACACACATTCGTGGGCGAGTGAGGGCGCGACCATCACCGGCAGCGTTTATCATCCGCATTTGCAGTGTTACTTAACGCGACGCGTATACTCGACAGACGAGCAATTCTCAGCCGCTTCATGATACCATCTGGCCGCGTGTCATTTTCCATTGATTGCCTTGATTGGGCGGTGACATGAGAGCCATTTGTTGGTGGAATTACGCTGGGGAAGGTCAATGTTTAGCGTGTGGCTAGGCGAAGCGAGACGATGAAACTGCTTCAAGTGCCGCTGAGGTCTGTGGAGGATTCGAATTAGGCGCTTCCGACAGTCACTAATCGCGCAATTTGCGAGAGAGAAAAGAATTGGAGCTGCTAAATGATCGTAATTGACTCTGACTGATTGAAGAAAATTGACGTTGGGGTGTTAATGGATTTGAAAATTTGCAATTAGATTTTAGGAAGGAAACGTGAACCAGTGGAGAGACACTTTCTTATTGGATTAGAATGGTGGGTGCTTGTTATGGAAAATCTTGTGGTTTCAGACTCAATTTGAAAACAAATTACATCACAACTGGTTATTTTTAGTCTTTTTGTAGTGGTTGATCATTCCATTGGCGGGTTTTAAAGAGTTTTTTTTTTTATTTCATTCTATGTTTTGTGTTGGGGATATATTTAGTTCACAAGAAATAAGGAGCTTAATTTGAGTGTCTATTTGAGGGAAAGACCCTTGTCCTCTAGACGTTTAAAAGTCTTACTTACTTAAATAGTTCATGTTCTTGAAATAAAACGAAGTACCTCGGGCGATGGGAAAGGGAACATTTCTTGAATCGTTTAAATTCACAAAAATCGCAATCCAACACTGGTTGGTCGGTAAAAAAAGTATTTCATTGAAATTTACTCAAAATGTATTCAGAGTCCATTCTATGTTTTTGATTTCGAATAGATTTTGTTTGCATAACGCAAGACTAAACTAAACTTGATATTTGATGAAATAAAAATCCTGCTTTGACCATGTTCTGAACACTTTTATGGCTTTGTGAAATTGGTGTGTGAACTAACAGATCACCCAATAACATATAGGGGGCGCCACTAACAAAAATTATTGATTTAATATTAATTGTTTTGTTCGTTGTGCTCCTAAAATGCCCTGGCACTTATTGAGTGAACTGTTATAATCGCCATTAAATTTGCAAACATTTTCGCCTTCATTTTGTCTGAAGTTTTGGATTACTTCGCACGATTCTGTGCAAGACTTCGGTTTGTTAACAAGTGTCACTCCTCCTTATGAGTAACGTTTAAGCTTGACATCATGAATCAATCTTCTGTTGGACCACAGGCAAAAAGTGAATTCACGTCAATCTCCTCATTATGTCATAACTGTTAATTGGAAATCATTGAAGGGAAGGTTTTTCCTCTGGTAAGGGTGCCCAAGGCTTGAACTATTCTGTGAGGCATGATTTTAGAGAAAGTATGTAGCAGCGTTTGACATTAAAGAAGGTCTCGGTTAATATCTGATAAACCTCGATGGAGTAGCCCGCATTGTCTCACATTATCCTGAAAAAAGGCGTTATCGAAAAAGGCGGATATCGAAATTCTATGTTGTTATATATTTTTTTAAAATTGGTGCGCACTTAAAGGATAGTTTATACCCTCAAGTGAGTGAAATTAAATCAGAACACTAGCCGAAAGTGTACAGGAAGGAAGGGAAAGGAGGTATCGATGCACATTGGCTTTATAAGTTGTGGATTGTAAAATGGTACGTTTTCGCCTCTCGAGACCACTCAGAAAGAGCGAAAAGGTCCTCGTAAGCTTGACGCTGCAATTGCAGTTGCTAAGGTTCGAACGCTTCAGCCCCAGAAGGAGATTACATCTGCAGTTTCTACCGCCGGACTCATCGACATCAATAAGACAGTAAAGCTAGGTAAGGAACCCTCTGGCAGTCTTAGCGATGGAGAGGCCGACGAAGAAGGTGCTGCCTTCGAAGACGGCCGTACTCGAGCTCGCAATCTCGTAAGAAGGGTAAACTCCTGTCCTGAGACGAGCCCCAGCTTCAGGAAGCAAATGGGCAAGGACGCAAAAAATCCCGGGGCTTCTGCCTCAGCTCAAGGGGAACTGGACGAGGCAACAAAGACGAAGATTGCAGTGGGCAGTGCCTACTCAAAAGACATTCGCGTTAGTTGCGAAGCGATTGTCATAGAAATCGGCGGCTCTACACCAAAAAGGACGTCGACAGCAGGACAGCAGTCTTAGCAATAGACCGACGAAGAAGGTGCTGCTTTTAAAGACAGCCGTACCCGAGCTCGCAATCCCGTAAGAAGGGTAAACTCCAGTCCTGAGACGAGCTCGAGCTTCAGGAAGCAAATATGCAGGGACGAAAAAAATCCCGGTGCTTTTGCCCCAGCTCAAAAAGAACTGGACGAGGCAACAAAGAAGAAGATAATAATGGGCAGTGCCTACCCAAAATACATTCGCGTCAGTTGCGAAGCGATTTCCGAAGAAATCGGCGGCTCTACACCAAAAAGGACATCGATGTAGCTGCCAGCGGAAAGCCTATTACCTAAGCAACACTTCGCAGATGACATTTCCAACTAAATGTCTGAAACCCAGTCACCAGCTCCGCTTCCGCAACGAGTTTAATAATCCGACTCGATTTGCAAAGATCAATCCAAGCTCGAAGACTCCTCAGTCGGACACGCCAGTGTCACCGAGACTTTTGGGAAGGAACGCAGCCAGCAAAGTGGCGTCGTTCTCCACACACGTTGGTGGAGGCATGAGCGAGTACAGGGGCAACAATGGCGACGTGACCCGCGACCGTTCGAAGACCAGTCAACGGTAAGAGCCGCCTTCCTCTCACACGAACGAGGAGGTGATCGCCGAAACTGAAGCCTATTTTAAGACCAAATATAAATCATTCTTTTAAAAATGGTATCAAAATGTTAGATTGTCATGCAAATTTGACAGACATCATTTGAAAATTTGACAGACATTTGAAAATTTGACAGATATCATTTGAATCTTTGTATGTCCCGGTGGTTACTGAGTGTTGTGTTCCATCTCAAGCATTCTGGGAACATACAAATCTAAGCTTATCACCCAGGGTGGTAATTTTACAGATCTGCTCGCTTGTAACTACACTTCAAGTCTTTGATTCTTTCAGGCATTAAACAGCTTCTTTAACTGCATTCAGTATTTCCCCCAACCTCACCCCAATCGGCCACCATAACATTTGCTTGAATGCTTTCTCCATTCTTAAGCCATTCACAGAGCAAAACCAGTAGATCCACCATACGTAGTCACAGCCGCGCTTCAACTTCAAATGCAAACCATTAAAATCGCCTCTTTAACACTCCCCAGGCTTACATAAAAGTTTCGACTAAACGTTTCTCGAATCACTAATCTGAACAGAGTGACGCCGACGACGACGCGTACCCATCGGAGCATCCTCCGTTTACATTTTATGCGAGAACTAAACGAAGACATGTGTACCCCAAGAGTCACAAAACAAAACGAACTCTTTTACGACCGCCTGCTTTTTGCCGTAAATTTATGCTAATACGTGCTCACGAAAACAAAAATCGTTGACACATTCAAACTGACGTACGCATCAGCAGCGGCGCACATCTGGCAAGAGACTCTGCGCGGGGGTTACCGCCTTGGAGGGCAGTTAAAAACTGTTTAGCATGTGAAACGATTAAACGTAGGAAGTAGTCACTTGCTAGGCGGTTGGTTAAGCTTCGATTAATGAGTTTGGGTGCGTTGTGTCGCCAGAAATACGCGAAAGGGTGTGTCCGCTGAACGATTTTATTGATTTGTACATAGTAGCTGATTGGGTTGTTGTGGCCAAAGTTGGTGGTCGGACATGATTTTATTTTTGGTGATAAAATGTGGCTCAAAGGCTTTTTGGGCGGAAGTTCAAATTGTATCAAAAAATTGTAGCCTCAAGCTAATGTTGCAAAATTATATGTTTCCAAAAATCGCTTAATTAATGCAAAACTTGAATTTTATTTTTTGGAATGAAGGACTACAACCAGAGCAGGTTGAATATTAGCTTGTGCATCATGCTGAGAACTTAAGTGGTTTTTTGAAGTTCCTCGCAATTTTTCTAACAATTTTTACTGATTTTTTTTTGTTTTACAATTTAACTACGTTTAAAACAATAAAAACAATTGAATGGCGGGACAGCCTATAAGTGGACCAGGGCCAAGCTTGCTCATTAACTACTCGTGTTGTGCGCGCTACTGTTCTCTCACGATTAGAAGGGACCAACAGCTTTTGCAGGTTCCGAACGGCGAAGTTTGAGAAGCTTTTTCTTAGACAGTTATTACTCTTTAGGTGTTATCAGCAGCTCGAAAGAAGTGGTGTCGTGAAAAATTCTAGGTGTTCAGCCAGAAATGTTTGTTTTAAATGTTTTTTCAAAAAATTCCAAACCAAAATTGACCTAAGGACACGGTCGGATGTACTTTCTATTTCTTTTTCTTAAAATTTGAAGACAATCTAAAGATTTTTTTATACTAACACTTTATGTATGAATATTCTCATTATGATGAAATGGAATACAACATCCAATGCTATGCCGAGCTTGTTCCTCTAGGGCTTAGTAACTAAGCATATCTAGGAGGCCTGAAATATCAAGATTTTCAATTAAGTTTTGGATCAAATTCTTGGTCTCTCTAAGAACTTAGCTAAATCCAACGTTGGAAACATAAGGTCCTAAATGTTACCTGTCATGCTTTGAAACTCTGAAAAAACATTTGAAGAACTCATAAATTTTCGTAATATTTCTTGAGAAACAAAATTGTACAAAATCTGTTAAGAAATTGTAAACAATCCGATCGGTACAAAGTGGGGTTTCAAGAGTTCCAAATTTCGCTTCAGTCAAATTTAAGCAAAATTTGAATTTTTGCCATATAAGAAGCACCCGTCAGAATTTCGAAACCAAAAATATTGAAAACCTCAAAATAACTTATAAACTGCTAAATTGGAGAAAAGTGGAAAGTCGAGAGTTGAAACACAAAGTTTGATTAAGAAAAAAAAGCTTTTTGTCATTTTGGCTTTTTGGAATTGTTTTGATTTTTCTTCTTCTTCTTCTGTTTGTTGGTTTTGATTTTTGTTTGTTGTTTTTTTGATTTTTATTTGTTAATTTTTGTTTTATTTTGATTCGTTTGTCGACTTTGTCCCCAAATATCATAATGAAGGCAATCGGTTAAATCAAAATCTTCGACTGAGCGCCTTCATTTGAGTAAGCGAAGGGGTTTCTAAAATGTTTTAGAACAAGACATTTGTGAACATAGCAAGCGTGAACCAGCATGGGGGCACAGTTGGCCGACAACATGATCGTTTAGACCCAGATGGTCCCGTCAAAAGAGTTTTTGATTGCAAAGAAAAAGGAATTGCAATCACATTTATGCGGTTTCTTTGCTATGAAGACCGGGTTCTTATTGAATACAAGGCAAATTGGTCCACGAGACCGCTAGATCGATCGGATCAGGAAATCAAACTGCTGTATAAAATGTTTGGTTTCTCGAAGAATTAAGATAAATTCAACATTGGAAAAATTGAGGTAAAAAATGTTGCCTGTCATGCTTTAGAACTCTGAAAAAACATTTGAAGAAATCATAAATTTTCATAAATTAGTGCTGAGGCTGTTCTGATTTCGACGGTTAGGTGCTAATTGTGGGTGTTTCGATTGCCACCAACCCTTTCTGTTAAAGAACCCCTGTTCTGAAGACGAAAATCTTCTTTTACTGTTAGTTTTGTTTTAGTTTTAAATTGTTTTCGTTTATTTTCTACTCTTTCTGATTCCTTAAGTCTAGATATAAAAATACTGAAAACTAGTTTTTTAATTTATAATTATTGAAAAGGATCTTCCGGCCCTATGCGGGCACATATATTCTATTCTCATATTAAATTAACTTCCAGCATAGATTCCTGTTTTTATTTTTCTTTTTAATTTCAGTGAAAATTTTCATGCAAACTTATTACTAACTACTTATTATAAGCTAAACAAACAATTTAGTTATCTAATTTATTTTTTAATAATAATTATTGTTGGCGTGACAGTCCACAGGGGGGGCCAGGGCCTAGCTTGCTCATCAACTATTCTTGTTGTGCGCGCTAATGCTCTCTCACGAGTACACAGTTTTTTGCCGACTTCGAACGGTGAAGTTTGAGAAGCTTTCTTAGATAGTTTTTACTCTTTGAGTGTTGCCAGCAGCTCGAAAAAGGTGGTGCCGTGAGAAATTCGAGGTGTTTAGCCGGAAAAAGGACCCTCCGGCGAGTGAGCGTCGCACTCTACCCACTAAATCAGCCTTAAAAGTACCCTAAACTATGCCAACTTAATTATAACTTTTTTTTTTGTTATTAGTTTTATTTTTTGACTTTCTTAAAGTTTTTTTCTAACGTAATTACCCACCCAACCTATTAACCTATCATACCTAACCTAACCTAAATGGAAATAGGCCGTAGGGGATTAAGAATCAGCTTTCTAAGTTGACAGCCATTGGGGCACTTGATTTGACTCTAGCCACCAATAAAAATGCCTATCGTTACCTTTTCCCCTCATTTCTGTCGCGAGTGGGGATGGATTTACTGAACCGATTTACGATTTCTACATAGCTCTCGTAGAGCAGTCGCTTGTCCAACGTCCGTCTTACGACGTGGTATAAAAATGCACTTCCCTATGCGTCCTAGACAAAGCCAACTCGGTTCAGATACATGAACAATTCCGGCGGAATGAATCCACTTTGGAGAGCGCTCTCATGATTTGCGTCGTTTGGGTACTAAGCTCCTAATATCAGCTCGTTTTCCGAGGTCATTGCTCGTGCAACATATCTTCCAATCAGCTTAACAATAAAATTATCTAGCCTATTGACGTTTGCTACATTGTACAAGATTCCATTAGCAGAGAACTTCTTGTACTCAGCTTCTGGTTTTCTGTGCATCTTAAGGCAAGTCCGAAGACATTGTCTCTCGAAGGCCCTCTAGGAAGGGCTCGAGTTGAACCACAGCGGACAGCCTTACACAATGATTGGCCGGGCTAGCGCCATGTAGTCTTTAACCGGAAGTATCGCTGCGGTATCGACGCAGCACTCTGTTTATTTACAAAATTTGGCAAAATTTTAGATTAAATCCTTGCCAAAAAGATCTTCTTCTTCTTGTTGCACTACAGTCCGGAGTGGACCTGAGCCTCAACCAACATTCCTCTCCAGCCAGCACGATCTTTCGCCAGCCGCCTCCATTTACGCACTCCAAGTTGGTTGAGGTCCTTCTCCACTTGTGTGCGCCATCTTATCCTAGACCGTCCTCTGTTGCGTTGTTCCAATGCCTCGGATTCGAAGACTTTTCAGGCCGGAGCAGTGGTGTCCATACGCTCTACATTGCCTAGCCAACAAGATTGTTGCGTTCAAAAAACCAGAATCGAATTTGGTGTATTCTAAGAAGAAGCAGCCAACAAGTTGAGCTTAATTTTAAATTCCATAAGAAGTCAGATTTGTATAAACGAGTTTGTGTATATATTAGATGGCGCGCTAGTCCAAAAGTGGACAAGGGCCTAGCTTTCTCATCAACTACTCCTGTCGTGCGCGATACTGTCCTCTCACGAGTGGAACGAAGTTGCAGTTGTTTGTTAACTTCTTGGGAGGCTGTTTTTACTCTTTGAGTGTTGCCAGGAGCTGGAAAGATGGTGGTGCCGTGAAAAGTGGAAGTTTTCCAGTCCAGGAATTGAACTTAGGACCATCGATGTGAGTGTCGCATTCTACCTACAACACCACGGCAACCTGTCAGTTTTGTAAATGACGTTATTTTCATTTGAAATTATGTAAGCTCCCCCAGACCTCTTTACAACTTTTTTAACATTCATGCTTGGAACCTGTAGAGGTCTAGACAGCTTCAAACTTCCTCTATTTTCTTGGTGCTCCATGAATAAATTGTAAACAAGATTTCCCCGAAGGCAGATCATCAAAAAATCAATCTTCGAGACGTTGACAGCCTAGCACCTTCTGCATTTGTACTTTCTGAGTAATGTCTTCTCGTTGTCGAATCTTCTCCAACTTTTGCAACTCCTCACCATTTCCTCATCAATGTAAATCTTTTCTGCCTCCGTTCGTCGTTTTAATTAGCTCCTCAGGGGCCAGGGGTTCGTTGGCCACATTCAAAGACCCTGTCACCCATCTGCTAATGAATCAATCGTTCCAGACACAGAGTCTGAGAGACTTTGATGAATTTCATCACAAGCCGTACAGTAGCGTTCAACCGTGTGATTGATTGAATATTCTTCGCGAAAACTTGTTGCCTTAGGAGAGAAGATTAGAATGCCTCTTCAACCTGACCATCCTGTTGACTAATGTCTTGTCAAGAGATCTGAGAGTGGTGCGAAGAAAGCGGGACTAACCGTTCCATCCCGTGGAAGGTGATTTATCCGTCAATTTTGAATCATGTTTACTCACTGAGTGATGGAAATCCGCAAGCAAGTGAGTTTTGCAGAATTTTAACAACGAATGGAAGTGAAAAGTGAATAAGTCGAATTCTCCCTTAAGATTGTGTGTATTGTCGTGTAAAACCATTTCCCGCGACAATCAGTAAAAATAAACAAACATGTCAGTAATTTATTTAAAACACTGACAGTTTAATCATTCTCACACGCAGATTACACTCAACGGCGACCATGACTCCGTTTCATTTCTTATCTAAATAGGCCTCGGAAACAAAGTATTGTTTGCATGTCTTTCAAAGGAACACTAAATATCTTTTTAAAGCAGTCTGTCATTCGCTTATAGACAACAGGGTACAGGGGCGCACATAATTCTTGGAATACCTCTTCTTAATCAGCTCTGACGACACTTATGGGACAAAATCTTCTTCAAGCTGCGGATTTACTTTGGAGTGGAATAGATCTCCAGCGAATTAGACTCTTGTGCCATCATTTTATTCTCTCGGATGCTGTTGTGGTTCCTAAGGTCTCCGTGCCACATTCAAAATCTTTGTTGTACACACAGTCTACAAGGTCAAACGTCATTCCGTTTGACTAAACAGATGCTTGTCTCAAAAACGTTTAATTACATATTCGTTCATCTTTTTCTTTGACCAGCTTATTGGTTCTTCATTCATTCTGCCCCTTCTTCTTGTGGCTCTACAGTCCGATGTGGATCTGGGCCTCAACCAGCATATCTCTCCAGCCAGCACGATCTACAGCTACAGTCTGGGGTGGACCTGGGCCTCAACCAACATGCCTCTCCAGCCAGCACGATCTTTCGCCAGCTGCCTCCAATAGCGCACTCCAAGCTGCCTGAGGTCCTTCTCCACTTGTGTTAGCCACCTTAGACTAGATCGTCCTCTGTTGCGTTGTCCCAATTGCTCGGATTCGAAGACCTTTCGAGCCGGAGCAGTGGTGTCCATACGCTCTACATGGCTTAGCCAAACGTTGAATCCGTAGATGCTTGACCAGGCGCATGTCGCTGTACAGCCCATAGGGTTCGTCGTTAAATCTTTTCCTCTAGATGCCATAAACGCAAACAGAACCAAAAATCGCACGAAAAACTGTTCTCTCAAAGAGACTAAGGGCTTCTTCATCCACCTTTGATAACTTCCAGGTTTCTGCGCTGTAAAGTAGGACCGGGATGATCAAGCTGTTATATAAAACGAGCTTAGTCCTTCGAGCGAGGCCTTTTTTACTCAATTGCCTCTTGAGCCCAAAAAAACAACGATTGGTAAGAGTGATTCTGCGTTTGATTTCGGTACTGATTCGGTCCCTATTTACCGCGGAGCCGAGGTAGACGAAATTCTTGACTACCTCACAGTTTCTGCTGCCTAGTGTGACGCTCTGTCCGAGACGTCGATGTTGTGTGTCCCTTCTTGATGGCAGCATGTACTGGTCCTTATTCAGACTACTTTTTTGATCAGGGAAAAAATAATTGGAATATGCAGTAACATTGTGTTGAAACAGTTAAGACGGTTGAGACGGTTGAGACGGTTGAGACGGTTGAGACGGTTGAGACGGTTGAGACGGTTGAGACGGTTATGTCATTCTTGTCCAGCTTGTCGTACTTGTTACTTGTTGATGGGGCAGAAATCTGAAATCTTTAAATGCCTTAACTTTCGAAATGGCCAAATTTTCTAAAGGACAGAACTCTAGAGTGCCCGTTTTCAGAAGTCCAAATCCGGAAATTATAGGGCTTTTGTTCTCTCCCGCAAAACAGGTTAAGCTTTCCAAATAGACCTTCGTAAGCAACATGAAAAAAAAACAGGATTATTGAAGATTTCACTATTCAAATTCAAAACTTGCTGGAAATCCTACAACCAGTTATTGAGTCGTTCACTTTTTGAAATGTAAGTGCTTTTGGATCTGAATTTTAAAAACATTGCTCGCCTTCTTGGGTCGCGGTACACACGATGCCGGAAGTTGAATTTCTCAGCAACTGGAATTTATGGACATCAGAATGAACTTTATACACTGTTTCGCATGATTTTGAATTGCGCTGTGTATGTTTTGTCACTTTCTATCAAAATCGAAAATTTAATGATTTTCCAGAGTCACAGCGCACGCGATAGCGGGAGTTTTCTTAGCCTTTGGCCCAATATTTTTCCACGACAATTGGTTACTTCGCAGTCCACCATGTCTAGATTTTCAATAGTTTCTGATTTCTCGAATTTTTGAATTTCGGAAATTTTGGCTCAAATTTGATTTTGGACAGATTTGGATTTCCCAAAAAGGTCCAAAAAAGTTCAATATTTTGGAGTCATAAAAATTTGTTCAGATTTTGGCTATTTCGACAATTTTGTGGATTCTGGCCAATTAAGAAAAAACAAAATCCTGTTATCTTGAAGATTTTCTCAAATTTATGAATTTCTGGATTCTGGCAATTTTGACCATTTTTTGATTCTAGCCATGTTAAAAAAAAGTCCAAAAATATCCGGGAGCATGAAGCTTTTCTCAATTTGTTTGATTGCTTGATACCGGAAGTTTTGACAATTTTGTGATTTTGGCCATTTTGGCAAGTTTTTCTCAATTTGTTTGATCATTTGATTCTTGCACTTTCGACAATTTTCGGTTTTCGGCCATTTTTGTTGGAGAAAGTCCAAAATCTTGGAGTCATAATGTTTTTATCAAATTTTTGAAAATTTCGATTCTGGTATTTTTGACAATTTACTTCTTCTGTTCACCTTTATATTGCACAGGTTTAAGAAAGTCCAAAATCCTGAAATCATACAGCATTTGTCCTCTCGAAATCGCACGAAAAACTTTTCTCTCAAAAAGACTAAGGGCTTCCTTATCCTCCTTTGATAACGTCCAGGTTTCCGCGACTTATAGTAGAACTGGGATGATTAAGCTGTTATACCTATAAAGTGAGCTTAGTCCGTCGAGAGAGGGCTTTTTTACTCAATTGCCTGTTGAGCCCAAAAAGAACATCGATTGGTAAGAGTGATTCTGCGTTTGATTTCGGTACTGATGTTGGTGTTCCCATTTACCGCGGAGCCGAGGTAAACGAAGTCCTTGACTATCTCGAAGTTTCTGCTGCCTAGTGTGACCCTCTGTACGAGACGTCGATGTTGTGTGTCTCCAGGGCGTAAAGGTTTTTCTCGATTACGAACAGCTTAATTTGAGAAGCGTTTTGAAATCTACTATTGCTACTCTTGGACTGCAGCTCCAAAAATGGATGGTGACGGATGTTTCCATATTTTTTGATTTTGACATCGCGGAATTTTGTCCGCTGTTAATGCTGGGCATTTCGGAGATTTTAAACATTTTTTGGTTTCATTATATTTTGAATTAAGGCCATTTTTGGAACTTGAAGCACTTTCGAATTTTGGTCGTTTTGAGAATTTATCAACGATCGATGCAGGGCTACCTTCGCTCCATCCTCCTAGATGATTTCACTTTGTTTGCAAGCTCGGGGACTGACACTCTTATTTTGGCCATAGTGAAGAACGAGCTCTGCCCCATTGTCCGCGTACTCTATAAATGCGTCTGAATGTTTTGAAAACGTTGGTCGTTCTAAAAGCCTGTTCACTATGGACAGTATATTTTGTCATCGCGTCTAGAAAAACAGTTGTCTCCCAAATTTGAGCAACGTCCAGAAGGAATCAGTTGGAAGGTCGGATAGTTCTCTGATGTCTGAGAACGAGCATTTTCCCTCGGGCACATTTAAGGAAAGAGGCTGTTTCAAAATGCCCTTCTATTCAAAACAACAAACCTCTCTTCACCCAAGGGGACTTCATCGTATCGCCCGTCAAATACCGCCTATCACAGCATCCAAAGAAACTCTTCAAGCAGGTCAAAATTCTTGTTCTCCGCCCAGGAGAAATCCCCTTTCTAGTTTCGTCTCCACCTCCGCCCTCGTGGATCCCAAATGAAATAAAATATTAATTAATTCAAATTTACACCAGTTAACCATTTAAATTGTCCAATAAAAATCGCATCTGGGGGCATTTATAACCGGCGTCGTGTAGATGGGAAAGATACGCGTGCCCCGAATAGAAAGCTCTTGCCGAGTGGTGCGTTCGTGTGTGCTTATCTCGAAACTTGTCATTCAAGATCTCAAAATTTCGCCCAAGGAAACGGCAGCACAGTCATCCCCAGCCTCTGTGATTGATTTAATTTTAAAGATTCATTCGTATCTGGCGGATGCGTGTTTCGTGAATGTATCTAATAATCTTAACGTTTTTCTTTTCAGGTGAGTTTTTGAATTTCAAATCTTGTGAACTCTGGACGACGACGGTGACAGGGCGAGATACAAGGCACGGTGAGATTAGCATTCATAATTGTAGCGACATAAAATTTTGAATTCAGAAACGTTTCCCTTTCTACGACGCCGAAGAGACCTCCCCGGATGTGGGACGACGGCCAAGCTCAGAGCGTCGCTGTTTGTAATTTGATCCGCATTCTGCTGAGGTTTTCACAGAAAGAAAAAAATTCACTCTCCCGTCCTATCTCTCGATCTGGCTGTGCGCAGAGGCATCTCGTTTCCGTCGAAACGGGTGTGTGTGTGCGTGTGTGACGGAATGTGCAGATTCTAAGGATTTTGGCTTCCCGGCTCATCTTATGACCCTCGTAAAGTGCTGAGATTGCGGCCGGTTCGTGTGGGTTGGTGGAATTTTTCGCGTTCAACGGTGGTCTGGCGTGAGTCACGTGCTCCAGGCCGATGCGCGGTTTAGATTGTGATTCAAGCGGAGTATTACGATCCGGTCGCCCTCACTTCGGTCCCTCCCTCTGCCGGCGGTACACAATGCCCGCCGTGTCCGCAGTGACTCAATGAAATTGACGTGACTGCGGTGCTGCTGCTGCGGTCCCTTGGCGAACCCTCATTCACCTCGAAGGTTCCTACTTCAGCAAACATTGGTAATTACCTAATAATAGTCAAGCCGACAGGATGATGTGTGATTGCTCGCAGCCAGAGTCATTCATTCGCCGGCCACTGTTGGGTGCGTGCAAGTGTGCGCCGGCAATTCGGGCGAACCGTGCAAATGTAACCATCATCCGTTGCTGTAGCCTCCGCTACCAGTTGCCTGTTGCCGTTGTGCCGCCATAATGATTTGCATCCTTTCGTGGTTTTCCCCCCTGATGAGTGATGACCACCGCAGCATGCACTCATGTGAGATGGGATGCGCTGGTCTTTGGGTTCATTAAAATGTTCTTCGCTCCCCGCAAGCGGATGTTGTCGGCAGCACACTGGACGCTATATAATTCCGGAACAATTCATTGCAAAAATATGCATCTTTGTCCTTTCGATTCCTGGAAACGAGGGATTTCCAAGTCATCCTCCCGACCAGAGGGGTCTGATTGAGTCACTGGGCGATAACGAAAATGAGTTGACTGCAGTTCAAACAAAGAGTGTGGAGTGGATTCTGAGGAGACTTTGATTTGTTGATCATGCGTTGGTCGAAATGAAGCCGCATTAAGGTAACGGCAGACTTGTTATTACGGAAGCTAATGGTTTCTTAGTTGTGCCAATGGACACTAGGGGAAGTATAGGACGTCATAGAAGTGGACAGTGAGTATGGGTGTCGTATTTTGACGAGTTGTGCTGCTGAAGACCAGAAGAAAGTCAGTCTTCCGCTTGAACAATGCCTAGAAATATTGAAATCCAGCCGAAGTAGTGCAGTTTTTTTGGAAAAAAAAGTTGAGACCGAAACTAAGTCTTACTGCCACTGAGGTTCGCAAGTTTCAGGAAAAATTTTAGTAAGCTAACACACCAATGGTCAAATCGTATTATTGTGCTGTATGCAAGTTTGTTCAAAATGATGTCAAAACTGGTGTTCCAGTGGGCTACACAAATGGTTTCAATCGTCCCACGGTGCACAGAGAACGTAGCTACTGTGGCCGAGAGTGTTAAAGTCAATTTACGGACACCAACTCACCATTGATTACATTTTACGAACTAAACCGAGAACAATTCTGCTCTCAGAAGTCGGTTACAAGGTTCAATTGACTAAGCAATTGAAAGCGTACGACAATCCACTTCGCACTTGAGACCGTGAAGCACCTTTAAATTGAACTACGACTTTTGTTGAAAATTCATGCCTTCGGACGAGGCACATTTTCCTCTCGGTGGCTACGTCAACAAAAAATTAGCACGTTGGGGACTTGGAAAACCCTCACATAACTGTCGAGATGCTTGTGCATCTGTGGATAGTGGTGTTGTTGTATGTTGAGCAAGGCAAATACAAAGGACTTTCTTTCTTAGAAAATGACAATGACAACAACTTTCCACTAACTGTCCGGTAAACGACTTCTTTTAACTGAAATTGAAGATCTGACTTTGAAGGCAGAATTGCGCAACTGGAGGCAGCTGGCAAGAGAACATGCTGGATGCAGAGGCATGTTGGTTGAGGCCCAAGTCCATCCCGGACTGTAGCGGCATAAGAAGAAGAAGAACAAGACTATCAATGCCCCCTATTTCATGCAGAATTTTTTGGCGATGGCTGCTTTTTGACTTAGAATCAATTCAGTCCGTGATTTGTATACAATTTTTTTATTTTTAAACAAGCTCAGAGGACAAGTCACTCAAAGTACGTCGGAAACGATACTTTTTCTCATCTCTCTAGTTTTGAATTCTTCTTCTTCTTATGACGCTACAGTCTGGGGTGGACCTGGGCTTCAACCAACATGCCTCTCTAGCCAGGACGATCTTTCGCCAGCTGTCTCCAGTTGCGCACTCCAGGTTTGTTGAGGCCCTTCTCCACCGACCAACATGCCTCTCTAGCCAGGACGGTCTTTCGCCAGCTGTCTCCAGTTGTGCACTCCAGGTTTGTTGAGGCCCTTCTCCACCAACCAACATGCCTCTCTAGCCAGGACGATCTTTCGCTGACTGTCTCCAGTTGTGCACTCCAAGTTTGTTGAGGCCCTTTTCCACTTGTGTGCGGCACCTTAACCTACGCCGTCCTCTGTTGCGTTGTGCCAATGGCTCAGTTTCGAAAGTGTCAACTTGGCTAGGTTTTATATGTAAATCTCGCAGCTGGAGAAGTCGAATTCTGGCACGCAACGATTTCTGCGAGGGATAACTTCAAGGAAATACATGCGCACAATAGCACCGTCCGTGCAAAACTCAGACATGCGACACAGTTTCCAGCTCCAACTCAACGCAACTATGTTGGAATAAGCTTCATCAGTCCACACAATTTCTTGCCAGCTGCCTTCAGTTGCGCACTCCAAGTTGGTTGAGGTTTTTCTCCACTTGTGTGCGCTACCTTAGCCTACGCCGTCCTCTGTTGAGTTGGAACAATGGCTCAGATTCGAAGACTTTTCGGTCTTCAGCAGTGGTGTCTATGCGCTTAACATGGTCTAGCCATCTTAAGCGTTGTATCCCAAGACACTTGACCAGACACATGTCGCTGTACAGCCCATAAAGTTCATCGTTAAATCTTCTCCTCCAGATGCCGTCAACGCAAACAGGACTACTTTCAAATACCGCGTCTAAAAATGAGATCTCCCTGGCATCGGTCCAATCATTGATCTACTCTTGGATTTCTTCAAAAGAACCGAATCAATGACCTCTCAAATCGACTTGCATTAGTCGAAAAAGCCGGTAGTTGGAAGCAGACTTTACAGTAGGGAGAATACGGTGAATGGTCTAAGACCTCCCACTTCAGTGTTTCCACTTAGCTTTCGACCACTACAACAACGTGTCGTGAGGCCTTTTGGTCGTTTCTAGCCGTTTTTCACAGAATGTACAACTCAAACGCATTAGTTGAAGTAGAAAACGTCTGCTTTTAGCATTTTATAGAGCACCATCCCCATCTGACCCTGATTTTGAACCATGGATGTTCTTGTTTGGCGTCGGTGTAGACGATCATAGAATGGCTTCACCTGGCTTCCTATATGATGTTTCTTTTTTGTGGTTTCTGCAGTTCATTCACAATCCAGTCACGATGCGGTGTAAAAATCAAATCCTCAGATGTCTGTCAAGAAGCAGGTGAAAAATCGCCTTCCGTCATCCTTCAGTTTCAACTCGTACGGCTTTTGAATAAGTCCAAATTCCCCTAACTGATCAAAATCGTTTGCTCCCAACAGTGCTGCAAGTTCACTTTCACGGATCTTGATCCAGTAATGCGTCCAGTTCCTTATCTTGAAACTTTTTGAGCTGACCAAGATGATGTTTGTCTTCGACCACTTTTAAAGCTTCAGAACCACTCTCTACATGGTTTATCGGCCGGAGCAAATTCACCATAAATTTCTACAAGCATTCGATGAGCTTCAGCTGCACCTGTCTATTACAAAAAAAAATTAAACTTCGCACAAATGCTGTTTTTTAAGACTCGTTCAAACATTTTCGAAGTGGCAAAAAATTAAATTGCCATCTTGAACATCAGCTGCACTTTGCTTCCAAATAAATAGAAAATCAAATCTTCCCACAAATGCTGCTTATTTAAGACAAAACCAGACATTTTCGAAGAGGCATAAAACAATGTCATTGCCTAAAACAGCTGTCAGACAACTTTCCATGCAGACAAATGTCACCTTTCCCATGAAGTAGGTAATCGCTTCCAAGACCAGCCACATCTTGTAGGTGGCGCCATCTTTTGAAAACGGGCGGAATTAACTTGTAATGTTACATTTCTATTACATTTCATATCTATCTGACTGTAATTTCTGGCAAAAACTCTTCGAAGCGCAAATATTTAGGCCTATACCCGAAGTTCTTGAGCAATTTCTTGACTTCTTTCCAAAAATTTGCTAGACCATCGCTGAAAAATGGTTCTCTGTAAGCAAGTTTCTACGACGACCTGAGTTAACCTTAACGATCAAAGCAAGATCCAAAACAAACATCAGTCATATCGAGAGTATCATGCAATACTGCCTTTGGATTGGAGAACATAGACCCCTAATTCGGCTCAAGTGAAGCTTTGAATACTCATCCCACTTCGTTTGCCTTCTTGCCTACCAAGCGGCTTTGTTTACAATCAAGTCAAGCTTCCATTCCGGTCAGAGACCAGAAATAATCAGAAATTGATATTATTTCCGCTCCCTCTCAACCTACCCCACAGTTCGGCTTGGAAAACATTTCAATCACACAATCGAACCCCCTGAAGCGCTAACGCCAGCAGAATTTGATCGATTGAACGACTCCAGCAACTCCCTGTGGAAACGCGGCCCGCTCATACATCCGCTTCAACGAGACTGCTGCGCGAGTCATTTTTCCCTCAAAGGGCACCCGAGCCTGGTCGAGGTCTGTGGTCCTTTTCAGAGCTCCACAGCATGCTATCGCTTATTATGTCTTCTTTTATTTCCAGCACACCGCCTCTGGCGAAACGTGTTTATTCGCAAAATGCCAAGTGTCAAGCCGCCTCTGCGCAAACATGATCCTCGTCCGAGTGTGCGCCTGTCCCAGCCGCATCAAAGCGAGCGGAGCTACAAAGTTGCTTCGGGACAACTGCTCACCGCCGTAAAGGACAGCCGAAGAGCCCTTCAAATCTTCTCTCATTTCAACGCCATCGCCATTGCCATCGCTTTTGCTATCGCCATTGCTGTCGCCATCACCAACACCCAGAGGACAGCACTGGCCTCATGTCAAACGCCTCAGAGCTGCCTTCGGGCAGCCCGCAACCACAGCTTGAGTGTTTGCCGCAGATGGCACTTGACGCAGCTACTCGAACGGTCCGTCGATCTTGTTTGCAGCGCGAGTGCTCCGACGGGTGTGTCTAGTGGGCATCGGCCAAATGCAATCGAGGCCTGTCCAGAAAGACATTAAAAGACAATTAACAGAGTCGATGACCCACTGCGCCCAATCGAGGCTCGATTGGTTGTGCTTTCGATTTCGGTTTTCGATAACCCAGCGCGTTCGCTTGAGTTTCTGTTTGTTTTTCTCCGCCGGTTCCCCCTGTCGGCGAACACGATATTGAACGAGATCAGAGTATCAATCAAACGGTATCTGCTGGCGAGTGACTGCCGAAGGGATTGGTGTGAGAGTGGGTGGGCGATATGTGTGTGCGCGCCAGCGTTAGAGTTTGTAAAGAGCAATTTGTTCTTGATTGCAAGCGCTTTGGCCGGCCGCAGGGCTGCCCAAAACTGACTAAGCCGTTTAAGTGAGGAAATGAATAGAAAGTTCGTGACGACACGCACGGCAAGTACTGTGACTGTGGCAAGTGTACCTTTGGATTAGGGTTTCGAGTACAATGCCGGCGCGGCGATGTTTCAGTTCCAGGAAAGACTGACTGTTTGGAACGCAGAAACAGTTAGGAAGTGAGTTGGGATTTGTTAGCAAACAATAATGTTTGGGCTTTGTTTCATTGGCGTGAGGATGACAGATGAGGGGTAGGAGGCGCCATGGCGCTTTCCTGTCATGCATTTTGACAGTGGGACCCTTCTCATGGACGAGTGTTGGGGGATAAACGGTTTAGAAGATATTGTCCGTGAAGGGGATAGACACTCGGTGGCAAAAGCGAGCCGAGCAATGAGAAAATGCAAAGCGAAAGGAATACCGGCTGTTCAATATGATGAGACAGTGACACAACAGCGATGTGAGGAAGGAATAAGAATATTTTAACGTCACTGTGGTTCATTTGGCGTCAGAACGAATTTGCTACCCTTGACTTTTAGCAAATGTGTTCGTCAGTGAAAGAGCTGTCAGAGCCATCGACCTGTGGGGACAAAGCAACGAAGTCTGCACCTAGTATTGAGTACGAAGGGACCTCGGTTGTCCAATGTGTGTTGATGGACGAGAACTTATGGCAGGATGAGAGTCATGTTCCTGGAGTTCTCGATTGAAGCGCTTACCAATGAAGAAAAGAAGACTCTGACCAAGTTACACACTCAACCGAGTATTTGACTCTTTTTCTTTAAAGGCGCGGCTCCGCAAGAAGTTTTAGCTTGAAAATTTTGAATTGTACAGTGGCCTGGATCGCCTACTTTAGGCGCCTATGTCACTTGATCCCATGACTTATCTGGAGCTTTTCCAAACGACATTCGTTACGTTCATCTTGCTCAGAGATTGTCAAGTGACGGCAGTGCGGACAGGATTGCTTTAAAGGCACGCCTTGCAAGTTGTAATGATGGGGAATTTCCAATCACGCAAGGCGGCAGAAAGTCCGTTTTAGGAACCTTGCGTTGTGCAGAGATAAGACTTGGAATTACAGCGCTAGGAAATTGGACTGTTTTGGAGGTTGAGACTGTTGCAAACGAAGCGCGGATGACTCTCCTGTCAGGCAAGGTCACAGAAAGTCTTTTTAGGTATAGCGCTAGTGAGTAGGGGTTTTTAGGGAAAACGGAACTATTGAAAACGAAGCGTGGATAACTGCTGTCTCTGCGCTTCAACTTCTCCTACGCAACTCTTTTGAACTCTCGTTGACCTCCTCCAAACATTGCCTCCGCTTTAGCGCCAGCATCATCAAACCAACACCACCTCTCCGTTCCCAGTGAAGAACCCCGCTCGTCACCCTAAACCCTCATAACTCTCGTGGCTTCCCTCAGACTAGTGACATTTGTCACCACCAGGCTGGCATTCATTGTGTACAATGCACATCCTCAACGCAGCCCACATGCTTTCCACGAAATTAATTCCACTCTGACACGGCCCCGCCATTGCTGCCCCCTTTGAGAACGACAACAGCGACGACGACGACGACGTAACCCGACCAGAATGTAAATCGGACTCATTAAGGCTCCGTTCTCTCGTCTCTGCAAGACGTCTTCATCGCCTCCCAGCCCCGAATCCGTAATTCAATCCGAGGTTTACACATTCAAGGCACGCCGTGCATTCGTAAAGGCAGTCGGCTTCGTCTACGGGTAGCCGCCGAAAAAACGACTGTCAACTTGAACTTCTACTTGAAAATCCATTTGCACTGCACAAGCCCATGCCAATGACCCGGGGTTAATTTTCAATTCAGTCTGATGAACCTGACCTGGTTCGCGACGCGCATGGACCTGCCAAGAAACCGTCGCGCCAGTGAAAGCGGTCTTAATCCGTCAAACTCAGTGGACGTGGAGCTGCATCATCATGTGCCTGCGTGGAGCGAGATGACAATCAGGTTAGGTCGAGATTTTTTGGGAGCTCGGGGTCACACGCACGCATCTCCTCGGTTACTTTGCCGCAATTAATGCCGGAGATTGGGCTTATTGTTGATTCTGTTGATTGAATGCATTCCAATGGCATTGACGATCACCACAACGACCGACTTAATTTTTAAAAGATCGTCCGCACTTGTGGCTCTGTCTGCACTGAAGTGCTCCCCCACTTACAAGGCGGACTGACAAAGCGACGACTTCGTCGAATCGGGTGTGCGCTGCACAATCAATCGCGGCCGAGTGTGATTTGTTGACAGTTGTCGAGTACGTGTTGAAATGAGAAGAACTCGTGTCTAAACACCGGCGGCGGCGCAGTGAGTGAAGAACGACCGAAGTGTTTGCTGTTTTAGTTGACAAGTGACCTTCGCTCTGAGGCTCAGAAGAACTGTGAATTAATCGAAGCGGACTTCTGACTGAATTGTGAATTTTTTGCGCGACAAGTGGGAAAGCTCCTGTTTGCATGCGAAATATACCAGGTATGTTAATATCCAGGAAACGCGTCTTGGCAACACGGGCGAGGTGTGCTTGCTTCTTTTCTTTTGTGCGTACAGAATATTTGGTGCAGGGATCAAGTTCCTCTTGTGGAAACAGTCCAAGTTAGCACAGCCTCCCGTGCGAACAAATGAAGTACCCACACCCAAGCAACCTCATTTAGGCACGACTTAACTTGTTCTTGAACTCAAACACACCCCTCTTGCCGTCATGCCGCTTGTGAACCTCCGTCATGGAGCCGCAGGCGGTGTAGACCAAAGTGGAATGTGACATCATCACCTACACCGCCGCCGGACAGCCTTCATCGGCACATCGTGCGCAGAGCTCCTGACCTTCTGCCCGTGTCAAAGCAAATCACCAGCACTAGCTGGCGATGACTGAATCAACAACCAATCGAAGCACGTCCAAGGGCACTTAGCACAACCGAAACCAAGTGTCTAGAAGAATTCAACAGCAAATACCCTTTCGATACGGGCTCTCCGCAGCCGCCGCGCCAGTCCTCCACCTTGACCACACACGTACTCGCTCTGCCCGGCGTAGACACCATTGTTAGCATCTTGTAATCCGAGATAAAACGCGCCCAATACGATTTCGTGCGGCAGTGTTCGGCTGCAGTGCGCCAGCCAGCCACCATCACCGGGCCAGGTCGCCAACATGAACATAATTTGTTTGCGATAAATAAATTCCTTCGCCTGGACACCGTCGCCGTTGTCGTCGTCGTCGAGGAGTGTGGACATTTAATACACTTTCGCGAAGGCTGCGGTGCACAGGTCCAGCTCGTGCGCCGCCGGACAGCGCACTAAGCGACATAAATTTGACCTTGTGGCGATAAATTATCGCCAGCCGACAACGACAATGACGACGTGCAACAGAAAATCGGTGTCGGACTGCCTGTGTTTGCTGGCGCTAGGCTACTACCTCTGCAGCTACTGTCACTGGTGGCAGCGGTGATTTGTCATAGCGCCAGACGGAGCAGATGGAGATTCTGGATCTTGTGGCATGTGTGTGTGGGAAAGTGAAATTAGAAAGTTTAAGGTTTGGCGTAACGCATGGTGATCAATTGGACCGCAGCGGTGCACGGTGTGTAAACGAGTGCAATGTGCCAAGAAATGGATTTTTTTTTTCTGTTTTGTTTCTAATTTTGAGGAGTTGCGTCACGTGAGTGATGAATTTGTCGCGAAGATGATGAATAGGTAGGGGTGGGGCGGCAGTGCAGCAAGGTGTTCAAATGCATTGATGTTCAGAAGAAAAATTTGCTGTTGGTGTGGTTGAAAAAAGTTTTTTGAGTTAGTTGCTGGTAACAGCTCAGAAAAGATGCCTCTCACAGGACACACTGTTTGCTAAACAACGAGTTTGCTTTAACTCCATTTTGAGTTTAGTAACGTTTTGGCTTTGAAAGCCTCTGTTTACAGAGGGCAAGCACAAAACAGGTATTCATGGAATGATTAGGAAAAGGCGGTGTAGTCTGCTGCCTAGTTTACCAGGTATACTGGTATGAAAATAAAACACTAATTATTAATGGGAAAGTAAAAACATTTTATTCAAAGTATTAGCTATTGTTTTCTACACATTTTGACCACCTCTCTGGCAATTGGTGAATACCACGCCAATAAAACTGTTCGTCTCTTAAAGCAAACCAATCGGACACCCAATTTTCGACCTCCTCGTAGGAATCAAAGTGCTGCTCAGACAATGCGTGTCCCATCGATGAAAACAAATGGTAGTCGGAAGGAGCCAAGTCTGGTGAATACGGCGGGTGGGGTAGCTGCTCCCAGCCAAGTGTTTTGATTGTGTCCTGAACCGGTTTTGCTTTGTGTGCAGGTGCAATGTCATGAAGCAAATTTACCTTGTCGTGTCTTCTGGCCCTTTCTGGTCGTTTCTCGATCAATGCATGGTTCAAATTGATCATTTGTTGTCGGTAGCGATCAGTATTAACGGTTTCACCAGGTTTTAGGAGCTCGTGGTACAGCACACCTTGCTGGTCCCACCAAACACACAGCATTGTCTTCTTACCGAATCGATCTGGTTTTGCAGTTGGCGAGACAACCATCAATGTCCCAGATTAACCCCCGATTTTGTCCGTTTAGGATTCTTGAAATAAATCCATTTTTCATCGCTAGTAACAATCCGATGCAAAACCGATTTTCTTTCGTGTCTTTGAAGCAAAATTTCACAAGTGTTTTTTCGGTTTCCCATCTGTCTTTCATTCAATTCATGTGGCACCCATTTTCCACACTTTCGGATCTTTCCCATAGCTTTTAATCGGTCAGAAATTGTTTGTTGTGCAACATTTCACATTGCTGCCATTTGCTTTTGACTCAAAGTGTCATCTCGGCGTCTTCAAACTTTTTGGGTGGTCTCAAATCATTATTTCTGAACCGTTGAAACCATCTTTTGCATGTTGCTTCTGATAGAGCATGATCAACATATGCCTCGACAAACATTCGATGCGACTCTGCAGCACTTTTCTTCAAATGAAAACAAAAAATGAATGCTTTCCGCAAATCATCACTTTCTGGTACAAAATCCGACATTTTTAACACGATGAAAAAATATGATGTTGTCTGTTCAATGACTTGATGTATACTAAATATTTTTCAAAGATGTCATAGCAAACACACAAAAAAAAAAAATAAGGGCTCGTTCACAACAATTTTTCCCTATCGAACCATTTGTATCTTGACGCTCACTTTATACCGGTATACCTGGTAGCACTCGTTAAGAAAACTCTCTCAGAGCACCCCTAAAGTCACTTAGGCTATCAAAGAAAAACGTTCCTAGGCAAGTTTGTCGAGGCCGTCAAAGTGCTGCTTAGATGACAGTAGAATAACTTCCTTACGTGGCCACAGTTTGGTTTTTTTTTATTAATTCTGAGTAACTTCTGCGAGACTTATTAAGAGGATTTAGGACAAGGAAAGGCTATAACCTAAGCCCTATAGGCTCAATACTTATATTTGGATGGTGCAACTCTTCAAAAGAGACAAGATCCTGAAATTAATAAATAATTGTTGGCGCTACAGTCCAAAGGGGGACCAGGGACTAGCTTGCTCATCAACTACTCGTGTTGTGCGCGCTACTGTTCTCTCACGAGTAGAAGGGACCTACAGTTTTTTGCCGACTCTGAACGGCGAAATTTGAGAAGCTTTCTTAGACAGCTATTACTCTTTGAGTGTTGTCAGCAGCTCGAATGAGGTGGTGCCGTGAAATATTAGAAAAATTGGTGTTGAACTGGGAGTCGAACCTAGACCCTTTGGCGTGTGAGCGTCGCATTGTACCCACTACGCCACGTCGACCACAGATCCTGAAATTGTTAAAGGAAATTGTTAAAAGAACATTCTTCGTAGACAAACAAAACCTTCAAGTGTTGGTAACAACTCGAAAGAGGCGGCATCGTGAACAAGTGCAAAATGTTTAGTCTAGGAAGTTCGACTTATAGATGTCGAACTTTACTCACTACGCCAGGGCGGCCAAAACAAGCCACGCGTTTGTTTTAATTTGTAAACCCCACTTTGAGTGGTATTAGTCCGAACTTTCTACTTATCCTTTTCTCTAACAAGGAAGTTGGTTACCTTGCCAGATGCCTTGAATTCGACACATCCGGTTCAGTCAGGGTCTCCACCTTCGTGCATCAGATTCGAACGGAACGTTCCCTGATGATGTAAGGCCTGGATTCCAAGACTCTATGGACGAGAGCTTTGTTGTCCTACGCCGTGTAGGTGTTCCACCCATCGTTGTCGTTAGACTTTGGACTTTGCGCATGCCGCTCTACAGCCTGGGCAGTTGTCATTGACGGCTTAACCGACGAAATCTTCGAACGGGATGTGCGCTGTACAATCAATCGCGGCCGGGTGTGATTTGTTGACAGTTGTCGAGTACGTGTTGAAATGAGAGGAATTCTTGTTTAAATAGCGGCGGCAATGACTTTTCTTCACTTTACGCCATCAACGGATACAATATGAATAATTGTAAACAGAATTGTTTTTTGAGAAGATGTCAAACATTTTCCATGTCGTCAATATTTCTGTGCACTAGAGCAGGAAAGGGTTGATTAACTTGATGTGCAAAGACAGGCCTTTCGCGACTTCCAAGGCATGTTTGCTCTGGAACTGCGATTGGCCAGAGGGATTCTACGCCTATCCTCAGTACTCTTCGATGGAGGCGAAAGCCATACCAAACTTAGAGTTGTTGCCACTCATTGTGACAATGAGATCTGGAGGACAATGATCTGGAGGATGCCCTTGGCGATGGATCCAACCTCACATATGGTTTGACCGTCAGACAGAAATGTTTAGTTCCTCTGGCTGTAAATGTCTCGTTGACCCCTCACTTTATGTGTATGGTCACTACTACAATAATCATAATTGGCGCAACAGTCCACAGGGGACCAGGGCCTAGCTTGCTCATCAAAAATTCCTGCTGTTCGCGCTACGGTTCTCTCACGAGTAGAAGGGACCTACAGTTTTTTGCCGACTCCGAACGGCGAAATTTGAGAAGCTTTCTTAGACAGTTATTACTCTTTGAGTGTTGTCAGCAGCTCGAAAGAGGTGGTGCCGTGAAATATTTGAAAAATTGGTGTTGAACTGGGAGTCGAACCTAGACCCTTCGGCGTGTGAGCATCGCACTCTACCCACTACGCCACGGCGACCACAGATCCTGAAAAAAGCCGTGAAAAATTTGTGTTGAGCTTCGAACCGAACCTGGACCTTCTGCCTTTGAGCGCCGCACTCTACCCACTATGCCACGGCGGCCACCGGTCACTACAATGCCATCCATAAAAGACTGCAACACGAACTCTTCTAACGTCGACGAGTGAGTTTTTCATGATTTCTGCTAAGGTATTGATACATTCGCCAACAATTTTCGAACCGTTAGATAATCTTAAGCGCCTACTTCAACACAATGTGTGTCCTCGAATATCTGTCCATTTTAATTTTCCGTAAATGTGTCAGAGCAATATGAAAGATGCAAAAAATGAAAATTTTGTAACATATACCTTAACCAGCACAGGTCCTGTATTTGAGGAGTAAGCTTTCCCTAAGAATGTCGTCGGTCACTCAACATCTCTCTGGCGAGAGATTTTGGGCACAAAAAAAATTGCACAGGACAGATCCGTGTGTTGTGTGTTGGATGATACATCAGTTCGTGGTTCGATTTGAATTCGGAAAAGAAGAGCACTTTGCTTGCTCGAGGTAGTCTGTCTTTTCAACTTTCTAAGAAGGGTTCTTTGAGGAAGTTCAGAGCTTGTTCTTTTTAATAGTTTAAGGTATGTTTCAATGGACTCACCCTTAATTGATGGTCAGGAAGCATCACCTGTTGCAAGAAAAAATTACGGTCCATATCGGCCGTTTTTGTCTGTCCTTGTCCGTTGTTGTCAGTTATTGTTGTCAGTCGTTGCTGTCGGTCTTTGTTGTTGAATGTTGTTGTCATTCGTTGCTGTCAGTCCTTGTTATCGGTCCTTACTGTCGGTCCATGTTGTCAGTTGTTCTTTTCGGTAGTTGTTGATGGTTCTTGTTGTCAGTCGTTACTGTCGGTTATTGTTGTTAGTTGTTGTTGTCAGTCGTTGTTGTTGGATGTTGTTGTCTGTCGTTGCTATCAGTCCTTGTTATCAGTCGTTACTGCCGGCCATTGTTGTTAGTTGTTGTTGTCAGTCGTTGTTGTTGGATGTTGTTGGATGTTGTTGTCTGTCGTTGCTGTCAGTCCTTGTTGTCAGTCGTTGCTGTCGGTTGTTGGATGTTGTTGTCGGTCGTTGCTGTCAGTCCTTATTGTCAGTCGTTACTGTCGGTCATTGTTGTTGGTTGTTGTTGTTGGTTGTTGTTGTTGGTTGTTGTTTTTGGTCGTTGTTGTTGGTTGTTGTTGTTGTTGGTTGTTGTTGTTGGTTCTTGTTGTTGATTCTTGTTGTCAGCCGTTGTTGGTCATTGCTTTTGGTCGTTGTTCTTATTTAGAGCTGGCAAACATTGTACCTACAACTTGGACATTCTTTATTTGCATTTCAAAATGCGTTCTGTCCCAGCTACTTCGCGTAAATAAAATTTTCTGCCTGCTTTTACGAGAATGTGGACTTTTCCCGGATATGCACTCGAGAAACCGATTTCGCTTAACTTATGTGTACGTTCCCTTGTCAGAATTGAAACGTGCTCAGTTTTAAATCAATTTACGGCTGAAGCAGGATCACCGTTTAGTGCATCCAAATGTACTTTGATTTCGATGACCGACTCTTTAAACAACACAATTAGACAGAATTACTGATAAAAATTCTTATTAAGTGACAGCTTGACCAAAGGCTATATTCTGGTGCCACGAGGAGTCAGGAGCTCCTGGAACTTCGGTTTCACCCTGACCAAAGGTAGGCCCCAGTGTGGGAATACGATCTTTGGTTTAACACCCAATATCACGGGAAGAGTCGAGATTAGTGTACTGTGTTGACTTGTCTAGTCATTTGTAAACCGATATCTGGGCAAGGCTGTTAGGGGACTATCCCGACTCAGTGTGGAGTTGCGTTCTCAATCGGGTGCTGCGACTCAAACAGCGGCAGAGGTTTTAGAAAGGCCTCGCTCCAAACTAAGGTGGGGTGATTGTCCCTGAAGCATGATCTTAATTTGATACTAAGTCAACTAAGCGTCTAGTCTGGCGTTATCCACGATTCTGGAGAAAACGGTCACCCGTGACATTAGCCGAACAGGCAGGTGACCACGTAAAATCAAATCCCAGAACTGGCTAGAATTCTTCCTCTCTTATTTCTCTACTATTTAAGGACACTTTCGCTTCTACAAGAGTCTGTTTCGTGGTAGATACTAACAAATATATATATTTTAGCTTGCTGTGGTACTACTCACGAAGTTCTTGAAAAACGAGTGGGATAGGTCCATGGTCAATTAAAAATTGTGAAACACAAGCCCCTAAGGTTTCACCGTAAGATTAAACTGCCACATTTCATAGCTGAAATCAAAATAAATTAAATTGTCAATTTTCAGTACTCGTACTTCTCACAAAGCTGTTACGCTTTACTGCCAATTATAACCCAGCCACCAATGCGACCATCTCGACTTTCCTTCTTTAAAACTCCCTCTTTCAAACTCCTTCTTTCAAACTCCTTCTTTCAAACTTTTTCTTTGCAAATGTTCCCGAACATAAGTCGAAGGACTTTGTCTCAATGCAATCAAACCGTCACTTCCTGTGCATTGTCTGGAAGTTTTCGCTATATACCAGGACTGAAGCTGTTCTGGACTGAGATGACCTCGTACCTCAAGGGATTCGTGAGCTCGATGGCTGGGGGAGGCACTCCTGCTTTGTTTATTTTTGGGAATCATCACACGTCTAAGTAAACAAAATCTTTCCTTTCAGCTGATGCGGTGCAGCTGTTTATGCCATGGTTTGTCTACGCTTGGAAAGACAAAACCTGAACGTTGCCTGGGCTTAACTTCTTTGACCTTAGGACATCCTAAGTTTTGACACTCCGGCTTGGCAGGAGTTATGTACACTTGAGACAAATCCTCTTCTACTCTGCCCTGGTGCGAACCTGGGACTAAAACTTTTCAAACTATAGCCAGTTAAATTGTTTTTCATTTTCAAACTCTATAAATGCCTATGAATGGGGCAACAGTTGTTGGCACAAGTTTGGAGTCTAGGAGGGGCTACCGAACAAACTCTGGGCAACGCAAGTGAGTCTCTTCTCCTTCTTCCTGTTCCCTACCATTGGTCTTTATTTTCTGTGATTATGAGCAGCACGTAAGACTTTTCAAAGTTCCACCAGCATCCCACACGACTTTTAATCTTCTGCTGCAGTACTCATCTCCGGCACTCAATTTTCCTTCATAAATGCCAATTGTTCATAAATTCCCATCCCAGAGAAATAACGTGTCGTCGTCGCCCGCCACAAAATTTTCACGACCAAATTTTTACGACTCATAACAAATCGCTGACCACCGGGGCAGCAGCTCGTCAGCAGAGGCTACAGGCATGTGTCCAGTCCCCCCTCCTTAAACCGGATCTAAGCCCCTCTATTCCCTCTATGACTCAGCAGTGCACATACACACACGAACGGGAATGCACTGACCACTGACCGGCAATAAAATGGAAGGTGCCACCGCACAGATGTCAATAGCCACCACACGGACGAGTGGAAATAAGATACAAACGCGCCAGCTAGTCGGCCTGCAGCGTCGTCCGCCAGATTGAATAGAAAGTCTGTAATTAGTTGGTCAAGTGTGGATAAGATCAACGATCAGCGATCGCGTATCGGGGCTCGCCACAGATCGGCACTGCGTTTGCATGGTCCACATGCACGGGGCCACATTGTAAACATCTGTGTAGCTAAAATTGATTTCATCTCTGCAGGCGTTAGGGTTCGCGGCGTTGATGACAACATTGCTTGCTATGGCGCGTAGGCATTGCGCGAATGCAGCGGGCTACAGCAGGAGCGTTGTCCAGTTAAGGAGTCACAGACCACGCGGCGGGACCGCACACACTTGCTGCATTTTCATCTGCAAACGAGGAGCTTCGTCTCTCATTAGGCCAGGAATTTAGGGTTAATTACGAGACGCTACGCACAAACGGTAGGCTTGCACCGGACTGCGGAGCGATCATAAATTCGCAAATAAAGCATTTTCAGTGCGGCCGCTGTGCATGACTTTCTCTCTCTCCCGCTCAGCCGAAAGACCCAGCGATGCATGCACCTCGCGAGAGAGAAGCGCGGCAACAATAAAACACTTGATTTAAGGTTGTACGTCAGCGGATTCAATATTCGCATCCACTTAACGTTCGCTGGCGTAAATCATTGGCGTTCTATTGAAGCCGTCGGGGGCTGGAGGTGCGAGGTGTGTCCTGAGCATTCAAGCATGCGACGTGGAAGGTTTCACTTTTGCCGTCGTCGTCGATGACTTTGGTTCTACAATGTCTTCCACCGCTGAGCGGCGGCGCGGTAGATGCACGGGAGCTGAGTTGTAATTAGACTTCTGACTTGAATGCCAGATTTGTTTTGCTGTAAATTATGGCCGGAGGGAGAGACCCACGCTCGGAGGTGGGGGTGGAGCTGGCGTGACTCGCAGTGAATAGAACTGCGCTTGGGGAAGGTTACGGCATTTGAAGCTGAGGAAGTGCGCTGGGCTTGTCATGGTTGAGATGGTGGAGTGAGTGTCGTGTCCCCGAGTGTTGAGAGCCGACCGAGGGTTGCCATTGAGCTTGGCTTTCGTTTTACTGTGACGAGAGCCACTACCGCCCGAAGGACAGTTTTTATTTTCTGACGTTTTTTTTTGGTCGAACTTAGTCTCTGGACTCCAACTTCTTGTGCAGAGAAGGAGAAAGGATCACGGACACAGGTCAACCAATGGCCAACTTCACACAACAGGCCACAGAGATAAACGTACTCCTCTAGAAGGTCGCACACAGATCCGTCCTTCGACAAATAAACGAATTCCAAAACATCATCCGATAGGGAGCACATCGTCGTGGCATCACTACTCGCAGCCTACGTGTGGTTTCCACGCCGCACTGCAGTGCTCTCTAGGACTGGCGATGCGCAGCTCCAGAAACCCGAGCGAGGAACAAAGGTGTGAGCAAGGTTAATCAGAGATGCGAAGAGTTCGTTGCTGCTGCGGCGGCCAGAACACGAGAATGCAGAATGAAGTCCTACAAATATCATGGGCTGGCTATTAAAATTATTAACTTATCCGCAGCGGAATCGTGTTTTTCATTAAGTCGTAGGGCTGTTCGCGGGGCGGGCTGGACGTGGAGCGGTGAAGGAAATATTGTATCTCATCGACACCAAGGTTATCGGGGCCACGCTGAGTGGTGTGGCGTCGCTGGCGGATCCGAAAGGATCTGATTACCGCGAACAAGGCGCGATTGGCTGGAGATGCTGGGTATGCGCAGCTTATGACTTTGGTTTCGCCGTTTTAAGAGGGGGGCGGGGGGGCACTGAAGTGCTCTTGCATCGCGCAGTGCAAACAGTGCCCGGAGAGGCGTCCACTTGTCGAGCCATCAGAGAGCCGAATCGGACGGGAGATCTAGAGTAGGAAGTCAACACGTTGACAGCCCACTGACAAGTGCATCAGCATCCGCGGTGAATTTGAATTTTTCATTCTTTAACGAGATTCTAATCGCGCTCAGGAGCGAGCGGGCGCCGAGTGGTGATGTCATTCGCCGGCACTCGAGTTTGAGTTTACTAGTGTTTACCGACACGGTTAACCTTTCTTCCGCGTGCACAGTGGTCGATAGCCTGTCCGGGGGTGGACAACCGTCTGCGAGCCCACTTGTGATGTAAGGCCCGTGACTTGGAGTTGGCGGTGCTTCAAAAAAGCCGGGAGATGGATAGCGCCCACGTCACACGAAAACAGACCCGCAGTTAGTGGACACATTGAATTCAAAATCGACACGATGGAAGAAGCCAATGAACTGGCAGCCGGTTGGCGTCTATTGTCGATACGCGTTCATTGACTGGACCAGCTGCGTGTCAGCTGCCGGTGCAGCGGTGCGGAGGCTTAGCACTTAAGCTCACGCATAAAGTGGATAATTAATGACAATCGTTGAATGGATTTGCTTGTTGGGCCGATGACTGGTGATTGTGCTTGACCGTGGACTGAGGCTTAAATGGTGTCATCCATAAGCTCGTCTTCGAGTCAAGTTGCGGTGTTAAGTCTAATTTTGGGATGAATATCCGGCTTAGATGCAAAGCCGCTTGTCATCCGCAACAACTTGATTTGAAGCGTAACTTGATCAGAGGCGGCACACTTTGATCTCCGGGACCCGTATACAGATGGTGCTTAGGAGGACGGAGTTGTAGTTTGAGAAGTTCAGGCTTGTTGACTTTGGAACTTCGTGAATTCATCTTTGAGTCCATAAAGCATTGGTCTTCTCTTCGAGGGCTTTAAAGTTCCCATCGCAGTCCCAGAAGGTTCTGCGGGATGTTCGATCCTTCGTCAAAGTGTATGAGAAATTCATGAACAGAGCCATCTTCTGAAACTGTAAACATCTTGATTATCCTCACCCTGTTAAAGGACATTCACTCTATTGAAAGCGGCTGCAGAAGTCCCTGAGCAAAGTTCTGCGCCTGATTTTTAGCGCTCTTGTTCGTGTTCTCCTCAAATCAGACTTCAAGACTCTTCAAATCGTTGCTCTTCTCCTTCTCAGTCAGTTTCCCCCTTTCATCGTTCACCGCCAACAAACCTTCTGTCACCACTGTCTCCGCAAACACTCACTTTTCAACCGATTGTGGGGTGGCCACGAAATCATGTTCTCAAGCCCCGATGCCGTCATAACTTGACGTTACGTTTGTCTGACAGCCCCAGCACGCAGTACGTTGATTAATTGAGTACAACTCGCCCGCCGATAACCTGAATCTCCTCGCACTGCGCACATTCACACACACACACACACACAAACACAGGCCACGTGGACTTGCCTGCACTTCGCACTCCGTCACCAAAGGGACGTACTCCGACAGCCAGCGTTTCCAAGAAACTGGTTCATGCGTGGGCTTGCCCACTGGTATCCGATGATTCATGTGACGCCATTCGAATGTCATTGTTTTAGCCAACAACCTTTCAAGGTTCACTCGACCGCTGCGATGCTGAGAAGATCTCAGCAGCCGCAAACATACGTGCCCCACCCAACAGCCTTGATAAGTCGCCATGTGCACCGTGTGCAATTTGTTTAATCAATTTCTTCTTTCTTCTTTTCAGACTGCTAGCCGGCTACCGCTGCTCTACTGCCAGTTGAACTGCTTTCCTTCGAAGTCGCCGGAGAGCCTGCCTCAAGAACGTGAGAAACGTCGATCGACTTGCAGCCACAGCGAGAAACAGGAGACGCAACAAGAAAATGGGCGAAAGGAGAGGAACAAAAGCTCTGGAACTCTGGTGCCGACGAATGACCGATGGCTATCCAGGTGTGAAGATCGATAATATGACCACATCATGGCGAGACGGCTTGGCATTCTGCGCGATGATCCATCACTTCAGGCCCGACTTGATGTAAGTACCCTCACGCTTTGTACTTTTTTTTTTGCTGGAAGATCAATGCGCCAAAGCGGCGGCGACGCCTGAACCAGATTCGCGCTGAAATATGGAGCAAGGGAGCAATTAGGACAGAGAACTAGATCCGTACCGCGATCGGTTCTTTTTTGCGTTTTGTTCGTTCGCTTGAGCATGGGTGAGGCGATGGCGGTTTTTGTGCTTAATTTGCATGCGACTGCGGAGGTTTTTTTGTGAATCTGACTCACTCCCGGCCTGCAGAGGCAGAATGAGGTTAATTGCTTGCGCTGGCGTCTGCCTGGCCAACTTGAAGTGATGGGGGAACTGGAATGGGGACGATTTGAATTTTAGAGCTCATCTCTCGGTATTGATGGCGGCGAAGTTGTGTGTGATGGACCAGGATGTCGGTATCGAGAGGCAGCTAGAAGGGGGCTAATGACAATGCTAATTTGTCGAAATAGGCCATAAGTTGCGGAGTATGTTGGTCGCAATGTTTTTTTTTGGTTCAGTTTGGAGAGACGACTGGGGGTTTTGTCATGATTTGGACCTTTTGGAACTCGGTTTAGCTACGTTTGGGTTCCGAAATTGAATGTAATGAAATTGAGAAAAGACTGCAGTCTCAGTTGCAAATGTTAGACTTTTTAAATCACCACATGAAACGGTGTTCAAAATTTATTTCTTAGACTCAAAATCCAAAATCCAAAAATATAATCCGAAACATAAATGTGCAAATGTCAGAAAGTCAAAATCTCGGAAGGGAAACGAGAAAATCGAAAAGACTAGTGAGGGATTATGCTGCCTTCTCACAACCTTTTTGTTTGGAGTCACTGCAGAATTTGAAGCATTTACGGACTTCGAATGACACACTAACTTCCAATTCAATATCTTTTCATGGATGTGAAAGTTTGAATTCTTTGGAAAATATGACCGTACGCAAATCTTGTTTTTATTTTTTCGAAAACTTCGACGCTACGATCATTTGGGCATTTAGAAGTTCTACACTTGTGGTAAACTGAAATTTAAACTCTTTGCCTCCTCAAATAACTGAGCTTTTTTTGTCTTTCTTTTTGGAATATTGTGGTTGTAGGGTAGGTCGTAATGGCCATTCGCGAAGCACTGTCTTGGCTAGTATATCCTCAGCTGTTATCCTTATTCTTACGGATAGTCAGGCATCACTCAGGGCCCTGAAATCTGTCTAAACAAACTCCAAGACCGTCATGAACAGCCGCACATCCTTAGATGAGATGGCTGAGCAGTTCAACATACGCCTGTGCTGGGTGCCAGGTCACAGAGACATTCTGGGCAACTGTCAAGCAGACGAATTGGCCAGGCTTGCCACAACGCAACCACTACTTCAGGAACACGAACACCTCGGTATCTCTCTCGCCACATGCAAGTTAGTACTGCATTTGAACGCTATCCATCAGACTAATCAAAGGTGGTCTAACCATAACCTTTGCCACGTCTCCAAGGAGGTGCGGCCCTCTCTTAAACCCAAACGCTCCAGACTGCTACTATCGCTCAAAAGATCAGACATAAGCCTGGTCATGGGAGTCATAACCGGGCACTGTCTAATCGGCGAGCATGCTAGCAGGCTAGGGGCTCCCTCAAACGATTTTTGCAGAAGCTGCAGGGATGAGGAAGAATCAAAAACTCTCCTACACCTGTTATGCACATGCCCGGCGCTCTCTCGCCTGAGACACAAACACTTTTGAAGCTATTTCCTCAACGGCCTACATGACCTCAATAAAATCCCTCCTGCCGACGTTTTAAACTTTATTATCGGCTCCAGCTGGTTTAAGGTTCTTCCCACATGGTGCGGTCCTGTTTGGGACTAAGTGCATTCATCAGCCATCTTAACCTACCTATCTACCCAGGGTAGGTCGCAAATCAGCCCAAAGTTTTCCTTAAGTCGTCTGAAGTGTTCCAAATTTGTGTGGACTTGAAATGTGGCCGTGATAGTTTGATTCAATTTATTCTTTTCTTCAGCACTCAGACTCGAAAACTAGGCTATTTCTTGATCTTCCAGACACTTTTCTGTGTGTCTTTCAGTTTCAGCCAGGTCAGCGTTACACTGCCGCCACCTGATATGAACAAAGACGGTACATTGACAGAGGAAGTGCTCTGCATTGATTTTTCATTCTGTACAGGTTTCGCAGGGTGATTCTTTACTGAGCCTAAGTATTTAAATTAAGTGCTAAGTCAAGGTGAATTGTCCCAAGCCTTCTGCAGTCTTTCCTGTTATCTGATGGCAAAAGGTCTTGCTATTGTTTGAAAGCTATCTCTTGGTCAGCCTTGATCAGGGAGAGTAATGTCATCTTAAATTATGCTGCATGGAGGCCCAACTATCTAGAAACACAACTGTTTAGAGCACCAACTGTCTAGAGACCCAACTGTCTCGAAACCCAACTGTCTCGAAACCCAACTGTCTAGAGCACCAAATGTCTAGAGCAGCAACTGTCTGGAGATCCAACTTCCTAGAGCACCAACTGTCTCGAGACCCAACTGTCTAGAGCACCAACTGTCTACAGCACCAACTGTCTAGAGCACCAACAGTCTCGAGGCCCAACTGTCTAGAGCATCAACTGTCTAGGGCAGCAACTGTCTAGAGACCCAACTGCCTCGAGACCCAACTGTCTAGAGCACCAACAGCCTCGAGGCCCAACTGTCCAGAGCACCAACTGTCTAGAGCACCATCTGTCTAGAGACCCAACTGTCTCGAGACCCAACTGTCTAGAGAACCAACTGTCTCAAGGCCCAACTGCCTAGAGCACCAACTGTCTACAGCAGCAACTGTCTAGAGCACCAACAGTCTCGAGGCCCAACTGTCTACAGCACCAACTGTCTAGAGCAGCAACTGTCTAGAGCACCAACTGTCTGGAGACTCAACTGCCCAGAGCACCATCTGTCTAGAGACCCAACTGCCTAACGCACCATCTGTCTAGAAACCCAACTGTCTCGAAACCCAACTGTCTAGAGCAGCAACTGTCTGGAGACCCAACTTCCTAGAGCACCAACTGTCTCGAGACCCAACTGTCTAGAGCAGCAACTGTCCAGAGACCCTACTTCTTAGAGCATCAACTGTCTCGAGACCCAACTGTCTAGAGACCCAACTTCCTAGAACATCAACTGTCTAGAGACCCATCTGTCTAGAGACCCAACTGCCTCGAGACCCAACTGTCTAGAGCACCAACAGTCTCGAGGCCCAATTGTCGAGAGCACCAACTGTCTAGAGCACCATCTGTCTCGAGACCCAACTGTCTAGAGAACCAACTGCCTCGAGACCCAACTGCCTAGAGCACCAACTGTTTACAGCACCAACTGTCTAGAGTACCAACTGTCTAGAAACACAACTGCCTAGAGCACCAACTGTCTGGAGACTCAACTGCCCAGAGCACCATCTGTCTAGAGACCCAACTGCATAGGGCACCATCTGTCTAGAGACCCAACTGTCTCGAGACCCAACTGTCCAGAGCACCAACTGTCTAGAGCAGCAACTGTCTAGAGACCCAACTTTCTAGAACATCAACTATCTAGAGACCCAACTGCCTAGGGCACCAACTGTCTTGAGACCCAACCGTCTAGATTACCAACTGTCTAGAAAACCAACTGTCTCGAGATTCAGCTGTCTAGACACCCAACTGTCTAAAGACAAAACTGTCTCGAGACCCAACTGCCTGAAGACCCAACACTCTAGAGGCCCAACTGTATGGAGACCCAACTGCCTAGAACACCAACTGTCTAAAAACCTAGCTGTCTAGAGACCCAAATATCTCGAGACCCAACACTCTAGAGGCTCAAATATCTAGAGACCTAACTGTTTAAAAAGAAAATAGTCTAGAGCTTCAACTGTCTAAAGGTCCAATTGTCTAGAGACCCAACTGTTTAGGGACCCAAGTGTCTAGAGCAGCAACTGTCTAGAGACCCAGCTGTTTAGAGCACCAACTGTCTAGAGACCCAACTGTCTAAAGACACAACAGTCTAGAGTCCCAACTATATAGAGACCCAACTCCAGAGGCTCAACTATCTAGAGACCTAACTGTTTAAAAAGAAAACTGTCTAGAGCTTCAACTGTCTAAAGGTCCAACTGTCTAGAGACCCAACTATCAATGAAGGCTCTGATCAGGGACGCAGACAGTCTAAAGATGGTTTTGGGCCCTATGAATCCCTCTTTTAATCCTTGTTTAGTAAGTCCTCGTGGTGTCTCGGGACCCAGACAAGTCTTTACGAAATTAGGCTGCCACCTGTACTATACTGGAATTGGTTAGAAGATTGTAGGAGGCCCTAAGACATGCTTGGTTCATTTTACAGACGTAGATGTCTAGTCCCTACCACCAGTTTTTCACAAAAGAGTTCGTGGCGTTGCAGAAACTTCCGCTTGGAAAACCAACGCGAAGTTACCTAAAAAGGTCCCTTAGTGTAATGTTGTCGTTTTTCACGAAGGCCCGAACTTCGGATTCCTCCACCATAGGAATCCGAGTACATTCCCTCCCTGGCTTCCTTTCTTACCAGAGCCACAGAGAATGTCGACATTGTGTGAGCGGCGCAGCTGGAATATTGGTGTTCTCGTGTCAGACGGCATGTCTGTGGGGCTAGTCTTTTAGGAGATGCTGTGTGAGAAGGTTCAGTGCAAGTGGAACCAAGGATCACTTCTTTTAAGTTGTTCCTAGACTCCTGAGCATTACACAACATTTTAAACTTCTGCACAAGCAAAGTCGTAGTCATATTCGCAGTTCTGTTGGTTCCACAAGAGGGAGCTGTAAAGTAATGGCCCCGGTAGAACTTGAAGCCACTTCAGTCCTCGATATGAAACAATAAACCACTCGGACCTTTGTTTAAGAGTGGCTTAGTAAGTTTGGTGGCCTTTAGCCAAGGGGTCGGACGACAAATTCCCGATTATTTTACATTTTACATTGTAGTGGATTTGAGGAAAAGTCAAAGGCAAGCAAGTGGACACAAGGCTACGACATCGATACTAGAGTGTCAAGTCTCTGCCGTCTAGTTTTGATTTTTCCTCCGTCCACCGATTTTATGGTATGAAAATGAAATGCTCTATGGTGTCAGCAAGAAATTTACTAAAAATGTTAAAGGAATGGTAAACGTTTAGACACGCTGTCCTATGATTTGTTTGACACTAAATATGAGATTATTGCGCGAAGCTCCAAAATCAAGAGATACTTCGTTGTGTCTCTTACCCCGGCTTCTGAAGCTATGAAACCTTTAAAGAAAATGTTAAGACACAACTTACCTTCATGGACCCTCGCTTAAGTGAATTAATCACAGTCAGTTCTATCTGAATTCTGTTGCAGACTTTTCTCGCCATCCATTTAGCTGTCCTCCAAATTGGTTGACTTAAATCCGTGCCAAAGGTACATTTCTGAACATTTTCTTCTACAGTGTGCCATTTCGTTGAATCAATCCTGTCTGAGCATTAAAAAAAAAAGTCTAAAGCGCTGAAGGGCAGCGGACTAAGCAAAAATATGAACAAATTTGGCTCGTGTCTGAACTTTTTTTCACCCCAGACATGCCCCAATTGAATTGTCTCCGACTCGAGACACGTTAAGAGGTTGCTTTTGATAAACTCCGATAAACTGCATTTAAACTCCATCCACGTCGGCCATCGGCGAGATAAAATCGCGACGACTTCTTTTATGCCACTCAGTAGGCTGAACAAAGTTTGACCTTCCCTTCACTCTAGCGATCACTTCAAGTCAGACTCTATCTGCACACACACCCACGCACACTCTCTCACGCGAGCCTTTTGCAGAACACGTTAGAACAAAACCTAACCGTTTATTCAGTGGGGCAACCTTGCAAGGCCGCACCGTTCTTTGCCATAACTCAGAGTTTGCTCTAGCGCCTCGCCACTCACTGCTCCATATGCGCCCTGCAATTGGGTGCAACCGCAAAAATCAATCAGACGAGTTCTAGATCCACTTCTGGCCGCGCGCCTTGCCGCCACATCGCTGCCAAAGTGACAACACGTTTACCCAACCGAACAACTTGACCGCAGAGCCGCGCAGGGTACCGCCGGACACCGGTCGGTTCGATTTATTGGCCATGTGTCGCGAATTGGAAAATCTGCGACGAGCGGCCTGCTTGCGTTCCCCTCCGCCTACGCCTCCACTTCAATTTACCACGCTTTACTAATTATTAACATGAATAATTTATTCATGGTGGGTACTCGAACGCGTGAATATTTGACACACATTCGTAACGTTTTTTGTCGTTCCACTCGTGCTGTTCAAAGGAGCGGGACGGTGCACACTCACGTCAAACCAGTTATCGTCGCGGCGCGGTTTCTAGTGTCACTTATTTCGGGCGCATGGATGTCTGGGCGCATTGGAGAGGTTGTTGACGGCAGACTCCGGGTGAAATTCAACAGAGACAATCACTGATCTGTCAGGGCCTATTTGTGCGGGAGAAACCTAGCGATTAAGTTGTTCGAAAACCGCCCAAACAATGGCCCCCGGGCGCTAACAATGACGCTGAGATGCTGTCGGGAGTATGGTGTCTGTTTGGCCGTTGTGCGGGCCAACAAAGAAGCGCTTAGCGTGTTTTGCGATGAGATCCGATTGATGATTGATTGACTTCTGATGTGTGGTCGCACGAGCGCACTTTATTCTAGTCCAAAGGGGGTGGAGGGGGCGACGCGAATCGAGAGTGTAATTGTTTGGTGAAAACGCGTTCTCATTATCTGCGGGGAATCTTCTAAACTTTCCAATTGTTTGACTAAGGCTGTGGGGGGAGAAGACCTAATTTTGTGGACTTCTCGATGTGAGTCATCAGATGAGAGAGGAATCAAGCTTGGATCTGATGCTGGTTTGCTCGAATAGCTTTTGGACACCTGACTGTGTAGCCCCAAACATATTTTTGGAAGATTGATTTGATTGATTTGATGTCCTCAATTTTGTGCATTTTTTTTGTACAGCAAAATATGTGTAGTCCAAAGGTTTCGTGGCAACGTGGTGCGCTCTAGAATCCCGAATAAGTTCACTTACACACAACTTAAGAGTCTGTGTGCCATGTGGACAGATTCATGTACTCGTGTACAAAGTCAGAAACAACTTCTTCTTCCCTGAAAAATTCTCTGAAAAATGAGCCCCCTGAGGCATCGGTCCAACCATTGAGCTTTTATTCGATTTATTCAAAAGTCCCGAGAAGATGGCCTCCCATTTTGGATTTGTTTTGCATTTGTCCAAATAGGTAGTTGTCGGAAGGGGCAGGATCTCGAGAATACAGCGGCTGGTCTAGAACCTCCCATTTCAGCGTTTCTAGGTAGTTCTTGAACCACGTGAAGCAGAGATCTAACAAAAACAACTTGTCATGCCTTTCGATCGTTTCTGGCCGGTTTTCATGCAGTGCAGGACTCAAGCGTATTGGTTGTAGTCGATAATGTTCCCCAACAATGGTATTGTCTGATGTTAGTAGCTTGCAGAGCATGACTATTGAAAAGTGGATATTTTTCTTTAGTGTCAATGAAGACGAATATGTGACGGACTTACCAAGTTTTGGTTAGTATTTGTCCTCTTGGGATTCACTTATATTCACTTTTCATCTTCAGGGATGATACGGTGCAAAAATTCCTTCCTTTAATGTCTTTCAGGAAGAAGTTTCGAGGTGAAAAAACTGCCTTTCGACTTCTCCCACGGCACCATATTTTCTTACTCTTGATTTAATTCCTTTAGCCGAACGGAAATTGATCAGTTCCAACAATTCTGGGAGTTCACTTAACCTCCAGCACGGATCTTGATCAAACAAAGCCTTCAATTCCACATCTTCAAACTTTCTTGGCTGGCCTAGACGCTCTTTGTCTTCGACTCTAAAACGAGCACTTTTCAAGCTTCAAAACCACTCTCCATCCGATTCATTGGCCACCATAAACTTTTAATACATGCATTCGATGGGCTTCAACTGATTTTTTCTTTCAAATAAAAATAAAATCAAAACTTTCTTCAGGTCTTGCTAAGTTTACCCTAATTCGGGCATTTTGGAAGAAGCAAAAACGGCATTATTGTCTAAACCAAACGATAAAAGAATTGACATTTGTCAGCTTTAGTGAGTGTGCAATAGCTGACAGATGTCAAGTCTTTCCAATGAACCAGTTTATCACTTCCAAGATCGGCCACAACTTGCAAGTGGCGACATCTTTTGAAATTTTTACAGATCTATGTCAATTCTATAATTGTTGGTGCTACAGTCCAAAGGGGGACCAGGGCCTAGCTTGCTCATCAACTAATCGTGTTGTGCGCGCTACTGTTCTCTCACGAGTAGAAGGGACCTACAGTTTTTTGCCGACTCCGAACGGCGAAATTTGAGGAGCTTTCTTAGACAGTTCTTACTCTTTGAGTGTTGTCAGCAGCTCGAAAGAGGTGGTGCCGTGAAATATTAGAAAAATTGGTGTTGAACTGGGAGTCGAACCTAGACCCTTCGGCGTGTGAGCGTCGCACTCCTATGTCAATTCTGTTAAGGTTTAAATGCGACACTACTCCCAGCAGAGGAAGAATTAAACATTTTGACCGAATTTAAGCCAGGTCCTTACACGAGACAAAATGTGGGTCTTGAAGCTTTCAGTTGCTTGCACACAATTTGAAGCAGTTCTATTAGAATTCTGTACATTTTGACCTTGAACTCAAACTCGTTTGCTATATTTTCAAAACAGAGCTCTTTTGACATAAGAACTTGTATAGTGTTGCACAGAACCTGATTTTACGAGCTTAACGGGTGCACTGAACTTTCTCTTGTCATTGCCGCGACAAACAAAATCGGGTCCTGGCCTTCAACAGCAAGTGTCTTCTCCGTCCTGATCGCACGCCGACACCATCCAACAGTGTACAACAAGGCTTAGCTTTGGGCATTCATCAGTTTAGGGTTGGTCTTCGACGATTTCGTCTATCATGCAACGAGCTACAAAGGACTTTCCGGACTGGTCCTTCTTCGCTCATGCGATCTAGGTGCCCTGCACACTGGAGTCTACGAAATTTAATTCATATCAGAACACACACAGTGCGTGATTGAAGCGTCTCGAGACTCGTTCCATTTCACATACGGAGCCAACAAATTTTCGTTGAATTTACTTTTGGAATGGCTTACAGAGATGAGTGTCTCTTACTAAGCACCAAAGTTTAGCAGCCACGCGTGAGTCCAAGATCCTCGTAGTGTACAGATTTGGGTTTTGGTTTGACGTGATCATCTCCCTGACGGCTTATATTCATTTTCCCAAGAGTCGAAGTTACTTTGACTAAACGCCTTAGTTAGCCAAGTACCAAATGAGATCATGCTTGGGGCGCAATACACCACCTTGGTTTGATGCGAGGCCTTCCTAAAACCTCTTCCGCTCTCTGGGTCGCAGTGCTCGGTTGAGAATGCAACTCCACACTGAGCCGGGAAAGTCCCCTTACCGCCTTGCCTAGCCATCGGTTAACAAATTACTAGACAAGTCAGCACAGTACACTATCCTCGATTCTACCCGCGATGTTAGGTGGTATACCATAGCAGCCATGATACTCCCATAAGGGGACCTACCGCTCGGTCAGGCTGGAACCGAAGTTCCAGGTGCTGCTGAACTCTCGTGGCACTAGAACATAGCCTCTGGTCAAGCTGTCACTACAAGTCATTCTCCCTCAAAGCCTGGGCCTGTTAGCCTCGTAGTGTACAGCAGCAGCTTCGAAGTTGCATATGTTGAGAGTTCTTGCTTTGAAAGCCCTTACAGACTATGGTAAGCTTTGTTGCATTGGGGCTTGTGTATTTTTTCTTCCATGTTGTTATCGGCTGGTTTTATTGAACAAAGGTAGCTGAAGGAATGCACTACCAACTGCTCTTAACACAAACCACGTCACCCTGAACTTCGTCTTTCGTCCATTGAAGTACAGCTCTAGGCTTTTTGCCGCTCGCTCGATCTAGGTAAAGGTGTCAGCAGCAACAGCTTGTTGTGCTCTTCTGACAAAGTCTTTATCGTCTGCGTAAGCCAATACCTCGCTAGACCTAGTGGAACTCGTCTCACCTTTAATTTCCAAAAGTCTTCAATCTCTGTCTGGCAATTAATTCAAATTGCAAAGAAAGATAATGAATCGGAATCGCTTTAGAAGCGCCAAAAATCACAGACACCGTAAAAACCAGTAAAACAAGTACCATAGCAAGTCCTGAGCAATATGCATCCAAACAGGTACCAAATCAATTCCAAAGACCGCAACGAAAAATGCAGCCTACATCGAGCTTCTATCAGAATCTCTTCAAAGCCCCCAGTCCTGATCGAAACAGAGTTACTCGCCATTCATCAGCATCCCCGGCAGGCAGACTTAGATTTACATAAAGGCAGGACCCGCTTGCGGTGTCACTTCCAATCAATGCAATCAACCAGCTGCCATTCCGCGTGAGGCAACTTTGCACCAGTCTCAAACGAGACCATCACTCGGCTCATTCCACGCAACGCCATAATGAAAAACGCAATCAATACTCATTTGGCCGCATGTCCTGTGTGCCAATAATTACAGCCGGACCACCCCTTAAAGGGCCATCCGCTGAATAACAAATGAGTTCGCCCCGATCGGTTGGCCGTTTCCTTTGCCACTACCAACACCTTCCACGCCATCTTTGGCCTTCCGCACACTCGAAATCGGACGCCGCACGTGCATGCAGTCTAGTTTCACCCGGGTACGTTCGTAAATTGGTTTACACCGTGCCACACACCCCTTCAAACTCATTCCCCACCATCGCACTTGTAATTAATGAGATTTATGCATGCTCCGCTTGATGGCAGTGCCGGCGGTGGACGCGTCCCAACCTGCGCAGCGCTTAAATTAAGTAATTTATTCAAATTGACCGGCATGAGCATTTGTTTTTCGAGCTGCGCTGCCCCTCGCCACGGTCGAGCTTAAATGAAACGAAATTGAATTGCGGTCGCATTAACGAAGCAATAACTCAGCGGCCACAGGGGATGATGCCGCGTCAGGGGCAGAGCGAAAGTCGACCGAGTGACGCGCAAAAACAATCGTCCGGAGTGCTGCGCAAGTCGAAATATTGTGTAATAGAGTTCATCGATTCGTCGATCCACGACTGCCGCAAGGCGAACGAACTTTTCCTTCGGTGTAGCAGGCCGCGCCTGGTGGTGGGGGCTATTGTTTTGCGGCACGAAATGCCGTGGACGGTGGAACGGTGGCGATTTCGCCGCTCCAGCTTTCAGCGACTGGCAGTGGTGAGGTAATGATTTCATTAGATCGATCAATCGATCACCGGCTTGCCGTGGGCCACAGCCGAACGCTACTCGATTTGAGGCAAATGTCGGCAATATTCCGTTCGAAATGGGCTTTAAGTGATCACCGGATATTGATGTTGTTGCTGTGGGTTGTTTTGATTGCACAACGCCGACGAATGCTTGATGGCTAGGACTAGTTGCAGATGTTCTGCATGATGACCTGGTGGAATTTAAAGCAATCCGTTTCGAAGTCTATAGGAATTCGGAGCATAACGATAACGAGGCCGTTTTCACGCAAGCTACACGCATGAGCAGTGCGCATGTTAATTGCTTGTCTTGAAAATCTGGAGGAACAGTGAAGGCGACGAGGGCTTGGAGCAAAGCCACTCGCGCACACGAATTTTCAAGGTTGAAGAAATTCATATTCTGCGCTCGATTCGAACAGATTTTTGCTGTCGGAGGTTGTATTTAGCGCTTGGCTGAAAAATTTCAAATAGAGTCGCATTGCATTGAATTCAGAATTTGTGTCAATGGCTGACTTGTTGGTTAGAAGCTTTGAACAAAGGATTTGTAGCCAGAACTACGCCCTCAAGGGTCTTACAACAAATTCCTGCAGAGTGCTGCTTTTAAGGGGGTTTTGGACTTACTGAGCGGCGACGTCTGTGTACAAGGTCTTGCATTCTCTGGTAAACATCCCCAAGCAGCGGATAAGGCAAAATGTTACTTGGTTTCAATTCTGACAGATGGCTAGACTGGACTCTCAGTTTGGCTGAAACTGTTAAATTACAGCCGCCCTTTCCTCTAAATGAGTAAGAAGGTCTTCAGTTGCAACTGAGAACATCAAACTCCAACAATGTTGGCACTTCTGGAGTTGTTTTCTACGTAACGGTTTATTGAAGTTAGCATGGTATTCTGGATCCAATCTTTTCAGCTGAAAAGCAAATTGCTGCCAATAATGAAGCCGGTTTGATAACCTGCTCTTGGTAGCGGAGACTATGAACATCCTTAAACTAGGCTACACCCTACTTCACTTCTTCTTTTTTGTGTGGCGCTACAGTCCAGGGTGGACCTGGGCCTCAACCAACATGACTCTCCAGACTGCACGATCTCTCGCCAGCTGCCTCCAGTTGCGCACTCCAAGTTGGTTGACGCCCTTATCCACTCGTGCGCGCCATCTCAGCCTACATCGTCTTCTGTTGCGTTATCCCAACGGCTCAGATTTGAAGAACTTTTGGGCCACAGCAGTGGTGCGAATACGCGAATACGGACTGGGAAGATCAAGCTGTTACACAAAGCCGGCTTATAATTGTTGGCGCGACAGTCCGCAGGGGGGGGGGGGGGGGGGTGCAGGACCTAGTTTGCTCATCAGCTACTCGTGTCGTGCGCGCTACTGTTCTCTCACGAGTAGAAGGGACCCACAGTTTCTACAGAGCTTTAAGAGACACCTATTACTCTTTGAGTGTTGTCAGCAGCTCGATAGAGGTGGTGCCGTGAAAAATTCGAAAGATTGGTGTTAAGCTGGGAGTCTAACCTATACCCTTCGGCGTGTGAACGTCGCACTTTACCCACTACGCCACGGCGACCACGTAGATAGTCATAAATATAAATACTTTAGTTTGCGGTGGTACCACTCACGAAGTTCTAGGGACAAGCTTGATCTTTCCATGTTTGATTAAAAATGAAACACAATCTTCTGCAAAAAAAAAAAACCTCCAAGGCTTCGCGGAAATCTTAAACAAACTGCTTCATTTTATAACTGACACAACTGATAAAATGAATGAGTCATGAATCATATTTCAGTACTCGTAATTCGTGCAAAGGTATTAGGATGTAATACCAAGGAAGGCAATTAACTTCTTTGACTTTTAGACATCCTAAGTTTTGACACTCCGGCAGGAGGTCTGTACACTTGAGACAAATCCTCTCAAACTCTGCCCTGGTGTGAATCTGGGATTAAACCTCTTCAATCTATAGCCAGCTAAACTGTTTTCAATTTTCAAACTCTCTAGATGCATATGAAAGGGGCTACAGTTGTTGGCACAAATAGGGGTCTAGGACTGGCCGGCGCTTTGATGACAAAGAACCTCTGTACATCACAAGTTAGTCGCTTCTTCGCTTCTACTGCTTCCCTTTCCCTGCTTCTAGTCACTGTTTTCTGTAATTATGAGCAGCACATAAGAGTTTTAAAAGTTCCACCAGCATCCCACACGACTTTTAATCTTCCGTTCATCTCCGACACTCAATTTTTGTTCATACAGTACCTCAGAAAATTTAGCATACACCTATCATTACTTTATATTCGTGCTGTTTTAAGGTCGACCACTTTTTTGTTTTATTTTTGTCGTATACAATCATAACTGAATACATATCTTAACCAAGAGTATATGCCAAATTCACAGACAGGCGAAACAACCCCTGAAATCGACACACAAAATTGGGCATACAGATGTCATGTGTGCGTTATATACAAGCTTCGCAGAATCGATACATGCAAATTTGTTCAGGAATTTAGCAACAAATGTCCCTGATGATCATTACTGCACATGCTTTTGAACTGAAAAGACCGATTTTCTCTTCTTTGTTCGAAAATATGAAAAACATGCGAAAACAGACTACTTTGTCAATGAGAATGCTCATAATTAAGCTATTTTGCGAGGGGAAGTCGATGCGAAAAATATGAGAAACTGTAGGGCGATCGCATGCAACGGTACAAAAAATATTAAACAATTATAGATTTGAAGGAACACTAAAAAACAGACCAGGAAGGGGAAGCAAAAAATTGCTCTCAAAACAAAACGAGCGGTATATTGTTCGGAAAATCAAGTCCTATCCAAAATCTAGCGTTCCAAAGTTGCCTCTTTCAGTGGACCGTTCGCAGAGCCTTGAGAAAAAATAATTTAAATGGTAGGATCGCCTGAAAAAAAGGCGTACATTTTCCTAGTTAATAAGAAGAAAAGATTGGAGTTTGCTAGACAATTTGTAAACCACCCGGAGAGCTTTTGGGAAGGTGTTTTGAATTAAGATGAGACAAAAATAAATTTATTTGGGTCTGATGGCAAACAAATTGTTTGGAGGGAACCAAATACAGCTCTCAAAGCTAAAACTATAAAGTCAACCATAAAACACGGGGGAGAATCTGTGCTGTTATGGAGTTGTTTGGCTTCAAATGGCTGTGGAAAGTTCGAATTTATAGGAAATACTCTGGACAAAATTGGGTATTTGAATATTTTAAAACGAAATTTACGAAATTCCGCAGTAAAATTAGGTCTACCTTCGGTTTTCTACTTCCAACAAGATAATGATCCGAAGCGCACCTCCTATTTAGTACGCGAATGGTTGCTTTATAACGCTCCAAAGCAGCTTAAAACATCCCCACAATCTCCGGATCTTAACACCATTAAACATATATGGCACGAAATAAAAGTACGGGTTAAAGAAAGTACCTGCTCCAATAAGCAGTAGCTAAAAGCTAAAATTCAGGCAGCTTGGGAAGGGATTCAGCCATCTTTTACTGAAAAACTAGTAAAATCCATGTCACGGTGGTTACAAGCTGTCATAGATGCTGAAGGAGGTGCCACGCGTTACTGAAATTTTATTTGTAACTGTTTTTGTTTTGTGTTTTAGTCGTAACTCGAATTTACTTTATGTGTATGCTGAATTTTGTGTGTTAAAATTAAGTGTCTATTTTTAGTTTGCTTAGAAATAGCAAGTTTTTTTTTTTTAATTTTCATATTTTTGTTTATGGTTTTTAGCAATTGAAATATGTCAATTCGAACTACATTTAAGTTTTATTAATTAACTACTTTTTGTAAAGCGGAAAAGATAAATATATGTTTAAGCAGTGAGTGTATGATAAATTTTGTGAGGTACTGTATATACCAATTGTTCACAAATTCCCATCGACTGCATCCTGGAGAAAGGACGTGTCGTCGTCGCGCGACACACAGCTGGATATATTTGAGTCAAAAAAAGATTATTGTTTTTTACTCTTCAAATGAGTGACATATTCTGAAATGACGTTCAAAGACAGTAGCTTTCCAACGCATTTTCTAATGGAATAATACAAGGTACGCCATCTCTTAGAAAACACCACAAATTAAGTATAGACCTCTCTAGCATAAAACCTTATTCATGTGCTACAGTCATACATATATGTCCCAGGACATATAAGGGGCTCCACTGACAAAAGAATTATTATTAAATTAATAATTATTGTTAGTAGCGATTTCAATATATCCCGGGACTTATGAATGGACTAGACTTGCATTTTATTCCCAAGCGGAATCCAAAAGGTCCACTTGTTTAATGGAGCGTCGGCTTCCGAGCAGACGGGAGGCTCTTTACCAATTTTAGGCTGCCACCGCTTCGGCGAAAATTTACATCCAAGCACTCTATGATTTCGGTGCTCATTTACCCTTCGATAATAAGAATTAAAGCAGCCACCAAAATTATTTCTTTTGGACACTGACAAAAGTACAAATTCCATTGAGAAAGAACTTCATGATTGTTGCAATAATTGCTCTATTATTATTATTATTATAAACATTCTTTATTGGTCTTTATTTTAACAATTAGTAATAGAAAAAGAAATGTTAATAATTGCTCTATCGGGCAGTGGTGCTGAATGAGTTGAATTGCCGGCTACTGGTGTTCTTATTTTATTCGTTTATTCGCCGTCGGCCCGTGCTGTGTCCTTATTCCGGTCACTTAAGGCTATCAAATAATCCCTGTAGCGCGAATTAAATACTTAGTTACGTACTAGATGAAAAAAAAGTACAAATTCTTTATTTACAACAAGACCGAGTTACAATTCATTGTGCTTAACACTAACTAGGGAAGCGAACTAAACATCACTCAGGTTTTGCTACCTGTATTTATATTTATCAAATTGTATAGTCAACGATCAATTTGAAGAATTGATCGCATGTTCATTGCAGATAGTATAATTGTAAATATTGGGAACTTTGCTCGTGCAACGATTATGCTCGTGCAGCATTTATGTTTGTTTCGCATTTATGTGTTTCAGAAACTCACCGACCGAATTTGGCGCTGAGTGATATGTAACTCGCGCACCAATGTTAAAACAAAAGGAGAGCATAGATTTGCAACTTTGTTGGCACGGAGAAGAGGATTCTAAGAAAGCGTTAGAACGTTGGTCGTTGGTTGGTCCCTCACTCGTTCATCTTCAAAAGTCTGTCCGAGAAACGACGCCCTCCAAAAACCTTCTGTCCTGTGTCACTTCTTCCCCCGCGCGTTGAATCCCCACCGCGCTCATTATATCATCCACACGGCGATGTAGGCCGACGAGCTCCAGACTAACAAAACAAACCAGAGAAAAAACCAATCACATGCCACAAAAGCGTCCCAAACTGCATTATCAGCGCAGACGGTGCGACAAAACCAGTTTTGCGAATTGCATTCGAATTCATCGTCGTGATGAAGTCACCTCCATGACGCCAGCACCACACAATCTTTGGCATTTCTTCGCAGATCGCAAGAAGAAAGGTCAACAACTTGGATGCGCCTGCTGCCACCGCCGTCGATCGTCGCCATCGAGGAGCTTGTGTCAGAACTTCAACTCCAGCCACACCGCACCAAATAACACGGGGAAATGTCAAATTGACCGGTAAAGTGCTCCGGCGGGGAGCACACAAAGTGGAATAAAAAATTGTTGCGATAAGGCCACAGAGGGAGACAAGACGCCCCAGGGTGCCCCAGCTCACGCTGAACATAAATTTCGCCAAACAACGGAGTGTAATGATCTCCAAGTGTCACTCGAGTTAATGAACGTAATTCCTTTCGTTATGATCTTGACAGCCATGATGGGCTGTGCGTGCCTCGGCGTCTCTCTGTGTGTGAGTGTCATCCTCTGTGAAATTTGAATAAGCCCCCAGAGTATCGGGTGTCAAGTGGAAAACCAATGAACTTGCTATTGAACTTGCGGCATTTTCATTGACCACCTTTTTGTGTGTGCGCCTCTTGACGTCTCTTCGGCGCGTCATCGTTTTGTTTTGTTTCGAAAGTCCCCCGGTAATGAGTTAAGTGTTTTGTGTTCGTCTGTTGTGTCTGATTGGTTATTATTAAGCGTTTTGATGGTCGTTCCTCATTAATTGCCATTCAACGGGACACTTGAGAGACAGGGCGGGATGGGTGAAATTACTGTTTGACGTCCACTTTGTGATTGATTGAGGAAAGATGAGTCGAAACAATGCGGGGAATGGTCAGGTTCGGGCCTTTGGGATTCTTGCCTCTTCTGTGGACGTAATTACATAATGACTGTCGCGCGGGGAGAAAAGTCGCGATGAATGCGTTTCTTGGAATCCGTTGGATGAGTAAAGTATGGCGTGCGTGATGAAGTGACAGGGCGAATTCGGTGAACTCTGATGGGACGCAAGATGATGCTGTTGGTGCCTTGTATTGCAGATTGTAGCTGTTTTTCTTGTGGGAATTGAGGTCTCAGAGGTGTTAACTTGTGTTCATGAAGGGTTTGGCTAACTCATCAGCGATCTCATTTACAACAATGAGATGTTGGCGAGAACTGGGATAAGTTTTGGTTTTATTTACTTGCATTAGGGTCAATAATCAAAGGGTTGGAATGAGGTCTTAATCATGGTACAGCATACATGAAGGTTCCGTTCCTTCTATTTTTCTACAGAATACATCTCATGGCATTAGGTTTGCGGTGAAGAAATCGACGTAAATAAGCGAATGAGGTGTGCAAAGTTATCATTCTCAGTTAAATTACAAGGCCAGGCCACTCTTCATTGCTCTTGGATCCTTTGGTGAAGATTAGACTTCAGAGTTGATGAACACACGGTTCTTTTAAGAAAATAAAGAGGCAAACAAATTAAAGTTGATCCAATCGTGCCATCACTCTGCAATCTACACAAAGCTATCGCTAAATGATCGTTTTGGTTTTTTGGCGATAATGTGAAAGATCGTCGAGTGCCAGATATGTTTGAAAGCCGGCGACATTTTTCGAAAATTATTATCCACGTAAAGCTGTTCAAACGCACATAATAATAATAATTATTATTTTATGGCGCGACAGTCCACACGAGACCAGGGCCTAGCTTGCTCATTAACTATTCGTGTTGTGCACGCTACTGTTCTCTAACGAGTAGAAGAGACCTACAGTTTCTTGCCGACTCCGAACGGGAGAAGTTTGAGAAGATTTTTTAGACAGTTATTACTCTTTGGGTATTGTCAGCAGCTCGAAAGAGGTGGTGCTGTGAAAAATTCGAGGTATTCAGCCGGGAATCGAACCTAGACCCTTCGGCGTGTGAGCGTCGCACTCTACCCACTACGCCACGGCGCAGCGGCCACAAAACGCATATATTGCCAGGCGCTCAATTAGTGGATGATTACTCGCTAAATAAACTGTGTCACGCAAGAGAATAATCAGATCAGATCAGATCAGAGATTTTTATGGGGTCTTTGGAACAGGAGTGCGTGAAATATTGAACTGTTGATATCAATAGCAATGTACAACTACGCCGTGGCGTAGTAGATAGAGTGCGACGCTCACGTGCCGAAGGGTCTAAGTTCGATTCCCGGCTGAACACTTCGAATTTTTCACGGCACCACCTCTATCTAGATGCTGTCAATACTCAAGAAGCAATTACTGTCTTAGAAAAAGTTTCACAAACTTCGCCGTTCGGAGTCGGCAAAAAGCTGTAAGTTTCTTCTACTCGTGAGAGAACAACACAAGTAACTGATGAGTCAGACCCTGATCCCCCTGTATACTGTAGAGCCACTAAATTTTTTTTATTTTGCTGAGAGCGGATGAAGAAGCCCAGAGAGAAAAATTCTACTTGCGATTTTTGGTCCTGTTTTCATTGAAGGCGGAGGAGGAAGCTTCCAACGGTGAACTGTTTCCTCCTTCATGGCGCATAAACCTGTACGTTACTAAAAGCGGATGAGGTAGCCCTTAGTCCTTTCGCGAGAAAAGTATTGTGTTCGATTTTTGTTCCTGTTTGCATTGCTGACATCTGGAGGAAATGATCTAACGACGAGCTCTGGCCAAGCCTCTTTGGATTCAACGCTTAAGATGACTAGGCCACGTACTGTGTACGGTCCGTAAAAATCTTTCAATCTGAGCCATTAAGACAAAGCAACAGCAGACGATGCTAAAATGGTGCACACATTTCAGTGTGGCCGCCGTGGCGTAGTGGGTAGTGTGTGACGCTCACACGCAGGTTCGATTCCCGGTTGAATACCTCGAATTTTTCACGGCAACACCTCTTTCGAGCTGCTGACAACACTCAAAAGGTAATAACTGTCTATGAAAGCTTCTCAAACTTCGCAGTTCGGAGTCGGCAAAAACAGGTCCCTTCTACTCGTGAGAGAACAGTAGCGCGCACAACACGAATAGTTGATAAGCAACCTAGGCCCTGGTCCCCCTGTGGACTGTCGGCCAACAATTATTATTAATTATTAAGGAGAGTGGAGAGGGGCCTGAACCAACTTGAAGTGTTCAACTGGAGGCAGTTGGCGACACATCTTGCTGACTGGAGAGGCATGTTGGTTGAGGCCCAGTTCTTCCACTACACGAGGAAGAAGAAGAAATATGTTGAGCGCATTGAAAACAGAAGTGGGCCAGTCAATTGGTCGTCTTATTCGCGCCGCTTGGCTATTTGCTGCGGAGCTACATTAAATCATTGGTTTATGCCAAAAAGTCGATGACATTAGAAGATTTCAAAACTTACATTGAACACGAAATAGGAAATTTATGCGAAATGTGAATGTGTGCCCGAGTCATTGAAAATTGTATCCTACGAACTGATTGTTGCAAACGAGTCAAGCCAAGTTTAGTTCAAAAGTGTTTTAATGGCCCTTCCTGCCAAAGGTAAGGTTTTTTTTTAAAATCTCACTTAGGTGTGTTTTATTTAAAGAAAAATGTTCTGAAGCGCTTTTTGTGACAGCTACCATTGATTTTACCATCCGAAATAGATCTAGGAAAATGTTGACTGCTTGTTGCCCAGAACTTATTCAGCCCCAAGTAGAATTCGAGCCCTAGACTTCCCTTTTCTCATTCTTATCGAACTTTAGGTCATGGGGGACTTTATACCATGTCTTTAAGTGGAATGAATCAATTTTAGGGAAGACATGCATTCTTGAGCAGAACACAATTCAACACAGTTCAACAGAACCGTAAGCAGAACTTCGCTGTTGTTACAAATATCGCGCTGCACATGATCGCCACAAATCAGTTCGGGTCATTGGTCTTTTAGCTTTAACAAGTTGCGCAAAATTATCTTCCGGGGCATAGAATACAAGTCGCAGCTAAACCACTGCTTGCGCAGCTGACACCCCACCTTCTCAACAGATATCTCAAACTTTTCATAAAAAACTCCACCAAACTAACATCCCTCATTTCTTTTTCCATTTGCAGTGAATTTGAAAAATTGAATAAAAGTGACATCTACTACAACAACGATTTGGCGTTCCGCACAGCAGAAAGGCACCTGGGCATACCGGCGCTGCTAGACGCCGACGACATGGCTGCCTACGAAGTTCCCGACAGACTATCCATCCTCACCTATCTGTCACAGTTCTATCAAGTGTTCGCCGCACAAGGTAAGTGCCCCAACGGAAGTTTATTGATTTTTGAAAGCCCCCATCCCCTTCCTGACGAATTGTATGAAACTAGAGCTTCCCGTGCCGTGACAAGCCATAAGTGCTGGGCCCCAGCCAGCGTGCAGTCGACAAGAACATTTCGCACTCGAGTGGTTTTCAGTACTCGTGCGATGTTCTGCAGTCAGGTCGGAGTTTATTTTAATTGTTGCCGCAACAAACTGCGAACGGCCAGTTCAATCGAAACGACGACAACCAGCGCGACGTCACTTTGTCTAGTTGAAGCTGGCCGACTGTCTGGCTGGCAAGAATATCTGATTTCATTGTGTCGATGGGTGGCGGCGCCCTCCCCTCAAACAAAAATTTAGGAGAAACGGAAATGAAAGGGAAATGCAACATTGTGAGTGTCTGGCCAAAAGATTCGCGCCCAACGACCAGTCAGCGAGCACCGAACCCACCCAGGGGCGGGAGCACTGCACTTCGAATGGAACTAATGAGATTCATTTGGATTTCATAGTGCTACAGCGGGAATGAATGCAGATTCGTGCGCCGCGGCCACTGGCTCGACGCGACGGGGTGATGAAACTTTATCTAGGCGACGAGGGGATTTCGTGAAACAGGAAGTTACATGGTGGCCCCACAGAAGACTGCTGGGCGCGGTGGCGATTTGAGAGAGAATCGATTTGTGTGGCAGGCGAGGGTATTTGGTGAAAATGTTTCTAGTTCGATGGGTTGCGCGTTTGAGGGCAGAAGGGTCGAGTGTGTGCGTTCTAGTTCAGTGATTAGGCACTGACATCCGGCTTCTTCAGCACGTGATGTAACTAATTGGGAATGCAGGAGTGATTTATTTGAACAATTAAAGTTAATGCCAGCATATGTTCAGATTCAGATGAGGTTTCAGGAAATTTCTTTGATCTTGATCACAAAACTTAATGAATACCCTTTGTTTAGCGGACCCGTGGTCGCACAGTCCAATGTTTTAGTTCGTAAGCTGCATCCTTTCTCTGCAACAGAGTGCGCTGAGGCAGCGTGTCTGCATTGTAAGCCGCTAAGTTTCTAAACTGAGTTTGGGGAAAGTCCTAAGAGCCGCAGTTAGTGAAATGGAAAAGCTGTAAGCCTTCTTGGACTCCTAAATTCTCCCTTGTTGGACATGTTCACAAGACTGATTCATTTCTGCTCAGATAAGAGTTTGTTTGATGTGCGTCTTAAGGCACAAATGATAGTTTTACCAAATAGCGTGGTGGTTGTCTATTTTTCGAACAGCCACCAAAGAAGGAAGCTATTTGGCAACTGTACAGAATCACAGTTGCTTCAGCTTAGGTACACACTAGTCCACCACTAAGCCTTCTGAGAGTGGTAGTCCCGGACGCCGTTTACATTTTCGTAAAAGGCTTTTGCCAGCATTTCAGCAAAATCATATTGGACGTGTTCGCGGATTATTGTAAAATGGCTAAAGGATATTTCGGTCATGGACTTGGTTCTTGTTTTTTTTTTAAGGAATGGAACAGGAATGGAACATATGGTGACCTTTCTCCTAAATCGGAACCACTGCTGCAAAGGGTTTCGGTTTGGGTGGAACGGCAAATTCAGACGGGCAAGGTTCCCTCACAGTTTCCCCACTTGAAAACGTATTGGCAGACAGTTGAGTGAAACCACCCGTGATAACTCATAAAAAATAAATCAAAAAAAAAAAAAAAATCATCATATAAGTCAACGCGTAGCATATCCTACATTAATTTTTGGTCACACTGACTCTGAGTGGTGGGTACATTGTTTGCTTATTCAGGCGCAAACGAGAGGTCAATAAAGGGTAGAGATTGACTCTGTTTTAGTGTCAATTCCATCAATTTTGTTGTCGGACCACTTAAGACAAGTGATTGCTGCTTCTTTAGTGGGATCTGAAGTTCTGTGTCACTCTGTTTTCATCGCCAAAGCGCCACTAACCAGTAACACAGTTTAAAAAGTGGCGGAAACTGTAGTATCTCCTGAAAAAGTTCTTATTGTCGTCAGAATTTCACATCGACTACGTTGGGGACGCAGACTCATCAAAAGTCTTAACTTTTCCTCAAAACTGATCCTTCTGCCGTAGTCGGCCAAAATATTTGAAAAAAGGTGACGAACTGCTGTCTTTCAATCTTGAATGCATTACTCCCTGGACAGAAATTTAATTTTAAATGAAAATATTTATCTCCGCCACCGAAGCCGACTCTACAGACTCCATTAAAGCGTATTTTCGTAACACCTGAAGGACACAATAACTTTACTGGATCAAGCGTATCTAGCAAAAAGGAGAGAAAAATAACACTTTGTTTTGATGCAAATCTTTATTTAAACACCAATTTCATATAGAAAAAGTGCAAACTTTCGGGCGCCATTTTAGTTATTCCGGTTTTTTCTTCGGTGAATTTTTTCAGTGTAATACGTGTCTTAAACGTCATGAAGTTATTGAGAGAAAGCAGAATTTAAAGTAGCTCTGCGTCTGACTCGTAAATAAGCCTTCAGTTGGATGTACAGACGTACTGTTGGGCGCCATTTCAGTTCTTCATTTTTTTTTTAAATTTTCCGTGCATTTTTCCTTGTAAGGCGTGTCCTTTGATCCATGAAGTTACCAGTAGCAAGCAGAATTTAGAGTAGTTCTAATTCTGACTCGTAAATATGCCTTCAGTTGGATGTACAAGCGTAGAGTTGGGCGCCATTTCAGTTCTTCAGTTTTTTTTTAAATCTTCTGTGCATTTTTCCTTGTAAGGCGTGTCCTTGGATCCATGAAGTTACTAGTAGCAAGCAGAATTTAAAGTAGTTCTGCGTCTGATTCGTAAATAAGCCTTCGGTTGGATGTCCAAACGTACTGTTGGGCGCCATTTCAGTTCCTCATTTTTTTTTAATCTTCTGTGCATTTTAGCTTATAAGGCGTATCCTTAGATCCATGAAATTATTAGTAGCAAGCAGAATTTAAAGTAGTTCTGCATCTGACTCGTAAATACGCCTTTAGTTGGATGTACAAACGTACTGTTGGGCCCCATTTCAATTCTTCATTTTTTTTTTAAATCCCCAGTGCACTTCTTCAGTACAATGCGTGTCCTTTGTTACTTGAAGGTTTTAAAGAAGAAGAATTTAAAGTAGTTTCCATTTTCTAGCAACAATCTCTGCGTCTAAGACGTAAATCTACCTTCAGTTGGATGTACAAAGATATTCTGTTGGGCGCCATTTAATTTGTTCAGTGTTTTTAAATCGGCCGTGCATATTTTCAGTGCAAGGCGTGTCCTTGCATCCATGAAATTAACAGTAGCAGTTAGAATGTAAAGTAGTTCTGTCTCTTACTTGTAAAAACTCCTTCTGTTGGATGAATAGATGCATACTGTTGGGCGCCACTTTATTTCTTTCCTTTTCGTCAATCTTTTCATGCATTTATTTAATACTAGGCATGTCCTTGGATCCATGAAGTAAACAGTAGCACTCTGCATTTAAAGCAGTTCGGTGTCCGACTCGTAAATAGAACTGCAGTTGAGTATGCATAGGCATACTGTCGGGCGCCATTTCAGTTTATTAGTTTTTTTACCTTTCGTGAATTTTTCCGCAGAACGCCATCCACTTCATCTTTGGATGAATTATCAGAAAAAGGTAAATATTAAGCAAGCTCCTGTTTTCTTACCATAAAATCTGCGCCTTCTCAAATGACTTTTAAACACACCTTCTGTGTTTGTGACGAAAAATTATGCATCGATGAAGGATGGATACCACAAATCAGTTACTGGTTAAAGAATCGAAAAGCAACTGAAACGTACACACAAATAAACTCAAAGCGCAATCCAATTCATTTAATTTATGTAATAACTCCGCCTGCCAAGGCTCAGAGCTCTACAAACTATTAGCTATGTGTGCTGCCTTCAGAAACTCATTTCATGTTCTAACTGATAAGTGGCTGAGTTTTCAACATCAAAAGTCTCTTCACAAGACCACATTTCATCGCAAACCGAGACCCCTTTGCGCAACCCAACTCCATTGTGCCTCGACATCTGGTGTCTGTCACGCAAGCCCAGTCTACAGTCCATGACTATCCGCACACTCAAAGTTCAAAGTCCCCCTTTTGCCCGTGCAACTGAGCAAACGTAACTGTTCACAGACATGTCAGGTCCCTTCCACTGCATGCAACAGCACCATACGGGAGGAACATTGCGCGCAGTCGCCTCTTTCATCCACTTGCTCAAGCGAATTACGAAAAAAGAGGCACTGCACCGCCCTCGTTTAACCTCCATTCAGCCGCAGAGCAGAGGGAATAACAATTAATTTCCATTTCGTTAAAATTACTCGAACATGATCTGATCGCTGCCGGCGTTCCTTTGTGTTGGGGTGCGCACCGGGAACAACAGCGGTGGTGGCGGGATGGTCTTGTGCATCGTCAGCAATTTGCTTATGCAGAAGACGGTCCATCATGTCACAGAGAAAGTACCGAGAATTTCAATTGTCACGACCAACTGTCAGATTGGCATTGCCTCGACCGCTGGGAATCGAATTGAATGCATACCTTGAACCTTTTATTGTCGGGGTCTGGCGCATTAGTTTATTCGAGCTTATTCACTCCGGAAGGCACGTTGTTGTCGTCGTTTGCATCTTTCGGCTGAATTCGGAATTTGTGGGCGCCAATTGAAAGTAAACGTGAGTAAAGGTGGAAAAGAAAGTAATGCTTCCTCGGTTAGCTGTTGTGTGTGTGTGTCTTTTCTGGGAAAGGGAAAATGGGAATTGAAATGCTGTGGGAATGGTTGTCGAAAGGTAGGTAAATCTGACCGGCAGCAACGACCCGAAACAATGGTGGCTGTGTACTTTCGAAAACAATTGACGTTCTTCGTGCTGCCACTTCCGATCGACGATGAATGGAAACTCTTCCGCATTATTGTCCTCGTCGTCGTCGTCGGCTGATTGATGGGTCAGCTGGGACTGTTGGAAAGGATACCTTCATTTTGTGGAGATATTGTACGGGTTTTCGACGAAAAAGGGCCGCGATGAGGCTCTGTAGGGGTTTCTCCTTTGGTTGGCATTTCTTTTGCCTTAGGGGCTAGAAGCGGGTTTATGTGCTGATTACGTTTCCATTCCATCAGGGGAAAAGTCCTCCTTTCCTAGAACCTAAATTGTGTACAAACACCGGTTAATCCTGTCCTAGGTAATGTACACAAACACAGGCTTCCTGGTTATTGGCAACACTTTAGTATACAACTGCTGCCCATTCAAGCGCTTATCTATACCAGCAATACAAGCAGCACAAATGCTTATCCATACAAGCAATTATTAGTCGCCATCGCGTGTCAGAATCCTGGTGAACATTTCAAGAACGATTAAAAGTGACTTTATGGGCCCGACGGCAATCCGAAAACAATGTTTAAAGGTCGCAGGAAGACTTCAGACCAAAGCTGACAATGGACTGCAATTTTTAACTGCAAAAGTAAAACACTTTTAATAATTTATAATTGATGGCGCGACAGTCCACAGGGGGACCAGGGCCTAGCTTGTTCATCAACTACTCGTGTTGTTCGCGCTACTGTTCTCTCACGAGTAGAAGGGAAATGCTTTTGCCGACTCCGAACGGCGAAGTTTGAGAAGCTTTCTTAGACAGTTATTACTCTTTGAGTGTTGTCAGTAGCACGAAAGAGGTGGTCCCGTGAAAATTTCGAGGTGTTCAGCCGGGAATCGAACCTGGACTCTTCGGCGTTTGAGCGTCGCACTCTACCCACTATACGGCGTTCAAACTTTTAAGCGACCAAATCTTGACCTTTAGGAAGGCCAACAGTAACCTTGTGCAAATATATCTATTGCCCCGTGTTGGACTCCATTGTTAAAGCGGTTATTTCGGTTTCCTTACCTTAACAAGGGAAATTAAATCTGTCTGGCAACTCTTTTCCCCTTCACTACTGCACGTGGTCTGCTCAGTGGCTGGTGGAATTGTCGGTCCGTATTTTAGAAATCGTGAACTGATTCTAAGCATTGGTGTGGTAAAAGTTTTGACTTTACTAGGGTTGGCAAAATTTTTTCGCGTGCGCACTCGCATGGAGTCATGTGTTGGGCGCCATTTGGATTGTTATACTTCACAACTAAGCACGTACTCGCCTTCACCTAAATGGAATTGTAAAATGGACTATATGAAGATTTCTGCAGCTTTCCATGCATGACCCCATGAACGAAAATGCCTCTTCTTCTCACACTTTGTGTGGCGCTACAATCCGTGGTGGACCTGGAATTCAACCAACAATTTTCTCCTGATAGCACAATCCCTTGCCAACTGCTTCAAATTGCTTACTCTAAGTCGGTTAAGGTCCTCCTGCACTTGTGTGTGTCACCTCAGTCTAGAGCGTCTTCTGTTGTGTTGTCTCAGTGGCTCCAGTTGGAAGACTTTTCGGGTTAGAGCGATAACGTCAATATACTCTACATGGCCCATCCATCTGAAGCGTTGTATCCGAAGACGCTTTACAAGGCTTATGCACCCGTATAGCCCATGAGTCGTGGCTTAATCTTTTTCTCCAAATGCTTTTAACGCAAACGGGAACAAACATCGCACTTAAAGCTCTTCTTAAGCAGGACAGTAAGAATCAATCAATATGCAGCTCAGTATAGTCGTTCGGGAGAGAGCCTCTATTACTCAATTCCCTCATAACACCAAAGAAACAGCGACTAACAAGATTCTAATCAAGTCAATGTAACTCGCGACTAATAGCTGAGCTGACATTTGGAAGACCGTACCTCTGGTTTCGACTTGTGAGTCACGCACGATCCTCTCGAAAATGATTTTAAAGTGCACTGCGTTGTCTAGAACCTTTTCTTGACATTGAAAGTCTCGTCTTTTTCATCGTCATCCTACACAATCTGAGAAGTCTGATGGAAATGGCAAAACTAGACATGGCAATGTATGACTCGTCCCTGTCATATGCGGCCTTAAATTGGACTAATAGGCGGTAAGTGTCGATTCATACTTTCTGAGTCTTTTCAAGGTTCTGCCGTAAAAAAGAAAATGACTCTTAATAATAATAATTGTTGGCGCGACAGTCCATAGGCCAGGGACCAGGAATCATCAACTACCCGTGTTGTGTGCGCTACTGATCCCCCACGAGTAGAAGGGACCTACAGTTTCTTGCCGACTCCGGACGGCGAAGTTTGAGAAGCTTTCTTAGACAGTTTTACTCTTTGAGTGTTGTCAGCAGCTCGAAAGAGGTGGTGCGGTAAAAAATTCTGGGTGTTCTGCCGGGGATCGAACCTAGACCCTTCGGCGTGTGAGCGTCGCACTCTACCCACTACGCCGCGTCGGTCACAAGTGTGCCTCTTAGTAGAGATAAAAGTTGAGACATACGTAAAATAGGATCGGAAGTGTAAATACAAGCGGTAGCTTTCTGTGTCAATATTTGCATGGCTTCCTGTCTCAAATATTTCACCCCCTTTGCTTAAATTCCATTCTGCACCGACATCTTCTTTCTATCACAGATGTCGTCTTTAGTCCACGATTACACACGGGCTACGTGAACACCATCAGCAGTGTTAGGTGGCATTGTCATAGATGTGATTCCAACTGTTTAAAAATTCTTCGTTAACTTCTGTTAAAATTGTGACCCTGCAACGAATCCCATGTCACTCTCACTTTCTTTCTAGTATTTCCATAGTTCACATCTCTCCATTCCCCTGTCAATCCCCCAGTTCCACCATCTCCCCCAGTTCCACCATCTCCCCCATCTCCCCCATCACTCTCCATCAAACATAAGCCACCATCACGAATAGATGAAACAGAATGCAAACAAGCAAACTGTTTCCACTTTGACTGATCCCCTTTCAAAATTTGCGCGTGCGCGTTGTCTAAACAGCCTCAACTTGTGCAAACCACGGTCTCACAGCCACCGCCGACGGCAGCTCTGCAAGAATTCTTCCCTCATTCGTGAAAAGCAAACAGTTGTCCATCGCGACGTTCGCAGCATTTGTTCGATTCAATTACGCAACCAACGAACCACTTCCAGGTGTGCCGGCATATCGCCCCCAAATCACCCCCTCTCCGGTGGCATATATCGTGTGCTCCCCAGCGCCACACAGCACCTCCGGAGTGATTGTTATGCAACACATCCATCTCATTGAATTCATTACTCAATGAGCTCCTACCAACAAGCCGCTAATTACCATAGAATCTCAGCGACAGGGAGGCGCACACTGCTGAACAGCCATCCCACCGAACCTAAGATGTGCAATGTGCTGGCGGAATGGTGCACGATATGTAGCAATTAAAATGGTTGTCGACTGCAGCGGATGGGAGTCGTGAACTATCACTCCACGGATGGAGGGACGGGCAGATGATTTGTCTCTCTTTTGGGGGAAGATCTCCTCGGCTGGTGGAACTAATGATGTGAAATTCAAATTATATACCAGCGCGTGTGGAGTCGTTCAAGTGAAGCGATTAGTCATCCGTAAGTACATCCATCCACTCTCGCTGGGTTTGTCTGAATTTCCGTGCAGCTACACGCCTAAGGGAGGCAACGGCGGTCTTTAAAAAGACATCTGGTTGACAACTTGATTGGCTTTAGGGGGAATCTTTGGTAGCTTAATGGGTTGGGTGTTCAATTTCGGCTTGGGCAGGGAATTAAGTGCTGGATTGTGATGAGAGACAGTGTAGAGCAACGCTTTCTAATTCCGACATGAGCAGCTTCCGAAGACTGGGTACTGAATAGTTCATAGCTTGCATTGATCCTGACGACGGTAAAATTGTTTTTGAAGGAATACATTCCAGGCGCGAAAGGTTTGGAAATTTATCCATTTCTGGCGAGAGTAAGATCGGCGGTCAAACAATGAATTCCCTAATAATAATAATTGTTGGCGCTACAGTCCAAAGGGGGACCAGGGCCTAGCTTGCTCATCAACTACTCGTGTTGTGCGTGCTACTGTTCTCTCACGAGTAGAAGGGACCTACAGTTTTTTGCCGACTCCGAACGGTGAAATTTGAGAAGCTTTCTTAGACAGTTATTACTCTTTGAGTGTTGTCAGCAGCTCGAAAGAGGTGGTGCCGTGAAATATTAGAAAAATTGGTGTTGAACTGAGAGTCGAACCTAGACCCTTCGGCGTGTGAGTGTCGCACTCTACCCACTACGCCACAGCGACCACTAATATTCCTAATATTCCATAAAAAACCCTTAAGAGATCAGAAGAAAATCTAGTTGCAGTCGACATTTTAAAAATGTGGCCTCGACGGTTGGCACGCTCAGCTGGGAAAGGAGAACATCTTTGAATGAGTCATCGGAAAACACAGCCTGCTCGACAACACATCCGGACACGGACTCAAGCTGCTGGACTTCGCTTCGACACGGAACATCTCTATGCCTAGCACGCGGATTCCGCGCCTGAAAAAGGACCTGGCAATCCACCGTCAACCAGATTGATCACGTTGCGATCGACGTTAGACACTCCTCCAGTATTCTCGATGTCCGAAACTTTCAAAATGCAAACATCGACTCGGACCATCACCTTGTTGTACTCAATGTAAGAACCCAAATATCGAGGGATCAGTGAAGTCGAGACATGCCATAGTGGTTTGACGTCGGAAAGCTACAATCGCAACTGACCACTGGGAACTTTGCCGTCCGGGTCTCCCTGAAACTCTCTTAGAGTTCGCTGCCTGCACTACACATAAAAGAAGACTGGAAACGTTGTCAAGAAGCCATCAAAGAAGCTGTCACTGATGTGCTGGGTTTCACGTCACCACCCAGAAGGAACCCATGGTTTGACGACGAGTGCAGGCAAGCACATGCAGCCAAACAAGACGCCTAATATACGCTGCATCGAACAATGACTGCTGTTCGTCAGCTCTACGAACAGAGAAGAAGGGAAGAGAACCGGCTTCCCAGAAAGAAAAAGAAGGATCATAAGAAGGGCGTAATCGAGGAAATGGAAAAATGTTATGGTAGAAAAGAAGTCGGAAAGGAAAAACAGCCATCCGGAGAAGGATGGTTCGGACCGAAGCTTGCCTGGACCAAAATGGACAACTTGTGGTAGAGTCGCAGTCCGTGCTGAGAATCTGGAATGATCATTTCTGCCGATACCTTAACGGCGATGACGGCCCAAACCCCACTGTTAGGCAGAATGATCTACTCAATTTAGACGATGATAGACAAGATTTCCGTCCCCAAGTTTAGCAAGGTGAAGAGCAATATCGAAACTTAAATCGATCAAAGCTGCTGGAACGGACTGACTGCTGGCAGAACTATTTAAAGCAGCTGGAGATGATCTGGTTGGGCACATGCACCACCTCATCTGTAAGATATGGTCGGAGGAAAGCATCCCCATCATGAGTGGAATCTCAGCGTTGTTTGCCCGGTTCACGAGAAAGGAGACCCCTTTCACTGAGTCAACTATCGGGGGATCAGCCCTCTAAAATTCGCCTACAAGATCCTCTCTTCCGTATTGTGTGAGCATGTGGAACCTTTTGGCCATATACTGATCGGTTCCTATCAGTGTGGTTTCAGACCACGTTAGTCCTGATTTTCACATTACGGTAGATCTTAGAAAAGACTCAAAAAGTGCGAATGGACACTCACCACCTAGTCGTCGAAAAGTCTTCGAATCTGAGCCAGTGGGACAACGCAACAGAGGATGACCAAGAATACGGTGGCGCACACAAGTGGAGAAGGTCCTCACCCAACTAGGAGTGCACAAGTGAAGACAGCTGGCGAAAGATCGTGCTGGCTGGAGAGCATGTTGGTTGAGGCCCAGGTCCACCCCGGACTGTAGCGCCATAAGAAGAAGAAGAAGGTGGAGTTTGATATTTAAAACAGTTCTCTTTCGCTCTGATTGTGACTTCGAGATCACCTAACCTTTCGAAAGAAATCCTTTGGAGAGCAGTATTTTTCTTACAGCTTAAGAGATAGTTACTGCTTTGAAGGCAACATCATCAACTGACGCTGGCCAGCAATGCCTTCATGGGTGTCTATCATGTAAAGATCGGCCATCGGTCAATAAGAAACTCCCAGCATAATCGCTTAAGTAAAAGGCATCAGGGTATTAGTTTAGTTTGTCATGGACTTCAACTTGCATTTTACTTCTGTTGTATTTTTTCTGATACTCACAAACAGCGGAGCAGAGCCTTCTCTATTCATACTCTAATTTATAATGGTTCATTCGGTTTCCAAAAGATGGCGCTATCTGCATGTTGTGGCTGTGGTAATCCTGGAAGCGATTACCTAATTCATTGGAATGATGTGACACTTGTCAGCAATAAAAAGGGGGTATAAGTGTCTGTTTCAGACATCAATACGGTTCTTTTCCTCTTCGAAAATGTCGGAATTTGTCCTTAATAAACAACATTTGCTGGAAGTTTTAATTTTCTCTTTTGATTTGCAAAAATAGTGCAGCTGCAGCCCATCAAAAGCTTCAAAAAGTTTATAAGAAATCTGCTGCGACCGATAATTCATGAAAAGAGTGGTTTCGATGCCCCAGAAGTGGTGCCTTTTGGATTGAAGACAAATAGCTTCATCTTCTTCTTCTTGTGGCGCTACAGTCCAAGGTGGACCTGGGCCTTGACCAAACAAAATAGCTGTCCAAAGTGTTCGGAATTGGAGGCTTATCTGGATAAGGATTCGTGCCAAACGCAAAATGAACTCGAAGAATTGTTCGCTTAACTCAGCCAACAATCTTCCAGTACCCGTCGGACTATACTTCGAGTGGCGTGTTTTTTTTTTAATACTTCTTAAACGGAATTAATTTCTCCTCCCTGTAAAGGATGTTAGAAATGTAACATAAAAAAATGTAATCACGCCAAGAATCACTGGGACTTGAAATACGCATTAAGACATAGCGTCACGTAATTTCTTCAAATCGCAGACAAGACCGCACAGAGAATGACCCCAAAACAAAGCCCCACACAGAATGCCCCAGATTAAATGACCCGTGCTCGGTTACTGGATCAGAAACCTCATTAAGTTGCGCAACAGAAGTCGTAAGATGTCAAACGGAAAGGTCGGTAGAGAGATTAAACAGCAGACTGTTAATATTTCACGTTGCTTCCCAACGAACGGTGCTCTCTTTGTTGAGAATTTTTGTGACAAAGGAGTTACTCCTTGCCCTCCCGCATGACAGAATCAATAAAAGCAATCACTCACACTGAATTGTGGTAATTAACTGACCCCCGCGACGTCAAAACATTCCCAACTCAAGGTCAAGCGATTCTGCCTCAAAAGCGAGCAACGTCCACCGATTCGACCCAATTTCATCCCACTGGTCAGCGGCAGGCAAGTGAGCACGTATCACTCGGAACAATTGAAATTAATTGGCCCTCACTCGTTTCATCATCATCACACGCACAATTTATTTCGGACAGAGCCGGGCCAACAGCACGCTGACCGCAGTAAAAAGTAAATTTCCTCAGCCGTGTCGTCGTCGTCTCCCGGCCGGCCAGTCACTGCCAAGTTGAGTAATTCACAAGTCGGTCTTCTCCACGGCGATGACCGCGGCACTGATGATGATGATGATGCAAACCTCCATTAACTGCGACGGCCGCCGCTGCCACTGCATGAAACCTTCGAGGTCAACAGCACCTTTGGGCAGTGTATAATCGGCAATATTCCCATCATTGAACAGCGCGCTGGATTATGCAATTGCCGTTCGCGTCGCATGGGATTCGATTTGTATCTCGACGTCGTTCCGAGGGTACCTACGAGGCGAAGACCTTCCATGCGGGAAACCAGTTTCCCATTCCCATCTCCTGACCGCTGGGGCACACACATGTCTGCGCACAGCAGCCGGCAGCCACCGTGACGGCACTCAGCGCAGTGCAGTGCAGCCACAGTGCTAGCGCACGAACGACCGGCGAACAATTGCGGAAAGTGAAAGTCCTTATGCGCCATCCTGGCTACCATTGACCAACTTCAACGTTCAATTACCCAGCTGCAGTCGAGCGGCAACCGATTCCCCTTCCCTTGCGTTGCAGTTTGCTTCATTTATTGCGGTTATCTGCAACTTTTTTGCGCGCGCGAAAGGTATTTGTTTTTCTTTTATCGGCGCGCAAGTGGGTAACTGGTTCATTGTACGTCTATCGGCCGAGCGCGGATCAGAGTGCAGCTTGGCCGAGCTCCAAATGTGAGATTTCGTCCGAGACAAATCTATTTCACCGCCACTCACCTCTAGGGCGTTATCACGAGCGTTACATCTCGGCACCATATTTCACTCTCCCATTTCTCGCAGCCGTGCCGCTACAGACCCGAATCCGAGTCTGAGCAATCAAAGATCCAGGTCTGGCAATAAATTCAATTAATTCGAGTTCGGCTGTGCTGCTAATGCAGAGCGATACCACTTTGCTCCGCCAAATGTGCGCGACCCACTGCAGTGCAGCCACTGACCGAGTGTGCTTACAAGTTTGATTTAAAAGTCTATCGTTGGCGCACGAAGCACTGCGAGCACCCTGACAGCTGGGGGCACTTTGGGTGTCCCTATTTTCTGGTAGCTGGCAAAATACCAAGCACATGGCATTTGCGTCTAGGTACGCGGAGTGGGCCCCAATGAAAATGTTAATTAATGTAATGAGTCGTTGATTGGTTAAGTGGCTGTTTGACTTTCAAAATAAGGAACGTCGGCAGCGGTGGCTGAGTGACATTTCGACAGAACCGGTGGCCGAACGCTCACACACTTATCGGGAGGAGGCACGCGAGGTGACAAATGCTCGCTGTCCGTAAGTGGTTTCATTTGAACTGCATCGACGTCTGTGTGATTTTGAAAGACTTCCATCTGGGGACGCGTTCATTGATTGACGCGAATGGCAGTTGATGGCTAATGCAATTTAAAATGGTTTCCTTTCACTTTCGTCGGAGTAAGGGGTGTCTAAAATCGGGGACAAGAGAACGACTTAAGTTCGATTGCTGCTTGAAATCTTAAGTGCGTGTACGTTCACCGAAGATCCTTCAACCTAAGCAAAAGTTATTTTTCGCTTGGTACAACCTTTGCTAAGACAAGTGAAAAACTTTGCAAAGTATGCGGTATAGCTGCGATGCGCTTTGCTTTTTCAATTGTAGCGCGACCAACTGGTTTTATTTTTAGACTTTAACGTTACTCCAGGTGACTTGATGTATAAAATGTAAGTTTCTGGAAGAGTAGATTGACAATCGCTGATTCTATAACAGACAGACAGAACAAGAACATTCAAAAATTAGACAACCAAAACAACGCAAATGTTCTGTGAAGGGTGGTTCCTGCATGACTTAAGTTGTTGTTAAAGCGAACTCAAGCCCAGGTTCTAAGAAAAGTTTATACAAATATGTTAAAAAAGTGAATGCACGTTATAATATCTCCCTTCCGCCTTTTTGTCTGCGCTATGTACAAAGCGCTGCAGTGCTCGTGGCTGGCAATACTATACATAATTTGAAAGGTCATGACATAACCTACAAAACGACGCTATGCATGATTAGTTTGGATATTGCGTTCAACTGTTATAGACGTGTAAACATGGAGTTCACTAACGCCGAAATTCGTGTAATTTTAAAGTTTTCCTTCGTTAAAGGCTGGAAATCTGCTGGAGAAACATTCCGTGAGATAAATGGTGTTTTGGGGGAAGGTACTCTATCCCTTCGAGCAGCGGAGGAATGGTTTGGACGATCCAGAGCCGGTGAAAACGACACCATAGATAAGCCAGGAGGCGGAAGACCTGTGACGACGAATACCGATCGAATCATGGAAAACATCGAGTTAGACCGGCTTGAGGCATCCCGTGACATCGCCCACGAGATGGCAGTTAGTCACCAAGCCATTTTAAGCCATTTGCAGAAGGCTGGATACAAAAATACCTTATGTTTAGGTGCCTCATGATTTGACGCAAAAAAACCTTCTGGACCAAATCAACGCCTGCGATATGCTGCTGCTCAAACGGGACGAACTCGACCCATTTTTGAAGCGGATGGTGACTGGCAACGAAAAATGGATCACATACGATAACATCAAGCGAATACGGTCGTGATTGAAGGCCGGTGAATCGTCCCAAACAGTGTCCAAGCCGGCAAGGTTTTGCTGTGTGTTTGGTTGGATTGGAAGGGAATCATCCACTATGAGCTGCTCCCATATGGCCAGACGCTTGATTCTATCATCTACTTCGAACAATTGGACCGGTTGAAGCAGGCGATCGACCAGAAGTGTCCAAAATTGCCCAACAGAAAAGGTGTAGTGTTCCACCAGGATAACGCCAGACCACACACTTCGTTGATGACTTATGAGAAGCTACGGAAGCTCGGATGGGAGGTTTCATCGCATCCAATATATAGCCCGGATATAGCGCCAAGTGATTACCACCTGTACCTGTCCATGGCGAACGCCCTTGGTGGTGTGAAGTTGAACTAAAAAGATGCTTTGTGAAAAGTGGCTGTCCGAGTTCTTCGCAAATAAGGTGTGGGCTTCTACGAGGGGGATATTATGAAGTTGCCGTCTAGATGGAAATAGATTATAGAACAAAACCCGATCACTGTAACACTTTTTATGAAGCATTGAATAAAGAGAAAAAAAAGCGGGGAGATCTTTGACAACCTTACAATGTTTTTAGATTTGGCGGTCGTTAGCTTTTTGGCCTTTAAACATAAACACTGACCAGTAAAGTACACATTTAACTGTTAATATATGTGTCAATTGTTGGTGATAGGTATTAATTAGAAAATAAAAACGAAACCATGAGTGTGCGAAAGTAGCCCGCACTTACACAAGTTTTCATAAATATTGGGAGCACACATTTTCACAAATTTTCGTTCATTTCTGGTTATTAAAAAATCAAAAATATTAAACCACTCAAAGTATTCCTCCTCGGAAGCGGCTCTTTTCTCCCATCAATCTGTCAATTTCGGAATACTGTGTTCCGTAAAATTCCTAAAAATGAATCCTCTCTAGCATCGATCCAATCATTGAGCCATTCTTCAATTTCTTCCAAAGACCTGAACCGGTGACTTCCCAAAACGCCTAGCATCCGTGCAAAAAATCCAGTTGTCGGAAGGAGCAACGTCTAGAGAATAGGGCGGGTGGAGTTAGACCTCCCATTTCAGCGATTGCAGGTAGTCATTGTCAGTCAGTGTCACATGCGGCCGGGCGTTGTCATATTAAAAAATCACCTTGTCGTGCCTTTTTGTCATGCCTTTTAGGCCGCTTTTCACGCAATGCATTATTTGCAGTAGAATATATATATTTGTAGTCGATGACGATTAACATAAATGGTTTCACCTTGTTTTAACAGCTCATAGCTTACTACACAAGCCGGGATATTTTTCTTTCTTGACTGTGATAGAACCTTGATGGAACCAGATCATCCGACTTTGTATGACATTTTTTCTCCTTAGGGTTGTCCATTTTTAAATCCAGTCACGATCCTTTGCCTAAATCCATTTGTTTGGTGTCTTTTCACAAGCAGTTTTTAGGTGAAAAACTGACTGACTCGACATCTTTCGTTTTTTCTTTTAAATAAATCCAAATTTATTCGCATTTGGCAGTAAAGACTGCAATTTCTCTATTTCAAACTTTTCCGCTGGCCAATACGCTCTATTTATGACGTCTTAACGTTTTTGAAGCATCGAAACCACTCTATGCACGATTTATCGGGCGGAACTTATTCACCATAAGTATCCTACTAGCAATTGATAAGCTTCAGCTCCACTTTTGGCCCAATTAAAAAAGAAAATAAAAACTTCCCGGTAATGCTGTTTATTTGAGACAAATCCAAACAGTTTCGAAGAGTCCAAGATCAAAGTTTTTGTCTAAAACACGAATGCACGAACGTTACATATTTCCAATGAAGTAAGTAAACACTTCCAATATAAGCTACAATTCGCAAGTGGCGCCATCTTTTGAAAACGCACGTGTTGATTCGTGCAGCCAAGATTGATTAATAAAAATAACAATGATTGTATGGCGCGACAGCCCACGAAGGGACCAGGTCCTAGCTTGCTCATCAGCTACTCGTGTTATGCGCGCTACTGGTCTCTCAAGAGTAGAGAAGACTTACAGTTGTTTGCCGACTCCGAACGGCGAAGTTTGAGAAGCTTCTTTAGAAAACTATTACTTTTTGAATGTTGTCAGCAACTCGAAAGAGGTGGTGCCGTAAAAAATTCGATGTGTTCAGCCGGGAATTGAACCAAGACCTTCGACGTTTGAGCGTCGCATTCTATCCTCTTCACCACGCCGACCATATATACAAAACATATATGAAAAATTCGGACAAAGAGGCAAAAAACAATATTCTCGTTTAAGGCAGACGCTGATGTGCAATTATTGCTGACAAATGTCACACCTTTCCAATGAAGTAGGTAATCGCTTTCAATATCAACCACAAGTTGCATTTGGCGCCATCTTAAAAAAACGGGCGGAATTATTGCACTGTAGTTAATTTCAAATGGGTTCCATGCTTCATCAATTTCAGGAAGGTGTCTCGCATTTCATAAAGCTGTAAAGGCTCCGAAACTTTACTTTACATGCGAAGCGTCAAAGCATCCGTTGATCGTGAAGTACCTGATGTGGGGAGAGGCGGGTGACACAATGAATACTTCAACGCGCAGCTGATTTCATTTGACAGTAACTTCAAATTCAATTTGTTTTGGTTACGGTCAGGTATTTATTTTGCAAATTTGCCTAAAGTATTTGCCTAAAGACGACTTACTGAATTTACTTATATGCTTGATGGTACTGCTCGAATTTAAAAAATATATATAAAATATAGATCGAGGTGTCCACGGTTTTTTGCTTTGAAAAACTATACAATAACGATCCGGAACACTTTTTCACGGCTGTGAGAATGAAAAACTAAATCTTTGATTAACTATTCAATTTAGTACATTCAGATCTTACAAAACATTCAAACTCTAACAAACGTTAATTTAAAATTCAAAGAAATTGTTTTGAAATGTCATAATGTGTTGCTTGTCAATGTTAAGCAAACACAACCGTCGCGTGAGCGGCAGCCTTGAACTATGTGCCACCTCCCATAGGAACACATGCACTTTATGTATCTGTCAAAGTATTACTGTCGTTGACGCATGTACAGTATTCTATGTGTCATAGTCTTAAAAGCAACAAGGACGGAGAGGATAAGATTCATATCTACGTGGGATTTACGAATATCCTATTTCTACAAAAAGATATTACAGAAAGCAAATGAATCTAGCATGCATTTTTCATTGAGAGGAAGCCATACTTCATCCGCATTTTTGAATTGTTTTCTTTTTTTCTTAAAGTTAATGTGTATTGATTTAATATTGGCAAGTACCTTTCAGTGTTAACGTCACGAGACAGTGGTGACGTCTCGTTCAACAGTGGTGACGTCTCGCTCGACAGTGGTGACGTCTCGCTCGACAGTGGTAACGTCTCGCTCGAAAGTGGTGTATTTTTCCTTGCACTGTATGCTTACTACGTTTTCGTTTCCAAGAGGCAACGATTGTCGGAAGCAACGATTGCCCTGTTGACTGGTCAGCTGGAGTTAGCATAATCCTCAAAATTTTGATTTGTAATTTTGGTGTTCAATGCAATGTCAGTGTTCTTATCGATAACATGACACACGCATCCCATTTTGGACGTCTACAATCCTATTCAAGTAGACGGCATACTGCACTCATCCAACCACATTCATGTCCCCCGCGTAAGTCAGCAGTGGGACCGACTATTGAAAGATCTCGCCTCAATTGCTGGTATGTGGAATTTATCCGATCTTCTCAAGTATGTTGTTGAGAAATTAATTTTGCGGAGCATTCCCTTCTCCAAGACTCTCTTTTAAACAATTAGAAAGTTTACCATTGTCATTAGTGAGTTTTCCATTGTCATTTGTTAGTCTTTACAACATCGTCAAAACCGAGCACCACTCGGTTTAGCCCGTCCCAATGTAACAAATTGATAAAGAGAGTGGATTTTCTCAACTTTTCCAGGATCTGTCTCATTATGGAAATGCGATTTATTTCGAATATTCTTGATGTGAAAGGACACTAATAAGACCACATCCGATTGCTGACTAATTTCGTTAGGCGTTGATACAAATGGAGGGGGAGGCTCTATGCCCTTTTTAAGGAGATTAGTCTCTTGAGAAAGTAATCAAAGCCTTAGGTCTTTACTTCATTTAATGTCTTATAAGCCCATAAAAATCCTCCGACCATTGCATTTCATTATCACTCGAAAAACTTAAAGAAAAGAATTTAAGTCTTCTGCTTCATCAACTTACTTGTGCTGTCAAGTCACTTGAGCTGTCAACTCAATTGAGCTGTCAACTCAATTGAGCTGTCAAGTCAATTGAGCTGTCAACTCAATTGAGTTGTCAACTCACTTCCTTCCGCGAATAGCGAGATCCGTCAGTTCAATGCAGGTCTCGACCGATAAAATTAAAGAAACCTTTCTAAAGTTACCATCAAATGAGGGAAAGGAAATGAGTGTTCACTTTAAATTTCGAACTCTGAACTCCTGACTAAGAGATATTTCCTCAAATTAATCAAAGGAAAACAAAAGCAGCGAAGAATGTTCAATCCCAATGACGACTTGAATGCCAGCCAACTTACCGTGTTGTTTTCGACAGTCAGCAGTTTCACCTTCACGCCGACTAAAATCTCACAATTCATAAATGCGTGAATTTTCGTACATCGCATCGGAAGATCGAAAACAAACAGATAAGGCCACCGCCTTTAGAAACGTCCCATTGAACTTGAATCGAATGCTGTGCAATGTACAGACAGATCCATTAAAACTCTTAAATTTGTCTGAATCACATCAAAAGCTGCACCCAACAAATAGCATCTCAACACTTGAAGGGCATCGACAAGCTCCAAGTGAACTTCAACTAAAAAGCTTCCTCTTCAAATGTCTCATTTGCATTTAATCCCATCATTTCGATTTCCATATCTCCGGCATCGTTGTGCGCTGCATCCCTCCCATGCTTCTGGATGGCACCACTTCGAGTGTTCATTTATAACAAATCAACTTGTTCGACATGACTGAAGAGCGCGCAGAGACACAAAGACTCGCTCTGCCCGGATTTGCATTTCAAAGTGTTCGAATGAATTCAAAACAGACTTGACATTGAACTCGCGGGAGAAGTAACAACAAAAAAACATACAAGCCCCGCACACAGCTTCAAGGTTATGTGTGGACTCAGATGCGACTTAACAGTGCAAGCAAATATTTATTCAAGTTCTCGCGGGGATCTTCTGGGATTAAGGTGTTTTATTAATTTTTTTGTTTTTCAATTGATTGGAATCAGATAAGTGTGGTGAGCACTTGTGAGTCTTGAAGGAGTTCTTAAGGGGGTCTGCCAGAGGGAGTGGCGTAGAAAAATTCCTCATTTCAAGCTTTGTGAGCGATGGGCCAGGTTCGCCCCGACTGTAGCCCCGTAAGAAGAAGAAAAAGAAGAGCGGGGGCTGCTGAGGAAGAAGCCCTTGAAGCTGACTGCAACTTACTGCTTAATTGTTAAAAAAATAACATTTTTGAGACACTGTCACAAGCCTTTCCGTTTTCTGTTCTAATCCAATGGAGTTCTCTTTCCTCTAAATAGCGGAATTTGCACACCAACATGGTTTTAAAAATATCGGATATTTATCCAAAAATCCCCACCATTTAATTTGAAATTGTAACCTTGAAATTTCCCTCCCTCCCAAAAAAAAACCGTCTTTTCAGCTTATCTCATAATCCATTTATTAATCATCGTTTCCTCTTTCTTTTCAGGTAAGTTCGATCGCTTAACCCAGACACCAAACAACGGTATGTCAAAAACAAAAACAAAATATTCCTTGTCAACTTTACGATGCAGTTCTGCAACCCAGATTATGCAACGCTATCGCGCACGCCAACTTCGTTACAAAATCCACGCGACCGTCAACACAAATTGAGACTGCAAAACTGAATTGAGGCCAACGCTCACATATCAAATCTGTGGATGCTACACCATCACCGCGAATGCGCTTCTGACCCAAACTTGCGATCCCTACGAGGCGACGTTAAAGTGTCGTTAACCCTTTTTCCCTGGACTGGCATTTTGTAAATTTTCGCTAATTTTGTTGTTTCATGTTGCTTATGGTAATTAAGCGAGCACAAGCGACGTGGAGGGCGGGTCGGGAGTGGCGCGGAAATTAACACACTAACTAGCAGACCGGTTTTGGGGAGATTTGAAAATGAGGTTGTAGCCGGGCGATTAGTCAGCCTGAGACTTGGTTTTGAGGTCTCAGCTAAGTTCGGTTCGTGGAATGGATACGAATTAGTAGAACACAAGACGAGAAGATGTTTATCGTGGTTTCTTCTTATGCCTCTCTGACGTATGTTAATTGCGTGGAAACAGATTAGTGGTGCCATGGCTGTTTAGGCGGGACCTTGTCTCGAGTTAGGGAATGTTTAGTGATGACGACAGTGTCATGTTGTGAGCTGATGTGTGGAAGGGAGAGGGATGAAGGAACGCTCGCTTGCAATTGGTTCTATTACAATTTTGTGGTAAGAAGCTGATTTTGACTTGACTTTTGTCTTCTTGTGGATGCATGTGACAGAAATTTTAGTGTTTGAAATTTTAAGGACCCCTTCTGAATTTTCACAGAAAAAACGCAATCCCTGGTATTGAGATCAAAGTTAAGACCGTGGGCACCGTGGCAGTGACGATCAATTACATCATTATTGCAGATGTTATTCGAATTTGTACTTATGCTGTCTCCTTGCACGTAGCAGCTGCCTACAAATGCCCAGAGACTCAATCAACATGCTTTTGTAGCTCCTACAGTCTCTTGTAGCTGCACACTGAGTTGACTGAGTTCTTTCAAGTTCCTGTCATCATAAAAGTGAACTTCCTCTATTTGATTATCCTATTGGCTCAGATTTGATAGTTCTTCGGACTGGCTCTGTTACCCATGGGAAAAGCGTAACATGACACATGACGCCCTCACAGCTCGTCGTTGAATTTTATCCTCCAGACGCCACAACCGCAAACAAGAGAGAAAATTCCAAATTTCAATAACGTCCTTAGCCTCATAGAATAGGATTCAGATAATCACAGTGTTATACTAACCTTTCTTGTGCTTTGATTGGTGCTACAGTCCGCAGTGGACTTGGACCTCAATCAAAATGTCTCTCTATTTCGTATGTTTTGTAGACAACTGCTTGTCTGCGAAAATTGCACACCAAGTGGGTTGCGGTTGATCGCGTTCAACATGGCAAGCTGCCAACACTATCCTCGTTAGTGCACAGGTCAGGTTGACATACAGCCTCCTCGCGGCGCCACCTGGATAGCCATCATAACGCCCGTTGTGTAGAGAAAAAATGTATACAGCGAACCCCTCTGCCCGAGGTTAAATAATGGGCCTGGCCTACCAGTCTGTGGGATGTGCGTGGGGTAACTTCTGCGGTCCTTCTCCACTTGTGTGCGCCACCTTAGCCTCGTCCTCTGTTGCGTTGTCCTAATGGCTCGGATTCGAAGAGTTATCGGGCCGAAGCTGTGTAGTTCATGGCCTATCAACAAACGCAAACAGGACCGAAAATCGCACGCAGATCATTTTTTTCGAGTAAGGTTAGAGTAAGGGCTTCTTCACCCTTCACTTCCCAGAGAAAACTCTTAAGCCCGAAAAAAGTCCGACCGATGAGTAATACACGGCTTTCTAAGTCCCTCCAAAATGGGATCCATTGCAGAATTTTTTATTGAATAGAACGAGACGAGAGTGGTCGCCGTGGCGTAGTGAGTAAAGTGCGACGCTCACACGCCGAAGGGTCTAGGTTCGACTCCCAGCTCAACACCAATTTTTCGACACGGCACCACCTCTTTCGAGCTGCTGACAACACTCAAAGAGTAATAACTGTCTAAGAAAGCTTTTCAAATTTCACCGTTCGGAGTCGGCAAAAATTTGTTGGTCCCTTCTACTCGTGAGAGAACAGTAGCGCGCACAACACGAGTAGGTGGGGAGCAAGCTAGGACCTGGTCCCCCTTTGGACTGTAGCGCCAACAATTATTATTATTAATTATTAGATTGTTTCACAGTTTGTTCTGTACATTGCCAGGCTCTGTTCGCGACGTGAAAGTCGTGTATTCCACCGAAGTTGTTGTGGTAGAGGACTAATCTCGTGACATGTGTGCTCATTGTCCAGATGTGGGATTTGGTTTTATGAGATTACCTTCCTTTCGGGTTATATTACGGGGTCCGTTTTCCCAAGATTCGCAAGACCAAACGCCTTAGTACCAAATTGAGATCATGCTTGAGGAACAATCACCCCACCTTGGCTTGATGCGAGGTCTTCCTAGAATCTATGCCGTTCTCTGGGTTGGAGCGCCCAGTTGAGAATACAATTCTACACTGAACTGGGAAAGTCACCATACCACCTTTTCTTGGGTCAACAAGCAACTAGACAAGTCCGCACGGTACAATAACCTCGAGTCTGCCCGCCATGTTAAGTGGTAAACCACAGCCACCACGATACCCCGACAAGGTGACCCACCTCTCTGTCAGGCTGAAACCGAATATCCAGGGGCTCCTGACTTCTCGTGAGACCAGAATATAGCCTCTGGTTAAGCTGTCAGGCAAGCTCCCTCAAAGCCGTAGTCTGGTAGCCGCCATTTCGCCACAAGATGGTATTTTCTCGATCAGGTTTTCCGTTGACACTATAAAGAATGATACAGATAAGATTTGAATCATGTGATTCATAAAACCCAGTCACATCACCTGGGTTCATTGTGCAGTGAATAGTGGTAACCAAACGGTAGTTGGGTTTTTTGAGTTTCTGGTCAAAGTCACTAATAGCCCCCAAAAGCTCCCCAAATTTTTGTGGAAGATACATTTTCCTGTCATTTGACGTCTGTCATGGTATTTCACCATTGCGGCTGGCAGCATATAAAGGGTGTCTTGAAGACAGTAGCAAAGTTGTCCATAATTTTACACATTAGGTATTGGCTGCTTTCAGGTGGTCTCTAAGATAGAAGTTCCAGCTGAGGCTATATCCCCAAGCCAAAACCTTAACATTTCTTGAACCGCCTGTGAGAATATACAATGAATCGTCTCATGATGTGCATGCACCAATAGTAAAACCTAAAGGAAATGGTGTTTGAGAAACAATTTCTCTTGGAAAGTTGGACAAGATGGAGGTCAAGGACAGAAAAGCATTCATATTGACAATCCATCTAGTTGCTATGTTGGCCACAATCTCCATCTGGATTAAGAGGGAACAGATTTAGTGCAACGTGACCATCCGACACTTACACTGTCTTAAGGTAAAGATTTGCAAAGTTGACTGCGATCACAGTATTCCTCCTTAAGTGGCATCAGCCGCTGCTTTGGGAGTGGGTGAATCCATTCACATCCCTGATAGATTTATTTCGGACGTGAGGGCTGACCTCTTAACAAAATCCCTGTGCGGACAACACACAAAAGGTTAAGTCGTCTATAAAAGGCATCTTGTTTTGTTTTCTTTTCGAATAGGCAACAAATTGTTGGTTCCCTTTACTTGTGGGCCAACGTTAGTACGCACAACCTAAGACAAAGCTCTGAACATGTCTTGTGTCACCTTTTTTATGTTTCAGATGAAATCATCTTTGTTGCTGTCATTTTCATAACTTCCTTCTACAAACGACACACTGGAAGCTCGTCCCGTTTCCAACCATTTGTGCCTGCTCAGAATCCAGCATTCTCAAGCCATGTACTCAAATAACCATCAAAACTGCACCTGCCATCAATGAAAGGTGGGGGCCACGGGCAAAAAATTAAAGAGTTGGCGAATTTCAAAGTGTTCTTTTTAAGAATTCATTCCGTTGCTGTATTGACCTCAATCTGCCTTTCATCTGGATTTACTGGAAAAGATTAAGCGCAATGTGACTGCACGACACTCACACGTAGAAGGTACCTGGTTCGATTCCGGGACTGAACGCGGATTCAAGGCAGCACCTCTTTAAAGCTGTTCAAAACACGCAAACTTACTTACTTATTACAAACTTACGGTTTGTTAATACGCTTCTCAAATTGAATAGTTACTAGTCGACAAAAATGTGTAGGCCCCTTCTATTTTCGAGAGAACATCAGCACGCACTTCGCTAAAAGTTGGTGCAAAAGCTAGACATTGGTCAACTTGTGAGGAAGTGCGGTTGGTGAACATTAAGCGTGCCGAAAACACACATGCAGACCATTTAAATAATTTTTGTTTATGGCTTGACTCCATTGGTAGAACTACCAGGTAAACCGGTATGAAATGCGGTTTTTTTGGAAATAAGACAATAATTATTAATGGGAAAGTAAAACCATTTTATTCAAATTATTGGCCATTGTTTTCTACACATTTTGACCACCTTTATGGCAATTTGTGAATACCACGCCAATAAAATTGTTCGTCTTTTAAAGTAAACTAATCAGACACCCAATTTTCGACCTCCTCGTAGGAATCAATGTGTTTCACAGCCAATGCGTGTCCCATCGATGAAAAGAAATGGTAGTCGGAAGGAGCCAAGTCTGGTGAATACGGCGGGTGGGGTAGCTGCTCCCAGCCAAGTGTTTTGATTATATCCTGAACCGGTTTTGCTTTGTGTGCAGGTGCATTGTCATGGAGCAAAATTAACTTGCCGTGCCTTCTGGCCCATTCTGGTCGTTTCTCGATCAATGCATGGTTCAAATTGATCATTTTTTGTCGGTAGCGATCAGTATTAACGGTTTCACCAGGTTTTAGGAGGTCTTGGTTCCACCAAACACACAGCATTGTCTTCTTGCCGAATCGATCTGGTTTTGCAGTCGATGTTGATGGTTATCCCAGCTTTAACCCATGATTTGTTCCGTTTAGGATTCTTAAAATAAATCCATTTTCCATCGCCAGTAACAATCCGATGCAAAACCGATTTTCTTGTCTTCCTTCCTTTTTTTTTGTGTCCTTGAAGCAAAATTTCGCAAGTGTTTTTTTGGTTTTCCATCTGTCTTTCATTCAATTCATGTGGCACCCATTTTCCACACTTTTGGATCTTTCCCATAGTCCATATCCCTTTCCCCATCAAACGGTCAGAAATTGTTTGTTGTGCAACATTTAACATTGCTGCCATTTGCTTTTGACTCAAAGTGTCATCTCCATCCAATATCGTTTGCAATTCGGCGTCTTCAAACTTTTTTGGTGGTCTTCCACGTTCTTCATTCTCACATCAAAATCATTGTTTCTGAACCGTTGAAACCATCTTTTGCATATTGCTTCTGATAGAGCGTGATTACCATATGCCTCGACAAGCATTCGATGCGACTCTGCAGCACTTTTCTTCAAATGAAGACAAAAAATTAATGCTTTCCGCAAATCATCACTTTCTGGTACAAAATTCGACATTTTTAACACGATGAAAATATACGATGTTCAATGACTTCATGTATACTTAATATTTTTCACAGATGTCATAGCAAACAACAAATGTTCCCTATCGAGACATTTGTATCTTGACGCTCACTTCATACCGGTATACCTGGTAAATTCTTACAACTGGTTTTAAGATTTGCTTGTTGTATGGTTAAATACCCCATTTACCTCATATAGCAGCAAAGAACTGCCAAGACTTTCTGGTTGTCCATTTTATTACTAAGTTTGTGGTTCAAATTGAAATAAGAACATTTCGGAATAGAGATGTAACACACGGCAATATTCTTTCCTGGAGATGGAAACAAGATTTGACTGCAGAGGATTTACCCCCCTACAGCAAATTCTTGTCCAAATCTTGAGGCATGTAAAGAGTGGCATTCGCCACTACTAGCAAACGATATCTTAAAACGCCTCTTCCGGCAATTCTCAAGAGACAATTATCAAAACATTCACTCAAACTCATTCAAATAAATTTGCAAAATTTTCAAATCCTGCTAAGGCGTTCTTAAAATAAATTTCCCTATCTAGTGTGGTAAACAAATACCGATTGCAGTTGACAACTGAGCCACAACCAAAATCTAAAGTGGAGAGGAACATTCAAACAACAGAAAATTGTGGTTGTGGTCAAAGGGGACTATTTTTAAATAGTCTTGGAGAGTGGCACTGTTTCCCTCAAGATATAGAGAGAAGACTTCAAAAAATAAATTGCAATTTTTACTTGAATCTCAACAAGACAAAAATAACAAGTTCTAACAACCAATGCAGCTGCAATTTAAAAACGTCTACGCTTCGCATTTGGGTGGAGCGTATGAAACACACGTTCGGCATGACACACAATCACCGAGATTTTTCCCACGAAATGCACGCCCTCAGCTTACATGACAGCGCTCAACAGTAGCACAGAGATATTTCAGCGACCTCCCAGCGATAAATTAAAAACACTTTTATGCCTCGCCAGTGGCCTGCACCGCCCCCGATCAATTAACGCGAGCGCCCCAGGCAGCCTCCTACAAAGTGAGCAGCAGGTCTTCAGAATTTTGTGGTGGGAGATCGATTCATACTTCAGTTAAGACGACTACGCATATGAAGCGAGAGTTTTACAATGATCCACAAATATCAGTTGAAAGTCGCTGAATTGATCTTGGACAGGATATGTCATACTAGTCCAACGTTCACTGCTACGCCGACTGCACGCACGCACACATTACTATGCAGCGTGGTGAGGTTCCAAGAAATAGCCGCGTTGGCTTTCATGTTAATGGAACCACTTACGCGCAGAGTTCATTAGGCTCGGTGCACAACGCTTTGAATAAACAAACGCTCGGGCGACGCATGAACGAAACCGAAGGCTTATCTATTCCAGTAACACTTCGGGTGGATAAATCTAGCTTTGGCCAGCATTTGTCTTCTAAATGGCTCAATTGGAGGGGACAGAAAAGGGAAACGATTACCAGACCAGACACATTGAACTTGCTTAAGTTTCAGAGCACAGAGCACAGACCATAAGAGTGTCACATTGGGTTGAGGGTTAGGACGTGAGAGGACTGTTCATGAAGTTTTTGATGTTTATCTTGTTTGTGTGGCAAGCGCAGCTGAGAGTACTGAGTGCTGTTGGATTGAATGCGTTTTGAACTGACGCACAATCGAACGCTTGTAAAATTTGTCAGTTCAGCATGTCCAGACGACGTTAAAGTGAGTGGAGAGAATTTGGGCATCAATCAACATCTCCAAGGTCTCTCACGACTTCTTCGATTGTGCCCAGTAAGAGAGTTTAGTTGGATCTTCACGTTGGGTTCATTACAGACTCAATGGGCTCTCTTTAAGAATATACATCCCGTCACTTTTCACCTCAAATCACTCACTGGTGCCGGCAAAGTGAATTTGCCGAGTTTCATTTTGCCGGTAAGGTGAACTTTTGCCATTTTTACTTTGCCGGCAAGGTGAATTTTTGTGATTTTCACTTTACCAGCAAGGTGAATTTTTGCGATTTTGACTTTGCCGGTAAGATGAATTTTTGTGAATTTCATGTTGCTGTCAAGGTAAATTTTTGGGACTTTCATTTTGCCGGCAAGGTGAATTTTCCAATTTTCACTTTACCGGCAAGGTGAAAATTGCCAAAATTCACCTTGCCGGCAAAGTGAAAAACGGAAAGGGAAAATCACAGAATCGGAAAATTCACTTTGCCGGCAAAGCGAAAATCTCAAAACTTCCATTTACCGGCAAAGTGAAAATCGGAAAATACTGTGGACCAACACTGACATTATGGGATTTTGCGAGCTCTGAACACATGGCAGAGATATTCTTCGCCCTTTCCAATGTCTCTTAGCAATCTATAGCAAAACAACTGAGTTACCTTGCCAGGACAGAACTCTTACCTCTTAACACCACCGAACCACAGTCAGGGCTACCACTGTATGGTAACACTACAGAGATCTCAGACAAATGGCTTTGCAAACCCTTCTAGATATTTCAGCTTGCGCGCCTTTTATTTTCGTCATTAGCTTGAACATTTTTGGTCCTGTTTGTGTTGATGGCATCTGGAGGAGAAGATTTAACGACGAACTCCATGGGCTGTACAGCGACATGTGCCTGATTAAGCGTCTACGGATACAACGCTTAAGATGGCTAGGCCATGTGGAGTGTATGGACACCACTGCTCCGGACTGAAACGTTTTCGAATCTGAGTCATTGGGACAACGCAACAGAGGACGGCCTAGGCTAAGGTGGCGCACACAAGTGGCTAGAGAGGCATGTGGGTTGAGGCCCAGGTCCACCCCCACAAGAAGAAAAAGAAGAACCTGAAAAGGCATTTAATTTCGAATGTTTCCCAACACAAAGTTCAAATACACCTGCTCTCCAGCACTAAGCGTTGTTGGCCCCAAAGCTAATGAGGAGTGGGTGTCAAATTGTCTGCTTCGATCTTCGCTAAAACATAGCACAGGGTAAAAGTTTTGGACTTTCGTCTTAAGAGACTGCCATGTTATTCCTAATCGATTCCGTCGTTCCCACAAAAAAGGCAGAAGTGATCTGTTGTGCGATATGAGGGACGAATCCGCCAGGAATTGGTGCATCAAAGGCAGTATGACTCTTCAATCACAGTGCCTTACAAAAATCCCTGGATTCGTTGAAATCCCTGGATGCAGAGGGGGACTGTGCGTACCCAAAGAAAGTGCCCCCGTATTGAACTACTTTCTGTGACTTTCTACTTAATTTTGGACCCCACGATTGAGTTTTCACTCATCGAGCAGGCTTTCCTTGGTCATACCCTAAAAACGAAATGATGCATGCCTCTGATCACATCATCTCTTGCTCCTTTAAAGGGTTGTGTGGATAGTCCAAAAGGTTCAGCAGCTATTCTTTGACCCCATTCTCTATATTGTCATCCTGGCCACATCTAGGCCAGAGTACGGACTACTCGATTTCTACAAGTATTTCCCTCATACTTACAGAAGGAATCGTTTTAAGGAATCCTAGAGATTGCAGATCTGAAGTAGCTTCCATGACAGAGAAGTCTCAGTCGTTATCGGTAACAGCATCGCAAAAAGAAATTTGACCTTCAGTTATATAATCTTGGTAAAGCTTCCGCAGCCTGTTGTGGGTCTGAAAAGAGTCTTGGGAGGTCCAACCTTGCTCCGCATAGAAAGAATCCACATAAACTTGCTGCATTTTGGCAGGGTTTCATTTTTTCCCTCCTCCTCCTCCTCCTCCTCCTTCTCCTCCTCCTCCTCCTCCTCCTCCTCCTCCTCCTCCTCTTCCTTCCCCTCCTTCTCCTCCTCCTCCTTCCCCTCCTTCTCTTCCTCCTCCCCCTCCTCCCCTTTTCCATTCTTTTCGTTCTTTTTCTTTATGCCTCTAATGGAAAAAATTTAATAAAATTGTGAGGGGTCTTATAGACCGTCGCTATTTTGGCTGTAAGCATAGTCTTCAACCTTAAGTGGCTTCTGCAGTTACATTGGGAGGGGGTGAATCCATTTACATACCTGATGGTTCGATTTCCGACTTAAAGGTTCATCTCGCGAGAAGAAAAAATAGCTTTCTATTTGCCGACAACACACAGAACGTAAAATTCGTCTACCAGAGGCTCCCTCTTTTGTTTCCCTCTTGGATCGGCAACAAACTAGATTCCTCTAGATACCCCCCAACTCGTGGGACGACAATTGGTGGTTGAAGACGGCAGGCTCTGAACATTTCTTGTGCCAACAACTTTATGTTTCAGATGAAATCTCTCATGTTGTTGTCAATTTCATAAGGTCTCTCTACACTCGACACACTGGAAGCCCGTCCCGTTCCCAAACATTCGTGCCTTCCCAGAATCCAGCATTCTCAAGCCATGTACTCAGATAACCATCCAAACTGCGCCTGCCATCAATGATAGTTCCCTCCGCCGCATGACAGGCGACAAGCAAAATCTCTAAGCCAACACTGTCAGGCCTAAACGAGGTAAATGACAACCCCGACCGAGTGGCATGACACCAGCCGATCCCAAGTGACTGGCAAAACATCATTCCTCGCCAGATTGGGTTGCTTTCAAAACTACACAAAAAAATCTCTTCAAGGGGTACTCCGCGACCTTTTCCCATCCACTCCACTCCCAAATTCGCTGCGAATCACTTCTGCCTCGCCGAATGCGGCCCCTTAAGAGGATCTTATCATCGCCAGCAAACACTGGCAACCCTAATCCGCGCAATTTAATGACCACTCATAAATCTGTCTTTGCGTGCGAAGTTTTGCTAGCGATTTGTCATCTCTGTGCCCGAGCGTGTGTGTTTGCCACTGACACTCTGCGGCTGCACGTGTTCCAGCGCAAATGAGGTCTCTCGGGTTTCGAGACAATGGCTTGACTTGCCGCTTGACTAATGAATTCCCGCAATTAGCCCCACTCTCAGTGTGCGGATCGATCTCAACAGCCCGCCACGTCCAAATCCAACAGATTGCCATGAGATCGCCAATTAATCCGTCATCTGTCTCGCAGATTATGAGAGGCTGAGTGGGGACTCGAACTTTGACTTTCGCGCAGACGCTGGCGAAAAGAGGAGACGTAAGAGTGCCACTTGCCCGAAGACAATAGCCACCACGGAGACGGCGTGTATCCGTTTCCATCCATCACCGCAACAATGTAAGTGCTGTGCGAGCGACACAGAGTTCTGGGTGGTGAGCAGACAGCCCATCTTGCGGCACCGGCTCTCGGAGACGTCATAAGTGATTTGCTCCATTTATGTGAAATTAATCGGCTTAATTGAGGGGAAATTGCATTTTGATTGAGTGATGACTTTAATTGGCCGCGTGGAATGGCAGGGATTCAGCTGCAATCGCAGCCACAGTCGTACATGCATTCCCGTTGATGAACTAGATCTCGGCGATAATCGCAGTGTGCTTGTGTGCGGCTGTGTGTCGCGCAATTATGGCTCAAAATAGACGGCATATCCGTTTCGGCCGTCTCCGGTGTACGCACCTGCCAATTTAAATTTAACGTTTTCTTCTCATTTTCCGCTCGTTTCTCGAAATGAAACGAGAAAAATTGCATCTTCGTGTCTCGGTCGCGGTGTCCGTCTCAGTGTCGGGGGGCTCCTGGAGGCGTGCACTCTGTTGACTGTCTGTTGGCTTGTCAAAGCGTAATGACTGCGGCAATTAACTCTATTGCACCCAAGTGGTCATGCCGAATGGAGGACGACGCGGCCGAGACCGACGGAGATTTACTTTAATGGGAGCGAGATACAAATGTATCTATGAATGAATATGAATCGCAATCTGCGCACGGGAGTAATCAAATTAAATCTCATCGCTGATTATTTATTTGCTCAATGGGGCGCGAGTGGTGTGGCGCGCAGCTATCGGTGGCCCATAGTAATTGTGATTGAAATCTGGTGGCGGACGGAGGGAGAAAAGCACTAAATTATGGCTGCACAGGTGCATCCGACTTTGGTTTCAGATGCAAATGTGCCGGCGGTAGTATGCGATGGACGTCGGGCTGGTGATGAGGAATTGGGTGTGTTTTTGCTGGCGAATGGTGACAGAGTGACAGATAGAGAGTGACTGTGAGCAGATGATTGCGATAGAGCAACTTGCAGGAAGTGCTCTGAAGACAATTGTGATGGTTTGAGGGTATTCTGCAATTACTGCGTGATGTTTCCCGTGAATGAAGAGGACGAATTGCAGTTTTAAGTGACAGCCTTGATCCTAAACAAGAACTACATCTAGTGACAACCATGATTGACTTTAATTGACTTCTTTTTGTCATTTCACAAAAAGAAGTTGTGGCAGCTTTGGTTTTGGAACACTATGCCGCCACAAGTGACCTCTCAAAGTATACCTTAGCATTGAGCACCCAAAGCACTAATGAATAACTTGCCACTCAGATCAACCTTACGTCTTGTGGGTGCTGTTACGAATCGGTTAGCATCTCCAGAGGGTTATATAAACTTTGGGCCCCAAAAGACTTCATTATGTAGATGCTCCGTCAATGTAAGGAGTGTTCTTCTTGTTGTTCTTGTTGTTGACGGCAGGAACGCTCATCGTGTATAGTTCGGAGTCCATTTATTCAGTTCGGTTTTGGGTTAATTTTTTTATTGAAAACACGTAAAAGATAATCAATGAAAGCATTGTCCGCCGGAAGCGACTTCATTTTCATATCCTTCTTTAAAAATTGAGTCCCCTCTGGCATCGATGCCATCATTAAGCCATGCTCCCACTTTCGTCAAAACCGAAACGATCCAGTTACCCCTCAAATAGTTTTGACTTCATGAACAAAGTCAGTAGATGGAAGAAGCAAGGTTTACACGAGTGGAGTAAGACCTCCCATTTCAGCGCTTCCAAGTAATTTTTGACCGCTACAGCCACTTGAAGCCGAGTGTTGTCATTTTGCAAAATAACCTCGTCATGCTATTCTTTCGATGGTGTCTTGCCGTTTTTCGCGTAATGCACGGCTTGAACGTTATTGAACGTTATTATTTGTAGTTGGTAAAGTGGTCACCATGGCGTATTGGGTAGAGTGCGACGCTCATACGCCGAAGGGTCTAGGTTCGATTCCCGGCTGAACACCCAGAATTTTTCACGGCACCACCTCTTTCGAGCTGCTGACAACACTCAACACTCATAACTGTCTAAGAAATCTTCTCAAACTTCTCCGTCGGCAAGAAACTGTAGGTCCCTTCTACTCGTGAGAGAACAATGGCGCGCACAACACGAGTAGTTGATGAGCAAGCTAGGCCCTGGTCCCCCTTTGGACTGTAGCGCCAACAATTATTATTATTAAAGTTTCGCATCAAAGGTTTCGTCTATTTTCAGCCACTCCCATCTGGACCCAACATACGCAGAGCATGACCTTTGCGGTAGATCGTAGAGGTAGACTATTATGGGACGGGTTTTGCATAGCATTTGTCATTTTCAGGTTATCGTAATATAACCACTTTACATCTTCAGTCACGATCCGGTGAAAAAGTCCCTCACTTTGATGTCTCTTAAGAAGCACGTGCAGAAGCACGAGATGAACTATTGCCTGTATACATCTTTCTGTTTCAACTCGTACGGCGCCTTTTTCCCTTTCTTTTGAACATATCCAAACTTATTAAACCGAGCCGATAGTGGTTGCTGTCATTTTGTCACTTCCCACAATTCTACGACTTCATTTTGCGTTTGACAAAAATCTTGATCCAGTAATGCCTCGAATCCCTCATTTCCAAGACGCTACTTGTCTTTAACCACTTTTTAAGTTTCGAAATCACTTTCTGCCTGATCAATCGGAGTAGATTCGCCACATCAAGCATATGGCGGGCTTCAGCTGCGCTTTTCTTCCAATTTAAGCAGAAAATCAAAACTTGCCGCAAATTCAGTTTACAAATCCGGACATTTTTGAAGAGGCAAAAACTATGTTGCTGACGAATACAGGCGCTGGTGCACACTTATGACAGCTGGAAAATGTCACATCTTTCTAATGAAGTAGGTCATCACTTTCAAGATCAGTCACAACTTGCAGGTGGCGCCATCTTTCGAATTTATTTGTACCCCTAACACATTTGCACACATTTAAATCTACGCTCAATGTTACCTGACTCCTAGAATATAATGTGGGCCCCCAATAGGTGGCTACTGACTTTAGTTTTTCTTCTGACAAAGTACACGGTGCGAACCGACTCTTCTCCACAAGTACCACCCAATCGATCTCAAATTTGTAGGGAAGGACGAGAGAGTTTCATGTTTTATTGCAACCCTCCCCACAGCTTATGACTTGAAGTTGTAATATGAAAGATGAGCGGAACCGTATATCCTGAATCAGACCGTCCCGTGTCCAATTAAAGGAATGCTTCGTGGTGGCAATAAACCATTCTGATGTTTTCTTTAATAAATTGTGGATTGAAGAAGTGAGAACAAAACATCGGGTTATTGATGGCGTTCATTGCATTGAAAGTGTTACCAGCTTTAGCAACAATTGCTTACTCGAATGGTGAGAACGGTTTAAGGTCTTTTAGGCGGTTTCAAATATCGGTTAAACATATTTTTTGCTGGTTGCGACACCACCCCTTCAGCAAACATGCTTCTATGAAATGCTGTGTCGCTTGTCGCTTTTCTGTCTTTTGAAATCGGTGTACACAAAGTGGTTTTTCAACAAATAGCCTTGATTGCGAAGTGCTGAGTCAGTGGAGTAGGCGCGTTTTCTGCTTGGATCTACATATTATATATCTGAGGCCTCAAACCGGTCAGTCTTGTCCCAAGTCGTCAATCGATTTTGAAACAATGATAGAATTTTTAACGTTATCCAGGTCGTACCTCAACACTCCTTGAATATTTCTTAACACTTATGTATAAATTCCTTTTTTTTACAGACTTGTCCATAGAAGACATTCTGTGTGGCCGCCGTGGCGTAGTAGGTAGAGTTCGATTCCTGGCTGAACACCTCGAATTTTTCACGGCACCACCTCTTTCGAGCTGCTGACAACACTCAAAGAGTACTAATTGTCTTAGAAAAAGTTTCTCAAACTTCGCCGTTCGGAGTCGGCAGCAAACTGTAGGTTCCTTCTACTCGTGAGAAAACACTAGTTCACACAACACATGTAGTTGATAAGCAAGGTCCTGGTCCCCAAGTAGACGGTCGTGCAATGCAATTATTATAAAAGACATTCTGCAATATTTTCAATATTTAGGTAGTAGAAATGTTGTTTTTCAATTTTCTTTTATTTTTTATTTTTTTATAAAAGTCAGTCATTTTCTTCGTTTAACTAACCGCTGTTGCCTGGCATGTTTTCCTCTTTTCATAGTGTATCGAGAGGGCTCTAACTTAAGTTTTCCTCTTTAGTTTAGGTATGACCGTGGCTCTGGAGAGTCCCATTTTTGTCCTACCTCTATCTCGCCTTAAGGGGACACCTTTTAAAAACAACAACTTACTCTAAGATTCTGTCAAATTGCTTTCCATTATCATAAAGACGTTGTCGCTGATGTATTACACAACCGTTGTGGAATTTCTGCCTTACTCGTCTGTTTCGTATTCCCCAGGTATATGTTCCGTGGACAGTAACTAAATATAGCATTCGGCAATGCTAAGTTTGATCTTGAAATATTGATATGAGTTTCTCTTCCTTCATGACTGCCGGTGTAGATGACAAATTCTCATTTTATATCTTGCCCGTTACCAGCGACTCAGTGGGTCTATGCCCAGTTCCTACCTAGCCTAGGGAAATGCCACAAAGATGGCATCGTGTAAAGCTAGAGTTGAATTTTTGTTGTTTTAAGTGAGTGCCCGTTTCCAATCCACTAGAGCTGCTTTCAGATCCATTTACGTGGATTTTCGATGAGTTGCTTTGTTCAACATCATTTTTAGTTTCTTTCGCAGAGTGATAAATCTTAAATATTTTGTTGAACCCAAGAGAAGTTTTCTCTATTGCAGGGCGCAGCGCCACTGATCCTACAAAATCATTGTTAAAAATAAAATCAAAACTTTCCCCAAACGCTGTTTATTTAAGACAATTCAAACATTTTCGAAGAGGCAAAAAACAATGTTGTTTTCTGAAACAAACACTGATATACTATATACTAAATATTATTGATAAAGGTCACACCTTTCCATTGAAGTGGATTATCGCTTCCATGGTCAGCCATAAACTGCAGGTGGCGCCATCTCTTGAAAACGGCCCGATTTCTAAAATTAACGTTTGCACTTCTGTCAAATATTTTGAAACAGAAAACGAAGCCATCTACGTGTGGCTATAATTTGACTTTGATCAGTTTGTAATTTTAATATAGTTTTTGCATTTTCGGAAATTTATGATTGACATCTTCTGAGTTCTCCAAACCGTTCACCGTTTTAACCGTTCATGTAGCTGTGTGCTGTCAAATAAACAATAAAAGAATGCTTCTATTGTACACATAGACTATACGTCATGTGTTGTACGCTACAATACAATTCAAGAGGGCGTTCCTTGTGTATAACTTTAACAAAATTATGCTTTATGGGCATTTAACATTTTTTACATCAAATTCAAATTGAAACTCTCCCAAAAACTACAAAAAATGATGAACATTAATTTTATGAATCAGGGTTCAAAGCACCCATCTTCGAGGACATTTCACTGATTTCCGGACAGACTCCACCCCTTAACGTTAATGGCTACGGCCACAACAACGAAATGGCTGATAAGATATTAAGCTCCTCGTAAAAACTTTCCTTTTCTCCCCAATCACAAGCAGGATCAACAGATTGAAGCCAACACACGATGGCTTAGGTAATAAAAACAGCACAGAAAATCCCATGTAACCTGCAGTATCAATCATCAGCGGCACACCGATCGACACAGAGATTAAAAGTCTCGCTCCGCTTAGGCACTGAAAACGATTGACCACCCCTCCATCGGATCGAGACACATATTGAGAGAAACGACACGATAAACATTTAATTACAGGCCAGTTATGAAACGACATGCAAATATGCGCTGCAGCGCTACAACGCGCTCCCATAAATCAACGAATCGGCCTTTCTACTGCGCAACGTACGGGTGTCTCATAATTACAGCCGACTCTCTGAGTCAGGCCAGCAGCCGTCCAAACAACCTGAGATTTGCGACAATTAAAACGAACACACGCGGCCGAGAATGTGTAACAGCAGCTGGACACAATAGGAGCGCGGTTTCGATCGCGAAACAAAGCCCGGGAGAGGCTCGCAAGCCATCAGCGGCTGTCCATTGTTCGACTTATGACGAATTGATTTCACGTGTGTGACCATAATTAGAGTCAGACTTTTACTTTGCTGCTCTCGGGGCGCGGGCAATTGAAAGATTTGCCATCTCGGCCACTGTCAAGTGTAAGTGCGCAGACTATCACGGGTGCACGTATAACTTTCTACAGCGTGAGATGGATCGACTCGCATTGCCCCGCTGTGCGCCACCACCATGTCAGAGGAAGACTTTCTCAGCCCGTCGCGCACATATGGTAATTTGACACACTCACTTGTCAGTCAGTCAGTCAGCTGCGATGCATTCGATTCCCATTTGGGCTCCTCCATTAGCAGGCATTAAAATCGATCCGCCCCAGCTCCAGCAGCGTGGCGTGGCATGGATGTCGCTCGTCTCTCATCATGATCTTCAGCATCTCGTGGATCTTCTGAGTCTTCGGCAGCATCAGCGCAGATTATCATTTCACTCCGGGGAGGAGGCTCGGGAAAGTTTTCCGTTCGCCTGGCGATGCGATGATGTCGTGGTGTGTTTATTTGTTTGTCGTTAGCATTTAATGTGTCTGACCGACTTTCGTTCAGTGTTCCGCGATCCTCTTCGCGCTGCGCTGGCTGGGAGAGTGCTGCGCTGAACAATCTGAAATGCATCTAACGTCTGCGTCTGTGTGGCGGTGCGGTGCCGGTGGTGCTGGTGGTGCTGGTGGTGCTGGTGGTGGTGGTGGTCATAACACTCTCATCGCAACGATCATCGTTTGTATGGTCGACAGAAATGTGTATCAATTACATTTCGCTTTGATTAAATCCTTTCTGCTTCGAAGCGGCGTCGACATTAAGACGGTTTTATGGGCATTATCATCATCATTGGCATTGCCATCTGATGAAGAGCGGGCATATACGTACGTAATTGGTAAGGTACTCGCTTGGACGCAAGTGGATGCTGCAGAGAGGTGGATCGATGCAGGCCGACACTCTGCAGAAGGGTGAAAGTATTTGTTGGTGGGGTTGCGGACGATGGGAACTGGACGGAGACTCATTTCAAATGAAATGGAGCAGCTTTCAATTCAGAGTAAGCAAGCCAGATCGATTGGGGAAGCTTCGAAGAACTCAAGGAAATTGAATAAAAACGGAAATGTGGGAAAAATGACATGGGATGACGCAGAAGATTAGAAGATAAAGGCCCAGCTTCTTAAGAAACTATACGTTCTGAGCGTGGTGCTATTCCCTCACGATGAGAAGGAACCTACAGTGCTGCCTTTAATCCTCTGAGGGTTGTCAGCAACTGGAAAGAGGTGGTGCCGTGAAAAAGTGCAAATCGCAATCCGGGAATTGAACCTTGGATGACGTCCATGAATTCCTTGAATGTGATTTTCTGTTATTGTTAGTGAAGGCATTCGTGGCACTTGTGGAAATTCAGGGATGTACCTTTTTGGGTATACTCACAGCCACAGGAGAACAGATGCTTAAAAATGTTGGAACACGTGTTTTAAGCCAAGATATGCCTTGCAGTCTCTTGTTATTCAATCTCTGAATTCATGGATTTATTCCATTAACTTCAATTGGTTGGTTTATTTTTGTAGTCTTCGAGTCAATCAGAAACCTTATGGTTTAACCTGTTTTAAAACAAATTTACAGATCTTAAAGTTCTTGAATGTTCAAACAACTTCTATACGAAGTCCTTGGGGTCTTTAACGTACGAACAAGTTGAACAGGTCTAGTTGAACGAATGAAGAGGATTATTTGTAGAGTTTGATGAGCGGCAGGAATAGTTTTAGGAAAGAGTGAAAAAAATGAATATAAAAAGGGGGCTGAAAGGTGAAGGTTTGTGTGAGCTCGTTTATGAGTAACAGAAACCTGCAACTTCAAAAAATGTGGTGCCGTCAAAACGTGCGGGGTGTAAAGTCCTAGAATTGAACCTGGAATGAAATCCATGAATTCTTTAAAGGTAAATTAAGAACTCATGTAAATTCAGGGACTAGTCTGTGTGTTATTTTCACAGCCACAGGAAAACAGGCGTTTGAAATTGTTTGAAATTCTGCTGTAAGCTAATATAGGATTGCAGGCTCTCGTTAAGCACGCAATGGTTATTCAAATAACTTCGATTTCACTCAGCAAAGAGTGTGAATGGGTGTCAAAGAAAGACGACGTTGATTAACCGGTGGTTATGAACAAATGGTTGGTATGAGTACATAATAATAATAATTGTTGGCGAGACAGTCCACAGGGGGACCAGGGCCTAGCTTGCTCATCAACTACTCGCGTTGTGCGCGCTACTGTTCTCTCACGAGTAGAAGAGACCTACAGTATTTTGACGACTCCGAGCGGCGAAGTTTGAGAACCTTTCTTAGACAGTTATTACTCTTTGAGTGTTGCCAGCAGCTTGAAAGAGGTGGTGCCGTGAAAAATTCGAGGTGTTCAGCCAGGAATCGAACCTAGACCCTTCGGCGTGTGAGCGTCGCGCTCTACCCACTACGCCACGGCGGCAACCTTGCCATTAGCAAATTAAATATTCTGGGCAACAATTTCAGACATGAAACAATGTCTCCCACGGTTACGAGCATATTTGTATTTTTACGTAAGTTGCCTACGTGGCTGGCGATGAAGCTCCATCAAGTGTTTTGATGTTTGACCAGTGTTTATTGATGGTATTGTGAATTCAACCATGGTCGTAGTTCACTCCAGTTCGTTCAAAATCAGCTGTTGTTCCGGAAACCATTGATGCAGTGAGCCAACTGATATTGCAAGATCGTCATGTGTCCTATCGTGAGATTGAGACAACCTTAGGCATTAGTGGGAGCAGCATACATTCAATATTGCATGAACATTTGACCGTCAAAAAAATTTGTTCGCGTTGGATCCCACACAATTTGTCAATCGCTCAAAGAAAGGCTCGTGTCGATTGGTCGAAAGAAATGCTCCAAAAATACGATCGCGGTGCTTCGAAATACGTCTATGACTTCGTGGCTGGTGATGAATCGTGATTTACGAGTATGAGCCCGGAAGTAAACAACAGTCGACTGTATGGGTGTTTCAAATTGAGCCAAATCCAATAAAAGTTGCTCGTACACGAAGCACTTCCAAGCAAATGGTCGCATGATTTTTCGGAAAAACTGGACATGTCGCACTAGAACAACGCAGAGCAGTCAACTCTGAGTGGTACACAACTATTTATTTGCCAGTTGTCTTCCAAGAAATCAGGAAAACCGACCACCGAAGATGGATCACTCTCCACAACGAAAATGCAAGCTCTCACACATCCGCTCAAACAACTGCATTTTTGAGCACTCAAAACATCGAATTGATGAGTCATCCGAAATCAGTGTTATACCTGACTTGGTACCGAATGACTTCTTTTTATTTCCGTACGTAAGAAATAAAATAATTAGTCATTGTTTTTTCGACACCTGAAGAAGCGGCTGATGCGTGAAGAAGAGTCAGAATGCATGTTTTGGAGATACCTCAATCAGAGTGGCAAAAGTGGTTCCACAATTAGTTCATACGCATGTAAAGGTGCATAGATCTTAATGGGGAACATTTTGAAAAACAATAAAGCTATTTTCGATGGTTAATATTTGTTTTTGTTCTCTAATCCCGAAACATACAAGGCAACCCTCGTATCTCTAATCTCCTTAATGTTGTTAAAGGAAAATGTGTCTGTAAACTGATATTATAGGCCACACTTCTTCTTCTTGTTGCGCTATAGTCCAGGGTGGACATGGGCTTAAAGGCCACACATTTTTGTAAAAACAGCTGCAGTATAATTTCTAGTTTCCGTTCAAATTTACACCAAGTGAACTATTTAAAAATATGGGTGCCGTGGCGTAGTGGGTAGAGTGCGACGCTCACACGCCGAAGGGTCTAGGTTCGATTCCCAGCTCAACACCAATTTTTCGAATATTTCACGGCATCACCTCTTTCGAGTTGCTGACAACACTCAAAGAGTAATAACTGTCTAAGAAAGCTTCTCAAATTTCGCCGTTCGGAATCGACAAAAAACTGTAGGTCCCTTCTACTCGTGAGAGAACAGTAGCGCGCACAACACGAGTAGTTAAGCAAGCTAGGCCCTGGTTCCCTTCTGGACTGTAGCACCAACAATTATTATTAACTATTTAAAAATATGTCCCAAAATTTTGTTATTTTTTTTTTTTTTTTACTGCAAAACCTGGAAAATCCTGCGAAAAGTGAAACGACAATGCTTATTCAGTTGATGGTGAGAATTTCGTGAAGAAGCATCAAACCCAAAAGCGGATTATTCGATTCAATTTTTGCCACTTTATTCAAGGCGATTGTGAATGGAGCTCGACTTTGTTCATATAACCACCACGGGCAGGTTTAAAGCGGTCGGTTCGTTGCAACCAATTTGAGACGGCTCGGACGCTCGCCTTACTTACTCTTCAATAAATCATTTGTATCGTATGGCGAGTGGTTCGGGACAGAATTTTGTAAAAACCATATGCCGTGCAATTCTATATCTCGCAATTCAGGCGACAACTCAGTAATCATGGCGCAATAATGCTGACCCTTTACACTGACGCCTCGAACGTTATCGTATGTATGTTTGACCCAACAACACCGCCGGAATGGAAACCGCTTCAAAGAGTTATATTTCGCAGATAAAGTCTTGATTCTTGAAAACTTTATCTTGCTTATCCACTAATGTATTGAGCAAAAAATGGCCACTGGTCACTGAAGACAATTTTCTGATGAAATTCCTCAGAACCCAATTGGAGAACGTACGACACTTCAAATTGATCATCCGCTTCAAGCTCAATCTTGATCTTTGCGTTAACCAAGACCCCATAACGTGCTCTCTAATTCTTGAGAACGACATGCAGTAAGGTTATTTCTATCGTTTGCTATAGCTGCCTGAACAGCAGCCATATTTTCGATTATTCGACTTATCCGTTGTCTTATTGATAAGCCAACGTCACACTACAAATAATGTTAAGATACATTTTTGCATTACACTTGTTATTACGACCGAAAAGCCGAGTTAACTCGCTTGAAGCTTCGATTACCGGACTTTTTTTTTCTCAAACTTTGTTCGCTGGTGTATTCGATGAAAATGTTGAGTTTTTTTAAAAAAAGTTAAAGTGCTAGTTTAATGATTCGTTAAACAGTGCGTTCACAAATTAAATTCAAAGTTGGCAGGTCAACATTGGAAAACCCCTTAAATAGATCCCAATGAAATCGGCAAATTATGTGAAGCCTTTCTCTCCTTATTTTTAATTCATTCATTCAATATTCTGTAAATTTGACAACACATCATTAAACCGCCATCCGCAATAGAAGCTCCTTCAATCGATTTAAGTTTGCGTCCGGCGTGTCGAGTAGCCTAATTTGACAATTTCGTAATGGAAGAGTGCATTTTTCTTTTTCAAATTTAGTCTTGAATCAAAGCAAAAATACATTCAAAAAACTTTAAAGACGGCATCAAGTGCTGCTCTGAATCACACGGTGAGAGCTGAGTTGAACTGAGTTGGGAAACATGGCACCCATTCCACAGGCACCATTTAAAGAGAAACGAAAGGGACGCAACTTTTGAAATAACCAACAATTCGGCCATCTCACACATTTCCCTTCGAAAATACCGGTATGAAATGAAATAAAACACTAATTATTAATGGGAAAGTAAACACGTTTTATTCAAAGTATTGGCCATTGTTTTCTGCACATTTTGACCACCTTTTTGGCAATTTGTGAATACCACGCCAATAAAATTGTTCGTCTTTCAAAGCAAACCAATCAGACACCCAATTTTCGACCTCCTCGTAGGAATCAAAGTGCTGCTCAGCCAATGCGTGTCCTATCGATGAAAACAAATGGTAGTCGGAAGGAGTCAAGTCTGGTGAATACGGCGGGTCTGGTAGCTGCTCCCAGCCAAGTGTTTTGATTGTATCCTTAACCGGTTTTGCTTTGTGTGCAGGTGCATTGTCATCGAGCAAATTTACCTTTCCGTGTCTTCTGGCCCATTCTGATCGTTTCTCGATCAATGCATGGTTCAAATTGATCATTTCTTGTCGGTAGCGATCAGTATTAACGGTTTCACCAGGTTTTAGGAGCTCGTGGTACAGCACACCTTTCTGGTTCCACCAAACACACAGCATTGTCTTCTTACCGAATCGATCTGGTTTTGCAGTTGGCGAGACAACCATCAATGTCCGAGATTAACCCCCGATTTTGTCCGTTTAGGATTCTTGAAATAAATTCATTTTTCATCGCCAGTATCAATCCAATGCATAACCGATTTTCTTTCGTGTCTTTGAAGCAAAATTTCACAAGTGTTTTTTTTGGTTTTCCATCTGTCTTTCATTCAATTCATGTGGCACCCATATTCCACACTTTTGAATCTTTCCCATAGCTTTTAAACGGTCAGAAATTGCTTGTTGTGCAACATTTAACATTGCTGCCATTTGCTTTTGACTCAAAGTGTCATCTCCATCCAATATCGTTTGCAATTCGGCGTCTTCAAACTTTTTTGGTGGTCTTCCACGTTCTTCATTTCTCACATCAAAATCGTTATTCCTGAACCGTTGAAACCATCTTTTGCATGTTGCTTCTGATAGAGCATGATCACCATATGCCTCGACAAGCATTCGATGCGACTCTTCTTCTTCAAATGAAAACAAAAAATTAATGCTTTCCGCAAATCATCACATTCTGGTACAAAATTCGACATTTATAACACGATGAAAAAATATGATGTTGTCTGTTCAATAACAACTACTAAATATTACTAAATACTAGTACTAAATATTTTTCACAGATGTTATAGCAAACGAACAAAAAAAAAAATAAGGGCTCGTTCACAACAAATGTTCCCTATCGAGACATGTGTATCTTGACGCTCACTTCATGTGGGTATACCTGGTATGGTATAGCAATACAAGGTTGTGATTAAGTTATACTTTCGTGGTAGCCAATTTTGGGGCGTAACCCAATTTTTGTCGCTGACCATCCAAGGAGAATATTCACTATACATAGAAATTCAAAAAATCAAGCATCCACTATCAAATTAATAAACTCTTTAAGGTTACAAAATGCATCCAAATATATGTCAATGCGTGCCCAGATGCCACGACTGACCTTCAGAAGGTTGTGGAAAATTGAATTAGTTCTCCAACTGGCGCAAGTTCTTCACACATTAGAGCTACACAAAGACCTTGGTCCATGAACCAACAACACAGCTTGGAATGCAACTCATTTCTAATTTCGACAGACATCTTTATCATCCATCCGCAACCAAATTTGACACACTTTACAAAAGCTATCGATGTGCTAACTGAGGTTATGGTGCTGTCGTGGCCAGATTCGTCACTCCTGCCTACTTAACGGGCCTACACTGACTCTTCCACATTGCACCGCGCGTGCTGGTGACCCAAATGTGAGAAGGTCATCATCAATCCTCCAAGATTCGGTTTTGTTTTGATGTTTCAATGGAGATCGAACATTTTTTATCAAATTTACCATTGAATGCAAGCAACTTTGAATTTGAAAAATGTGCGTTTGTTGCTGCGTCTCTAATTGTCGGTTAAGGAAGATTAAAGTTTGAATTTCGTGCAAAGTCTCTCGAAAATTCTAAATTTTCCTTTTCTTTTGCAGATTCCCCCAACAGACTGAAGCGTCCGTCAGCAACGACGGAGAAATCTCAAATCACAAAAGCACAAGGACCCCCGGCCAAGGTAAGTGCCCCCTGGTTCCAACTAGTTAACCATAACCATCCACATCATCCTCTACTCTCCATATTCACAACTAACACACACAGCCTGGTGAATGGGTCATTAATTAGCCACAAATAGATGCATCATCACACACAACAACACCATCGGTTGAGTGTAGCACATTTAATTCACCTGCACCGGGCACTTTCTACGGAGGCACGCAGCGCCTCGCACTAACTCACGGACACACACAAACACCTGCACCGGGACGGTGCGGCAGCGTTGTTAATCCTTTTTGTTTATTTATAATTAAATTTAATTACTTGACGGTGTTCGGAGCGGTGTGGTGCGGTGCGGAGCCGGACTCATGGTCCGATCATATCTCCGTGCCGTACATCGGGACTGTAAATTGTAATTTGCTTGTCGATTAATAGCTCATGATGCTGTGGCCGCTGGAGCTGCAGTTTGCACCTAATTTTGTAGCGTGGCCACCAAATTGGTGGACTGGGTGCGGCACGTCCGCACGGACTAGATAGAAATCTAAACTTGTTAACAAAAGACGAACTTTTACGATCAGCTGCGAGCCGCGAGGTTGTAAACTGTAAACGCTGTTAGAAGAGGAAACTATTTAGCCGCTCGTCATTCTCAGCGCGCGGTGGGGTATTTTCGATTTAATTGAGTGGTTATTGAGAGGAAATGATGAAGATAGCACGAGGAGGAGGAGGAGTTGCAGATGAAGACGGCCCCCCGACCTATGTGAAATCTCAGCGCGGAGACTATGCCGACTATGAGGTGGTGAACCCGGCAACTCTGGTGTGGCCAGTGAAAGTCTATCAATTAAATGGTTCTTCCAATGGAGGCTTATGGACGGATCGGGTGATGGATTCCAGGAGGAGAACTTTTATTATTTCCGAGAGAGTTTCATGATTTTTTATGACTTCGAAGCTTGTGCTGTCTGGTTTTCAGATGGTGAGGTTATGTTTAAGTGATTTCCGGTATTTTTGAAACGGGTTTGACATGAGTGCAAAGGAGAGTATTCAGACAGAAACCAATAGAGGGAAAGAGATCCATAGTTTTCTCGTCTCCCGTTTTTGAATTTTATTTGACAACGTGTCTAAAACCATACGATGCATCCATTTCTTTTAAAAATAAGACTTTATTTCACAACAATGCGAAAATAACCGTCAAGTTGGGGGGAAATTTGTTGATCGATCAGCTGTGGAGTCTCTTCCCTTATGCCTGGTTTTCAACAAAGAAATCTGGAAGCGATTTTAGGATAAATGCAAATTGTTTTAGGAAGACAGATTTGTAAGTTGGAGAGGTCAACTTGTGATTTAAAAGGTATAATTTATTTGAGGCAAGTAAAATGCGTCTACTTTTAAAGTGGAAGCCGTCTCACTTCTCAGGCAGGCAACTCATGTTTTTATTAAGTCAAGCCTTGAGTCACCGTTGGGCTGGTTCAACTCATTGCCACTAATGTTCTAAAATTATTTAATCCTTGTACGATGGGTTTAATCTCTTTTTCTTGGAATCCCTGATCTCAATGTGGAAAAGCCCATGACGTTCGAAAAGAAAAACGAAGTTCATTTGCGTTCTCACAATTAGAGCCGCATTTTCGACAGAAAATGCTCTGCGAAATTAATCTGCTATTTCTTCCAGTGGTCGTCATGGCGTTAAGGGCAAAATTCGACCTAAAGGTCAAGCTTTCAATTTCTGGACAGAACACCTCTGTCTGACCACTGTCTGTCTGACCACCTCTTTCGAGTTCCTTGCAAGACACAACAACTCAACCAGAGAAAGCTCTGCTTGTACAAATTTTCTCAAATTTCGCCGGTCGGAGTCGGCAAATGCCTGTAGGTCCCTTCTACTCGTTAGAGAACCAAAGCACGCCCAACATGGAAAGCTGCTGAAGAAGCTGGGATTTCTTGTGGATATTTGCGCCTGCCAATTTTCAGTATATAGTAGATTCCCATAACACAACTAGCAGGATGAGCCATGAACGGCATGGTTAATTTATTAGATTCCCCTTCGCGTTCTTAATCCTAGAAGCTTCGTCGACCCTGATTATTATCGGGGATAATTTAAATTTTTAAAATGTAGTTCATGAAATCGAAATACAAGGTCTGTTCAACATGAATAAATAAATATTTTCCTTAAATTCCTACTGTTTCCTTCAACGTAGCCCCTCTCAATGTATCCCCTCTCAACATATCCCCTCTCAACGTAGCCCCTCTCAACGTAGCCCATCTCAAAGTAGCCCATCACAACGAAGCCCATCACAACGTAGCCCTTCTCAACGTAGCCCCTCTCAACGTAGCCCCTCTCAACGTAGCCCCGCTGAACGTAGCCCCTCTCAACGTAGCCCCTCTCAACGTAGCCCCTCTCAACGTAGCCCCTCTCAACGTAGCCCATCTCAAAGTAGCCCATCACAACGAAGCCCATCACAACGTAGCCCTTCTCAACGTAGCCCCTCTCAACGTAGCCCCTCTCAACGTAGCCCCGCTGAACGTAGCCCCTCTCAACGTAGCCCCTCTCAACGTAGCCCCTCTCAACGTAGCCCCTCTCAACGTAGCCCCTCTCAACGTAGCCCCTCTCAACGTAGCCCCTCTCAACGTAGCCCCTCTCAACGTAACCCCTCTCAACGTAGCCCCTCTCAACGTAGCCCATCTCAACGTAGCCCCTCTCAACGTAGCCCCTCTCAACGTAGCCCCTCTCAATGTAGCCCCTCTTAACGTAGCCCCTCTCAACGTAGCCCCTCTCAACTTAGCCCATCTCAACGTAGCCCCTCTCAACGTAGCCCATCTCAACGTAGCCCCTCCCAACGTAGCCCCTCTCAACGTAGCCCCTCTCAATGTAGCCCCTCTTAACGTAGCCCCTCTCAACGTATCCCCTCTCAACGTAGCCCCTCTCAAAGTAGCCCCTCTCAACGTCGCCCCTCTCAATGTAGCCCCTCTCAAAGTAGCCCCTCTCAACGTAGCCCCTCCAAACGTAGCCCCTCTCAACGTAGCCACACTCATCGTAGCCCCTCTCAATGTAGCCCCTCTCGACGTAGCCCCTCTCAACGTAGCCCCTCTCAACGTAGCCCCTCTCAACGTAGCCCCTCTCAACGTAGCGCCTCTCAACATAGCCCCTCTCAACGTAGCCCCTGTCGACGTAGCCCTTCTCAACGTAGCCCATCTCAACGTAGTCCCTCTCAACGTAACCCCTCTCAACGTAACTCCTCTCAACGTAGCCCCTCTCAACGTAGCCCCTCTCAACGTAGCCCCTCTCAACGTAGCCCATCTCAACGTTGCCCCTCTCAACGTAGCGCCTCTCAACATAGCCCCTCTCAACGTAGCTCCTCTCAACGTAGCCCATCTCAACGTAGCCCCTCACAACGTAGCCCCTGTCAACGTAGCCCATCTCAACGTAGCCCTTCTCAACGTAACCCCTCTCAACGTAGCCCCTCTCAACGTACCCAATGTGCCAGCACTTCCAATCCTCGAAAGAGCTTTGATATGCACGTTTTGGTATGAACTTCAGCTCTTTTAGCGATTCGGTCCCCAATCGTAGCAAAATGACGTCCTTTTATGGGTCTCTTGAATCTAGGGAACGGGGAAAAGTAGCAAATGGCAAATCTGGTGAGCACGGTGGCGAAGTTACGATTACGGTGTAGTTTTTGTCCAAAAGATTACGAACAAGCAATGACGAGTGAGCAGTTTCATTGTCGTGATGGAAAAGCTATGAATTTTTTTTCCACAGTTCCGGACGTTTCACATTTGAACGAACTTGGCGTGCTTTTCTGGTCTTTTCTCTCCTGCGCTCTTTAATTGGAATGATTGGGCTTTGGTTTCTATGACATAACCATATACTCATGATTCGTCACAAGTTATGACCCTTTTAAGCACATCTGGATCGCCATTGACTTCATTCAACAAATCCTGGATGATGCTTAACCGACATTTTTTTCGGTTAGCTGCTACACGTGTTTGCCCAAAATTCTGGAAAAAATTGGATGACAGCAACTTCTTGAATAGTGATTCAACGATTCTCTATTACAATTTTCATCACTTTCTGAACATTTGCATTTGTTGATGTCCTGGAACGTCCAGGGTGAGCGTCATCATTCACTTCTTTTCGACCTTCTTTACAAAGCTTGCTTCATTTTAACATTTGCTTGCTTCAGAATGGCGCCGTGGCATAGTGGGTAGAGTAAAACGCTCACACGCTGAAGGTCCAGGTTCGCATCCGAGCTGAACACCACGAACTTTCCACTGCACCACCTCTTTCAAGCCGCTTACAACACTCAAAGAGCAATAACAGTCTAAGAAAAAGCTTCTCAAAAGTCGCCGTTCAGAGTCGGCAACAATCTGTTAGTCCCTTCTACTCGTGAACGAACAGTAACGCACACAACTCGAGTAGTTGCTGAACAAGCTTGGCCCTGGTCCCGCTGTGGACTGTCGCGACAGCAAATTAATAATTATGTGACTCAGAATACACTCACTGTCAACATTTCAAGTTTTTCTGTGCACTTAATTTCACACAAAATTGATGGTAAATTCTTTGTTCCAATTTTTCAACAACGGAAAATCGCAGAGACAGACGTGTCTTACGTGTATGCCTCTCACAAAAATATGCTATATAGTTGGAGCTGTTAACATATGTTCGAGACGATTGCAGCAACATTACAAGAATTAACAATCGAAGGTGCGTAGCCCGCAAAGTTTGAATCGTACCCTATTTTTTGAACAGACCTTGCACAAATATCGAGTTCGTATAACACAACTGGTATGATGAGCTCTGTGAAGCCCTGTTTCTACTTTTGTTGTCCGGAACAGCATCGGTGTTTGGGAATAATTCGACAGCAGATTACTGCTTAGATGTAGTTTGTAGTATTCAGTTTCGGCATGAGGTTGAGAAACAGCTTAGTAACCTTTAAGATTATGCACTGTGACTATGTTTTCACGCCACAACATGCACATTACGTTTTTATCGAACAAACTTTAGGAACACTCACTAGTTGCAAAGTCGTTTTAACGCCCTTATGAGCGATCGTCAATGTCAAAGTTATGTTCCTAGAGAAGGTTTTATTTCTATGATAAGACATCTGCATCCGTCCCATTCTGTACAGATTTGAAAAAACCACACAACAGCTCTAAAATGGGATTGAAATTAAACCTGTAGGAGGCCTGCTTCATCATGTCCTGTACCATCTTAGGCGAGAAAGTGCTCCGCTGCAGTGTCTCAGTGTGTCGAACTCCTCAAGTTGATATTGTGTTGAGCAATGTTAAGCATTGTTTTAAAAGACGCAAAACGTAATGACTATAAAGTTCGCCGTTGAGTCTCCTCCAGACACCCACAACCCAAAAACCCCACGCAGAAAACTTCAAGAGCTCCCTTATCTGCTTGAACAACGCCCATGAGTGTGCATCGTAGAACAGGGCGATCTTTTGATAGAGGATGACGAACTGACTCAATTGCCCCTTGAACCCACAAATACGTCAGAAGCAACAGAAAGAAAAGAAGCGGTTGCATAAGAACCAACTAACCAACTCTCCCAAGTCCAAAGCGATAATTTTGACAAATAACAATTCTTCTTTCTAAAGGTTATGGCCGACAAGGGATTTCTGCCTTCATTTCGCCTGACGATTGACCGAAAATAGACGTTTGGAGTAAAAACAGCTGCTCAGGGAACATCATAACCTGTCAAATCCACCAAACATACAGATCTTGAAATGACGTGATGAAGGGCCTTTAAGGCCATCTTTCCAAAACTCAGAGACAACAAAATAGTAACCGCAAGCCAAACACCAAAGCGAGGTAATGCTTAAAAGGAAATGGCTCACCGTTCGTAGGTAGTGAGGTGTTTCTAAAATCTCTGCCATTCTATGGGCTACAGATCCCCGTTGAAACTCCACAATGAGCCTGGAAGGCCCTTATAACCGCCAGGTCTGATTCAGTGTCTTGACTGATCCACGAGACGGACACAACTCCATGGTACCAACAAAATCCAAAAAGTCTCTAAATGTCTTCCCTTGTTTTCTTCTGCACCGTTAGACAACGGTCGCCATTTATTTATTTTGACAAATAGCTCCCATTGTTCAGTCGATAAAGCAGATTACTACCATATCGACAAATCAAACGTCAATCTGCGTTATCGTCCAACACACTGCAAGCACATCCCCTCCGAATTCGAAAATTCCACAACCGCACAACAAACAACCTTCCCACAAACCGGCATCCAGCAGGCAACATTCATGTACGTCCTGACACACTTTCCTCAGTTGCCAAGTCTCTCGTGTCCGAAAATGTCACAACCAACCGTAAATGGCAGACACTCGTTTGCCATTACGACATCCTTTGTCTTCTTCGTGAGCCAGCCTGCAGCAGCAATGACACAGCGAGTCTGGGCCACCTCCTCCTTCGCCTCCTTCTCATCGCCCGCAATCTTGTTCTGGTCCTCCTACTCGCCCCATCACCAGTGCACAGCCGTGCGAGTTTATCTCGATTAGGTATTTCGCGCACGCGAAATATCTCAATCCTTGCACACATTCTGCTGGTTCTGGGCTCCATGGCTCTTCTCTGCCGGCTTCGTCGCCTCTGTACAGTTAAACGACCTTGCATTGCACAAATGCTAGATGCATGGCTCGTTCTTAGTGCGTTCTCCGCTCCGCGCCAGCGCGTCCGTCCTTATTTGGGCAATTCCGCACACATACAGCCGGGCTATGGGAGAGTGTCTGCGCACTGCTTCTTGAGGAGGCGGCTGGAGTTGCGTTCCTGCCGCACACTAATCCGATAGATCTCTGCTGTGAAGCGTTTTATGGAGCACATGCTTCACGCTTTGACTCCATTCACGCAATCAGCGATTAAAATCGCGCGCGCGTGGAAAGGAATGGAAGCAGCGGCGGCCGTGGCAGGAGAAGTGCTTCCCTGATGCGATCAAGTGGTCGGAGTTGTCGGCGCAATGGGCTTCACTAGATCACGCGGAGCGCAATGCATCGCAACACGGGCGAAGCCCTGGACAGTCATTAACAGGATGATGGAGTTTTGTTTTTCATCTTGTCGTTATCGCGGCCGCATTGTGGCACGATAAATTCCAACCAACACCTGCGAGAGTGGCGATCGTGATCGTGACGGCGGAGAGGAACAGTGGAGATCATTGATCACCGTTCGGCCGGTCGGCCAAGAGGAAGAAGGTGCGCGTGGTGTGTGTGCCATTAGAAGTGGATCACAACGGATGCGGTGCTGCCGTGTTTGGAGAATGATGACGGTGATTGGCGCATGCGACTTAAGGAAAGTCGCCACGAAGAAGGGGCCAAGTCGACGCTGACACTGACACTGACAGTGATGGGAATTTGCAACAAAGTTGCAGCCATTGAGCGGGATTGCTGAATGTCGGCCTTTATTGATATTCGTCATGGATATGGAAATGACGGATGTGGGAACAGCGTGGACAAAGAAATCGCGGCTGTCTCATCTTATTGCGTGGAATTGGAAGCGTATGACATTTGCGGATGGAGAATGTAAAATTGAGGAAACTTGTCTCCGACACTGACAGGAAAATAAAGTAAAGGACTCAAATTTAAAGCAGAAGAGGCAGAAACCTAATAAACCTTGTTTCCAGAAGAAATTGGCGATAGGGCAAAGATAGCTCTAAACAAATAGCCTTTTGCAGCCTTTTGACTTCATGCGAATATTTGCGAATCCCCAATACATCTTTACATGTAGACTGATCCAACTGTCATTTCAGGGAGTCATCATCCTTAAAAGTTGTACCGTCCAGAGGGTTCTATAAAGACCGAAACAAATGGTAGCCTCATGGTTTGGGCTATATGGTGGATGCATGGAAAGTTCTCAGCCCAGCAATCTCACTTCTTGGCGAGTGACCAACAATGTATGCGGTCTAGCGTTGTTCTGGTGGAATATGACACTCTTGGTTATGCCTTAACGATGTCGATTGACGTTACTCGCTTCAACGACGTATCCAATATCCAGCGTTTAAGTTTTAAATCACAAGCGTTAATGCCGCTTGTCAAATGAATTTCTTTCGATCCACATGGTCTCCAAATAGTAAGCTTTTCATGAGTACAAGATGGTTTAGACTGTGGTGTTTGTTAAATTGGACCTTTCCTTTATCCCACCCACAGTGATATATCGATCCACCTCGATTAATGCTTTGATTTAACCATCATAAAGTCCACTTGGCCGGCCTGAACGTGGCTCACTTATCCACCTTAACGGGACAGAACGGATGCCATACGATTTTTGACACTCTCTTTCTTTTAATGCTTCCTTCCTGCACCCATTTTTTTTTTTTAGCATACTGTGCTCCTTTCCTTTACGGAAATAGCAAAGTAATGTTTGACGAAAATGCTCGTTTTGGACTACTGTTTCTTTCGACCGGCTTTTTCCTGATCATATCCACCAATTGGTATAAGTGCTCATAAACCACATTCGCAATTGTTTGCATTTCCATTATACAAAATACGGATTCTAATTTTTTTTAATGTAAAAATACAAAACTCAAAGTACATATTTTTCGTCCGAAGCGACTACTATTTCTCATCTCTCTTTCTCTCTCTCTCTCTCTCTCATTTCTCTCTCTTTCTGTCTCTATCTCTCTGTCTGTCTCTCTCTCTCTCTTCCAGTCTCTCTCTCCCTCTTTCATCTCTCTCTTTCCCTCTCTCTCTCTGATAATTTTCCAATAATAGGTGTGTTCCAGTACTTTCTTTACCAAATTTTGAAGTCTGTCATTTTTTAAGGAGTGGGGGTAAAACTCTCTCAGAAAGAGACAAAGGACGGGAACGCATCTAAACCAAATGCGCAAAGTATTGCATTTAGAAATGTCAAATTCACTTTTCGATATAGAAAACAACAACAAAATTGGAGACGCACACACAGAGATCATGAGCTTATCTCTGCACGCGCATTAATTAATTTGACGGGAAATTTAAAATGGGCAGGTTGGGGAAATATAAAATTGTAAAATATATCTCCCTTGAGTATCTCCCTTCCGCTCCTTTGCTCTTCATCCAATGCTTCATAGAAGGTGTTACAGTGATCGGATATAGTTCAAATATGCGCCGTTTTGTTCGATAATCTGTATCCATCTAGACGGCAACTTCATAATACCCCCCTTGTAAAAGCCCCCCTCCTTATTTGCGAAGAACTCGGGTGGCCACTTTTCACAAGCCTCTTTTGAGTTCAACTTCACACCACCAAGGACGTTCGCCCTGGACAGGAACAGATGGTAATCACTTGGCCGGGCTATATGGTGGATGCGATAAAACCTACTATCCGAGCTCCCATAGCTTCTGACGGGTCATCATCGAAGTGTGTGATCTGGCGTTGTCCTGGTGGAACACTACACCCTTCCTGTTGGCCAATTCTGGACGCTTCTGGTCGATCGCCTGCTTCAAGCGGTTCAGTTGTTCGCGGTCGATGGTAGAATAAAGCGTCTGGCCATATGGGACCAGCTCATAGTGGATTATTTCCTTCCAATCCCACCAAACACACAGCAAAACCTTTCTGACCGTCAATCCCGGCTTGGCCGCTATTTGGGACTATTCACCGGCCTTCAGCTCGACCGTTTTCGCTTGATATGTTGTATGTGATCCATTTTTCGTCGTCAGTTACCATCCGCTTCAAAACTGGGTCGAGTTCGTTCCGTTTCAGCAGCATACTGCATGCGTTGATTCGGTCCAGAAGGTTTTTTGCGTCAAATCATGCGGCACCCAAATATCAAGCGTTTTTTGTATTAAGCCTTCTGCAGATGGTTTAAAATGGTTTGGTGACTAACCTCCATCTCTTGTCACGAGATGCCACATGCCAGTCCAACTCGATGATTTCCATGATTCGATCGGTATTCGTTGTCACAGGTCTTCCGCCGGCTAGCTTAGCTATGGTGTCGTTTTCATCGGCTCTGAATCGTCGAAACCATTCCTCCGCGTTTCGAAGTGATAGAGTACCATCCCCCAAAACCATTAATCTCAGGGAACGTTTCTCTAGCGGATTTCCAGCCTTTAACGAAGGAAAACTTTAAAATTACGCGAATTTCGGAGTTAGTCAACTCTATGTTTACACGTTTATAACTGTTGAACGCAATATCCAAATTAATCTTGCACAGCGTTAGGTTTTATAGGTTGTCAAGACCTAATGTATAGTATTGCCAGATACGAGCTCTGTAGCACTTTGTACACAGTCGGAAAATTCAAAAGACAAAAAGGCAGAAGGGAGATATTTGAGAACGTTATATTTTACTCTCTCTCAAGAGCGCTTATTTGACGTAAAACCCATTTTTTCGGAATGCCGGAACGGACACTGTGTTGTTTTCTGTTGTTTTTTCGGGTACGGGAACACACCTTATGTTGTTAAAAATGTCCCTTCTGGTATCGATAATTTAGCCGCTCTTCGATTTCTTCAGAAGACCGGAACCGGCGACCCCCAGTCGTTTGGCATCCGTCGGAAAAGCTAGTAATCGGAAGCAGCAAGGTCTACCGCAGTAAGATCTTCAATGGGATCTCAGGTGGGGTAAGATCAGCGTTTCGAAATCGTTTTGGCGTCTCCAGAAACGTGCAGCTGAGCGTTGGCAGGTAATAAAATCACCTTGTAGTGCCTTTCCCTCGTTTGGCCGTTTTTCATGCAATGCAAGGCTCAACCGCATTAGATGTAGGCGACAACGTTCCCCATCAATGGTTTTGCCCGGTTTTTGGAGCTCACACCTGTCTGGTCCTACCATATGCCGAGCACCACCTTTGAGCCGTTGATGTTTTTTCGTAGACGACACAAACTATGGGGGAACGGGTTTCATGGAGTCATCATAACGTATCCAAATTTCACCTCAACCCACGATTCAGTGCAAATTCCTTTCCTTTGATGCCTTTCAAGAAGCAGTTCTGAGGTGAAAAATAGTTTTTCGGTACCTCTCGGTTTAAACTTGTGCTGCCATCAATTTCTTTGCTTTTGAATATATCCAAATTTCTTAAACCTAATGCAAATTGTTTTCTGACTCACTCCTAAGAAATCTGCGAGTTAACTTTGCGCATGGCAGGGGTTTAGATCCAGTAAAGCCCCAATTCCTCATCTTCAAACTTTTTGTGTTTGCCAAGACGCCATGGTTTGTCGCTAAAATCGCCGCACATTGAAGCGTCGAATCCACTCTCTGCATGATTTATCGGTCGGAACAGACTACTTACTCTATGTTTCTACAAGTATAAGATGGGCTTCAGCTGAACTCTTTTTCTGATGAAAATTAATCCGGCAATTTATCAAAACATTGTCCTTGTCCAGATCAAAAGCTGGTGTACTCTGACAAATGTCACACCTTCAAGCTGAAGGTGGCGAGATAAACAACCTGGAGGTGGCGCCACCTTTGCAAACCCGACCGCCAATAATTCTCATTTCTTAAAGTTGGACTTAGGCCTCAAGGATCGCGACTCTTGAACTGGGGCCCTGGTTGAGTTTCTCCTCCAATTACTGATAATAACAATAGCAACTACTCACACTGGGGTCATCTTGTCTTCTTGCCAGGTTGGGAACAGTTCTGTATTGTTATCCTACCCAATCTAACAGGGGTGCCAACACAGACATGACACTTTAAAGGTCGTTTCAATGCACGCTGTGACAATCGACGAATAGGTGGGAGTTGATCTGCACTTCTTTTCCATGAATTGACCTGCTGTCAAAGCTTGATCTATCGTGGCTTAAAGTCGTTCAGAAGTCATTTTGTTCACACCCTTAGTTGGGAGTGTCTGCGTGCTAGATTCTTGATTTCTTATAAAGGAACCAAGTGTCATGTTTTCTCCAAGCTCTTCGATATCCCTGAATGAGGAGAACCAGTCTTTAAGCGCCCAAGGGAAGCCTAGCAACTTGTTCCGCTTGTGCTGTATGATTCTTTGCTAAAAACACAAAATTCAACATATTCTTTTTCAAGGCCGCACATCCTTATTTATGTTTGTGTTAGGCACAGGTCGTGTAGCTAACAGACTTTCTAACCTTTGCAGTAAATCGTCGTGGTATTTATCTTCGAAGTGAGTGATTGTCGCAAGCTCCAGTCTTGAATTTTTTCGGTAATGTGCCCTTTTTGGCTTCACAGCAGTCACTGTAGAAACCTAGTTGCGAAGGCTGAAAAAATAAAACTTCCTTCTCATCATTTTAGGCGCTGCACAAACAAAATCACCGATAGACGTTACCACCGACATTTCTTTTAAAATTAAAATCGGTTGCTGTATATGCTTTTGCTCAATACACCCGGTTTCTATCTCAACTTAACCGTTTCCAATCCAAATCACTGACAACAACCGCCGGCAAAACCTGAACTGCACTTAACGAAGAACTGCCCAAGTCAACCATTTTCTTTTGCTCACATTTGACAGTTGCACAACTCGAATTTATCGAACACACCACAGCAAACCAAACCACCACACATCTCTCACGGTGAAACAAAACAAAAACCATGCAACTTCATCATCTCTTGCGCCGTCCGTCGAGTGCTGTTTTCTCATTTCCACCCAGTGTACGTCAGGCCACAGTAGACATTTCAGATTCCAACGAAAACCGTGCCTCAACTGCAGCTTTTGTGTTTTCTTAATTTTTTTTGTTGTCTATTATGTTTCGTTGTGTGTGTCAAAAACGAAAGAAAATCCACTCGCAGATTTAATCTAACTACAATTTAACTAAATCGCGTCCATTCAATTAACACTCGACTCATAATTTTGAAATTCCAAACTTTGTGTCATTTGATTTGACAACCAAATCGATTCGAGTTGAGGCTCTGACTCTCCTGGCTTCATATATTATTGTCGGCTGTTCTGTGCGGTTCGGTGGTGCTATGGCATTTGCCTTTTCTCAGTGAATTCTGTGTGGTTTGTTTTTTTTCTGTGTGTTTCGATTGTTTTACCACATTCCGCGTTTGCCGATATTCCTGTTGTACAGAACTTCACTTGGATACAGTGTGTGGAGAGAGTGCAAAATGCAGCTAATTTGGTGATTGCTGGATACAAGGATTTCTATCCCCCATCTCAGCTGCTGCTGCCCGTAAGGTGAGTGTGTGCGAGAAACATCGGGTGGGTCGGGGGCGAGTTTAATACATTTTCAAGTCTGACTCATACCGCTCGAAGCAGTTACGCTACAGAGAGGAGAAAACACGTCATCCTTCGCCGCAAGATAACTAAACATAAACTTCCAGCAAAAAGACTAAAAAGAATCAATGGAATACGAACGAGATTTCGCTTTCAATGATGGCAAGACCGGGGGAAAAATGCATCCGAGGACAGGCGCTTTGTCTCGAAAGGAAATGCTCTTTAGTTGTTCGTGTGTTTGGGAGAATTTTATAATTAGAAGTTCGACGAAACAGGGCATTCGCTCAAGTGCTGCGACGACTGCTGTCGCTGGCCCTGCTGCTGAGTCGATTGTTTGTGTAACATGTTTTCCTGTTTATCGTCGTGTTGTGCCTTTTTTTTCTGTTTGTCTGGTCAATTCTGTTCCTCGGGTTTCATCGGATTCCGTTTCTTTATCCATGACATTGGGGTCAATGCTTGCGTTAATCACATGGAAACGTCAGGCAGCCTCAGCCGGAGTGAGGCTGGCGGCTGTTGGAGTTGTTGAATGGATCTTTCTTCTCGTGCTTGGGAATAGAAAGCCATTTGAAGCTACTTTTCTGCTGTGAATATAATGGAAGTAATTTGAACGTTTTTTTAGGCAAAACCTGTTTGAATTCTAGTACAAATGGTGAATGGACAATTTGCGAAGCAGTCGAAAGTGATTCTCGCCGTCTTTCTTTCCGCCAGTGAGACTGCAAGCGGACGTGTTTCACAACGTGATTGTAATGATGCAACTCCTAGCCATCTTTGGAGCCATCGAGGTGAACTTGTATCCCGCCTAACCTCAAATCTCAAGTGCACACATTTGCATACGATCATCTCTCATCACAAGGTTGCCTCCAACCCACGGCTTTCCATCGATTGTGTGTGGTTTTATTGGACATGAATCACCACTCTCTCATCAATTGCTTCCAATTGAATTGCACATAGCGCAAATTGATTGATTGATTTGTTTCGCAGGAGACAACGACAATTCATCTCTTCGCCTAATTGAATCCAATGCAAATGCGTGAGAGTTGTGCAACCTTCTCGACAAAACCAGTTTCTCTCGACTATAAGTCGCGACAATAATTCACAAAAGCGGCGTCAAGGAGCTGTGGAGGAGTGGTAGGGAACGGTTGATGTAATAAAATCGAAGAAATTGCCTGTTTTTCATGTGCTTCGCCTCCACTGTCAGACAAATAAAATCCGAAATTCGACATTGCGTGACAGGACGGCGTTTTCTGCACACGCAATTTGTGAGGAAAGCATAGTGTTCGGATGTGGAGCATGATGAAGAGAGAAATTCACGCGGATTTATACAGAAATGAGGTCAAACCCAACCCAACCCAAAACGCGCAAAAGCCTGAAATAAATTCCGTTCATGAAACGGTCAATAAGAAATCGCTGCGGAAGAGGGCAGGGGGACAAAACACAGATAAAGTGATCAACAAAGTTCATTGGATCCCATGAAACGCATGAGCACTCGCCGCACTGCATCAGGAATTGGCGCATATCAAATCAAATCAAAAAATTAAAGCGTCCACTAGACCAACCCAAACCAAGCCATCGTCTCGCTAATCACTAGCACGCCATGAACCACCAAAGTGTAACGACGCTACAAAGTCGATTGGAGTGTCATGCTGCTGTGTTTCTAGATCAAATGAAAATTGAAACTCCGCTTGGTGGACCGCTGAACTCTTTGGACGTCGTCGGTTGTGGTTGCTTTTTTTGAAACTCACAAACAATGAATCAAGGTGAGGTTGCTGCGGGGTACCAAACTGACAGTGATTTGAATTAGAGGGAGTGTCTGAATATGTTACCTGTGTTCTACTTGGTTTCTTACAGTGTCTGCCTCGTTGAGGATGAAGTTATGATGTAACCACACGATTTGGTCGGCGCCATATTCCCTCATTCCTCGTGCAAAAGGGATAAAATTCCCGGGGAGAATGTACTGAAACCTAAAAATACACTCTCGTTGGATGTTATCCAACGAAAATTTAATTAAATTCCCCACAAAGACTTCACTCTCCCTATCTCACTTCATTCGCAGTCTACATGAGTCTTTCATTGAATCAGCGTTTGCAAACAGATACTATATTGCGATGTGAAAATGTCTGATAAGTTATGAAGCACCAAGTTATCGACTGAAACAATCAACTGAGTCATTTTATTCGCAAGTTCCGTCATTGACCACACCAACCACGTTTGCGTTATCAAACCTCCGTGCTTTGGATTTGTAAACACTTGGTAATGGAAACTGATTGCAGGCGAGTATGTGCTCTGCGGAAGTTATTAAGAACGAAAAAAAAAGAATACTGTTATCAGTGGGTGACGAATAAAGGTCGTTCAAAGCAACAAGAACCTTGGACATTATTGGTCAACCAAATTGTGGGCATCATTTTAAGACTTGTGGCGGACTTGCATGCCGGGGGAATTTATCGAGAGTGAAATGTTGAATGACTTCATTGTTGCTAAGTTCGTTGTGTACACTCAGATTTCATTTATTTCATTGAAGAAGGTGAGGTCCCGATGACAATGTTTTGTTGACAAAGTAGACATTCTTTAGACATTACCGAATGTGCCTGAAAGTATAGATTAACTTCTAACACAAAGAAAGCTCGTCATCTCGGATTTGCGATTGGTAGGTGATAACAATACACGCCTCATAAACAACAAAAATTCACTTTACTCAACGTCATATGCAAAGGCCAAGACAGGCAACAAACTTGAGCTGAGGAGACTAGGTGTTAGAATCCCAGCACTCTAAGAAAAAACGTGTAGTTCCTATACACGCAAGAGAGCTAACGGGGCTTTCGACATTTTTTATCTTTTTTTTTTTTTTTTTTTTTTTGCATTTTTTTTATTTATTTATAATGGTTTCTTTAATACTAGACAAAAATACTTAGACTAGCTTACTTATCTAATCTATTGATCTTAATTCTAGCTTACTGACTTCTAACAAGTACTCTAAACTAACCCAGTTTCATTTCGTTTTTGCCTTTCGGCTTCTTTAATTGATTCCTTTTTTTTATTATCCTAATTTATTGTTAAATTTCCCCAAGAAACTTAAGAAAAAACTTGGGAATAACATTCTTAAACTTAGCTTAACTTAACTTAACTTAATACTAAGAGTAAAACCTATACTAATATTAAAACTAACTATAAGTAACTTACGTCTAAGCCTAATTCAACTTAACTATTTACAATAAACTTAACTGTGCCCGTAATAAGTTACGGACGCGTACACCCTGACGTATGTGTTATTTATATGCTTTACATATATATCTAATACGTCATGGTGCACCTTTTTTTATTTTTATTTTTATTTTTTTTTTTAATTTTTTTGGTTTTTGTGTTTAATGGTTTTTTTTTATATTTTAATTTTTTATTTTTGTATTTTTTTATTTTTTTTTTGTATTATTTTTAAATTTTGTAAAATGCCTACAAACTATCTTAACCTATGTAAGTTGGCCTCAAGACTCAAATATCCCATTCCACCTTACGAAGCTAGCGGCATCAAAAGCTGGTTTTGGTGCAACCACCAGTAAAAATACCGTTCTTTGACTGAAACCTCTCTATCGCGGGCAGAAATCGCTCTACTGAACCGTAGGAGATCCTCGTTGCTGCGAGCGACGTCCGGCTCGTATTGGAGTTGCCTTTCTACTGTTCGGCGTGCGACGTGGAAGATGATAGGGCAGCCTTCCCTATCTTGTATCAGGCCTTTCGAATCTAAATAAAGGAATGCTTCAGGCGGGATGAAGCCGTTAAGACGTACCCTTTCATGGTACATTTGATTTGGGTAGTAAGCCCCAAAGATCAAACTGTTGTTAGAAGCCATGGCACGAGCAGTGTGACTCCGAATCAACTTAATAATAAAATTATCTATCCTTATAAGGTTTGCCTCGTTGTACAGAACCTCATTGGGGTAGAATTTCTTGTACTGAGATTCTGGTGTTCGATATAAACGAAGACAGGCACGAAGGCACCGCCTCTCGAACACCCTCATCTTTTCCATTTGGGAAGGACTCACGTTGAACCACACAGGACAACCATATACCATTATTGGCCGGATGAGGGCCATGTAGCAGATAACCTTCACTCTGGAGTCAAGTTGACTGCTGTAAAACAGTCCTCTTGCCATAGCGAAGGCATTCTTAGCCCTGGTCAGAGCTGTATCTACATGGGTACCACCATATAGAAACTGGTCCAACCAGATGCCTAGATATCTTACTACATTTTTAACGGTCAATGGCCGTCCCAGTGGGTCAGCTATGCCGAACTTGCGCCAGTTCATTTTCGTATCCCTTGAGGCTCTGGACAGCGGGGTTCTGAAAAGGATAGTTTCACACTTCTGGTAGTTGATTTTCAACTTCCAGTCGTCGCAAAATCGTTGAATCGTATCGAAGTCACTCTGCAACAAACCGTTTATTGCTTCTATCTTCGGATTTGATCTGTACGCGATTAGATCATCGGCAAACGCTATTATGTTAGGCATAGAACCTATAAGATCGCTGGTGAATATAGTGAACAAGATCGGCGACCCCACCGCCCCCTGTTGCAACCCATTTTTTATATGGAAGACATTTGCTGAAATTTCGTTGCCATTTTTCACAACAAACTTTCTGCCTGTCACCATATCATAGATCATATATAGCAATGTTTTATTAATGTTGAGCCTGACTAACTTTAGGAAGAGACCTTCTAGCCACACGGTGTCGAACGCCTTTTCCATGTCAATCAGGCAGGCTCCTGTGCACTGTGTTTTGTTTCTATTCCATTGAATGTCGGAAACCAGTTTAGACGCGGCATGAATGGTGTCGTGCCCCGCCCTGAAGCCAAATTGGTTATCCGGTATTATTTGTTTTTCCTCAACCCATTCTTTCAGAGCTTTAATGACTATCTTTTCAAACACCTTGCTTATGCAAGGAAGAAGGCTTATAGACCGGAGATTCGTGGGGATGGAGGTATCTTTGCCCCGTTTCGGAATAGGCTGTACCACAGCTGTTTTCCAATGCACCGGGTAATATGCATTACTCAGCGCATTGTTGAACAAAGTTGTGTATACGTCCACCGCCTCAGAGGGTAAATGTCGCAGGACAATATTTGGTATCCCATCGATTCCCACTGACTTCTTCTTTTTCAGTGAGTTGAGGATACCTTGGAGTTCATCTTTTGAAATAAGGATGGAGTTGTTTCCATCATCGGCGACGACATTATTAGCCAGAAAATCGTCACTGAACCTGGTGAAACCAGGGTTCTCGGATCGCCATTGACTTATTTCATTCCGAAGAGAGACATGGTTAAGCAAGGCTCTGTTCTCCAGATCATGATTCGGACATCGAGTCTCGTTGACCGTATACACTCTCTGGAAAACAGCACCAATTGCTTTTACCTTCTCTTGGGGATCCTCAACTACGAAATAGTCGTTGTCAAGCACAGCCCTATCCGGATCGATGCCAACTGAAGTAAGTAGGTTCACGTTGTCTGTTGTTCTGTCAAGTCGAACGCTCTGAATGTCATTATGGTCTTTCCTCCGAAAGATTTTATTTACTTGGGGGAACATGCTCGGGTTGTTGGATCTTACAGCCCGAATCTTATTGTCCCAATGCAAGCTTACAGCTAATCTGTAATTATGTTTTATTAACTGTTGGAGTACTTTGATCTCTGACTTTAGACAGCGAATCTCCGCATTCTGTGGATCTGTAAATCTCCTGTACAAGAGTTTAAGCCTTGACAGGAGTCTACTTTTTTGCACGTGAAGTGCATCGATGGTAGCATTCCGATAAATGTCGCCATCATCGGTATGTGCTACCTTCGGAATAGTTTTGTCCATTGTTCGTTTAATGACTTCGTCCATTTGTGTGAGGTACCCATCAACCTCTTCGTTCGTAAGGTTTCTGTTAGTAGGGGGATTGATCACATTCGAACTTATTTCTCTGGCTAAGGTTCTAGAGAAACGTGACCAGCGCGCCTTATTGTAGTTATAAGTGTGCGTTTGAACATATTCATCTAGTTCCTCCAGCTTGTTCGGGAGCTGTATTACCGCGGCGAGACCACAGTGATCACTGTCATACTCGACAGTAGTTAAACAGTTCCTCGTATGTCGTTCCACGTTAAGTATTGTTAGTCGCCTGTCGATTAGCATCACATCCAGATAGGACCCGCTTCTGGGAAAAGATGGTCTATCGGTTGTCAGCAAATCTAACCTAAACTCAATATTGTTTTGTTCCATCCACTCAAAGAGAGCGTTTCCTCGCTCATTTGGAACAGCATTACCCCATTCACCGTGCTTGGCGTTTAAATCCCCAGCTACTATAAAGAAGTTTTCCTCCGAGTTTAAGCAGAGGCTGGTGAAAAGAGCCTCGAGCTCAGAGAGAAAGTTAGGATTTCGAGGTTCTGATGCGTAGGCAGCGATCACAAATAACTTCTTTCCACCTTGAAGAGAGATACGTGCGACCGCTGCTTCTAGCACACTAAATCTACGTACATCGTTGCTATATATGACCTTATGATAAATGTTGTTTTTAATCAAAAGGGCGACCCCGCCACCTCTAGTGGATTGGGGTCGGTCTCTTCTAATTATATGGTAGTTTTTGTACCTGAGATTGCGCGTCTGGTTTAGCTTAGTTTCGCTAGCCATCAGCACATCAGGATTGTGGACTTGCAACAAGTTAGAGAGCGATAGTTTTCGTTCGATCCTTATCAGAGAATTTACATTCACTGCAAGGATCTTAAGGGTTCTTACCTCGCGTGAGCCCATTATATCTGAGCGCGCTTGTTTGCAGGCAGCTGAGAGAAGAGGAAATCTACTCTAGCCGTCTGCGTAAGGAAACTGGTCTGTAATTCGACCATCTGCTTCTGCAAGGCAATCATCTGCGCTTGCATCGACTGGATGGAAGACAGTACATCCCTTATGGAGGGCTCTGCCTCGGGTTGCTTAGCTATAGGTGTCGGGTCACCCTTTGGCACTGTCTGTTGTGCCGGTTGTCTGCCTGACACCATTTGGGCGTAGGAGATTCCGGGCGTAACAGAAGTAGCTACAGCGCGGCCTACTGGCCTGGCTTCTACTTTTTTTTTGTTCCTTACATCCTTTACTCTTTGGCGGAGCTCTTTGATTCGTGGACATCCTAAATAAGTTGCAGGATGTCCATTCCCTCCGCAGAGTACACATTTTAGGAGGGCTTTATCCTCGACTTCTTCCTTCCCTAGAGGGCATTCCCCTTTGTTGTGGCTGAAGGTGCATCGTGCGCAGCGGAACTCCATATTGCAATTCTCTGCGACGTGCCCCAGCCTTCTGCATTTCGCACATTGAAGTACGTGGTCAGTCTTGTTTAATTTTTCCCACTTTACACACAGACCACCTACGAAACGGATTTTTCGTAGGTTGTCAATTTTAGTGCCGTGGGATACCTGAACTAGGAAGAAGGGAAGTGCCTTCTTCTTCGCTTTCGCCGCCGCAGTGTTAAAAGGCTTAACCCCTACGAATTGGACCTCGTCGCCCTCAACTAGGCGCAGCTTGTCGAGGAGGACCTTCGGGTCAGTAGAGGGATTTATACCTTTGAGAAGCAAGGTCTGTGGCCTCTCTCCTCTTGGGGTGTACGTGTAAAAGTCAGCGTTCGATGCCGCTAGTTTCTCTTTTAAGAATTTAAACCCATCTATTGATAGGCAATGGACGGTGTGTATTTGGGGTGATTTGTACTTAATATAATACGTCTTATTTTCTAGGGCCAACTTTTTTATCTAATTAGAACTCTTGTGTTAAATCGCTGTCAAATGGGAATATCAATTTTTTATGTCTGAGTTGTTGGTGAAGTTAAAAGCGAATCGAAACAGTTCTTAAAAATTTCATAAACACACTGTAATTTAATAAATACTCGTATCATCTGAAATAAGAAGAAACGCGTTTTCTATAATGTAACTTAAGTTTAAAAGCGCTCCACTTCATGCGATTTGTGTTATGCGCCATTTTAATGGTAAAGTCATTATAGTTTTGACATTCAAAATATTTTTCTTACGATGTCGTTCTTGACCACTCTCTAACCAATTCCCGTTATCACGAAATGTATTTTTATATAGATTTAATATATTTTTATTTATTTTCTGAAAGCATCAACATCTAAAAAAAGGGTGTCCCAACAAGAACGCAAGATTTAAATTTGGCACCATTGGAATTGTCATTGTTTGACATTTGAACAATTATTATTGTTTGTTAGTAGAAGGTATAAGGTTAATAAAGGTGGAGCGCTATACGAATGAACAGCGCATTCTCATTGTGAAATTGTTTTACCAAAATAGTGAAAGTTTTGTGGCTACAGTTCGCGAATTGCGATCAACTTGGGGTTACAATAATGCTCCATAAGAGTGAACTGTAAATCGATTAATGGAAAAATTTGCTGAAACTGGGTCTGTAACTGCTGTAAAGACAACAACGTGCCTTCGACCACCGAAAATATCGCAACAGTACGTGATGATGTCGCTCAAACTCCATCCACCTCAATTCGACACCGAGCTCAGCAAATTGGTGTTTCCAAATCCAGTATGCAGTGAATTTTGACGAAAGATTTGCATCTTTATGCATACAAAGTTCAATTGACTCAGGAACTGAAGCCACATCTCATACAGAGAAACAATTCAATTGCTGCATCAGTCATTTCCCGGTCATGTTATTTTGCGTTTTGGAGACCAGAATTGGTCGCCTAGATCGTGCGATTTAACATCATTGGACTTTTTTCTTTGGCGTTTTTTGAAGTCGATGTTTTATGCGAATAAGCCGACGTCGACTCAAGCCTTAAAAGAAGGAAATTAGACGCTGCATTAGTGAAATACTGCAGCATTTATGCAAAATGGTTATTGAAAATTTCATTAAGAGATCGCGTCTGTGCCAGCAAAGCCGCGGCGGTCATTTGGCCGATGTTTTATTCCACACATAACCTCATCCTGTCTACTTTACGATATAATAAAGAATTCACGATATTTTTAAATATCTGCGTTTTATTTAAAATTTAAATCTTGCGTTCTTGTTGGGACACCCTTTACAAGTATATAGTAGGGTTTGTTGTTTGAAGACAATGCTTCTTTTAGAGGAACTTTGAATTGGAAGAAAAGAGAGTTGCTTTTCTTTAAATTTACATGAAATTTACGTTATTCAAAGGTAGTGGTCTAATCTAAATGTAATTTCTAGCTTACGACTCCCAAGGCAGGATGAAATGTTGTCTATTTAGAGGTTCAATTTTCGACAACTTTTCAATATTTGTGGCCATATATCGCCGATAGTGGTCGGCGTGGCGTAGTGGGTAGAGAGTAGAGAGTTCGACGCTCACACGCCGAAGGGTCTAGGTTCGATTCCCAGCTCAACACCAATTTTTCGAATTTTTCACGGCACCACCTCTTTCGAGCTGCTGACAACACTCTAAGAGTAATAACTGTCTAAGAAAGCTTCTCAAATTTCGACGTTCGGAGTCGGAAAAAAACTGTACGTCCCTTCTACTCGTGAGAGAATAGTAGCGCGCACAACAAGAGTAGTTGATGAGCAAGCTAGGCTCTGGTCCCCCATTGGACTGTAGCGCCAACAATTAATATTAAAAATTATTATATCGTCGATAATAGGTGTGTTCCAGTACTTTCTGTACCAAAGTCTGTACCAAGTCTGTCATTTGTTAAGGAGTGGAGGTAAATCTTTGTCAGAAAGAGGCAAATTCGGGAACGTATCCAACCAAATGTGTAAAGTATGTCATTAAGAAATGTCAAATTCACTTTTCGATACAGAAGACGAAAACAACAACAAAGCTTGTGACACGTACACAGAGATAATAGGCCAATGCTCACTTACGCCAATTAATTTGACAGAAAACCAACAACCTACCCACAAAAATTTCTTGTGTTAAAATGGTCAGATTGGGGAATTATTTTACTCTATTGAGGGGAAGCGCTCATTTGGCGTAAAACCCATTTTTTGTTGGTTTGGGTTGTTTTGTACTCTTTTGTGTTGTGTATTTCGGGTACGGGAACACACCTTATGTGAAGAATGTTTTATTTGGGCATATTCCCTATATCACACGATCTTGGAGGGCCAATTCAGGAATCTTACTATGCAATTACCAAACACCTTCTTTAATAAACTGTAGGCCCCTTCTACTTATGAGAGAACAGTAGCGCGCACAACACGAGTAGTTGATGAGCAAGCTAGGACCTGGTCATCCTGTGGACTGTCGCGCCAACAATTATTATTATTATTATCAGCACCAATAACAAGTCGCTTGCTCGAGAAGGAGAAACCTTCACAATAGTAATATTTTGTCTTCTTTTCGGTCCACAATAATAAGGTAACTTTTGCATTGATCTATTAAACCTTTTATATGTGGAGGATAACCATCCAAAGCTCAGGAGGTAGCTGATTCAGTATCATCCGGAATCTTCCCCACATATTGTCCCTTTCGATTGACTGTTGGATGCTGTGACATCTGTCTATGCTTGTCACAATTACTGAAGCAATCAAAATGGACCACGTTGTATTTGACATTTTATTTAGTTCCTTCTGAAAAAATTGGAAGGGATTCCGTTCTCATTCTCAAATTTTTCTCGTCAAATTTAAAAGAATTCTGTTCACTTGTGTTCAAGTTGGCCAATATTTACATTTGTTGAAAAATTGTTTCCTTGTGAATGCGGTAGTTTTAGATGAAAATGACTCCTTAAGAATACACAGGACATTGATCATAATCTACCATCGGTGAAGAGTTTTCTAATTAATTTAAGTTTGATAACAAGACCCAAAAGAAGCATTTCAGCGAAATCTCTTGTAGGGAAGCATGCTGCCCTCGTGCCGGCACTTATTCCGGTTGCACTTAAAGTTGGAGGAAATGCAAAATTCAGACAATTCTCAAGTCTAATTGTTTTTAAATATTGAACTTCGGTTTTCTGTCACATCAAACCTGATATTTTACGCTTAATGGCGTCTTTTGGTTTTCAATTTTGCCTAGTTGCTTTAGCTCAGGTATTTGTAGTTTTTTTTTTCCACTGACACCAATGTCAATTGGATCTGGTTGTTGAACATCGCTTATGTTTTTTGCTTCAAACACTGACGTAATTTTCTAGCTCATTTAAAATCCGTACAATATGCGGTGTAGAGAGAGATGCTCATTTTAATTTAACTCTTGACTGAGTCAGGGCTTGTGATATTAAATTTGAAGGTCTTCTGAAATTGTTTTGCTTTGTTAAAGTGCGAATGATGATTTGAAGTAAATAAAAATAACACACTAATTGCAGCCGACATTCATACCTTTTGAGAATAAGTAGGAGCAACTTGTCAAACGTTTAGATTTCATTTTAATTTTATTTCATTTCCAATTCATTTGTGTACAGAAATTCGAAGTTAAGTAGTTTGGGAAAAAATTTCTCTGCCGAAACTTGTGAAACGTTTTTCGTAGAAATTCACAGAATTCACAAACCGTCACAGAAATTAAGTGTAAACAGCTATCATATATATGAAATATCAGATTTTTTTATTTACACTTTGAGAGCCATCTGCTACCCACAGATTTTTCTTTGACAGAAATTCGTAGGGGGAGGAAACATCTACTCCCTCATGAGTTACGAAAAAATCAGCAAATGGGACGCTTTTTGACATTTTTTTTTGGTAAATTTCGTATTCATTTGAGAACAATTGGAACGGACCTTATGTTATGTTGTTGTGTCTTGGTACCCTCTAACCCAGATCCCAGACTGATCATTGTCTGTATCATCTTAGCTCTAAAGATAGCTGCAGACTTAGTCGTAGCTGCAGACTTAGTATACAAGCTGAAAAGTGCAGATAAGACAGCACCTGCTTATAAAACACCCAACGTTGCCTTGCAAATGAAATCACAAAATTTCGAAATTTTCAAATTCTCAAAGAAAAAACAAAACGAACTTGGCCTGAAGAGGCAGTTGAGTAACAGAGTTCTCTCTCGAAAAACTTTGCCTGCTTTATACAACAGCTTGGTCATCCCAGTTCTGTTTTATGGTAGGAATCGTGTTAAAGCGGATGAATAAAACCTTAATTTTTGAAAGGAAAGTTCTGCGTTCGATTTTTGGTCCTGTTTGCGTTGATGGCATTTGGAGGAGAAGTTTCAACGACGAACTTTATACACTATTTCCTCAGGCATGCGCCTAATCAAACGTTTTGAAACACAAATCTTTAGATGGCAATATGTCTTCGGTTATGCAGGAAAAGTTTTCAAATCCGAGCCATTGAAATCACGCTACAGAGGACGGCCTAAGCTGAGAAGGCGGGTACAAGTGGAGGAGGACATCAACCAATTTGGAGTGCTTTAATGAAGGCAGTTGGCGAGAGATCATGGTGGTTGAAGTGGTATGTTGGTTGAATCCCAGGTCCACCTAGGACTGTTTGGCCACACAAAGAAAAAGAAGAGATGTACCGCGAACGGTTATCCCTGCTTAGGGTCCGAGCAAGATTGGAAGGGGACTTTGTATTTCTAATTCTTATTGCTTTTTTGCCAGGTTTTGAGACTCCTGAATTTCGCCATTCGTGATAGTAGTTTTTGTGATTTTGGACATTTTAAACTTTAAGCAATGATCAAAATTGTTTTAGATTACGTACGTATATTGTTGACTGTTTTCCTCTTCTGATTAGTGTTGTAACTAGATTTTGCTCGCCAGTCCCACCTAGTCTACGTCCAAGCAAATAGCCGAATTGTGTTTATCGGGATATTGTAGCGCCTCTTAAGCAGGTTATGAGCTCTGTAGAATAATGCTGGCTGCCGAAAAAATGTTAATCGTTACACTGAAATAAATTATATATAAAGTCAACAGTCAACACAACTTCCAGTGTATCATATGTTTGGCATACCAAGTGCTAAGTAAATTGTCCAATGGTTGCAGAGATAGTTTATTGAGTTGCACTTTCCGCACCTCCATATTGCCAGCCGCACCAGTATCAGTATTGCTAGCTATAGTGGTCGCCGTGGCGTAGTGGGCAGAGTGCGACGCTCACACGCCGAAGGGTCTAGGTTCGATTCCAAGCTCAACACAAATTTTTCGAATTTTTCACGGCACCACCTCTTTCGAGCTGCTGACAACACTCAAAGAGTAATAACTGTCTAAGAAAGCTTCTCAAATTTCGCCGTTCGGAGTCGGCAAAAAACTGTAGGTCTGTAGGAGAGAACGCGAGTAGCGAGAGTAGCGCACACAAGACGAGTAGTTGATGAGCAAATTAGGCCCTGGTCCCCCTTTGGACTGTAGCGCCAACAGTTGTTATTATTAGTGTCGGGCAATGCACAGAACTTGCCACCTTTCCACATTGACTTAATGTGACCCACTACTCGACCGGTTTCCTCAACTTAACCCGACCTGGGCCGATAATGACTTCTAGTGGCTTCTGAGCCTTCCCAGAAACTTGCAGATCTTTACCATTACAGGTCAAGTACCCTAGTAATCCACTCCAGGTTTCATTTTGTTTTCCTCATCACCACCACCTTTCTACTGTCTCCAGAGGAAAGATCATCACAACTGGCGGATCCATTTTTCTGCTTCAGATTTAAACAAAAATTCCTCTATCTCTCTCCTTTACTCCTCACTGATATCTTAATTCCCATTTCACTGTCGCCGTCAGCAGTGATTTGTGACATTTGCCGTTTGCAATCATTGTTTTGTGAGATTTGCTAATGAGAACGCTCCAACTCAAACTGCAAGGTCACAAGTAGGGCAATTTCGACAGCCCCTCTCCAGAGCTAATCACTGCCGGTGATAGCCAGTTATGACTTTAATTTGTTTACGGTTAATTTGATTGAGTTAAATATAATTGGTTCTTCCTCATCTCTGCTTTCTCTCTTCCTCCCCGCCGCGGGGCTGATGTCACAAACTCTTTGTCTCCGGTGGTGGCCACTGGTTAACGAGACGCCAACGAAAATTTCGTGTTCGTCGTCGGGCATGACTACATGTCTCCATAAGTCACGTATGATACATGCGGACATATTTGAAAGTTACCTTTCTTCTGGAATTTATAAAAACGAAAATGTGCTTTCATTGTTTGGTGACTTAATCCGCCATTCATGCCGTTCTTTTGATCGAAGCAATGTGTTATTGTTCAAAACTCTCACTTTTGCGACGAGGATAGGAAACCATCTGCACGTCACCCGTGTGGTGTTGCATAAGAGCGCTCTGGAAATCGATAACACCGTTGAATACATCAAATCTGTTGCGTTTCACAGTTCGATCATGCAGCAGGCGTTAGACTGCGAAATACGCTAAGCGTTGACTTTGAATTTGGTATGCAGTCGATGGCCGAGTGGATTGTGGCCGACCGAAGGGAGATGCAGTCTTGTGCAAGAAGATCTGTGAGTGTGATATAATATCTGGTTAGTGGATCGACATGAAACGTGTTGGCGGTGCACTAATTGTGTTCAGTGGCGTTGTGTGAAGGTGTCAGATTAGACAGGTGTACGTTTTTGTGTTAATTCAAAGGAGTTGTGACTAGTGCTTTGGGGCGGTGATTAGATTTGCGGTGACTAATGATTTTTGGATGGTTCTTTGAGTCATAGGAAATATTACGCGTCTCTTGAAGATGGCCTCGGTTACACATTCAAGTCGCCTCGAACCCTTTTCACAGGCGTATCTTTATAGGTGCGCACGTTAATCAATCATTTCAACAGATAACAGATCTTTGAATTTCGTTAATGACCTCAAGCCTAGAGAATACTAAATCTTTGAAAATGGTTACAATGTCAGGAAAAACGTTACGAGATCTGCAATTTAAAGAAAAGCAAAGCAATTGATTTTCCAAGGTGAAAGCAATAAAATTGGTGACATCATTGGAATTCCCAGAAGGTAAAGGCTTTTAGTCTGTTTTGCGGTGGCTGCAACGACGACTGCGAATGTTTTGATGAAACATTCCTACGTTGTATTAACCCGTGGAATAGAAACTGGGAACTTTGGCGCGGGACCACTGCTTGATGGCAGTCTAGTCAATTCCTCTGTTAAGTTAAAGGTATTAGTTTTTTTTTTTTTATTGCTAACGCAAAACAGATAACATCATTTTGATGAACTTGATTTTGAAGTCTTATAAATCAGTTCAAGGGCTGAATTTATATTTTTGGGCTAAGTCCGGCCTAATAGTTGACGAAAATTACCTTTTGGTCGATGATTACTGTTCAGCTGCTACACTTTGGCACAACAGACAAAATTCCTTTTTTTTTTTTGCTGTTTGTGTCGGTCTAGATGTTCTCAATTCCCGTGTCCAGTGGATCGATTTCAACGACTGCGAAACGGAACCGTGCACTCCTAATGGTCTAGACAATATAGTGTTGCATCGGAAGATGATGGTCTAGGCATATGTTGCTGTAAAGCTTGTAAGGGTAGACGTTAGATGCTACCAAGGCAAGCGCAGATCACAGGCAGAAATTGTCTCTCCAAACATTATGTTATCCGATATAATCTACACGCATGTTTCTCTTCTATGGAACAGGACTTAGGACAACTTCAACTTCAACTTCAATAACTCTTCAGCCAGGATCGGCTTCACCAATCGGTGAACATGTGCTGTCCTTGACTACCAGGCACTTTCACCAGGAGCATTACATAAAGTTGTAGCGGTTTTCTTGCAGATATTGGAAGTCATACCTTATCAATTTCTCCGTGGTAGAATTCGGTTCGTGGTTGCGTACTAATTTCAACTAAGAGACACAGGAGAAGTGTAGGGGTCCATGTCGAAAAGGAAACACGTAAACGACTACTGCCGCGAATTGAGTTACCTCACCGAACTCTGTGGTGAGCGACAGTCACGTCAAAAGTTGTGACATGAAATCGCGAGGTGAGTAAGACTCACATATTGAGTGCAAAGGGTTATTTATCAAACATTTTTATTTAAGACGTCTATTGACGTATTAGTAGGTAGAGTGCGACACTTACACGCCCAAGGTCTAGGTTCGATTCCCGGCTAAACACCTCGAACTTTTCACGGCACCACCTCATCGAGCTGCTGACAACACTCAAAGAGTATTAATTGTAATAAAGCTTCTCAAACTTCGCCGTTCGGAGTCGGCAAAAAACTGTAGGTCCCTTCTATTCGTGAAAGAACAGTAGCGCGCACAGCACAAGTAGTTGAGCAAGCTAGGGTCTGGTCGCCCTGTTATATTATTGACGTTATGTATAAAAAATAAATGAAAACGAATAAAAATCGATGATACAATCCACGTTACATCCACGCGAAAGAGACATTCTTTGACCTTGCGTGGATAGAATGGTTCTGAAGCACGCAGAGGATGCGTATCTTTGATGTTTTAATCAGCAAACCGTCCAAATGATATCTAAATCTAGTTAATCTTAACTACTCAATGATGCCCGTTATGTCCTGTTAAACTTCGATTTCCAGGAAATTACAACATGGTACCAGCATCGTGTTCGCCGTGGCGTAGTGGGTAGAGTGCGAAGCTCACACGCCGAAGGTCCAGATTCGGTTCCCGGCTGAACACCTCGAATTAATCTTTTTTTGAGCGATTGACAAATTGTGTGGGATCCAACGCGAACAAATTTTTTTGACCGTCAAATATTCATGCAATATTGAATGTATGCTGCTCCCACTAATGCCTAAGGTTGTCTCAATCTCACGATAGGACACATGACGATCTTGCAATATCAGTTGGCGCACAGCATCAATGGTTTCCGGAACATCGACCGATTTTGGACGATCATCACGAAATTCGTCTTGGAGTGAACTACGATCTCGGTTTAATTCCATAGCTAAACACTGGCCCTTCATGGAGCTTCATCATCACTGTTGTTGCGTTAATCCACGTCGAAATTTGTAAAAAATAATCTCACGAAAATCTTCACGATTTAATTCCATTTTTTGGGCGAGATGAATCTTTTAAGTTACTGTAAATAGCACAAATAGCGCTCGCATATCAAAACGACCTGAGTACGTATAACCTCAAAAATGTCAAACTTTACGATAGAGCTGACTGTTGCAGGATTGCAACACTAGGGTTGCCCAATCCTGAAATATAAAAGGCAACCTTCGTAAAGACATTTATCAAAACAAGTTTTAAATGACAATTTGACAGTTAGAGTCATGCAAATTGTCATTTGAGGGTTTCACCTTTACAAATTATGTTGAAAGTTTGTTTCACTAGGCCCATTTTTCTGATTTTTTGGCATCACCGTGATGGAAATTGAAGCAACACCCGATTTCTTCTTCTTCTTGTGGCGCTACAGTCCGGAGTGGACCTGGGCCTCAACTACACCCGATTTTACTATAGCTAATTTCTTTCCCCTCAAACCGTGTACAAGGAAAAAACTGAACTTTAAAACCTTTTTTTTAATCACTTTTCGTGTTTGAATACTGTCACTGAAGATATATTGAATACAGAAAAATCATTCTCATATCAATTTTCAATAAAAAGCAAACCCGTGACTTAATTCTCGCCACTAATAACGAATGACACCAAACAGAAGTACTCATCTCCATCAAACCGGAAAACACTCACGGACGTGGATACATTCAAATGTTTAAACGAATTCGTGTGCTCATCAAATTGTGTCCAGTCTACAAGAAATCACCTCAAAGCAGTTTGTTCCTCGAATTAAATGTGCATTCATTCATACACACTGGTTTCTGGCATCAAGAATTACTAATAATCATCAAATCACCTGCACCCTCTTTCCTTCCATCATCACAACCATCCCTATTTGTAACTAACCGAATATGCCCTCTCTCTCTATCAGCTCTTTCTCTCTTTAAGTAAATGCTATGGCGCACTAATTTTCCACTAACCAATTAAATCTTGCAATTTCTATTCTCTTAAAAAACAAAAACAACAAACAACCAATTGATAGTTTATTGCAAACTACAAAATCAAAATTTTATTTTTTCTTTCTCTTTTTACGCAGGATGAGAAAAGCTTGGACATAATGGGTCAATATAAGCCTGAAATTTTCTGCTAGAATCAAGCTTAAGAAAATTTACAAAAAAAAAAAAATCAAAACCTTTTAAAAATTAAAGCCTACATACAATCTCATTTAAACAAAGCAAAACGAATAAGACAAGAACAAATCAAAGAGTAAAATATCGATAAACAAATAACTCTCACTCGATAACAATCACAAAAGAATCAAAGATAACCGAACAAATTTAACAATCACACACACATCACCATTTTACATTTTCTTTAAGTTTTTTGTTTAATTTTTTTTTTAATTTGCATATTTTTTGTTGCAAACATTTTACGCGCATTCATCACTTACTTTATAAAACAAAAAAAAAAAAAATAACGAAAGAACGTAAGAAAATCCCAAAAATCAAAACACAAAAATAAAACGTCTGCTTTCATCATACCCACACGATCATCCTCATGTTGTTGCTCCGCGGTATTTGTTGTGTTCATGCAAATGCAAAATCTAATAAATTTCAATTGAATTAATATTTCGGAGAGAACGCGCGGTAGGAGCTTTCTTATTGTATCTTGTCAGGTAAGCATCACAAAAAAAAAAAAAACAAAAAGTCTTTGGCTTGAACCCCCCCTCTGCCTGTCATTCCATTTCCTTTGTGTTTTTTTTATCGCTTTATGCTTAAGTACATCAGTTGCTTTTCGTTGTATGATTCATACTCATATTTAATATATTTTTCTTTTTAATTGTGTATTCCTTGTTTTTTTTCTCTTTCTTGCTTTATGGTCATTTCTAGATTTGTTTACACTTGAACGATTTGAGAACGATCTCCAAGTTTGAACTTTGGTGCGTGCTGTAATTTCAAGCAAATTGCTCCGCTGACCAAAGTGCGACGTGATGCCACTTTGAACTGCTCACAATGTTAATCATTCGCGATGAAGTCAGACGCAAATCTGCGCTGAATTCGATTCTTTATCAGTCGGACGGCCTTACGGCGCGAATGTGTCTACTTTGCGACTGAAAATCGAATGTATGAGTATCAGCAATATCACGACGGCTTAGACAAGCTGTTTCTGTGCTCTACGTGGCTTTATGCTTAGTTCCGTCAACTCCTTTGCGAGAAGTCACTAATTCAAATTTATTATAGTTCCCCCTTCAATCCCAGCAAAAATTGGTGAAGAAAACTAAGAACACACATTCTTGCATCGAGCTCTTTCGTTCGAAAAGTATATTCATTGCATCAATGAGTCTTTTCGTCTATAAGAAGGGCTTAATTCTCTTTCTATCTGCACTGCATTTCATTGCATCGTTTATGACTAGGTTCTTAGATCATGCCCCTACTCTTCGGTCGTAGACTCATATGTTAAGCACATTAAAGCTTCACCTTTGCAGCATGATTCAATGGAGTCGGACCAATGGACTGAAATTCAATCGTAAATATTGCCACTTAAGCGTTTTTATTATCATCAAGTTTAATCCATGAACGGTTCTCATTCCACTAGTGTCTCAATTGACACTCACTTGGAACGACAATATATTGGGTATACAAATTAATTCATGTAGAACACAATTTCCTTGCTTATGAATATTATATATTCAGCTGCTTTTAAACGTATTGAAATAGCTGCTTGACCAATAAATTCTGCGAGCTCATCTTATTTTTGGCAACAATCTTGATATAGTAATCTTTCCAGTTATTCATCTTCAGACTTTTTTGGTTCGTCGTCTTCCAAGACGAAATCACCACTATTATAATGAAGAAGAACTCCCCGCAACAGCACTTTTTCAGGCACATATTTCCACATATTTGAAAGAAAAAAATTATTGCTGTTTGCGCTTCAAATGAATGACATGACGTACAATGACATTAGCTTTCCAACGCACGTTTCAATGGAATAATGCAAGTTACGCCATCTCTTAGCACACTGCACGAATTCTGACAAACAATAACATTGCGAAAAGATCGTCTCGTTAGAACAACGTTTGAAAGTTTCGTCTTTATAACTCCTTCAAATATAATTGAAAACCACCTCTGTCAGTAACGCTTTTACGTCGAATCAAGTGCTGAAAGACAGTTATAGGATTTAAGACTTTTACTTTTGGACAGCAGTACGACTTATATTCGAAATAGTGTCTTAAATTGTCCAGATTTCCGTGGATACCCCTTTTACTGGCGTAAGCAAGCAACAGCACGCAAAACACGAGCAAAATTTCAAAAATACTGAGTGTGCAATACACTCCTAGGGCTAGGAATATCGACTAGTTCACCATTAACGCCGATTTCGATCAACAATTAAATTAAAGGACTTACTCTTAATCCGCTCGAGTACAAAAAAACTCTTCCAAAAAATAAATGTGCGTTAAAACCTATTCCACCTTGTTCTTTTGTTCCTTCGGCAATTGCCCTGACTTAATTCCGATCATTCTCGCAAACCTTTTTGTCTGTCTCGCCTCAATGACAATTTGACCTGTCACGATACTTTTGTCGTAATGTTTCTATTCAATGTATGTTCCGTTAAAACAGAATAGCATGTCTGGAGCCAGTTGTGTCTAAAGAGCATTCGGTCGGCTGTCATTAAATTTAGCGGTCTTCCCAAGTTGGCCTCAGACTTCCTCATAGTTGCAAAAATCGATTTCAGTTTTAACGGTGGCACGTGCTGGTATTATTTGCCTGTTCTTATTTCCTTCTGGCGGATTCGCTTGGACCGCCATAAGCTGAAGTCTCTTGAGTTTATTTATTGAAAAAATCTGCCACTCTTCACCTGTTTCAAAGTCGATGTGTTATTCACACGAAATGTTAACCGCTTTATCCACCCATTTTGATTTGGTAAAGCTTACATATTGAATGTCAAGAACTCTTGCTGCAAGTTAGGTACAAAATTCGATTTCCTTCCCGTAACCACCACAGTAACGTTTGCAGGAGTCAATTCGTTACACCCAATTTGTGATCATTTTTCCGCATAAATTGACCGAAATTCTAGTTATTTCACACTAAATAGTGTCTCTGAGTTCACATTTCCTTATCGACTTGTTGGTACAAACATCATGTGACCCTGAGAAAAAGTTGGAACAATTAATTAGATGGGCGATGATACCTTGAGCCAAATAATGCACTTGAAAGAAGTCAATCGATTGTGACATATGCTGTGACTTCTGAAATCTTAATCTTAAATTTTGGTCAAATATTACGACTTATCATAGTGCTAAAGCGATTTCCATTCACAGTAACATGGCGATTAGCATCATCAGTATCACCTCTGACATGTAATTCACACCAAACAGAGATGTTTTCGACACGTAATGCTGCTTTCGTGGAGCACGTTATGATCGCTGCCCGCCCAATAAGGCATAACATATTTTGTGCGTGGCAAACCCATGCAGTCGGAAATTCGAACAATTTGCAAACGTTGCCGAAGATAGACAATAACACGAGGAAGGTATCTTGCTCGTGGTCAATCGCAGCAGTCTTATTCATGTAGACTTGCGATTTTACAAATCTCCTTAGAAAATAATCAAGCAGCATTAAATTGCATGATCTCTGAGTCCAATTCAAGGGTCCATAGAGTGAAACTGCAGTTACCAAACGCTTCCTTCAATAAATCAATCGTTACACGGTCTGTCTGACATGTTACGCCGTCTTGTTGACAAAACAATTGAGTCCAAACCAAAATAAAAATAAATAATTAGAAGATAACATAAAGGCCGCCAGTTAAAGTAGTGTGTCAAACTTAAAGGTTTATATTTAAAAAAAAGCAACCTTTAGTATAATCGCATCTTCCGACTTTTAATCATTTTCAAAAACCAGTATGAGGCAGCACGACAGAGTATTCGATTTGTGATTTCACTGCAGAAACATGCATTCATTTGCACTTTTCTAAAATAATGTTGTAGTCATTTCCTAACTTTCTTAATTGAAGTAAAATTCAAATTTGCAACTAACTACATTTCATATAATGAAAGCTTTCAAGCACTTATTGTGAATTTTGTCTGTTCTTTTGAATAGCAATATCTTGAATTGTTTCCAAACCTCAAATCAGCTAAGCAAGATGTTAGAGAACGTCATTGTATCCATTCATCCTTCGTTTGACACTTAAAAGTTAATTGGGTTAATAAATCGACTGAAGGTCTCATCTCTTATTTAAACTCGTTTCCTCACAATCTTTTTTAAGACGAACTTTTTGCCAGGAAATTGTCAATAGTCGAATTGAAGAAATAATAGTAACATGGCGTTAGGTTCCTGATTCGCTGACGTATGGCTTCCGAGGCGTAGGGATAAGTGCTTCGACTTATACTCGTATACCGAAAGCAGTAGTTTCGATTAATCAATTAACTGTTCATCTGGAATTACTTTACAGCACCCCCTCTTACGCAGATGTCTTTAAAAATCTTTCTTAAGGTCAATAACTTAAAGGTGGCAATAAACCCTTGGTCCTATCTATTCATAAAGGAACGAAAGCATCCACAACACATAGAAGGTCTGGGACCTTGTGGCCTTTAGCTCCACCCAAAATATAATTAGTCGTAAATGCCTCTGGCAAAACATAATAAGTTTGTGCATCCAGTCGTCTTAGTTAAGTATATTATCTCTGTAACTAAACAAATTTAACAACTTTCTGCAAGTCATCCAATTTTTTTTTAATTCTGGTCTGAAATTTTAATAAGAGCGAATGATTCCCGGCTAATTCTACTTAGTAAACATCAATTCTGGCTGGACGGCCATCTGCAGTGACAACCACGACATCCTCTGTGTCAATTTTCATTGCAATTTTTTATTTGACACTGAAATCTCTGTTGCTCCAATGAAAACTATTGATAATTCACCATTCGTGAGTCGAAACATACAAAGCAAGTGTTTGTTCTAGTCCACTCCTCTAGTCCTGCAGGCCCACTGCACCACTAATGACCAAGGTTTAGATATGATTTAGAAAACGTAATTCAACTTAACTCCAAAACTCCTCTGTAACTCTCGAACTTCAAAACTAACCTCCCCTTAAAGTAAGCGGTAGATCAGTACTTGAAATAGACCTCGCAGCGACTTTGCTCGCACCACAAAAACCCCTCCCACAGACTTAAATTCTCACAAGTAAATAATTTCTAACATCCTTCCTTGTTTTTTGTGTTTCTTTCTCTTTCAGATGGCTCATGTTGTCGGTGTACCCAAACGTGATCCATGTCAAAAATGCAATCTTCCGGTGTTTCTGGCCGAGCGCCTTACAGTCGGCAAACGTGTGTACCACCGCACGTGTTTAAAGTGCGCTCGCTGCAGCTCCCAACTAACACCGGGCAGTTTCTACGAGACTGAAGTCGACGGAGAATACTGCTGTGAGACGTGTCCAGATGAAGAGCCAAGCTTAGATGTTGAAAGTCAAGTTATTCTGCGGACTCCATCGGCAGAGTCGTATGATTCTGAAATTACCATCCGACCGAAGACCACTGTCCGTAGCTCCATCGCTGAGCGGTTGGCATTCTTTGAGCATAGTAAGGAATCGCCGTCTAGCAGCAGTAGCAAACTGCTGCAAAAGAGTCTTAGTGATGAGGAGAAAACGAAAAGCTTGAAGAAGATGAGCGGCGATACAACGTCGTCGCCGCCGCCATACAAAATGAATGCGGCGCTGAATAGTTTCATGAACTCGACTCTGAACGATGAAATCGATGGAGAAGGCGATGAAAAAGATCAGAACAGCCCACATCTAACCAAAATGGACACATCTGAGAGTCTTGCAAGTAGCAGTGAGTCCGACGTTGAGGAAGAGGAAGATGATGAGGAGAATGAAGCCGAACAAAAGCCTCCTGAACTTCCAACAACTCTTCCACCGCTGTCGATGCAGAGTAAGTCATCAACTCTGGAAAAAGAAGAGAGACTGCAAGAAGGTCTAGCAGAAATCAGTGCAGAAGAAACAATGGCTCTGGAACTTGAGCCGAAAAAGGAAGATCGTCCGATGACATCTCGGGCTGAAATCACCCTTAAACCAGTCACAGACACCGCCGTTAAGAAGCCTACAGTAGACAAGAAGATTGCTGATGAAGACGCAGCACAAGAAGTATCCCTATCCCAGACATCAATCACCATTACTCCAGCAGATGATCTTAATCTAAGTAATTCTAAATCTAATTTTGTTACCAAAGATAATACCGAACATGATGAGCAGATGAGAACAACAAATGCGACAATTGTTGTAGATTCAGATCAATTACTGTCAAAAGAAGAGAACGTCACTGCTGCCGGTCCAGCAGAAGATGTCACAGAAGCAAAAGACGACAAAGAAGAGGAGGAAAAACCACAGCTTCGTCAAAGGCCCATAACTCTGGACATAAAAAACAGCTGCAACAGTGACGCGATGCACATGACAGCACATGAGGACGAAGAAACAACAAATCGCTTAAGTGTGGTGCGTGCTCGTCTACATCAATTCGAAGTTATTGCAAATAATAAGAATATTAATGATAAAACCCCAGAGAAATCCTCCTCTAGCGTTAACAGTAGTCTTAAGTCAGATAACAGTAGCGTTAAGCAAACCATCACCACATCATTGCCCCACGATGAGGAGAAGAAGACAAGCGACAATAGCTCTCCTCCGGTGGCTGAACAAATCCTAAAAGAAGTAGGAGAAGAAGAAGAAGAACTGAAAACGAAAACTGATGAAGTGCCTAAAACCGATGAAGAAGCAACTGAACTAGGTGTAGTAGAAATAGAAAAAACAGAGGAAACAGAAACTATGTCAATTGATGAAACTAAACTTAATCAATCGAAAGATATGGATGATGCGACCCAAGAATCAATTATTCAACCATCAACTGCTGGACAGGAGGCTGTCCCAAAAACTCTCAAGGTCATAGAAGTTGATCTGCAAATGGACGCAGAAGAAGCACTTAGGGCAGACCTCATTCAAGAAGAAAAACCAAAACAAACTGCAATGGAAATTGAAAAGCCCCAACAGCAACCACAACCAGAACCCAAACTCCGAGTGAAAGAGGAACCAAAGCCGTTTACATCGCCTGCCAAAGTGAACATTGAATTGTATCCCGAGGAGTTAAATCCTTTCAAGAGCGACGACGATGATGATGGCGATGATATTACCCCGCTACCAGCTGTGACGCCAATAAAACCAGTTACTCCAGCACCGAGGCGATCTCTGAACACCTCCACGCCTTCACCCGCAGTCGGATCAAGTCAAAAAGATCGCAGCCTAAATCCGTTTGACAGTTCCGATGACGAGGTGGAGATTGAAAAGAAGGTGAAGCCCCCACGTCCGCCGCCACCAAAGATCTCCAAGAATCCATTCGGCAGCGAGTCCGAAGAGGGTGGCGATGAGAACAATGAACACATGGCCAATATGGTTAAGAAGCCACCAGTTCCGGCCCCAAGGACAAATGTGTAAGTTGCTTTAATTGTTTTTTTCCTTTTGTCTTGCAGGTCGACGATCACTTCAACAGAATGGGGCACTGTTTACTTCTGATCGAGCTACCTTTACGATTGAATCAAAACTAATGCTTAAGCAATATCAGGCACCCACCCATGCAGTGAGAGCTGTAAAAACGTAATTACCCTCGCCTCCACGTGACTGCCATCTGTGGGGCGATGAATATCATTTGCATAGGCATAGAATATTCATGACTCATTCGCTAATCTCAGCAATAAAGCATCTTGCCACCTTCTCAATCATCAGTGAGACCCACACATCTTCAGCGAGCAACACTTAATTGATTCCAACTCTTGTCCGTCCATCAACCCATAGTTAGTTCGCATTCAGTTGCAATTTATCGGAACACAAAAACCTATTCAAGAGTGGAAATCATGACCCAAGCGCGCGGTTGTATGTTGATTTGCGGGAGCGGAATCACACTTTTGTGTCACAATGGAAATTTCGATGCGCCCAAGATTTTATTAACCACTTTAAAGGAGATTTACATGACGAGGGTGTTTAAGCCACTGCTTCACTTAACACCACCAGCGATGTGGATTTCTTTGTTAGTTTTACTCTTGGACAATGATTCTATTGTACCTATCAGCAACTAGCATCTATGAGTATCGTGTGAAAGGAGCTGCTCAATTTGGTTGCTGCATTTGACTGCCCTTTCGCACTTAAGAAATGAAACGTTTCCTTGAGACAAATTAGTTAGGTGACACTTCCACTTGTACACTCGTCGTGGAAATGGAATAAGAGGTATTTGGTACTAGTAATTAAGCACCTCGTAGCCATTAAACCCACGTATGTCAATAAACTCTCCTCCAAAAAGGAAAAGAACGTTCCGAGCAGGCGGTTAGTGAAAGAAACCCGGATTTCAACATTCCTTAACAAACGTGCATTCCTGCCTTTAAGATGACTCTTATAATCAATAATTAGCAACAATTATAATTTAATTTGGGACCTAGTTAGAAACTGATTACCTTTTCGAGGTATTTTCACATCAAATTCTAAACGACACAGCGATATACTTTAACACAAGATCTAAGTTACTTTACAAACACAGCAAAGCTGGTGTATGTATATGCGTACCAATGGTGCATGTCCTGTAAAAGAGCTCTAGCACACCACATTTTGCTGAAGTTTATAAAACAAAGCCGCCTTGCCATGTAGTTAGCACCGTAGCGTAAAAGAAGACTTTATTTGGGTTTTCTTTCCGCACTTAAACTTTCATACCGTTTATATTCACAGCATAATCTCCTTCAAGTTGCTAAGAACACTCAAAAAAAAAGAAATCTTCTGAGAAAAATCTAAAGTTATTAAAATTTTCCCCGAATCGATTAAATTTTGAAAGATCACTCAAACTGGTCACATGATATGAAACGGGAAAAAAACTCTTCTTCTAATTCTAAACGTAGACCTTTTGTCTTAAGTGCTGCCTCATCCTCTAGTTAGACTTTTCTTTCCTAACAAGGTATGTGAGTACTTGTAGACCTCGAAAGGCACAGGCTAGGACAGTGGGAGAATAATTGTGGTGTGTCTGTCCTCCAGATGCTGAACACAAACTAGTGCCTCGGAACTTATCTTAACTAACTTCCAAGGAGCAAAGCTTTGCTAATAACTTTGTTGTTCTGTGGATCTCAGAGTTTAGGTGCAATGCAGCTCAATTAAAGAATTATTAATTACACAATCTAGATTATAATAAGCTGACTCTAGACTACAATAAGCTAAAACAGGATCTAATAGTTTTCTCAGATCAAAGAATATCTATTTTAGTGGAATGTGGGTTCTGAAATGTAGAAGTCGTAGTTATCAAGCAAGCCTAGAATTCAAGAAACTTTATCACTGCGCTTCTTTTTTGGCCGCTGTGGCCTAGTTGAGAAGGACCGATGTTTCCGCAAACAATTCATTAACTTTATATTTATATGAACTTTTCCTAGCAAAGATTCTACTTCTTTTTCTACCTTGTATAGTTTGGTGTGCCAGACTCTTTCATTTGTTTCCTTTTTAAAGATAATTCGCAATAAATGTGTAACGCGTCAGAGTTAGAACCACCTTCAACGGAAAAGTGTCTGAGATGCGTTCTGAGGTTAAGAAGGAATGCATGTTTCTATTCTAAGTTAAGCCGCTCTTCCAGCTTTTTTCAGAGATTCTTGGGGTTCATCTACTTTAAAAAGACATAGCTGTAACTTAAACATCAGTCTGCACTGCAGGCAACCTGAAAAATGAGAGTAGGTCTCGTGTTTTTATCATTTTGGAGAACCCGTTTGGCCGAATTACTTGAGTCTCATCCAGGAGTTAAATTTCAGATGGTTAACAGGGTCCACTTAAACGCTCTTCATTTGTCTTTATGCAAGTCGTCAAGTGTTATTATTATACCTCTCTCCCAAAGAGTCCTGCTGCTTACATAACGAAAAAATGAAATTCTCTTTTCACCTCGTCTATAGTTTCCTCATCATTACCACTTTGTTCCGTGGATCCAAGAGTTTGCACTCTTTCAAACAAATCTTCAAGAAATCAGCAAAAACATCACCAGCAAGTACAGGTTGATTACCTCTGTTTTTAGAATCCACTGCGATAGAATGGTTCCACTGCCCCATCTAAGTCAATTTCAACGTGGGAAAACATTAGTCAAGTCACTGGTAATCCGATGAACTTTTTGGACAATTCTGGGTCATTTCATAAAGATCAAGATCTACAAGATACAATAACTTGTATGTGGAGTTTCCCTCGTTGACCCTTTTCATTCACCTCGTTACCTGGAGAACTTTGTGACCCACTTGCACTCAAGGTCTCCGCGTTAGATAATGACAGAATTCACCCGACATTGTGTCGTTCAGTAAGTGCTTGTTGTTATCGCGATAGCCATCGGGGATCGTCATATTCCCAAGAATGCCTTTGTGGCTGGTAGAAATTCTGGAAATCACCTCGAACGTTCTTCTCTGCTTCCTGTTCTTGCAGATGGTGAGGTAATTGATTTGAATTGCATTTCACTCTAAATTACTACCATTTCCTTGTCAATCATTTTTGTGGTGGTTGCGCCATTCCTGTTCCTCTATTCCCCCTTTTAACATGTTACGCCTCATTGGCTACGAGCAAAAGCCCAGCAAATCACTCTTGCGCAAAGATCACCCGGTTCCCCAGCGTTCCAGTTCAATACACTTCAATTGCAGTTATTGACAGCCGTTTAGATTTCGTGACACAGCGAGGCTGAGGCTCGTATTTCGGATTTGTCGCGGCATCTGCTCAAGCACAAATTGTCACGTTTTTGTGCAGATATTCTCTAAACGGTCACTTCAGGTGACATAACAATGTGTCAACTGTGCCACCGAACTTATGTAATTAGTCGCTCTATGGAGCGACTGTGAAACCTTCTCGAACGTTTAATAGACTTCGTTTTCCAAATCCGTCGCGCAGTGGACAATCGTCTTCATCGTCTCGGGCAACCGTTTGCCGGATTCAAGTTCTCCTGCGGTGTGTGTGCGTTGAAAAACCAGATCTTTGCTTCGCGTTCAACCTCAAAGCACAATTTGTCAAGTTGCAAGAGTGCATATGTCACTGCAGAATCAAGTAGTGTAGACCTCCGTCTGCACTGCACACACAGACGAACGATGACACTGACAACAGCATTTACCACTCTTTCTTTACCACACAGACGCTCGCACACCGTCAGAGCGAGAGAGCGACACCAAAGTCGTCATACACACTATGGGAAGTGGTTCAGAGTGGTCATTAAAATGCAAAACAGTTAGGCAATCCATTCATCCAGCCAGACCGCATCTTATAAGTGACTACTGTGGCTGGCTGCTTGGTCTGGCAGCTAGTAACTGCAACCACCTTATCGTGGACGAGAAGAAGCCCTCTCTCGATTATTATTGTTGTCTCTGGCAGTTTGTGTGCTGTGTCCAACGTTTTGTTGCTGCTATTCATCTGCTCTAGTGGTGGGCTTTTGTTAGTGTCACTTGGGCGGATGGTTGGCACGGCTGCCTTCGCATTGCTGAACCAGCTCCCAAACCGCGTTGATGTCTGTCTTTTGTGTGGTGTGTTCCTGGATATTTCTCTTCCGCCTATCATCGTCATAATCTCTGCACTGTGTGGCGACAGCAGCAACGGCTCTCACTCTTACAGAAGAATCAATTTGGAAACGGATTATAATTATTGCGGTGTATTGTTCTTATTCGGATTTACGTCCGCGTTTTGTTAGTTACAACGACGACGACAACGACGAAGTGGTCACTGGTGAGTCAGTGAAGTTAGTAGAGTAGTCGATCGTCGTACGGGCAGCGCACAGCAGTAGAAGCCCCCCAAGAAAGGAAAGCAAAACGTGATTTGAATGCCAGTTCCATGGAACTATTCAGTGTTTCCGTTTGAAGACAAATTTGCGGCAACCACTTCCTCGTTCATTGTAGTCCAACAAGAAGAAGTAAACAGTTTGTGCCCGTCTTGTTAGTGGTCTTCAACCTCTCCAGTGTGTGCTAGTTTTGCTTGTGAACATGCGTAGTTTTGCATTGTTTAAAAAATGTTAAAATACAAATACATTCCTCCCCACAAACTTAGATCGCTCTCGCAGAACCCAACGCCAGAGCCGACACCTCGACTAAGCAGCAAGCAGCCAAATCATCATATATCTCCGCTGAACAACTCCAGTGACTTCTATGGAAGTAACTCGTCTCTCGGAAGCACCCCGTATAGCCTGCAACGAAACACCGATGTCCGAGGCTCCAACAATTCCCTGACTTCGTCCACCGGAACAATTCGTTCGCGGAAATCTCGCAAAGCGCCAGCTCCTCCGCCACCAGTCAAGGAACTGTTTCCGTCCAACGAAACTCTGGACAGTAAGAAGTCATCACCAAGTTCCAGCAATTCAACGACTCCACACCAGGGTCGAAAGAAGCGTCCAGCGCCAGCACCTCCGAAGCCCGCAAGGCTTCTCGATTCCGCAGCAGTACTAGCAGTGAAGACCGACAACAATGATACCGGTCCAAAAAACTCGCTTAGTTACCCTCTGCAGAGTGATCTCGATAAGTTATCAGACGAAGAGAAAGCTTTGTTGGAGGGTAATCGCTTGGAGGATACAAGCGAGCAACAGCAGCAAACACAACAGGTGTCCGAGGACAACAACGTTACTGGGCGCAAGCTAATCCCGCTGGATCTAAGCTTGGTGTCTGATTCTGAGGACTTGGTGAAGCAGAAGGAGGAGGACAATGTTATCTACCGTCGAACAATAATTCCAACTCACATCATCACCCCAACTCACGACGATCCGGTCTCCCACGACCGCCAATTGGAGAAGATGAAGGATAACAAGGAGGCGCAGAATCGCAACCGCCAGAGCCAGGTGTCATCGGGAGCCGAGGACTCGGATCCCCTTTATAATAAGTCATCACACGGCAAGTGGAAACGTCGTAAAGGACCTGCACCAGCGCTCCCAATTCCCCCGCGGAAGGTCCTGCAGATGTTACCACTTCAGGAGATTCGCCATGAACTAGACATCATCGAAGTCCAGCAGCAGGGACTAGAGAAACAAGGTGTCATTTTAGAAAAGATGATTCGTGACCGATGCGAGGGCAAAAATGGCGAGCTGGATTCTGTGGACAACCCAAACGCTGGTACAGCTGGACAACCTCAGAACTCGAAGGAAGTTGAAGATTTGATTCTGCAACTCTTCGAGTTGGTGAACGAGAAGAACGAGTTGTTTCGAAGGCAAGCGGAGTTAATGTATCTGTAAGTGCATGAAACCTTCTTTCGCTTTTTGAGTTTAACGTTTTTTGGTTTCATAGGCGTCGTCAGCATCGATTGGAGCAAGAGCAAGCAGACTTGGAGTACGAAATTCGAGTTTTGATGGCTCAACCGGAGAGAAACAAGACGGACTCAGATAAAGCGCGTGAAGAAGCGCTCATCGCTCGAATGGTGGAAGTTGTTCAGTTGCGAAATGAAGTCGTCGAATGTCTTGAAATGGACAGACTGAGAGAAGCCGAGGAAGACTTGGTTAGTATAATATATTTATGTTTTTTTCTTATCCTTTTTCGGGGTAAACTGTTAATTATTTGAATGACTTCTGCGCTGTAATAGTTCTCGCGGAAATAGACCCTTCATTATTAATTTTGGAGTAGTAGTATTCAGCTATTCATCCAATTTGTATGATCTGGTATACACTGCTTTAAGTCGCTAATATCAGATGTTTTGCGTTTGCGACTACTCTGTTTGATCGCCGAAGATTCTCAAAGGCATTGGTTTTCTACATAAAATTTCCAACGAAATCCTATGGCCGCACACAGTTTTGTGCCTTTCAAAATTTACCTTCTTCTCATTTTGCTCTCCTCGTAGGGAAAATATTTCCAACGTAGATTTTTTTTCTATTCAGTTTCGACAAAAATTGTTGATCTCGTTCTACTCATTCCGCAACTGTTATTCTGACTCTTCTGTCTCAAGTGTCATTTTGATCCAACAAAAATGGGTTTGCGATTCTTATGATCGTAGAAAGACGACACAACCGGACAACAAATTGCTGTTTTCTCAGAACAGAGCCTTCGAAACCATACTGACAGTATTCACTGCTTTGAGTCGTCGATGAAATTCTGAACCACCTCTCTTTATATATATTTGCAGTAATATGTGCGACTAAATAGAACAATTATGTTTCTCACTGAAGGGGAACCATCATCCTACACACATCTTTAAACAAACCATGAGCACAACATATGCATGAATTCTGTGTCTTGTGAGTCCATGTGTTTTCTTTCAATATGATTTCTGGTTCAGATCCTCCCTTTCGGATCTTTTCTAAAAATGTCTCAAGTTCAAAACAAAATTAAATAAAATATTTCGAAAAATGTATGCTTTTTAAAAAAGTTTCTTTCGAAAAATGTGTTTTGAAAATTTACATTGGATTTATTTTCTGCAGGAAACAGCAATGTTGACTGAAAAATGAAAACTTTCTTCCGGCATATTATAACATACGCAAGTAAATATTTTGAAGCGCAATTTGTCACAGATATCATTTACAGTTTCCTGGCAATAGAATTCCATACCAACTACTCCATTATCTTACAAATGATGGAGTCACAAATGTCAGATTTGAGAGAATTTGAAAATGAGTATTTTTGAGTGTTGCTTACAAGCTGGAAGAGGTATACATTTACATTTTGAATGTACCAGATATACCGGTATGCAATGAGTGTTTTTTTTTTTTTGAAAATAAAACACAAATTATTAATGAGAAAGTAAAAACATTTTATTCAAAGTATCCATTTGACCACCTTTATGGCAATTTGTGAAAACCACGCCAATAAAATTGTTCGTCTTTTAAAGCAAACCAATCAGACACCCAATTTTCGACCGCCTCGTAGGAATCAAAGTGCTGCTCAGCTAATGCGTATTCCATCGATGAAAACAAATGGTAGTCGGAAGGAGCCAAGTCTAGTGAATACGGCGGGTCTGGTAGCTGCTCCCAGCCAAGTGTTTTGATTGTATCCTTAACCGGTTTTGCTTTGTGTGCAGGTGCATTGTCATGGAGCAAATTTACCTTGCCGTGTCTTCTGGCCCATTCTTGTCGTTTCTCGATCAATGCATGGTTTAAATTGATCATTTGTTGTCGGTAGCGATTAGTATTAACGGTTTCACCAGGTTTCAGAGACTCGTGGTACAGCACACCTTTCTGGTCCCACCAAACACACAGCGTTGTCTCCTTGCCGAATCGATCTGGTTTTGCAGTCGATGTTGCTGGTTGTCCCAGATTAACCCATGATTTTTTCCGTTTAGGATTCCTAAAATAAATCCATTTTTCATCGCCAGTAACAATTCGATGCAAAACCGATTTTCTTTCGTGTCTTCGAAGCAAAATTTCACAAGTGTTTTTTCGGTTTTCCACCTGTCTTTCATTCAATTCATGTGGCACTTTTGGATCTTGCCCAGCTTTTAAACGGTTAGAAATTGTTTGTTGTGTAACATTTAATATAGCTGCCATTTGCTTTTGACTCAAAATGTCATCTCCATCCAATATCGTTTGCAATTCGGCGTCTTCAAACTTTTTTAGTAGTCTTCCACGTTCTTCATTCTCACATCAAAATCATTATTTCTGAACCGTTGAAACCATCTTTTGCATATTGCTTCTGATAGAGCATGATCACCATATGCCTCAACAAGCATTCGATGCGACTCTGCAGCACTTTTCTTCAAATGAAAACAAAAAATGAATGCTTTCCGCAAATCATCACTTTCTGCTACAAAATTCGACATTTTTAACACGATGAAAAAATATGATGTCTGTTCAATGACTTGATGTATAGTAAATATTTTTCAGAGTTGTCATAGCAAACAAACAAACAAACAAAAAAAATAAGGGCTCGTTCACAACAAATGTTCCCTATCGAGACATTTGTATCTTGACGCTCACTTCATATGGTAAATGCAGAATATAGAAGGAGAAATCCAATTTTCTAATGCCTACCAATTTTCCTTCAGTTCTTGTCTACAGACAGACAGAGTAGAAGTACTCTTTATTTTTATTACATTATTCTTTAACACGGAACATCTGATTTTATTTCGCCTTGCATTGAAGTGGCCTACTATCTTCTTGGTTTATCAGTTGCTGCACTCACATGATTTGTTAACTTAACACTGCCAATAAAGCAATTCTTATTTCGGTTTTCTAGATACCCGTTTCAAAGAAACACTCTTTCCGCAAATTCAATCAGTCTTAAGAGCTAGACACCCATTAATTTAATTTTTTAAATACTTTTATTCGTTTACAAATCAAGCTTCAAAAGGAATTCAAATGGATTTGAACATTTGTACACAGAATAAAAGTACACGACAATTAAGTGAGAACAGTGCAAACTACTTTCAATTGAGAAATATTTGAGTCAAACGATCCAAATCGACGTATCCTACACTGGACGTATGTCGAAGCAGGTCAATCTAAACACTGTTTTTGCGCCCCTGCCCTTTCGTTCTTTAACAACTTTTTACAATTTCAAATCCCTAAAAATGAAGAAGGAATTAGTGCATGTGCTCTAACAAACCTATAAATGAACCTTTTCCGACGTAACGGTTCGTCCCCCACGCGCCTAATAAAAAAAACATGAGTTTTGCCATTCTCTTGAGTGAATTAAGGTGTTCATGGATTAGTAATGCTTTTTTAATGTCCTCCCTTTGAATTCTTATTGAATTATAAGCTTCCAATTTGGTCATAAAAATAAAAGTGCGCACAACACAAGTGCCATTTTTAAATTCAATTTCAGACAGAACTCTTTAGACCCTATAGTGCCGTGCAATTGAGACTACGCAAACAGATACTTAAAATTTCGCAAAAGTTGAGTTAGACCTCAACCAAATTATTGTGAGTTATTGTAAGAGACTTGGCGAGGCAATATATCCGTCCTTTGAGGTCTGTGTCATACGGGCTCAGCCATGAGACCTAGATCATATGGGTAACCCCAAGATGAAGAAAGTCAATAAAAACACCTCAAATTCTTTGTTTTTTTCTTCTTCTTCTTCTTGTGGCGCTACAGTCCGGGGAGGACCTGGTCCTCAACCAACATGCCTCTCCAGCCAGCACGATCTTTCGCTAGCTGTCTCCAGTTGCGCACTCCAAGTTGGTTGAGGTCCTTCTCCACTTGTGTGCGCCACTTTAGTCTAGGTCGTCCTCTGTTGCGTTGTACCAATGGCAAGGATTCAAAGATTTTTCGGGCCGGAGCAGTGGTTTCCATACGCTCTACATGGCCTAGCCATCTTAAGCGTTGTATCCGTAGGCGCTTGACCAGGCGCATGTCGCTGTACAGTCCGTAGAGTTCGTCATTAAATCTTGTTCTTTTAACAAAGTTAATTTGAGCTGTTGTAATCAACTGTAAATAACTGTAATAACAATACTCTTCATTACGACTGCTTCATTTTAAAATAATTTCAAATGCGAACAAAATATAAAGTTATCTTTTCTTTGTTTGAATCATATAGAGCATTAAACAAAGACTTGAACTGCATTCTGCTAAACGTGAACAAGAATCGAGTCGTCATACTCTGAGTAAGCTGTCAAAAAAGGAAAAGAAGAAACAAAAGGAAACCAAGAAACTCGGAAAGAGCAAAAAACTAGACGCAGATAAGGTGAGTTCATAAACTTTTCATATTTCCCACATTCACTAAACTTTCTTATTCTTCCTTTAAGGATGCTGATGAATCAGAAATAAGTGTGGAGAAGCAAAAAACGAAAAAGAAGAAGAAGAAGTTCCTCTTCTAAAGCCTTATCACTGGAATTTGAACGGAACATTTTTGGACTGAAATTGACTGTTTTTTCGCAATCCCTCTGTTCGTAGAAAATGGTTGTTAAGTGATTTTACGAGAAAGTTCCGCACAACTAAACAAATACACATCTCCCCCAGCATTTAGAGTTGGTAGCCTTCGATCAAATTTATTGATAACCCCCTAGGCATCCACGTACACCCTACTTGTGATAGCTTGCATTGCAGTATATATTAAAATTATTACAAAAACAAAAATGATGTCAAATGCACTAAATTATTGATAAACTTTATTTCGTTTGCGGTTTGAATTTGGGTTGAATATGTATTCAAGCGGTTTTGGTTTGATTTTCCTCTCATTCTGCCATCTTTCAGTTTCGTTTGATTTTCGTTTCTTTTCTTTGTTCTTAAATTATATTCACGTGTACAAGAATAAATCTCGTCGTCCCATAATGTAGTCGTATGTAAATGTATAATTAGAGTTTAATTACTTATGAAGCAAAAGAGAAAGAAGAACGAAGACTCATTTATTTTGAGGAAGAGCAGAGTGTGCTTTTTGAATCCCCATGCTTGATGTTTTCATGAAAGACGAATGTAATTCTAAACAAAATCATTTATGATCATTTAACATTCATTAGTAAACAAAACAAAAAAAAAAAAAAAAAACACAGCATATATCTTAAATTTACTTGTTTATTTTTAAGGGTAAAATTTAAATTTAGTAATCTTAATTTCTTCTCCTCTTTTGTGACTTTATTATTTTCCTTTTTTTCTTTGTATAAAGTGAACAATAAAACAAAAAATATATATTTTTATGTTGATTACAAGTTAAATGGTATTCTTTTTATTGTAACAAAATAATTTCGAGTCGAGCGTTTTGAGACTGTTTTTTAAGGTAACAGAATATCGAATAAAAATAGTCTTTGAAGTGCGAGATGATACGCCTGCATGGATTGGATCTCAATGTACATTCTGGACAAAGTAATTTTAAAATCACTTAACAATACGCTTCTAAAAAGGAACTGATGAGATACACTAGAAGATTTTTTACGGTTTTCGTCGACAAATGACTGGTACTCTTTTCTTTATGTGAAGTTGATGGCATACTTCTGCTCTCATGCTCATCAGCTTCGTCATCTGTCAGTTGGAGAGGTGATAGGGATGGTGAAGAAGGGATATCATCGCCATCTGACAATCGATAAACTCCGGAGATTGACAACAAGTTGGTTTGGAGCTAGTGAGAGTGAAATCTGAAATTCTTTCATGCACGCATCATTTATCACTTCCTCCCGCTTCATCTTCGGATTACACGTACACATGCCTCTCGATTCATCCGATCCTTATGTAAAATTCAGATATATAAATATAAATATCGCTTTGCAAGACGCTGCTAAAAGGAGGGGGAAAGAAATTATCGCTCGCACAAATCATCAAGAGTCATAAACATGAAAAAGTTAACGTTACTATCTGAAAGGGACAAATCCTAGATGACCGACTTCCATTACAGATTCTGTTACAGGAGTATTCTAATTAATGAATAGGAGGACGATTTTCCTCATCTTCTCTTCAACATTGCGTCAATAGAATGACAAAGAGACCAATTTCTCGAAGCACTTGCATTCAGTAATAAAAGCGAAATCTACAGGCTACTGGCTTTTAGAAGATTAATATGGATGGATGTCTCCCCTCCTTTCTGATCAATCTACATTTGTTGTCCCACAAAAGCATGGAACATAAGACAATGTTCTTAAAATCTCTTCATATAATATATCCAAGGGTCAACACACCATGCTTTACGGCAGTTAATAAAAAAACATCATATAGCTCCCAATACCCCTGCAAAGGAAACGTCTCGACATTGCTATGTAATTCTTTCCAGATATGTTTTAATTCGTGATCATTACGGACATGTTTATGTTTCGATTTAATAGTTTGCTCTCATGGGCACTTAAATGATGAAACACATGAGACAGTCAAATAATTTCAAAAGCCGGCAAGATATATGAAGGTGGAAATCGGTATGTTCGGATACTAAAATGGGTAGTTTTCTTGATTTAAGCGTTGGGAAAAGAAATAAACAGGAGAAAAGAACAAGGTAGCAAGACGAATTTCAGAGACGTTAAAGGCTTCAAAGGATGTCAAAGAATTGAAAGAAGTTTCTTACCAGTGATACTATTCCAAAAAAATTGTCATTTTGGCTGTGTCACGTTCTACATTTTTTTGGTTATTTTCACATTTGATAAAATGTGTTTGTCCTAAAGTGGTTTAAAATTTGTTTCTTTCGCTAAGGAAGTTATTAAACATTTCACCAGTGTTGCGGACGAGGGAGCAAACTAAGAATGTTACGCCACTTACAAATGAAAGTGATTCAAAAATTAAAACAAAGCACTGGCTTGGAAATAGAATTCTCGAGTTCAATGTAAAAGGTTCCATTAAGTGCAAAGAATCGATTTCGATCAGTTTCAGACGAATGCTAGGTGAAGCTCAAAATTAAAAATCTTTGTACTCTCTACTATGTTTTTCCAAGCGCACTGACCGCCTGATATTTTTTAAGATAGCTCCTTAAGTGGGTGCAACAAGATCAGATATATCTTCCACTTAAGTAAAGGGACGTTAAAGTGTAGAGCGTCACCATTAGCTCAGAGCCCTCCAGAAAATTCATAACTCCGCATTTCTTTAAAAATTTATTTTCCTCTTTCAAAAATCAACTAAAACGTACACGTTTCTTTGCCGGCCAAACCAATGGGAATTTTAGGGATTTTGGAAACAGAAAAATAGACGCTTGACAACCTCCCATCTGTCGGCTAATGCTTCATCGCCAGCTGCAAGTTCCGCAACATCGCCGCCGATTCCTTTCGCACAGCATTTCGTATGATGTCGTCGAACTTGTGTGGCAAAGCGACTTTAGTGGTAAGATCTGTTCGAAGGCTTTCTGCAATTTTCGTCGACAAACGACTGGAGGTCTTCTTCTCCATGTGTGAAGTTGATGGCATACTTCTGCTTTCGGGGTCGCGCTCCAAGTGCTGATCAACATCATCATCTCTTAGTTCAAGTAGGGATGGTTGAAGGAGGATGTCATCGACATCTGAATATCGATAAGTTCTGATGTAAACCTCCGGAGATTGACAAGGAATTGGTCGGAAACTGGTTGTGGAGTGAAATGTTTCCAAACACGCTTCATTTGTCACTTCCTTTCGCTTTATCTCCGGCTCACGCGCTAGATGTGCCAGTTTTTTGATAAATTTCCCATAGGACTTGATATACTGTTGCCTCTGAGCGATCGCTGCAACCACATCCTCGTACATGTCGCCCCTACTCCGCAGGATTTCCTCGAAGGTTCGTTTTGTTTCAATATTGATTTGATCTGCGGACAGTTGGCAGGAGAGTAACTTGATGAAGTCCTCCCGTGTCATCCTCTTTCTTAGTTCTTTAAGCAGTTTCTTGGGAGTTTTCGCTCCTCGAATATTCTCACGTATTTCGCCAGTACGCAGTGATTGGTTCCTTTGAATTTTTTTTCGGTTGATGTTGGATCTTGTGTTGCCGTATGCAAGACGACGTTCAAGTAGTAATTTCGGTTTCCTCAACTCTTCCGTGGGATCCTGCCTGTGAGGTGAACAGATATTTTCTTCAACTGCGTTCAGGTTTCGTCGAGAGTACTCAATGCCCATTTGACGGGCCTTGGACAATTTTTCGCGGCGTACTTCCAGTTCTGTGTTCGCTCTAATTCTCGGTTTATTCAGCGTAGCGTTGACAAACGTCTCTTTTATGCGGCGTAGCAGCTTTCCGAGGCGGATTCGTTTAATCTGTTCCCGTAGTGGCTTCTCGTCGAAGTTGCGTACATTTTCGTAAGCCTGCTTTAATCTGTCGAACTCCTCCGAGTCATTGCGATGAAGACGTCTGAAGAAGGGCGTGCGATGAATTTGATAGGCATCTGGATAAGAGTGTAGTCGGAATTCCATTTAATCCGAATTTAATTTGTGTGAACGAAAATTAACGAAGGATTTACAATGCGCTGTATATCGCTTTAAAAAAAAAAAAAAACTAAATGCTGTCTATTTCGTGGGGAACTCTGTGAATACTTGAGATTGGAAGTGGAGTTTATGAAACAAACACAATATTCCACGTAAGTGTTGGCGATTGAAGATACAAAATGGATACCATCCGTACTCGACTTTTTTTATAACAAAGCAATTGGAAGCAACTTCTTATTTTAACCCAAAGATTAAAAATTGCTAAAACAGAAAACAAAGGGAACCAACGGAAGTCGGTGGACTATGCAGTATTGTTTTACGGTGAATGAATATTGAATTATGTTTAACAATGCAATTAATGTTGTGTATAATGCGGCCCATTACAAGATCCAGATCCAGATGTGCTCGTAGACAATCCTATTCCGAGAAATTTCTCGTCGATCTGTGTTTCTATTTGATGGCGCAACAGTCCACAAGGGGACCAGGGCCTGATTTCCTGATCAGCTACTCGTGTTGTTCCACTCTACTCTTCTCACACGAGTAGAAATGTGACCTACAATTTTTTGCCGTCTACGAACGGCGATGTTTGAAAGGCTTTTTTTTTTTAGACAGTTATTGCTGTTTAAGCGTTGTCTGCATTCGAAAAATGTGGTGTCGTGCAAAATTCGAGGTTTTCAGTCCGGGAATCGAACCTGAAAATTGTACTAAACATTAAATAAGATTTCAGGGAGGGTCTGAATGTATGAACATTGCGCATCAAAATTGTTCTCCGACATTCAATAGGAAAAGAATTAAAAGTAGTATATAAATACCAGTTACAAGAATTATGATGTAGACTACGAAGGTTGCATTTTATATTTCGGGATTGGGCAACCCTAGTGTTGCAATTTGGCAACTGCCAGCTCTATCGTAAGGTTTGACATTTTTGAGGTTATACGTACTCATGTCGTTTTAACATACGAGCGCTATTTGTGCTGATTACAGTAACTTTAAAGATTCATCTCGCCCAAAAAATGAAATTAAATCGTGAAAATTTTCGAGCGATTATTTTTTACAACTTTCGACGTGGATTAACACAACAACAGTAATGAAGAAGCTCCGAGGTCGTAGTTCACTCCAAGACGATTTTCGTGACGGTCCAAAATCAGTTTATGTTCCGGAAACCATTGATGCTGTGCGCCAACTGATATTGCAAGATCGTCATGTGACCTATCGTGAGATTGTAACAACCCTAGGCATTAGTGGGAGCAGCATACATTCAATATTGCATGAACATTTGACCGTAAAAAAAAAATTGTTCGCGCTGGATCCCTCACAATTTGTCAATCGCTTAAAAAAAGGCTCGTGTCGATTGGTCGAAAGAAATCCTTCAAAAATACGATCCCAGTGCTTCGAAACACGTCTATGACATCGTGACAGGTGGTGAATCGTGGATTTACGCGTATGAGCCTGAAAGTAAACAGCAGTTCAAATTGAGCCAAATCCAACAAAAGTTGCTCGCGATTGAAGCACTTCAAAGCCTGGTCGCTTGGTTTTTGGAAAAACTGGACATGTCGCAACCGTGCCACTAGAACAACGCAGAACAGTCAATTGTGAGGTGTATGCAACCATTTATTTGCCAGTTGTCTTTCAAGAAATCAGGAAACCCAACCGCCGAAGACGGATCACCACGACGATGCGACCTCTCACACATCAGCCCAAACAACTGCATTCAAAACATCGATTTGATGAGTCATCCACCGTATAGTCCTGATTTGGCACCGAATAACTTTTTATTCCCGTATGTAAAATATAAAACGAGAGGTCAATATTTTTCGACACTTGAAGAAGCAGTGGATTCGTTCAGAATGCATGTTTTGGAGATACCTCAATCAGAGTGCCAAAAGTGCTTCGACAATTGGTTCAAACGCATGCAAAAGTGTATAGATCTTAATGGGGAATGTTTTGAAAAACAATAAAGCTATTTGGGATGATTAATATTTGTTTTTGTTCTCCTATCCCGAAATATAAAAGGCAACCCTCGCAGAACGTATGGATACAACTGCTTCGTCCCGAAAAGTCATCGGATTCGAGCCATTGGGACGACGCAACAGAGGACGGCCTAGACTTAGGTGGTGCACACAAGTGGAGAGGGACCTCAACCAACTTAGAATGCGCATCTGAAGGCATGTTGGTTTAGGCCCAGGTCTGACACGGACAGTAGCGTCATACGAAGAAGAAAAAGGGTGGTTGAAGCTTTCGTGGAGCTTTCCCAGAACAAGCCACTAGTACTCGGTACGATAAAGTTACCGACTGTCCTGGTCGTTTTTAAACAAGATTTTCGAACTACAACAAAATAAAAGACACAATACACATTTGATTAAAAATTTGTTCATTAGTATATTTGCTTGGAACGTTTTCTTTTGTCTAACTTTTTACAATATTTATGGCAGTAACCTCTTAGCACAGCTTTTCCCTGCTTCATTAGTTCTCCTCCCTCCTGCAATCTCCCTTCCTATCCAGCAATCGATCTAAAGCAAGCACATGTCGACAATTGAATTCGGTTTTCCTAGTAGCACCGACACCTGTCCGTCGGACAAATGGAATTGTGATTAAGGCATTGATCCAAGCAGTACACATCGGCTCCTTCTCTGCCAGCCAACTCTCCGATAGCTTCACAAGTTTGCCTGGGAAGAAAACAAAAGTGGTTAAGTTCATTAAGTTCGAGAGTACTTCCTTTCGACGAACACTTACGGACAATGGCAAGCTGTCTCTGGACAATTCGGTGGATACCGGAGACAGTTGTTGTCACACCATCCTCGCATGCCAGGCAGCGAGCGGAAGGCACGCGATGGCAGGCACACTTGATCGCTGAAAAATGGGGAAAAGCAAACAAAATCAAACAAATATCAACACAGTTCACTTTGAAAACATAAATTTCGATTCTTTTCTTGAAATTTACAGATTTTCCTAGATCCTGAAAGAACCTGAAAAAAATTGCACAAATGCCTGCGGTCCACTCGAAGGTGATTTTTGATAGTAAATCCATACGGGACGATGGCAACACGAAGGTGAAGGGGTCCGTGAAGACCAGGAACAAGGGTAAGTTGAGGAATCGTCTCCCGCAACTGTTACAAAGGCTTCATTTCACAGAACGAAGTGCTTCCCGCAAAAAAGAAAGCCCGATGGAACGAAGCGCACCACAGAGTAGGAAAGTCTTTGTCCCCGAATTGGACTTGAAGTCTCTTGCCTCTAAGCTGCAGTCGAAGATCAAGGTTCAAGCCGAGAGTCAAACTCAAGTAAAAATTCACTCGCCTATTAAGACTGCTGTAATGTCGCCAAAAAAGAGGAAAGCCAGCAAGTCTGCTCTCAATCCGGAATTTATGGTGTCTGAAAGGGAAAGTTATCGCAGTTTGTTCTCAATCTCGGCGCGGGAAGAGTCGATTACTCCAATGCACAGCTTAGGGAACCTCAATCCAAACCAGCTGCCAGACGATTATTTCGACTGCAACGAAGCGGACGATTACTACCGCAATCAGTATCCGGATTTTGAAAACACCTCTGAACTCGGTTACGAAACGCCCAAGCTGCCGTCGATGAAATCATTGACCTCCCGCGGCTGTAAGCACAGCCCTGAGGTTCTTCATCATTTTAAGGAGCTCTTGCATCAAGAGGAAACATCTAGGACGAACCTTCTTCAGCAAAGCGAGATCTCCCTTCTCAAGGACATCGTAAAGACTGACGAACGCCATCGCCGCCTGCAGCGAGACGACTATGAATTGCTGAAGGAGATACTTCTGGGTCAGCTGAAGGAGATTTGCCAGCAGGAGCGAGTAATCAAGTTGGCGTTGAAAAAGATCCGCACCCATGGGAGAAATGAAGTAGAGGTGACCACCCTCAAAGTCGACACCGCTGAGCAGCCCATGGAGGATGCACATTCCAAGCCCCGCACACCAAAAGCCTCAAATTCCCATCGCACTCCACGCCAAGAAGTCGACGTGATCTTTAGAAATGTTCCATCCTTGGAGAAGGAAATCCAAATTCTGCGAACTCTCGGGTTAAAGTTGGAGGAAACCCTCAACAAATCCAACGACAAGAATGCCTCACAACGTGCCATCATCTTGCACGAAGTCCAAAAGAGGCACATTGCCCACAGCATGCACCATGCCAGCGGCGAGGTTCATTCCAAAGGAACACAGGTCCTTTCTGGGGAGGCGCGAGAGTTTGAAATCCGCCACCAAACCCTGGATGAGCTCAAACTCGAGAGAGAGTTCTACATCCCCACAGACATTGTCAACTTCACTCTCCAGCGCACAGACTTCCACAAACTAAGCCGAAATCCCGAGCTTCTGTTGCGGCGGTTGAAGCCGCTCACAAAGGGCACCCCGATGAAGTTCAATTTGATCGAACAGGATCCCATGTTCTTCAATCATTTCCTCACAAAAATGTGCAGCATCTATGGAGATACCGCTGCATGCTACCAGACTTATTTCCCCCAAAGCTTGGAGTTCCATGAAAAGTTGCCAATTTGCAGAAACGGCTCGGGCGACAATCCCGGAGAAGAGCCACATGAGTTGACAGTTTGCGGCGCCAAATCACTATCTAATATCTCCATCAAGAAAAGAGGGAGAAAGAAGCGTCGCAGCACTCCAATGCCGGACAACAAGGAGGCTCCAGCGAAGAATAGACTACTCAGGAACGTATTGTTTGGAGCGGTGCAGGTTTCCATCCTCTTAGCACTCGCCACTGCCGTATGGTATCCAGACATGATTTGCCTTTAATTTGATTTTCTTTCTGAACAAGGAAATGATTCTGGTTAGAATGAATAAATTCTGGTTGGTATTGATTTAACTTGGTGTGATTTTTTGGAGTGCCCAGAAATTTTGATACAGTGACCCTGTTGTTTGTGATGGGTGTTAGTCAATTTGACATTTTACGGGCCTAGCCTAGGCTATGGAAAAATAAATCTCTTTGGAATATGCGGCGTTTTTTATGGCTTCCAATGATCACAACTTGGCGTCAGTTTGTTCGTTGTTGTTTAGTAGGAGTTGTAAGTAGAAGTAAGTGCATGTTCTTTGGCTGGTACTGTCAATTTTAGCGTGTTGCGGATTTCAAATAACTTTTTTGGTTGGAGGTTGCGCAACACTGCATTGTAGCGCTCTGACTCCAAAACTGTTTTTCTACCAGGCGGTAACCTACATTTCATGTAACTTCTTGGTCTTCCTGGGGAACTATTCACCCTCATTATTTTTTAATTAGGTCTGTAACGTGCGGTTTACCGATAGATGGCGTAACTTGTATTATTCCATTGTTACCATTCCATTGGAACGTGCGTTGGAAAGCTACTGTCATTGTATGTCATTTTAGTATATGTCATTCATAACAATAATTTTTTTCACTCAAATATCTCGAACGTTTTGCCTGAAAAAGTGATTTTTGGGGAGTTCTTCTTCATTACTTGGATATTAAGAAAACTGCTGCCAAAAGTCATCTTACTTTGGTAGAATTTTATAGTGAACATGAGCTAGCTGAGCGAACGTGTCAAAAGGGGTTTGCATGATTTGAAGTGGTGATTTTGACTTCGAAGGCGATAAACGTCCTGGGCACCCAAAAAAGTTAGAATATGGAGATCTGGAAGGATAACTCTTTGAAGGTTGTTGCCAAATACAAAAAAAAGTTCGCAGAATTCTTGATTGTCAATCAAAAGCAAGGAAATTGTGTTCCACATGAACTCAAGCCGAAAGAATTCGGCGGTATTGCATGTCCGAAATGCTGCCAGAACACCACAAAAGGAAGTCATTATGCTTTGGATTGTTACTGGTGTTGAAAAATGTATCCATTACGGCAAACCTAAATGCAAAAAATCAATGAGAAAGTCGGCCAGCCAGCCAATTCAAGCGCAATTGCGAATTCTCACGGCAGGAAGATAACGCTCTATATTTTCTGGAATCAGAGGGCTGTGCTGTATGAAGAGCTGCACAAACCGGATTTAACCACTAATGGACAACGCTACCAAACAAAATTAATCCGTTTGAAAAAAGTAGTAGCCGAAATACGTCCAGAATAAGCGACCAAACACGAGGCAATAATTTTCCATCTTCACAACCCTCGGCCCCACGTTGCTATTTGGAAAACAATGGATGGGAAGTTTTACTCCACCTTACTTTATTTTATAGTCCAGACCTTGGCCCTCCTGAATACCATTTATTCTGATCGATGGAGAACGCTCTCACTGAAATACGGTTTACACTGAAATACGGTTTACAGAGCAGAATATCAAAAATTGTCTTGATTTATTGTTGGCTGCTAAGCCGGCGCCAGTTCTTTAGGGATGGGATCCACAAATTACCAGAAAGATGGAAAAGAGTCATAGCTTAAGATGGGCAATTCATTGAACAATTTTACATGTTTTTCTTAAAAACATAAATAAATAAATAAATTGATCGAGTTTTGACATTTTTTGATTTCCTTTCTGATTCCACGAACAAGGACGATTAAGTGAATTTTTACTGTCGGAATAAGAGTAGCGAAACGCATTAAATGTCGTTTTACTTATTAGCTACACAACTAAATAATTGCGGATTTTACTCATAGATTTAGATTTGCTGACGTTATCGATATATCAAACATATCTTTTTTTTGATTGGTTGCGTAGTTTTTGTTTAGCGTCTGTTGAAAAATAGAAAATCAAACATTTTCGTCACATTTTGCTTTATTGCGGGAAAGGAAATGAGGCATTATAGGCTCACAAAAACTTATGTGTTGTCTAAGGTGAGGAAGCATTAAAAAAACGACAGTGTCAAAATTGTTTTGCCAAATTTCGTTCTGGCGAGTTTTTACTCAAATAAAGAAAAACGCTCTGGTCGACCAGTTGAAGTTAAAAAAAGTTAATAAGCAAATATCGATTCTGGTCGTCATAGTACGACACGTGAAATTGCAGGGAAGCTTCATGTATTACATACATGCATTAGAAATGGCTTAAAACAACTTTGCTATGTACGAAAACTCGATATATGGGTTCCTCACGAGCTGAAGAAAGTAACTGAACACAACGCATTAAGATCTGTGATTTCTTAAAGAAACTTAATGAAAATGATCTATTTCTAAACCGATTGATAACTGGTGATGACAAATGGGTCGTTTGTCAGTTTGTTTGGATTATAAAGGAATTGACTATTTTGTAGTTTTATCACCAAACCAAACAACAAACTTACAACAACTCACTCTCTATCATCAACCATCAACCAGATATACCAGTGTAAAATGTTATTTTTTGAAAATAAAACACTAATGAGAAAGTAAAAACATTTTATTCGGAGTATTGGTCATTGTTTTCTACACATTTTGACCACTTTTCTGGCAATTTGTGAATACCACGCCAATAAAATTGTTCGTCTTTTAAAGCAAACCAATCAGACACCCAATTTTCGACCCCCTCGTAGGAATCAATGTGCTCCTCAGCCAATGTGTGTCCCATCGATGAAAACAAACGGTAGTCGGAAAAAGCCAAGTCTGGTGAATACGGCGGGTGGGGTAGCTGCACCCAGTAGCTGCACCCAATGTGTCTTCTGGCCCATTCAGGTCGTTTCTCGATCAATGCATGGTTCAAATTGATCATTTGTTATCGGTAGCGATCAGTATTAACGGTTTCACCAGGTTTTAGGAGCTCGTGGTACAACACACCTTTCTGGTCCCACCAAACACACAGCATTGTCTTCTTGCCGAATCGATCTGGTTTTGCAGTCGATGTTGATGGTTGTCCCAGATTAACCCATGATTTTTTCCATTTAGGATTCCTAAAATAAATCCATTTTTCATCGCCAGTAACAATCCGATGCAAAGCCGATTTTCTTTCATGTCTTCGGAGCAAAATTTCACAAGTGTTTTTTTGGTTTTCCACCTGTCTTTCATTCAATTCATGTGGCACCCATCTTCCACACTTTTGGATTTTTCCCATAGCTTTTAAATGGTCAGAAATTGTTTGTTGTGCAACATTTAACATTGCTGCCATTTGCTTTTGATTCAAAGTGTGATTTCCGTCTAATATCGCTTTCGATTCGGCGTCTTCGAACTTTTTTGGTGGTCTTCCACGTTCTTCATTTCTCACATCAAAATCATTATTTCTGAACCGTTGGAACCATCTTTTGCATGGTGCTTCTGATAGAGCATGATCACCATATGCCTCGACAAGCATTCGATGCGACTCTGCAGAACCTTTCTTCCAATGAAAACAAAAAATTAATGTTTTCCGTAAATCATTAAAATACGACATTTTTAACACCATGAAAAAATATGATGTTGTCTGTTCAATGACTTGATGTATACTAAATATTTTTTCACAGATGTCATAGCAAACAAAAAAAAAAAAAAAAAAAATAAGGGCTCGTTCACAACAAGTGTTCCCTATCGAGACATTTGTATCTTAACGCTCACTTCATAAGGGTATACCTGGTACGTGCAATTAATTGAGTGTCTGTTCTGCTTAACCGTCTAACAGAAGGCATTCTAAAGGCTCCTTGAAGTAAAATATGTTTATGCATACTTAAGGCATATTTAAGATAAGTTTTTATTACAAAAAAAAAAATAATAAAAGTTTATCATTTTTCCCAACTGGATCATGTAACTTATTCATCGAGAAACTGCAACGGAAAACCTTCACAGAAATTGGCTCGATTATTGCACAACACATGAGAGAACACCGCACTGCTCCCTCATTAGTTGGGTGGAGCACGAATTGTATGAGAACCAGAAACTATGCACTTTAGAATCTTACCTAGTGTACAAAAGGAAACGAAATCTTATCTTATTATCCCAAAGGCTTCAGTCACAAATGGTGGTGGGGAGAATCTGGTGAACATTGAATGGACCACTTTTTTCTTATTTCTTGGACTAATGGAAACGGTAAAGAAAGTCTTCTGCGTAAGAGGAAAGCCTATTTGACTTAAACGAACGACACAAAAGTTAATGCAAATAGTAACCAAATGTTTTTGCATCCACGGTTTTTGCCGTTTAATGCGTAGTCATATTTTCCGCACTTTTCGCGGGGGAAACTTATTGTAATTCGCGAGTGAACGGAGGCCAAACACTCCATTGCAGCACTCAGTCTTAAAAACTGGTCCATTGTACTACTAGGCAGTAACTTCCTTTTAATGGAATTTCTTGGTCTTTCGCATTAATAGCAGCGAGCGCTTCTCGGTGCTTAGGTGCTTAGGTTTTCAACTCCTCCACAACAGCGAACAGCTGTCACATGATTACAGAAATGGCAAGGCAATGACGGAGGAAGTGCTTTGCAGAGACTTCACCTTCTCTAGGAGCGTCGCAGCGGATATAATCACATAGCCCAAGTGCTCTTTAGTGCTAAATGAAAGCCAACAACTTGTCTGCCGTCTTTTCTGTCTAGAGAGAACAAATATGCCGCGGATTGCTTTCCAACGTTTAGGAGCGCGCACTTAGTTAGCCTGCAGGCAGGTCTGGCTGTGAATCCAACTGTCGATTAACCAAAGTGTATGAGTGCCTCTTTTGATCCTTGCCTAGCAAGTTCATCGGTAATCTCGTTTCCTACAATCCCATGGTTTTCCGGCCTCTTTTGATACTTATCTAGCAAGATCATCGGTATTCTGGTTTCCTTCGATGCCATGGTGTTCCGACACCCAGACACATTTAGTTTGCCGACCAAATTAAGGAAGGATTTTCATTTCTGAAAAACCTTGGAAGCATTTAGGGTGTTTAGTAAGACCTTAAGAGCAGTTTAGCTGTTGTAACAACACAAATGCTTCGCTCCTTGCATCTGTTCTTTACAATTTAGGTCATGATCATCCTTATGGCGCAAAAGCTTCCGCTTGGAAAACCGAGGCAAAGTTAAATTAAGAAGTGTAAAGTCTAAGGTTGTCATTTATCATGAAGGTTCTAGCTCCATATCCCTCCATTGTTTTGAAGCTAACCGTGAAAATCTGAGAACATTCCCTCCTCCGGGGATCATTTTCTGGTCACAACCAGTCCTTGACACGGAAAGTCGACTTTGCATGAGACGAGACGGCCTTGATTGTAGATTTCAAGAAGAGGTCAATACAGCAGTAGCACCGCCACTTAACTTCAGTGGAGTTTATAACGCTTTTTAAGTTTGTTCATGAGGTTTATTTCGATAACATGGATCTACTGGTACACGCCAGAGACAAGCGGATAACAGTTAACATTTAGAAGCTCCAATAACATCAAAAACATTATTTTCGGATCAGTTTTCTTAGATTTCCAAAAATGTGTTCTTTTCGCGTCAACATCCTAAAGCAGGAAAAAGTTGGCCCGATTCAATGCCGGATTGCAGAAGAAAAACTTTTTTTCCACCACGTCAACGGACAGCCTTAAAATTCCGTGGTTGAGGGGAACATATTGTTCGAATTAGGATATGATCTGGTGCATGTCGTCCTGGTATGGTTTTATTTTTGTTATTAAAGTTATAAGACAAAATGTAAACGAAATTTATATGTTATTCCCACCACGGAGAGTTTCAGGAAATGTATTTTTCAGACTGGTTGAAGTAAAGGGAGAATTGCTGGTTCGAGGGGAAGGAGAAAATGAAGAAGAAGGCTTTACTTTTCAGACCATCCTCCTATCCTCGTATATACAAAATCGAAGGGGAGGAGCAAAGAAAGAATCACTCAATATAATGCAAGAGTTTATTTTGCGATATATTTTCGAATATCAACTGAAACGCACATATGTTTTAAACAATCCCAAAACTAAACAAGCGGAAGCATAAGCGAAGACAAAGCGATCAGCGAAGCACTGCCTCTATGCATAATTACAGGCAATCGAAAGCAGCAAGGTTGATAAATTTACAAGCAAATCAGCAACTCATCATTCCGACACCAAACAATTGAATAAAACACAAAACATATTTTTTTATTATAAATCAAACAATTTTATTCAAAATTCCCAATTGTAACATAACCAGCAAACCAAAACCAAAAAAGCAACTTAACAAAAGCTCATTTACACGCTTTAGTCCTCTTAAAAATTGTACAAGAGTTAGCCTCTATGTTAAAGCTTAATGGACTCAAACATTTTTACAAACTAAGCTTAGTGTGCGTTTTGTGCCAAAAATGAGAATATTTGCAGATGAGATGAGAGTGAGTTTTGAATTTACAAAAGCATTTTACGAGGAGGCTTCTAAGAAAGAAAGCTCTACTCTGCTAATCTAATGGCGGTTGCTAAAATGTAATAAATATTTACAAGATTAATAAACAAACAATTTTGTGTAGATTTGAGTATCTGTTTTGTTCTGTGACTCACCGTACAATAAGGGGGAAGACATTCTCTCCGACTGGCGCACGGAGATCCCTGTAGTAGAGGAGGTACGGCGACTTGTTGTTGATGAAGGCTGGCGGCAGGCCACCACCGGTATTTGAAGTAATAGCCACATCGGCACAATTCCTAAAAGTCTCTGCAAAGCCAGGGATAGACATTTTCTGGAAATAAATTCCGGATTTCTTCAGACTCACCTGCTCGTCCACAGCCAACTGCTTCGGTTCCGTTGGGACAAGTACCCCACATGTTGCCGGTGTAGTAGGTCCATTGGAGGACACACTGCGTGCAGGTGACGTAGGGCGGCAGTCGAACGCGATAACGGAAGATATCTTTTTTCTTAGCTTCGCTTGGGATAAGGAAACGATGCTCCCGTGTGCCAGAGATGAAGAGCGGGTACCGATCGAAGCACTCCTGCGTGGCCTCGTAGCGTGGATTGTTGTTGGGGCAGAGGAACATTTCGAATCGTCCGTAATGGTTGGCGGTGAGTTCGACTTCTACTTCGATTTCCTAAGAAGACGAAGGGAATTTGTTATAATATTTGTTGCATACTTTTTGGATGACAAAATTAAATCTTTTTCTTGAAACAGGGTGACGACAAATTATGTCGCACTTAGATTTGAAGTTGGTGCTTAATTTAGATATTGATGTTATAATATTTTTAACGGATCTTTTAATCTTGAAACAGCTACACACACCGTGCAATTAGGTTTTAACGAACAAGTATTTGGGAAAAGAAAGTGAGTCTATAGAAAAATGACTTCAGGAATCTTTACTGTTATATATACCAAGATAGACCCCATAATAATAATAATAATTGTTGGCCCTACAGTCCACTGGGGGACCAGGGCCTAGCTTGCTCTTCAACTGCTCGCGTTGTGCGCGCTACTTTTCTCTCACGAGTAGAAGGGACCTACAGTTTTATGCCGACTCCGAACGGCGAAATTTGAAAAGCTTTCTTAGACAGTTATTACTCTTTGAGTGTTTTCAGCAGCTCGAAAGAGGTGGTGCCGTGAAATCGAACCTACCCTACCTACCCTTCGGCTTGCGAGCGTCGCACTCTACCCACTACGCCACGGCGGCCACAGATGGGCCCCATAACTGATATTAAATGCACTGCCTTTAATTTAAGCGACGTGAAAATTTAATTTTTCTCCTTTACAGACCTTCTACATATATTTACTAGACAATTTTAAGAAAAATCGGCTATTCAAAAGTTCTTAAGCTGGTTTTCGACTTTTAAAAATTATTAAAACTAAACTGAAGTATAGAAGATAATATTTTAAGATACTGTGTTCAAATAAAAAATTCATACGCTACTATTATACTCATGTATCCCGAGATATGTTAATAGATTAACAGTTGCTTTTTAAAAGTTTTTCTTAAAGAGAAGTCAATTAAAGTGTACTCAAAATTTGAAAACATTTCCGTTTTTTTTTCATGTGTAAAGTTCAAAACTCAAAACAATTTAAAAAACACAATTCAAAGTTCCGTACGAAATGGGAGTCTTTCTGCCTTCCAGAACCTCTTGTCTGAGTTCGCTGTTGAATTTGGGGCAACCACGAAACTCGTACAATATTGGAAGTCCGCTTAATCTATTCAGCGTTCAATGAACGTTTTGACCGGTACAGACACGTAGGGCCGAGCGTTGTCGCTTGTTGCCTTTCAGTCTTTTCTGGCCGTTTTTCACGCGATTTAGTTTCCCATCAACTGTTTCACGATTAAATTTTAGTACCCTATAGTACACTAGCTGTGGTCGCCGTAGCGTAGTGGGTAGAGCGCGACGCTCACACGACGAAGGGTCTAGGTTCGATTCCCAGTTCAACACCAATTTTTCGAATGTTTCACGGCACCACCTATTTCGAGCTGCTGACAACACTCAAAGAGTAACAACTGTTGAGAAAACTTATCAAATTTTGCCGTTCGGAGTCGGCAAAAAACTGTAGGTCCCTTCTACTCGTGAGAGAACAGTAGTGCGCACAACACGAGTAGTTGATGAGCAAGCTAGGCCCTGGTTCTCCTTTGGACTGTAGCGCCAACAATTATTATTAGTACACCAGCTCCGACTAGTCCCAACACGATGATGGAACGAGTTCAGCAGGTGGTTGCATAGAATTTGTTTCTTCTTGGGGTTATAATTTAAATAGTCACAGATACATAGTCACGATCCGGTGTAAAAATTCTCTTCTTTGATTTCTTTCAAAAAGCACTTTCGATGTGAAAAATCGCTTCTCGTTTTCAACTCGTGAGGCATCCAATTTCCTTCCTTTTAAAAAAAATCCAATTTCTTTCAACAAACAAAAACTGGTTGCTCAGTCAATGATTCTGAGAGTACAATTTGCACTTGGTACGAATCTTGATCCAAGAAAACCTTACATTCTTGACCTTCAAACTTTTTGGTTTGAAGATCAAGAAGCTTTAAGCCAAAAAAGCAAAAAAAAAGGTGGCAAAGATTGCCACTTTTAAAACGTTGAACCACACTCTGCATGATTTATCCATTAGAACAAATTCACCATGAGTGCATGATTTCAGCTGAACTTTTCTTCCGATTAAAAACGAAAACTTCTTATAAATGCTGTTACTTTAGCAAATCCAGACCTTTTTGAAGAGGCAAAAAACAATGTTGTTGTCTACCACAACAACTTGCAGGTGGCGTCTTTTTTTGAATACGGGCCAAACTAATTTGTTCCCCCAATAAATAAATATTTTTAGGGACTTGTTCAACCGACCTTTTTATATTCACCGACAAAAATATTCTCTTTTTATAGCTTAGTGTGCTACTTTATATCATCACAAGTATCCATTTCCCAGCAATACCTACATATGTTATTTGTCTTACTTTTAATCTTTGCGACCAAGGCAATTTTCGGATGATTACATTTGGAAACTTTACTTATATTTTTATTATACGTAGTTTAAAAAAGTCTACGTGGCGTTTGCATAATCATTTAGATCTGCAATCTTTCCCTTTATATCCAATTTCACCTTAAGCGAAGAAGGCTCACAGGGTGGAAGACGGCGCTTCGATGATGTGATCGATGGATTCATCTTTCTCTAAACTTCTGCTGGTTGTCAATAAGAATTTATTATTATGATTGGCGTCGGAATCGTAACCTATTTCCCAATTCTGATTTTTTAACAACGTATATCCAGCATTAACTCTTTTTTGTTAAATATTTTGATATTGTGTTATCAACTTTTGCACGCATTTACATTGGGTTTGAATGCGCTCATCTTGGTAGTCTTCCTTTAACTTTGCCGTATACCGGTTTACGTCTGTCTCCACCTTCACAGTGGCATGCTCATTTTGTAACTGCAGCATTATTTTTTCTATTATAATAATAATTGTTGGTGCTACAGTCCAAAGGGTGCCAGCTTGCTCATCAACTACTCGTGTTGTGCGCGCTACTGTTCTCTCACGAGTAGAAGGGACCTACAGTCTTTTGCCGACCTACAGCAGCTCGAAAGAGGTGGCGCCGTGAAAAATTTGAAAAATTGGTGTTGAGCTGTAAGTTGAACCTAGACCCTTCGGTTTAGTTGAGGTCCTTGTCCACTTGTGTGCGCCATTTTAGCCTAGGCCGTTCTCTGTTGCGTTGTCCCAATGGCTCTGATTTGGAGACTTTTCGGGCGGGAACAGAGGTGTTCATACACTCTACATGGCATATCCACCTTAAGCGTTGTATACGAAACAGGACTAAAACTCTCACGCAAAATTTTTCTCTTGAAAAGACTAAGGGCTTTCTCATCCGCCTTTGTTAACGTCCACGTCCATAAAGTAGGACTGTGATCATCAAGCTGTTGTATAAAGCGATCAGCCACTTTATTGCTCAATTGCCTTCTGAGCACAAAGAAAACAGCGATTGGCAAGAATGATTCTACGTTTGATTTCTGTACTGATGTTGTTATTCCTCGAGGTAGACGAAGTCCTTGACTGCCTCGAAGTTTCTGCTGCCTCGTGGGACGCTCTGTCCGAGACGTCGATGCTGTGTGTCCATTCTTGATGACAGCATGTACTTCGTTTTGCCTTCATTAACCGCCAGACTCACTTAAGATGCTTCCAATTCAATGCCAACAAAAACCTTATTGACGGCTCGCTGTGTTCGTCCAATCACGTCAATGTCGTCGACTTAAGCTAGCAGTTGAGCTAACTTTTCTAAAATCGTGCCTCTGGTGTTGACTTACGCACGATCTTCTCAATAATAATGTTAAAGAAGTCACATGACAGTGCGTCGCCTTGTCTAAAACCTTTTTTTGACATTGAAGGTCTCGGTGAGTTCCGACCTTGACGGAGCAGCGAGAGTTCTCCATCGTCATCCTACACAATCTGACGAGTTTGGTAGGAATGCCAAAACTAGACATGGCACTGTATAGCTCGTCTCTATGAACCCTGTCATATGCTGCCTCAAAATCGACGAAAAGGTGGTGGGTGTCGATTTGCATTTCTTGGGTCTTTTCCAGGATCTGCCGTAATGTAAAGATCTGGTCTATTGTGGACTTCTCTGGTCTGAAACCACACTGATATGAACTTATCAGGTCACGGACAAGTGGTTTCAGACACTCACACAATACGGCAGAGATGATCTCGTATGCGATATTGAGGAGACTGATCCCTCTGTAGTTTGCGCAGTCAAAAGGGTCTCCTTTCTTATGAACCGGGTAAACGACTCTGAAATTCCACTCATCGGGCATGCTTTCCTCCGACCATATCTTACAGATGTCCTGATTCATGCGCCCCACCAGGTCATCTCCAGCTGCTTTAAATAGTTCTGCGGACAGACCGTCCGCTCCAGAAGCTTTGTTCGACTTCAGTCTCGATATTGCTATCTTGACATCGTCGAAGTCGGGGGGAATGGAATTCTTGTCTATCAGCGCCCAAATTGAATAGAAAATTCTGCATAACAGCGAAATCGGGGCCGTCGTCTCCGTAAAAGAGTCTGCAAAAATGATCCTTTCAGATTCTCAGCACAGACTGCGACTCTACCACGAGTTGTCCATTTTGATCCTGTCAAGCCTTCGTCCGAACCTTGTATCCTCCGGATAGCTTTCGGTAAAACTTTGGGACTTCATTCCTGCTATAACACCTCTCCATTTCCTTGACCGCGTGCTTCTAATGCTCCTTCTTTTTCCTTCTCAGAAGCCGGTGCTCTTCCCTTCTTCTCTGTTCGTAGAGCTCACGAACAGCCATCGTTGTTCGATGCAGCGTCGCCTTATAGGCGTTTTGTTTGACTGCATGCGCTTGCCTGCACTCTTCGTCAAACCATGGGTTCCTTCTGGTTGGTGACGTGAAACCCAGCACATCAGTGGCTGCTTCTTTAATGGCTTCTTGACAATGTTTCCAGTCTTCTTCTATGGTTAGTGCAGGCAGCGTCGAACTCTGAACGAGTTTCAGGGACACCCGGTCGGCAAAGTTCCCAGCGATCAGTTGCAATTGTAGCTTTTGCACGTCAAACCGTTTTGGCCTGTCTCGACTCCGTTGATCTTCCGATATCCGGGTTCTTACCTTGACTACAATAAGGTGATGACCCGAGTCAATGTTTGCACCTCGGAAGGTTCGAACATCGAGAATACGGGAGGAGCGTCTGACGTTGATCCCAACGTGATCAGTCTTTTTGACCGTGGATTGATTTGACCTGGAGATTGCCAGGTCCCTTTGTGAATATTTAAGTGTGGCAATCGCGTGCTAGCCCCAGAGAGGTTCCGCCCCGAGGCAAAGTCCAACAGCCTGAGTCCGTTTCCAGATGTGTTGTCGTGCAGGCTTTGTTTACTGATGAGTCCAGCAAAGAGGTCCTCCTTTTCCAGCTGAGCGTTGAAGTCTCCTAGAACGATCTCAGTGTCGTAACTGGGACATCAATCGTATTTTGTTTCTAGCAGATCATAGATGTCGTTTTTGGTGCTGTTAGTCTTCTTCTCTGTCGGGGCGAATTTAGCCTCGATGCGGATTGTCATGAGGCGTTGACGGGGTCGAAGCTCAATACTTTTTGTCTAAGCCTGCCTCGAACAACAAATCTGCATCCGAATAAGCGCTGCCTTCCCTTTCTATAGCAATCGCTGTAGTAGATGTCGCAGTTGTTCATCGTTTCCTTCCGCGTCCATCCCAGCGCACTTCCTGGATGGCGGTAATGTCTGCTTTGTAGCAGTCAAGGGTCTCCTCAAGTTGTTCGGCTGCACGTGTCACGTGGTCTATTGAGAGACCCCACATTGCACGTGCAAAACCGAAAATCGTTGTCCTTGAAATGTTTGCATGGATCGTCAACAGTTCATCCGTCCATATCCGAGGCATATCGGTTTTTCCGAACTAAAGGTTTTGCACGTGGTGAGAAAGTTACCCTCACGCACAACCCACAGACTGGTAGGCCAGGCTCATTATTTAAACCCTCGGGCAGAGGGGTTCGCTGTACATATTGGTTCACCACACAATGGGTGTTGAGATGGCTATCCAGGGGGCGCCGCGATTAGGCTGTATGTAAACTTGACCTGTGCACTAACGAAGATAATGTTGGCAGTTCGCTTTGTTGAGCGCAATCAACAACGTTACCACGCGTGGACAGGCCCATGCCCCCATTTCGAAATTATATCTTGCAAATGCTGTTCACGACTGCGTCTGAGGTGGTCCATTCGGAGAGACAAAATTTGAGCGATTCGTTTCAGCGAAGCAATGGGTTTCTTGCGGATAAACCACACTTGAGACTTTGCATTTCCCCAGGAGGAGTCCGAAATTGTGACATCAGGTGGCCAAATGATTCCTTAACAACTCCATTGTGTCATCTTGTTGAGATCAGAGCCAACCGAGACCATGTGCTTGAATCCCAGGAAGCACCATAGTCGCATCTTTACTTTCCAAGAGACAAGTTCCTTAACCACTTTATTTGGCCTGCTACCAGCTGTTTCTTGTGCAAGGCAAGGAGACACCAGAAAGTCATACAAAAGTCGTTTAATTGCCCGGACAACTCTCTTCTTGGTGACCACATTAACAACAAATAGTTAAGCTATCAAGTTTGCATTTGTTTCCTGCCTCTTGTAAAGCATGTGGAAAAAAACGTTCCACTCGAAACTCGGCTATCGCAGCTCACAAGCCTCAAATTCAAACACAACCTTGCCCAATGTCCCTGTAACTTGACTTATCCTTTAGTCAACAACCACCTTCAATGTTGAGTTTACACTTACTCGACCAACCCTTCTCGAGTGCACTTCAAACACCTCTCCCACTTATATAACGCGCTCGTCTATTAACTCCGGCCACTCGATCTTATCTAACGGGAATCTAAGTCGTCGCGGCAATACTTGCGCCGTCCATATAAAAGCTTCACTGTCTCGCCAATGCTCTCAAAGTGAGTCTTCAGCGCAATGAATGCACTCACAGTCGCGATAGTGTTCAGTCTAGTAGTGGACCTTGCTCTCGGCTGCAAGGCTCCCAGCACAGGTTCCACCAGGCCACAAAAAGACTGGTGGGAAACGGCACAGTTCTATCAGATCTACCCGCGATCTTTCAAAGACTCAAACGGCGATGGAATCGGCGATCTGAAGGGCATTACCTCACAGCTGGACTACCTCAAGGAGATCGGCGTGACTGCTACATGGCTGTCACCGATCTTCAAGTCACCCATGGCTGACTTCGGTTACGACATCTCGAACTTCTTTGACATCCAGGACGAGTACGGTACCCTGGAGGACTTCGACAACCTCATCAAGGAGGCTAAGAAGCGAGACCTGAAAGTCATTTTGGACTTCGTGCCGAATCACTCTAGCGACGAGAACATTTGGTTCCAGAAGTCGGTCAATCGAGAGAAGGGCTACGAGGATTTCTACGTGTGGCACGACGGCAAACCAGATCCAAACAACCCTGGCAAGCGCCTTCCTCCCAACAACTGGGTAAGTTGACGACGATGGTTGAAGGTTTGATTTGCCACGACGTGGACTGCTTTCAGCTTCAAGCCTTTCGAGGTAGCGCCTGGGAATGGAATGAGAAGCGCCAGCAGTTCTACCTTCACCAGTTCGCCGTGAAGCAGCCTGACTTGAACTACCGCAACCCCGCAGTGGTGGCTCAGATGAAACGGGTGCTTACCTACTGGCTCGATCGGGGAGTGGCTGGTTTCAGGGTCGACGCTGTACCGTGGTGCTTTGAAGTGGCGCCTGACAGTGAGGGCAACTACCCCGACGAACCAGTTAGCGGACTGACCTCCGATCCAGAGGACCCGGGCTACCTCAAGCACATCTACACTCAAGATCAGCCGGAGACCATAGACATGGTGTACCAGTGGCGCGAGCTGCTAGACGATTACCAGCGAATTCACGGAGGCGATACTAGGGTCCTGCTCATCGAAACCTGGTCCCCACTGGACTACACAATGCAGTTGTACGGCAACCGAGACCGACAAGGTGCTCAGATACCGTTCAATTTCCAGTTCATCCTGCAAGGAAACGCACAGTCCAACGCCAAGAAGTACGCGGACATCATCCGAACGTGGTATGACAAGATGCCTCCCGGCAGGACGCCGAATTGGGTGGTAAGACCCCCTTCGCCTAAATTCGACGGTCTGTTATCACCCCTGCTTGCATCTAGATGGGCAACCACGATCAAAGGAGAGTCGGCAGTCGGTACGGTCCGGAGCGCATCGACACGATGAACATGGTGCAGATGATGCTGCCAGGAGTTAGCGTCACGTACATGGGCGAGGAGATCGGTATGTTGGACTTGGACATCTCCTGGGAGGACAGCAAGGACCCAGCAGCATGCAACTCAAACCCCAGCATATACGAGAAGTTCACCAGGGACCCGGCTAGAACGCCATTCCAATGGGACACCTCCGTGGCAGCAGGTAAGTGCCGCACGCTTTGGAGTTGGGCTCTGTCCAATCACATCGTCTTTGGCCAGGTTTCTCTACAAATTCCAAAACATGGTTGCCGGTGAACCCCAACTACGTCACGGTGAATGTTCAGACCGAGAGGTCAACCACAAAGAGTCATTTGAACGTCTACAAGGCGCTGTCGGAGCTGAGAAAGTCCGACGCCCTGAAGTACGGAGATCTTGAGTACAGCGTCAGCTCGAATATGGCTGTGCTAGCCATCAAGAGGTGAGTATCGCGTCGAACTAAAAACTTTGATAGCAAGGAGTTTTGTTTCCGCAGGAATTACGGAGACAGGTACTACGTGCTGGTGGCAAACATCCTGGGTAGCGCAACCACGACTGACTTGACGGGCGTCGGCGTCAAGGGAATGATGACCTACAAAATTGTGAATGTGGCCTCTACCAGGCAGCCTGGGTAGGAATTTGGCAAGTTAATCGTGCTTCTGGGCTAATTGGGTACTTTTTCAGGGAACCCGCGGACACTGGATCTCTGCCACTGGCGCCGTACGAAGCTGTCATTCTGGAGTCGCCTTAAGTTTGGAAAATATTTTTGTTTTTGTTGAAATTTTAGAGTGAAGTCATGAAGTGAGAAAATAAAGTGGGTGGCCTTATGCACTTGACACACAATTTCGTTTGTTTTGAATTCATTTGAATGATTTCTGCGTACTCTATTGGAGTTAAGGAACAGTGCCAAAGGGAAACAGAAGGTCGACGGCTGAAGCTTGTATAAGTCGACTGTCAACAACTCACGCAAAACTGCTAAAGAACCAACTGATGACAACTTACAGTACCCCAACGCATACCAGGTATGCCAGTATGAAATTAACGTTTTTTTTTTTTGAAAATACAACACTAATTTTTAATGGGAAAGTAAAAACATTTTATTGAAAGTATTGGCCATTGTATTCTACAAATTTTGACTACCTTTCTGGCAATTTGTGAATACCACGTCAATAAAATTGTTCGTCTTTTTAAGCAAACCAATCAGACACACAATTTTCGACCTCCTCGTAGGAATCAAAGTGCTCCTCAGCCAATGTTTGTCCCATCGATGAAAACAAATGGTAGTCGGAAGGAGCCAAGTCTGGTGAATACGGCGGGTGGGGTAGCTGCTCCCAGCCAAGTGTTTTGATTGTATCCTGAACCGGTTTTGTTTTGTTTGCAGGTGTAATGTCATGGAGCAAATTTACCTTGCCGTGTCTTCTGGCCTATTCTGGTCGTTTCTCCATCAATGCATGGTTCAAATTGATCATTTGCTATCGGTAGCGACCAGTATTAGCGGTTTCACCAGGTTTTAGGAGCTCGTGGTACAGCACAACTTTCTGGTCCCACCAAACACACAGCATTGTCTTTTTGTCGAATCGATCTGGTTTTGCAGTCGATGTTGATGTTTGTCCCAGATTAACCCATGATTTTTTCCGTTTAGGATTCCTAAAATGAATTTATTTTTCATCGCCAGTAACAATCCGATGCAAAACCGATTTTCTTGTCTTTCTTCTTTTTTTTTTTGTGTCCTTGAAGCAAAATTTCACAAGTGTTTTTTGGTTTTCCATCTGTCTTTCATTCAATTCATGTGGTACCCATTTTCCACAATTTTGGATCTTTCCCATAGCTTTTAAACAGAAAAAATCAGAAATTGTTTGTTGTGTAACATTTAACATTGCTGCCATTTGCTTTTGACTCAAAGTGTTATCTCCATCCAATATCGTTTGCAATTCGGCGTCTTCAAAGTTTTTTGGTGGTCTTCCACGTTCTTCATTTCTCACATCAAAATCATTATTTCTGAACCGTTGAAACCATCTTTTGCATGTTGCTTCTGATAGAGCATGATCACCATATGCCTCGACAAGCACTCGATGCGACTCTGCAGCACTCCTCTTCCAATGAAAACAAAAAATTAATGCTTTCCGCAAATCATCACTTCCTGGTACAAAATTCGACATTTTTAACACGATGAAAAAATATGATGTTGTCTGTTCAATGACTTGATGTATACTAAATATTTTTCGCAGATGTCATAGCAAACAAAAAAAAAAAAATAAATAAATAAGGGCTCGTTCACAACAAATGTTCCCTATCGAGACATTTGTATCTCGACGCTTACTTCATACGGGTATATCTGGTAGATTTGGATCGGGTTCTGATTTGAAGATGTGTGCTGGCTAATTCTGATTTGAAGATGTGTTCTGCCTGAACTGGTGCAGATTCATACTCAGTTCTACAGATATTAGTCGAATGAAATGTCTTAGGCGGAAGCTTGATAGTCATCTTGAGCAACAGCAGCCTAAGCTGAATGCTAAGTGCTTTTGAAACTACCAGCAACAGCGCTAAGTAGATTTTGGATTACAAATTGGCGAATGTCCACATTCTGCTTTAAAGTCAAAAATTTTTACGTAACGGAGTTAGCTTGAGGTTCATATAGGCCTGGGTTGGTGACTCATATTTTATATCATAAGTGGCCGGGAGATTACTGATGACAAAAACATGAGTGTTCCATATTCCTAGCAATAACGTTTAGGACGCCGGCAAGTGGCATGAGCTCCATGCAGTTTTTGCAGCTCCAGTCTACAGCCGCATTTGTTAGTTTTATTTCTTTAAATGCTGTTATGTTAACTGTAGCCGGGACGGACCTGAGCCTTAACCAACAAGCGTCTCCAGCCAACTCGATCTTTAGCTAGCTGTCTCCAGTTTTGCACCCATAGTTGGTTGAGGTCCCTGTACACTTGCGTGCGCCACCTGAGTCGCTGCGCCGTCCCTTCCTCTGTTGCGCCGTCCCTCGAGGTTGGATTCGAAGACTTTTCGGGCCGGAGCATTGGTTTCCATCCGCTCTACATAACCTAGCCAAGTCAATCGTTGGATCTGCACTCTTCTAGATAAGTCGATGTCGCTTAACAGCCCGCATAGTTCGTCATTATATCTCCTTTTCCACTCACAATCTATGCAGACGGAAAAAATTCGATCGAAGAAATTTCCTCTCGAAGCAACCAAGAGCTGCTTAATCCGCTTTTGACAAAGTTCATGCCTCCGCGCCATATAGCAGGACTGGGACGATTAAAGTCTTATAAAGCGTTACCTTGGTGATTCGAGAAAGCTTACAAATAGCTTTTTTAGGCCACAGAAGCAGCGATTGGCAAGAGTTATTCTTCGTTTGATTTCAGCGCTGGTGTTGTTGTCTGAATTGATAGCACCGCCTAAATAGACAAAGTTTTTGACCACCTCTAAGTTATATCTGTCTGCTGTGATGTTCTGATCGGTGTTGGGTGTTCTTTCTCGCTAACAGCATATATTTGATCTTACCCTCGTTTACCCTTTGCGGCCTCCGTTGCAATACCCACAAAAGCGCAATTGACATCACGGTGCGTTCTTCCGATACGTCCAACTACTCGCCTATGCCGACGATATAGGCGAGTAGTTGGACGTACTTCTGAAAGATTGTTCCTCTAGTGTTGGCCTTCGAGTTTTGAATAATTCTTTCAAGAACGATGTTGAAAAAGTCGCACGCATTGCATTCTCTGAAACCTTTTTTGACATCAAAGGTTTCGGTTGAGTCTTTACCGACCTTGATGGACCAGCGTTCATTCTCCATCGTCATCCTACACAAACGGACGAGTTTGGTAGGGACGCCGAAACTAGACATTGCTCTGTATAGCTCGTCTCTGTAGATGCGATCATACGCGGCCTTGAAATCGATGAAAAGGTGGTGAGAGTCGATTTGTTGCTCCTGGGTTTTCTCTAAGTTCTGCCGTAGTGTGAATATGTGGTCGATGGTAAATTTTTCTGGCCTAAAGCGACACTCGCATGGACCGACCAGGTTGTTGACGAATGGCTTTAGGCGTTCACACAGTACGGCAGATAAGATTTTGTATGCGATACTTAGGAGACTGATGCCTCTGAAGTTGGCACAGTTCAAAGGGTTTCCTTTTTTATGGATCGGGCAAACAATGCTGAGGTTCCATTCATCGGGCACGTTTTCCTCCGACCATGTTTTGCAGATGAGTTGGTGCATGCTCCTTACCAAACCATCGCCTGCGACTTTAAAAAGCTCGACGGGTAGGCCGTCAGCTCCCGCAGCCTTGTTGGATTTTAGTTTAGGTATGACAATCCTCACTTCATCCGGGGGGGGAATTGTTGATCTACATCGTCCATTGTGGTTGAACGATTCGTTCTGCCTAACAGCGGGATTTGGTTCTTCGTAGCCGTTATACAGTCTGCAGAAATTTCATCACCATATCCTCAGCAGCGACTGTGACTCTACTACGATGATCCCTTGATCATCCTAACAGCCTTCGATTCGGACTTTATAACCTTGACTAGTTAACTTTATCCTTTGGTAAAACTCCTTTACCTCATTCCTGCAGTAATAACTCTCTATTCTGCCGATCTCGTGCTTCTCATGCTCCTTCTTTTTTCTCCTGAGAAGCCGGCGCTCGTCTCTCCTTTTCTGCTCGTAGAGCTCCCGAACAGCTCTTGTTCTTCTTTAAATGCTAGCGGCATTTATTTCTGAAGGAGAATTATACAAGTTGTAGCAGACATTGATTTTAAATATTCTTCTTTTAAATAAGAATTGTATTGCGTCGGCGAGTTGGTAATGGCGAAGTTCACTCATAGATAGCTTCAGTTGAATTTTTCGCTTTGTCGATGTAATCGAAATTTCAAACACAACTTGTTACTTGATAATTGGTACTTCAACTGTTAATCAGTTAAAAAAGAAATTATCGGTTGCGTAGTTTTTTTTTTTTGAAGTTAGAAATGCATCAGATGTTCGGGACTGACACAGAACAAAAAAAAAAATGCATAGCACAAGTAAAGGGTGATTTTTTACAAGCTATAGGAAAGTTTTTCACAAAAAAAAAAATACGTAAAATTCAGAAAATGCATGAAATCTTAATTTGCAGGAAATTTAATGTTTGAAGATTATTTTATTTTATTTGATTTGTTGCCCTTGATTGCGCCTCAATTCCAATTTTGGCTTACTTTTTCCAACACTTCGGCCGGTATCTCACAAATAAATGGTTCTATGTTGTCTTCCAATGCGACACTTGAAATGGGCGTGTCTGTATAGACATAAGCTTTAACATAGCCCCACGAAAAATAGTCTAAAGGCGTTAAATCAAACAATCTATGCGGCCAATTGGTCGGTCCCGAGCGTAAAATAAAATGTTGACCGAACTCGCCTCTCAATTAGTCTATAGTTGCGCGTGCTATGTGCCATGTGGCACCGTCTTGTTGAAACTACCCGTTATGCAGGTCAAACTCTTGCATTGTGGTCAAAAAAAAAATTGGGTATCATCTCACAGTAGCGCTCACCATTTACAGTTACGTTACGATTCGCATCATCTTTGAAGAAGTACGGTCCAATGATGCCACCAGCCCATAAGCCGCACCAAACTGTGAGTTTTTCTGGATGCATTGGTAGCTCTTGCAATGCTTCTGGCAAAATCTCTAAATCAAAAATGCACAATTCTGCTTATTTACGTACCCGTTGAGCCAAAAATGAGCTTCGTCCAAATATTGACCATAAAATGGAAGAATCGCGCGATGAACTTTCTTAACAGAGCACGCATTTTGATAATAAAATTCAATAATTTGCAAGCGGTGTTCGTTTGTAAGACTATTCATGGTTAAATAATAAACCAAACTGACAGTGAAACAAAACACGAAACGTGCGTCAGCAGTTTAAGCCAGTGTTGCCAAATAGCTAAATAATCACCGTTTAAAAAATTACCCCTTTAATACACACATTCAAATGATACCTATCAAATTTTCATGACAATCTGCTTAGTACAAGTTACAAGTTACAGTGCATCCATTAGACTGAAGGGCGTTAAATGCTGCTCTAAAATACGCCGATCTTATCCCATTATGTACTAAAAGAAAGAGCCTGCGGAGAACAAGAACAACTGAAGACCTACATCTCTTCTTTCATCTTCCAGCAAAATTTTTAAGAAAGTTATGAAAAACAGAATATTATCTTTTTTTTAAATAAAAAAGAAGATAATAAGAGTGGGACGCTCACATGCGAAAGGTCTAGGTTCAATTCCCGGCTGACCACCTCCCATTTGTTACGGCACCACCTCTTTCAAGCCTACAGGGTAATCGTAAAAACCGGCTTCTCAAAATTTCCCGTTCGGAGTCGGCAAAAAACTGAAGAACCTTTAGACTCATGAGTGAACTGTAGCGCACAGAACACGAGTAGTTGATAAGCAAACCAGGCCCTGGTCCCCCTGTGGACTGTCGCGTCCATACTTCTTCTTTTTCTTGTGGCGCTACAGTCCGGGGTGGACCTGGGCCTCAACCAACATGCTCTCCAGCCAGCACGATATTTCGCCAGCTGTCTCCAGTTGCGCACTCCAAGTTGGTTGAGGTGCTTCTCCACTTGTGTGCGCCACTTTAGTCTAGCCCGCCCTCTGTTGCGTTGACCCAATGGCTCTGATTCAAAGACGTTGTATCCGTAGACGTTCGACCAGGCACATGTCGCTGTACAGCCCTTAGAGTTCGTCATTAAATCTTATCCTCCAGATGCCATCAACGAAAACAGGACCAAACATTGCAAGCAAAACTTTTCTCTCGCAAAGATTAGGGGCTTCATAATCCGCTTTTGCGAACGTCCAAGTTTCCGCGCCATAAAGTAGGACGGGGATGACCAAGCTGTTATATAAAGCGAGCTTAGTCCTTCGAGAGAGGTCTTTATTACTCAATTGTCTCTTGAGCCCAAAGAAACAGCGATTGGCAAGAGTGATTCTGCGCTTGATTTCGGTACTGATGTTGTTGTCCCTGTTTACCGCGGAGCCGAGGTAGACGAAGTCCTTGACTATCTCGAAGTTTCTGCTGCCTAATGTAACTCTCTGTCCAAGACGCCGATGTTGTGTGTACTTTCTTGATGACAGCACGTACTTAGTTTTGCCCTCATTTACCGCCAGACCCATTTTGGCCGCTTTCGCTTCAATGCCAACAAACGCCTCATTGACAGCTCGCTGTCTTCGTCCAATCACGTCAATGTCATCAGCGTAAGCTAGCAATTGAACTGACTTCTGAAACATCGTGCCTCTGGTGACTTGTGAGTTACGCACGATCTTCTCGAGGATGATGTTACATAAGTCACATGACACTGCATCACCTTGTCTAAAACCTTTTTTGACATTGAAGGTCTCGGTGAGTTCGTTACCGACCTTGACGGAGCAGCGAGAGTTCTCCATCGCCATCCCACACAATCTGACGAGTTTGGTAGGAATGCCAAAACTAGACATGGCACTGTATAGCTTGTCTCTTTGCACACTGTCATATGCGGCCTTGAAATCGACGAATAGGTGGTGAGTGTCAATTTGCATTTCTTGGGTCTTTTCCAGGATCTGCCGTAATGTGAATCCCTGGTCTGAAACCACACTGATAGGGACCTATCAGGTCATGGACAAATGGTTTCAGACGCTCACACAATACGGCAGAGAGGATCTTGAATGCGATGTTCAGGAGACTAATCCCTCTGCAGTTGGCGCAGTCAAAGGGGTCTTCTTTTTTGTGGACCGGGCAAACGACGCTGAGATTCCACTCATCGGACATGCTTTCCTCCGACCATATCTTACAGATGAGCTGGTGCATGCACCCAACTAGGTCTTCTCCAGCTGCTTTAAATAGTTCTGCGGGCAGTCCGTCCGCTCCAGCAGCTTTGTTCAACTGCAGCTTGGATATTACTATCTTTACCTCGTCTACGTCGGGGGGACGGAATTCTTGTCTATCATGGTCCAAATTGAATAGAAAATTCTGCATAACAGCGAAATTGGGGCCGTCGTATCCGTAAAGGAGTCTGCAAAAATAATCCTTTCAGATTCTCAGCACAGATTGCGACTCTACCACGAGTTGTCCATTTTGATCCCGCCAGGCCTTGGTCCGAACCTTGTATCCTCCGGATAGCTGTTTCACCTTTCGGTAGAACTTTGGGACTTCATTTCTGCCACCTTTTCCACCAACACCTTTCCATTTCCTCGACCGCGTGCTTCTAATGCTCCTTCTTTTTCCTTCTCAGAAGCCGGTGCTCTTCCCTTCTTCTCTGTTCGTAGAGCACGCGAACAGCCCTCGTTGTTCGATGCAGCGTCGCCTTATAGGCGTCTTGTTTGACTGCATGCGCTTGCCTGCACTCGTCTTCAAACCATGCGTTCCTTCTGGAAGGTGACGTTAAACCCAGCACATCAGTGGCACGCCATACAATTATTGTAATTATTCGAGACGAGACAGATGTGAAAATGTAGTTGCTCTCGACGGACAATACTTTGATGCAAAATACAATTTGTTCTACGTGAGACAATCTTTGAGGTTTTTGAAAATAAGTTTTAATCGAAGTTAAGGACCCACAGGGACTTGCGCACACAAGTTTCTGCAAACAGCTGGCGAGACTGATATGCTTCTGGACAGCATTCATGTTTGCCGTCATCGTAGGCTGCGCAAAACTTAAAACTTTCAGAATGTGAAATTGAAATGTGAAATGTGGAATTGAAGTAACTCTTTGGCCTGTTTGAATTCTACAATAGAATAAAGATCTTGGATTAAATGTTTACACTAAAGTAAAGTGACCATTTGCCTGTTTATCCACCCGGCAGTCTGGACCTTAGAGCAGCATGAGTTGCACAAAGCTTCTGGGCGAATACAGATGGGGGATTTGGTTTTACGTAATCACCAGCCTTAACGGCTCATATCACGGGGAACCTTTTCCCAAGAGTCGTAAGTAACGCAAGACTAAACGCCTTACTTACCCAAATACCAAACTGATATCATACTTGAGGGGCAATCACCCCACCTTTGTTTGATGCGAAGCCATCCTAAAACCTCTTCCGCTCTTTGGGTCGCAGCGTCCGGTTGAGAATGCAACTCCACACTGAGAAGGGATAGTCCCTTAACTGACTTGCCTAGTTCTGCTTAAACAATCGGCTAGACAAGTCAGCACAGTACACTATCCTCGACTCTACCCGCGATGTTAGGTGGTAGACCACAGCCACCACGAAACTCCCACAAGGGGGCCTATCGCACGGTCAGGCTGGAACCGAAGTTCCAGGGGCCCCTGATCTTCCGTGGCACCAGAATATAGCCTCTGGTTAAGCTGTCACTACCAGTCAGGTTCCCTCAAAGCCTGGGTCTGTTAGCCGCCATCCCGCCACAGATGGTCTTTTCTCCATCAGTGTTTCCGTTGTCACTATAATTAGTGATACGGATGTGATTTTGAGTCATGTGATTCATAAATCCAGTCACATCATCTGGACTGGGCGAATACAATGTTTTCTTCAGAGGGGTCAGATTTAGCCCATCGCGTCGCTATTTTTTTAAAAAAATATTTTTGAAGATTTGAAATACCAACTCGCCATTATTTGTAATCCAACGCGTTCACAGGAATTGACAGTTTGTTGTGTATTGCAGAGCGGTGGCTTCAATGGAAAGTCTTTTAACTGTAGGTGTTACAAAGCCATGCCATCCGACATTTTTTTAAATTGATTTTGAAGACAAGGACTTGGATGAGATCCTGTTCACACAGGGGGGGGGGGGGATGCATGCCACACAGCCTATGCCACACAGCCTATGCCACACAGTCCATGCCACACAGTTCATGCCACACAGTCCAAGCTACACAGTATATGTCACAAATTTATTGGTCATGTCTTAACCCATTTTTGGGGACGTCAATTGGGCGCCTAGGAGCCTATTTGTGGTATCTTTTTGACTGCTCTTTGGATGGAAGTGGGAAGAATCAGGTAATTGTGGAGTCTTAGGCGCTATGTTCTTTGAATTCTTAATTGTGTTTCTTAAAATGCATACTAATTGCCTTCACGCCTTCCTGTCTTAATGCCTTGTAGCGGCGGAAGGGCTTAAGAGTCAATGAACCTTGGATCCTAGGTGAGACGTCGAACCAAAGCCCAGAAACGTCTTGTCTTTGGACGTTTTAAGTAAAGACTGTATGGGGGCCAACCCTAAGGATATGACTACTCCACGTGGTACTCGCGATTGCGATAATTCACCCGTTGTATTTTCGACATCGGCTGGGGCAAGAATTCTGTAGGCCCCAACCACCATACTTTAAACACCCCTTAAAACGCCCGCAATGGCACTGAAAATAATGATTATTGCCAACCACTCTACGGTGCCGTCAGCAGAATGAGTTGGAAAACTGGAGAAAGCGGCGGAGAGGCTCAGCCTGATACGCTTAATCTCCTGTCTCAGGGTCAGGAAGCTTGCCAGAGTACCACTTCTGAGGGTGCGTCTCGGAAATCCGAAAAGAAGAAACGAGCCCCAAAAGATCCCGCACCTGGGGGCCCCTGACTAAAAGCCAGAGGAATAGGAGGAAAAGGAAGGTTGCCACCGAGCGGCGCAAAGAGTTCACGAAAGTGGTCGAAGGCGCAAGCGTCGAAGGCCGTACTCCTTCAATGGCGAAGGTAAAGAAAATTAGGTCAGCAGAAGTATCACCAACCGAAGCCGGCCAGTCGTCCGAAACCATCTCCGCCTCATCTTTCTCTGGCTCTATAAGCAAAAAACGAAAAACATCTTCGCACGTTATCTCTGGCAGCACCTCCCGCACGCAAGATCCGCAAGACACCGGTGCCGCAACTAGTATTGGCTGCTGCTCGGATAGGCTGAAATTTACCTGTGTGGGAGACCTCTCCAACAGACTTAAGCGCGCGGCAAACGGAATAAAAGATCCGCAGCCCTACAAGAAGGCTGCCATCTCTTCCCTGCTGCTGTAAATAGAGAAAGCTGGCAATGACGACAGCATCACTGACGCAGACTGCAAACACAAAATCACACACCGTATCCATCCAGGAACCATGGGTCTGGAAAATTCGCATCTGTGGCCTTGGTAGTCTGCGAGGCTTCTCTCCACTCTAACACTAGCGATCGGAAAGACCAAGAGCTTGCCTTATTGTGCCGAATCTTCTCTCAGCAACTAAGCTTGGACAATTCTGTGGACAAGATTAAGTTGATGCGGCCGTTGACTTCAAATCCGGCGGAGCATGGCACAATTTGTCGTGGCTTTGGCCTACTTCCCCCACGATTCCGTCCTACCACCGCCACCAAAGGAAGTAGCGGAACTCGTAAACTATTGCGAAACGAAAAAGATGATTGCCTTCCCTTTTCATATAAAATTCTGAACTTTTCCTCAAAAGGAAGCAATGTCAAGGATCCACGCTCTGTTATTCAAACTACTAGAGATTGAAAAATCACAGATTTAGGTCACAAACAAGCAAAAGAAGCCCTAGATCAAAGCAGACGGTATTTCTGCTCTTTAAGGAAGCGGCACTAGCATCAGAGAACGCCATGAACTTCGAATCAAATCTGCCTGACAATCACTTCCCACTGGCATTGAAAGCATCACATCCACTTTCATTGAGTCATCTCACTTTTAACGCAGCAACACTTCATGCTTTATGGACGTCGATATTTAGGTCAACCCTCTCAAGTCCATTGTTCCCTTTCGACGATTCACAAAAGGGCCTCGTTGCATAAGGATCGCCACATAAATTCTCCCAAACAATCCCTTCGTGAGACAATAACTTACACAGATACCGCGATTAAACTGTCACGGCTTACTTAATGCAACGGACCAACCGGCCCCAACCCAATCGCTCCCAAAACAAACAAAAGCGAAACGAAAGTCAAGAGTCAGCCAGAACTGCGGCATTGACTCCGGCAGCACCGTCTCACCTTTCTGCCGTCACAAAACGAAGAGAACTGATCAATTAATTGATATTCACGAAAACGGCTTTGCACTCACCTGCCCCGCGGTGTAGTAACGCGAAATGATGCCCCGCGCGTACTCGCCGCCCGCCTCGTGGGGCCGCGGCGATTTTACGTGGTACGCATCGCCGCACACACCGCAGCGTCCGTTGTTCTGCTCCCACTGCACCGCGTATCCGCCGCAGAAGAGCTCGTTGTCGTTGTAGTTGACCGGGTTCGGGTAGCCGAATCGCCACATCGCATTCCTTGCCGGTGGGTCCATAAGGCGGCCGTGTCCCGCCGCCATCGGCAGAAGGCTTGAGAGGAGTACCTGAGGGAGGCAAGATTATTTTAATCGTAAATTCAGGGTTCCGGTCGGGTGATCGTTGTCTTACCTGAGCCAACAGCGGCAGCAGCATCAGGCAGCCTTTAGTCATCGTGCTGTCTCGGAATCTTCGCAGCGAGTCGCTCATCTGGAAAAGCGGAAAGAAAGATGGCTTAGTGCTTCTGGTTGATGGTGAAAAAGACAAGCATTGTGTTTGTGTGAGGGGAGAGCTAAGCGAGGATGGAGTGACAGACGGTGACACTTCGGCACGGTGTTTATGGCCTTTTCGAAGTGCAAGGTCGTTCGAGGTGACGACTTTTCTGAATGGAGTGGAGCCACGATTGATGGTGTGTTTGCTCTGTGATCGCGAGATAAGCAAACGCTTTTGATGACCACCAGACGGTGATCGCAGACAGATCAAGTGGCCCAGACGGCGGTGAGTGTGCGTCAAATGACTCAATCTGTCATTCATTGAGTCAATAAACTTATCAAACAGGGATTGTTCATTGAAAATTCAGTAGCGAATACCTCTGATGATCAGATGGAGACGCGGAGATAATTTTACAGGCTGTGCTGCAAGTTGGGTACTTTCGCAGAAAAAAAGAAGAAAACATTTTTTTTTTTATTGGAAGTGTACTTTATATACTACATGAGGGTCCAAACGCTTTAAGTTCATATTTGTCAAATGCTCACATGAGGAGTAGTGCAAACGAAGGATCCGGAGCAAGCACAGGTTCACCAGATGGTCGCCTTTTGATCCGAGCAATGGTGGTACAATGACGGAGGAAGTGCTCTGCAGAGACTTCACCTCCTCTTGAGGCATCTCAGAGGGTGCTGAGTGAACGCCAACAAGCTAGGCCATGTAGAGCGTATGGACACCACTGCTCCGGTCCGAAAAGTCTTTGAATCCGAGCCATTGGAACAATGCAACAGAGAACGGCCTAGGATAAGGTGGTGCACACAAGTGGAGCAGGACCTCAAACAAATTGGAGTGCTGAACTGGAGGCAGCTGGCGAATGATCGTGCTGGCTGAAGAGGCATGTTGGTTGAGGCCCAGGTCCACCCCGGGCTGTAGCACTACAAGAAGAAGAAGAACGCCAACAAGTCGTCAGTATTTCTAGAGATAACAGAAATGCCATAGATTTCTCCGTGCGCTTGATCAGTCTGCACCCTGGTCATGCTTAGTTGTGCAGTCAAGGAAACCAACTGTTGATGGAGGCTCTTGCAAAGGAGCTAAGTTCCGAGCTAAGCTTGGGATATATGACTACCTCTATTGAACTTTAGCTTGCAAGTTGACGGCAATCTTGTTTCCCATTGTCGAACGAACAAATTTAGTATGTCGAACAAATTAAGGTAAAACTTGCATCCCTGAATAATTTTGGAGTTGGTATGTGGGCTAAGTGTGACCTCGACCATAAATTGGCTGTCACCGCAATGTAGGTAGTCGACAATAGGATGGGAATTCGGATTCTCAGAATAAAAGGCTTGCCGGTCACTCTTGAAGTAGAGTAGTTAGCAACTTCTTACACTCCTCTGGGGTTGTTTTTTTTATATATAGATTCACATCGGCCTTGCGGTAATTTTTATAGCGGAAGATTTAGCTTCGTGTAGCGGAATAGCCGGGCAACTCTTGCTTTCAAATTTGATATTAGCTCTGGTGCCATTTTTTATAAGGATACGTCAAGCCTTTTTCCGAAGACGCAACACAAGCTGATAGTTGTTCTAGAAGTCCGAACGACCGAACTAATTCCAGGTAATGAAGTCAACCGAAGTCGGTATCTTTGTGCGCCACGGGAGCCAGCAGTGCTTTAGGCGGCGGTTTAGGGAATAGTTAAACATTTTCATCGAACAAGCAGTCAATGGTAATGCGAGTTTAATGCGTGATATTTTTTTGAAGTGAAGAGGCGTGGGAGAAAAATTTAAAAGGGGGAATTAAAAATACATTTCTGTGAAAATCAGATGATGTTTCATGTTCGATTTGTTTAAGGGGTCATCGCTGGGAGTTCTATTTGAATGTGCGGCATGAATTAATGCCTTCGTTAGGACACCTATTTATTGTCCTTGCCACCTTATTAAATTCTCTAACCTTGCAATTACAGATTGAACCCAGCAAGTGTGCCGAAAGATCACCAAAGTGATTTCACGAAGAAAAACTTCTTCTACTTCTTCTTGAGGAGCTACAGGCCGGGGTGGACCTGGGCCTCAACCAACATGCCTCTCCAGCCAGCACGATCTTTCGATAGCTGCCTCCTGTTGCGCACTCCAAGTTGGTTGAGGTCCTTCTCTACTTGTGTGCGCCACTTTAGTCTAGGTCGTACTCTGTTGCGATGTTCCAATGGCACGGATTGATAGACTTTTTGGGCGGAAGCAGTGGTGTTCATACCTTCTACATGGGCTAGCTTTTTAAGCATAGTACACGACCAGACGCTAGATAGTGTGCGTGGTTAAATCTTCTCCTCCAGATGACATCAACGCAAACAGGACCAAAAATCGCACGCAAAACTTTTCTCTCGAAAAGATGAGGGGCTTCATAATCCGCTTTTGCGAACGTCCAAGTTTCCGCGCCATAAAGTAGGACGGGGATGATCAAGCTGTTATATAAAGCGAGCTTAGTCCTTCGAGAGAGGTCTTTATTACTAAATTGCCTCTTGAGCCCAAAGAAACAGCGATTGGCAAGAGTGATTCTGCGCTTGATTTCGGTACTGATGTTGTTGTCCCTGTTTACCGCGGAGCCGAGGTAGACGAAGTCCTTGACTATCTCGAAGTTTCTGCTGCCTAATGTAACTCTCTGTCCAAGACGCCGATGTTGTGTGTACTTTCTTGATGACAGCACGTACTTAGTTTTGCCCTCATTTACCGCCAGACCCATTTTGGCCGCTTTCGCTTCAATGCCAACAAACGCCTCATTGACAGCTCGCTGTCTTCGTCCAATCACGTCAATGTCATCAGCGTAAGCTAGCAATTGAACTGACTTCTGGAACATCGTGCCTCTGGTGACTTGTGAGTTACGCACGATCTTCTCGAGGATGATGTTAAAGAAGTCACATGACAGTGAGTCACCTTGTCTAAAACCTTTTTTGACATTGAAGGTCTCGGTGAGTTCGTTACCGACCTTGACGGAGCAGCGAGAGTTCTCCATCGCCATCCCACACAATCTGACGAGTTTGGTAGGAATGCCAAAACTAGACATGGCACTGTATAGCTTGTTTCTTTGCACACTGTCATATGCGGCCTTGAAATCGACGAATAGGTGGTGAGTGTCAATTTGCATTTCTTGGGTCTTTTTCAGGATTTGCCGTAATGTGAAGATCTGGTCTACAGTGGACTTCCCTGGCCTGAAACCACACTGATAGGGACCTATCAGGTCATGGACAAACGGTTTCAGACGCTCACACAATACGGCAGAGAGGATCTTGTATGCGATGTTCAGGAGACTAATCCCTCTGTAGTTGGCGCAGTCAAAGGGGTCTCCTTTCTTATGAATCGGGCAAACAACGCTGAGATTCCACTCATTGAAGTAAGAACTGTAGCTCTAAATTCTTTTGATTGGTGGTTATGTCAAACGAAAAAGCAAAATGTTGTCCTTGCAATGATATGACATCTCCAGCCTCAACTTCATCTACAAGAACCTCTCTGTAGTTTGTCAGCGACCTGATAGACTCTAATCAGTGCTTCTTTAGGACAGGGAAGGTTACAGTAGACCAGATCTTCACTTTATGCCATGGCTTGGAAAAGACCCAAGAGGCACACATCGACACTTACCACATATTCGTCGATTTTAAGGCCGCATATGACAGTGTGCTTAGGAACGAGCTACAGAGTGCCATGTCCAGTTTTGGCAGTCCTACCAAACTGGTTAGATTGTGTACGATGATGATGGATAACTTACGATGTTTCGTCAAAATCGGTAACGAACTTAAGGAGACCTTCTGTGTCAGCAAATGTTTTAGAGAAGAAGAAGCGCTGTGATGTGACTGTAATATTACTCTTAAAAAGATCGTGCGCAACTCACAAGTCACCACCAGAGCCGGCTTCTCCGACCACTCGAACAGAAAAGCGATCGGTTTTAATTTGAAACAAGCAAATGCACTGCCAAACACTGTTCGTACTGATTCACCTGGAGATTGTGTAAATTTTGACTAAGGGTCTAGTCAAGACCTAAACTGAAATGCCTAAAACAATTTAGCAAAAGGTTCTTGTCAAATGCAGTAGCCATTACTTTCTTCAGATTTATAGAAGTTAGAGGAGTGTTTTATTTCAAGCGCTCAGGGTGGAAAGAAGTAATCAATAATATGTGCATTCCTTGGACCGAAATTGCAAGACAAAACCGATTACGAAGATCTGCTTAAAAAAATTAGCTGGATTTCGGGCGAATGCCGAAGTTTTGTTTTGTTATGTTGGTAACTTGATGAGAAAATATGTTATTTATCCAGTGAGAGGCGTACAAGTAACACGTGTTTTGCTTGTACGGCGATTTCCTGTTGTTGAAAAAATAGATCAAGGAATTTGTATTCAATTTCGTGTTTAAAAGTGAATAAAGTGTTCAAAATTAAATTTTTTTGGGCATGAAGAGTGTGGCAGCATAGTTTGTTCCAAAATTTCTGAATTTTGAAAAGAAAGGTCACATAAGTTCGATCAAATGTGAAGGTTTTGCTGACTGTGTTTTTTTTTCGATTACCGTAGTTCACTCGTCATTACTTGTTCGTAATTTTTTGGCCAAAAGCAATAAAGTAATCATGCCCTCAGATTTTGTGACTGTTCTCTGTTCCCAAGATTGAAGGGACTCATGAAAGGACGGTATTTTGCCACGATTGAGGAGGTAAAAATCGAATCGCTGAAAGAGATTATGGGCATATCAAAAAGTGCATTTCAGAACTGTTTTGAGGATTGAAAAATATGCTAACACAAGTGGATTACATCCGGAAGGGAGTACATTAAGGGTGACAAAATAGAAATTAATGAAAATTAATAAATATTTTTTGAGAAAAATTAAAGTTCGCCTTTCTTTTCTTTTTAACTGAATTCGTATTTTAATTTCGGTTGCAAACAATCTTGCAATCGTCTTCAATTTGCATCCCTTGTCATCAAATTCGGAACATATTAGTTTTTGTAAACTAACCAAAAAATATTTTGGGCCTGTACTAAAATAAAGAAAAACAACATTCGCTTAAAGTGCATTGCAAGCAAAAATAAGACCTCTGGAGTGGTGATCAAAAATAATTTGTCGAACATTTAATTGGGAGCAATTTTTGCTCTTACTGTATACAGCAAAATGTCAATCACGTAGTGCTATTCAAAATGATGTAATCTTTGTGTAAAAGTATTGTCGCAAACAAATTTGAGTGATTTGGTGAAAAAATGCAAAAAAAAAAAAAAAATAGTTCGAAGTAAACTTGCCACATTTGTGAACATGACCTCTGGCGGCACAAATTTCAAGGTAGTAACGGATTACGTTAATCTCGGCTCCGCAGTAAATAGGGACAGCAACATTAGTACCTATATCAAACGCAAAATGGCTCAATGACCGCTACTTAATTGGAATCAATAAAAAAATTGAGTGAAAGAGCTCTATCTCGTAAGCCGCTTAGGTTTTCTATAACAGCTTGAGCATCCCAGTCCTGCTTTACGGAGCGAAATGTTGGCAGTGGCATACAGTAAGTGTACTTTTATTAAAAAAAAAATTGTTGTTGTGTAAGCTTTTCACAGAAGGTCGACAAGATGTGAACAACGACGCTCACCCTGAACGCCCCAGCACATTAACAACCGGTGAAAGTATTAAAAAATGAAGCAAATTGCTTTTGAGAATCATCAAATCACGGTTAGAGAAATTGTTGAAGGGGTTGGCATATCGATTGGCTCATGTCCTGCAACTTTTTCTGAAATTTTGGGCATAAAGCATATAGCAGCAAATTTTGAACAAAAAGATGTCGCATTATGAGCGCTCAGGAATTATTGAATTACGTTAAAGGCGATCCAGATTTTCTTAAAAGGCTTATACCATGGGTTATGACAGAAACCAAAGTGCAATCGTCCCCATGGAAGAACCCAGAAATTTGGTTGGACCAGTACTTGTACTGCGGTAAGTATGCAGATACAGCTCTGAACAAAAGCTAAGAAAGCCTTTGCTGCGGCAAATCGGTTGTTTTACAGCAGCCAACTTGATACCAGAGTAAAGGTGATCTGCTACATGGCTCTCTGGTGTAGGGTTGCCCAGTGTGGTTCAATCTGAGTCCTTCCCAGATGGAAAAGATGAGGGTGTTTGAGAGGCAATGTCTCCGGGCCTGCCTCCGGTTGTATCGAACACCTGAATCCGATTACAAGAAATTCTATCCCAACGAGGTTTTGTATAACGAGGCGAATCTAATTAGGATAGATAATTTCATTATTAAGCTGACTCGAGGGCACATTGAACGAGCGATGACTTCTTCCAACAGTCTGATCTTTGGGGTGTATTATTCCAACTTCATGTACCATGAAAAGGTGTGCCTGAACGGATTCATACCTCCTGAAGTGTTTCTCTACTTAGACTCGAAAGGGCTGATTCAGGACACGGAAGAATGTCCTATCATCTTTAATGTCGTACCCTGAAAGGTGGATAGGCGGCTCCAATACGAACCGGACGTCGCTCGTAGCCACGAGGAACTTCTTCGGTTCAGTAGGGCGACTTCCGCCCGAGATAGGACTCAGTCCGCCAGAGAACGACACTTCTACTGGTGGTTGCACCAAAACCAGCTCCCGCCAACGCGCGAAAGTAGACTATATTAAATTTACAGTTCTCCTTGTGGCCAACTGACATTGTTTTTAAGCTAGTGCGTAAGGTAATAAAATAGTATAAAAAAATAAATAAATATAAAAAAAATACAAAAAAGGTGCACTATGGCGTATTAGCTATATACGTCAAGCATATAAATTCTAAATTCTCTAATACGCCACGGTACACGCGTCCGTATTGTGATATGGACATAGTTAAATTTGGTTTTTATTAAGTTTAAATTTAAGCGAGGTTAGGTTAGGCTTAGGCTTTAGCTCAGACCCAAGTTTTATAACTTTTCTTGGGGGAAAAAAAATAAAAATAAATAAATTATTATAGACAAAATTTTATTAACAAACTATGCCCAAAGGCAATTTTTAAATTATATCAAGAATAGCTAAGAGCACCTGCTAATGGTCAGTAAGTTAGATTTAAGAACTTCTGTTAAGATAAATGTAAGCTAGTTTTAAGTATTTTTCTAGAATTAAAATAAGATAATATTAGATATTTAATAAAATATGCCAAAAAACAAAGAACCCAGAAAAGCCAAGCCCAAAAAAAACAAGTTCGATCAAATGCGAAGATCCTACTGACTGGGTTTGTTCCATTGCCGTGGTGTACTGCATCAGGAGTTCTTACCACATGTTCGTACGGCTAGTAAAGAGTACTATCACGGCCGCTTTCAATAAGCAATACGAAAAAAAATATCTGGAATCGTGAAAAAACAATTCATGGCTTTTGCATCACGATAATGCACCTGCTCACTCGCCATCGCTTGTTCGTAAATTTTTGGCCAAGAACAGCACTGTAATCACACCTCAACTATCGAATTCAGCAGATTTGAACTCTGCAACTGTTATCAAGATTGTAGAGACCCATGAAAGGCCGGCGTTTTGCGACGATTGAGAAATCGCTAAGAGAGCTCCAGGGCCAAAAAGTGGACATTAGAACTGATTCGAGGATTGGAAACCCGATGACACGAGTGTATTATATCTGAGTGGGCTGCTTTGAAGGAGACAAAATACAAATTGATGAAAAAAAAAAACAATTTTTTGAGAAAAATGAAAACTCACTTTGAACAGACCTCGTATGAGTAAGTGTAACTGTTATGAGCGTTGCCAGCTTAACAATCATGATTTCACTTTTCCTATTAAAAAATCCTCTAATTTGACTTCGAGTTCAAGGAAATCCTAAACTTTTCATGACCTAAGTGAATTTCAGAGATGGGTTTTCATGATACAGATTGAATGTCCGGCACTGCAACTGTCTCATATCAGATGTTCCATGTCAGTTGCAAAATGTAAAGAGTTGTGAAATTTAAATAAAAACGTAGACCATGCGAATTCAGGGCTTTCATGTTCTTCAACTTCTAAGAAGCTTTGCCAACTTTCTTCAAATTGAGCGGGATTGGAATTTCATCAGCAGCAATTTGAGTTTTCCTCGTTTCCTAGCACTCTCTTCTAGTCCCGGCCTTCATTCTACTGATTCAACTTTAAGTAATGCCCTGAAAGTGACAACTCACAAACCTTAAGGTGAACAAACAAAATCCAATCTTATCTCCGAGAATTTATTGATCGACATCTTAATTAACATCGGGACATATTTCGCCAGCAGTTCTGCTCGTTGAATAAATTCCATCACATCAGCGGCTGTCCCCGGTCTTGCCAAGGGGGTCCTTCGAATCAGTCCCGCCAAACGAACGCGGCGTGTAATCGCATGTTCCGGAGCATGCTCATATGTTAATGAGATACTTTGGGCACCTCAATCACTGGCGATCATCGCCGGCCGACATCATGCCCTGCACAAAAAGGTCTCATCAAGACACCTGTTAGGCCGTCTTTCATTCTGCCTTCTGCGATGGTGACGGCGGCGTTTCGTTATAATTTTTTTTTCAGCCCACTTGGCTCACATTCCCGTAGTGCGGGCACATTGAAATTCTGGTGGCGTGCCTCTCGAATCTCAGTCAGGCAACGTCGGGTAATTGGATGCGAAAAGTGTGCCAGAACCTTAGGATTTACGTTGACCTGTTGACTGAGACCGAGAGCCGAGTGTATTTATATTCGTTTTAATTTATGTCGATCTCTGGCTTTTTACATTGTGTGAATTTCACGAGCGCAATGAAATTGGCTTCGATTTGGCGGACTGCGGGTCGAGAGGTGGTCTCGTCTAAATTTCAAGCACGTCTGTTGATGTGTCCTTGACGTTATGATAGCGTTTTACGTCGCTTACACCGAGCTCATTGGAATCAGTGTGCAAAGGTGAGGACATGTGTGCTTTGTTTGACGTTTTGGCGCGCAACTGAGTGGGGATCGAATTTCGTTGAAAATCAAATGAGAGCATAGTGTGTGTTGCAAGTGAAGATATTTTGTTTCCTTTTTGTGAGTGAAGGTTTCCAAGTCAAAGTCGTAGTCGGTGTGTGAGGCGCCTAGCTGCCTCGTAGACTTTGGATAGTTAAAATTTATCGCCGAAATAAAAGCCTAATTTGACAAGTTTATAGATCACGCAGTCGGCTCAGCGATTCATTAGACATTCTTATAGACTCACTAACGAAGATGGAAGTTGTGAACGTTTGAAGGAATAAATTAAGAGCGTGGAGGATAGATTTGCCGGTGAGCAATAGTCATTGAATCGATTACGTGACGCTGTTAAGGTTCGAGAAGTTGTAGAATATTGATTTTTCAAGTCGTTCATCGGACATTTTAGTGTTTGGGAAAAAGGCAAACCGATCTTGTGCCTGTTTGTAATGCATTCCGGGGAAGAAGTAGGGAGTTTAAGAAGTTGACTTTCTTTAGAAAAATGCGAATTTCATAGAGAGAGTCTTTTGGCACTAATTGAATGTTAAGCACTGATGCTGTCTCCATATTCTCATATTCCAAAATTAGCTCGATAGAACAGATTTTTCTTGTCGGTTTCATTATATGAGGAATCGTGGAAGTTTAATGATATCGAAAGAGCAACAGAGTCGAGACAGGCCAAAACAGTTTGACGTCGAAAAGTTACAATTGGAACTGATCGCTGGGAACTTTGCCACCCGAGTCTCCATGAAACTCGCTCAGAGTTCGACACTGCCTGCACTGATTATAGGAGAAGAGTGGAAACGTTGTCAACGTTGCTGGGTTTCACGTCACCAACCAGAAGGAACCCATGGTTTAACGACGAGTGCAGACAAGCGCATGCGGTCAAACAAGACGCCTACAAGGCAACGTTGCATCGAACGACGAGGGCTGTTCATGATCTCTACGTACAGAGAAAGGGAAGAGCTCCGGCTTCTCAGAAGAAAAAAGAAGGGGCATGAGAAGCGCGCGGTCGAGGAAATGACAGAACTACTTAAGGCAGCTGGAGATAACGTGTTTGGGCGCATGCACTAGCTCATCTCTAAGATATGGTCGGAGGAAAGCATGCCAGATGAGTGAAATCTCAGCGTCGTTTGCCCGGTTCACAAGAAAGGAGATCCCTTTGACTGCGCCCACTACAGAGGGAGCAGCCCTCTTAACATCGCATACAAGATCCTCTCTGCCGTATTGTGTGAGCTTCTGAAACCGTTTAATCATAACCTGATAGGTCTCTATCAGTGTGGTTTCAGGTGAGGGAAGTCTTCACTGTAAGTGACTTCGTCGATTTTAAGGAAGCATAGGAACGAGTTAAACAGTGCCATGTCTGGTTTTGGCATTTCTACCAAACTCGTCACATTGTGTAGGATGACGATAGAGAACTCTCGCTGCTCCGTCAGGGTCGGTAACGAACTGACCGAGACCTTCAATGTCAAAAAAGATTTTAGACAAGGCGACGCACTGTCATGTGACTTCTTTAACATCATCCTCGAGAAGATCGTGCGTAACTCACAAGTCAACACCAGAGGCACGATCTTCCAGAAGTCAGTGCCTCAGTCTTCCAGTGCTTACGCTGATGATTGGACGAACACAGCGAGCCGTCAATGAAGCGTTTGCAGGCTTTGAAACGGAGGCGACTAAAATGGGTCTGGCGGTAAATGAGGGCAAAACTAAGTACATTATGTCATCAAGAAAATACACACAACTTCGACTTCTCCGGCAGAGAGTCACATTAGGCAGCAGAAATTTCGAGGTAGTCAAGGACTTCGTCGACCTCGGCTCCGTGGTAAATAGGGACGACAACATCAGTACCGAAATCAAACGCAGAATCACTCTTCCAATCGCTGTTTCGGCTCAAGAGGCAATTGAGTAACAAAGCATTCTGGACCTGGACGTTACTCAAAGCGGATGAGGAAGCCCTTAGTCTTTTCGAGAGAAAAGTTTTTCGTGCGATTTTTGGTCCTGTTTGCGTTGTTGGCATCTGGAGGAGAAGATTTAGTGGCGAACTCTGTGGGCTGTACAGCGACATGCGCCTGGTCAAGCATTTTCGAATACAACGCCTTAAATGGCTAGGCCATGTAGAGCGAATGGACACCACTGCTGCGGCCCGAAAAGTCTTCGAATCAGAGCCACTGGAACAACGCAACAGAGGATGGACTAGGCTAAGGTGGCGCACACAAGTGGAGAAAGACCTCAACAAAATTGGAGTGTGCAACTGGAGGCAGCTGGCGAAAGATCGAGCTGGGTGGAGAGGCATGTTGGTTGAGGCTCATGTTAACTCCGAATTGTAGCGCCACAACAAGAAGAAGAAGAATCCACACACATAAATTTCTTCTTTAAATTTTCCATATAAATAAGTACAAATAACAGCCATTAATGACAATGCAAAACTAAGTCGTATTGCAGAGTAACGAATAATGTCAGAAAATGTGTCAGTGGGATCCAATCCTGGTATTTGAGTAAAACCCTTTGCCACCGTACTTACTTTTTAACTTTACGAAGGCTGCCTTTTATATTTCGGGATTGGGTAACCCTGGTCGTGCAATCTGGCAACTGCCAGCTCTATTGTAAAGTTTGACATTTTGCAGGTTATACGTACTCATAAAGTTTTCACATACGAGCGCTATTTGTGTTGTTTACAACTTAAAAGATTCATCAAAAACAGAAATTAAATCGTGAAAATATTGTTGAATGAACTGAATTCAATTTTTGGCGATGAAGCTCCATCAAGGACCAGTCTTTATCGATGGTATGGTGAATTCAAGCGATGTCACTCCAAGAGGAATTTCGTGAAGGTCGTCCAAAATCAGTTGTTGTTCCGGAAACAATTAATGGTGTGGGCCAACTGATATTGCAAGATCGTCATGTGATCTATCCTGAGACAACCTTAAGCATTAGGGGAAGCAGCATACATTCAATATTGCATGCACATTTGACCGTCAAAAAAATGTGTTTGCCTTGGATCCCACACAATTTGTCAATCGCTCAAAAAAAAAAGACTCGTGTCGATTCGTCGAAAGAAATGCTCCAAAAATACGATCACTGTGCTTCGAAACACGTCTATGACATCGTGACAGGTGGTGAATCGTGGATTTACGCGTATGAGCCGGAATATAAACAGCAGTCGACTGTATGGGTGTTTCAAATTGAGCCAAATCCAACAAAAGTTGCTCGCGCACGAAGAACTTTCAAGCAAATGGTTTTTTCGGAAAAACTGGAGATGTCGCAACCGTATCACTAGAACAACGCAGAACAATCAATTCTGAGTGGTACACAACCATTTGATTGTCAGTTATCTTCCAAGAAATCAGAAAAGCCAACCGCCGAAGACGGATCACTCTTCACCACGACAATGAGCGTTCTCATACATCGGCTCAAACAACTGCATTTTCAAGCACTTAAAACATCGATTTGATGAGTCATCCGCCATATAGTCCTGACTTGGCACCGAGTGACTTCTTTTTATTCCTGTACGTAAAAAATAACATAGGAGGTCAATGTTTTTCGACACCTGAAGGAGTGGTTGATGCGTTCAGAATGCATGTTTTGGTGACACCTCAATCAGAGGGGCGAAAGTGTCCTCTGGAGAAAGTTCAAACGCATAAAAAAGTGTATAGATCTAAATGGGAAATATTTTGAAAAACAATAAAGCTATTTTGGATGATTAATATTTGTTTTTGTTCTCTAATCCCGAAAAATAAAAGGCAACCCTCGTATAAATTTAGAATTAACTTGGATTTAATTGATTTTCGTTCGCGCGGCAAATCCACAAGTGACTGACGTTAAGGCATCATATGCAGTTTCTATATCACTTTTCATTTTCAATTTCTTCACAACTTATAGCTTCTTTAACTGTCTTCTGTTAAGAATGTATTACGTTTTCTGCTTCTCAATTATTTTTAATGTGTTACAAGTTCGTCTTATTTGATTTTCTTTATCTTGACTAGAATTTCATTTCAATTGCATCTACTGTACCTTCAAACATGTCCTCATCATTTTCCACGTCATATCTTGAGCCGGGAAAATGCTAAAAGCTATCAGTTACTTACAATACATAAGTAGAATGACAAAAGACTTGAGCATCTCGAGTGGCATGCCGTTATTCAGTTAAACGAATGACCTGAACCTGTGGCAATTGGGGGGTAGAATCAATCATCAGTTTGGGCAGCGTGAAATTTTCTTACCAGATATTTCATAGTATTTCTTAAGAGTTACGTCAAATTGAAGTCTCTGAACAAGCAGCAATGGACAGACAAATACTTTCCCCTGTTTACTCACAAACTATAGCGCCTCACTGATAAAATAAGAATGCAAAAGAAAACACTTTATAAGTGCTCAAGAGCCTTAACAGATTGCAAACAATCAGAGTGAGGCGATGGAGAGTGTTCAAAAGGGCTTGAAAAATTCAACCCAATCTATCGTACATTTGCTTGAGTACATTTAACCTTGACTCAATTATGAAGTGATTTTCATTAACACTCTAGAGCTGTGTAAGTGGATAGTAAGCACCACTTCTATCGAGTTTCCTTTTTTCAGTACAACTGCAGTGGAATTTTTTAAATCACATTATCTTAGTGAAATTTCTCTGATTAAGGAAATCTAATAAACACATGCCCGTTGAACGTTAATTTGATAACAGTGAACCTTTTCCGAGACTTCACAATTGACCCTAACCTCTCTTTCATTTAAAAAATATCCAAATAAATTCTGGACTGATGAACATGTTATAATAATGAATTTATAGGAGGCATTAAAATCAGTTAGCTTGAAAGCGTAGAACAATAAAGAGCGTCAGTGGGTAGAAGTTTCACTTGATATCTGTGAAGAGATCAGCGCTAATTTACTTTAACCTCTCAAACATCAATTTTTTTTTTACCATAAGGTTCACATGGCAGATTGGACTTAACAAACTCCTTCTTCAGCATAAACCTATCACGAACGAAAGACATATATAAAGCGTCTAAGTTTATATCTAAGTACAGACAAAACCGTTGCAGTTTTAGAGAGTTTTAGAGACAACCAGTTCTTTCTGAGTGTTGTTAGTACTCAAAAGTGGCAGAGGTGGTGCCGTGCAAAAGTGCGAGTGTTCACTCCAGTACTCGAACCTGGAACCTTTAGCCAATGGGATCAACACTCGACTACTGCGATACGGCCGCTGTTATATTCGGGCAACGTTACCGCAGACGAAAGCTTGAACAATTTTGACTTTCTACGTTGAAACTAAGCCTCGCCCAACATAGTTTTACATTTTCCACTGATTCGAGCTTTCTTTCTTCAATTATAAACCCCGATGGCGATAATTTCTTTTTCCTCCTCAGGCGGTGACGTCTTTCTCGTCCTCGGATGATAATGCTGCATCAATTTTACGGACTGTTATAGTGAACGTTGCTCCCGAGTATACCATAGTCGTTTAATGTTTCTATGCAGATGATTTTAATACAAAATAGATTAAAATCGCACTCCGGACTCTTTCTCCGCATTCATATCCACATAATGTCCAGGTTGGGATAGACTTTGATAGCCAAGGCATTGTATAGAACCAGCATAATTTTTTGAGAGAAGTTGCTATTCTCTTCAGCTTCAGGGCACGGCGATGGACATGAGTAACCCTGCGCTGGCATTCAGAACTAATCAAACTGATTTTGTGTACTTTTTCGACGTGTTTAGATGTAACCACCTCAATTGTTCTTCCAGAGCGATCAGCATCGTTGATGTCTTTACGGGCATGTTTAACGTCAACAGCATCCAACAAATAGTTGCTTTGATGGAGCAGATGTTTCTGCCCAGTCCGCATGTAATCCGTTTTAAGCCGCTTCCAATTCAATGCCAGCAAACGCCTCATTGACGGCTGCCTATTTTCGTCCAATTACGTCAATGTCGTCGGCGTAAGCCAGCAGTTAAGCTAAGTTTCAGAGGATCGTGATTCTGTTGTTGATTTGAAACTTAAGTACGATTTTCTCAAGAAAAATGTTGAAGAAGTCTCACGACAGTCCGTCTCCTTGTCCAAAAGAATTTTTTACATGGAAGGTCTGAATAAGTTTGTAGCGAGTAGCGGTAACAAAGGAGCAGCGGATTAGCGAGAGTTCTCCACAAAATACATGCTCCATACATAATAATAATAATTGTAGGCGCAACAGTCCAAAGGGGTACCAGGGCCTAGCTTGCTCGTCAACTACTCGTGTTGTGCGCGCTACTGTTCTCTCACGAGTAAAAGGGACCTACAGTTTTTTGCGGACTCCGAACGGCGAAATTTGAGAAGTTTTCTTAGATAGTTATTACTCTTTGAGTGTTGTCAGCAGCTCGAAAGAGGTGGTGCCGTGAAAAATTCGAGGTGTTCAGCCGGGAATCGAACCTAGACCCTTCGGCGTGTGAGCGTCGCACTCTACCCACAACGCCACGGCGGCCACATACATACATACACACTTCTCCACAATCTGAAGAGTTTGGTAGGAATGCCTAAACTAGACATTGCATTAATTCTGTGTACAGTGTCGTATGCGGTCTTAAAATGGACAAAGAGGTAATAAGTTTCGATTTGTACATCTTGGCTCTTTTCCATTGTTGCTTAATTGTTGCATTCCATTATTCCATTCCTTTGCAGAAACCACATTGAAAAGAACCCTCCAGGTTGTTGCCAACCGGTTTCAGGCGTTGGCACAATACGGCAGAGAGGATCTTGTAGGCGATCAGAAAGAGGCGTCGCTCCAAGAACGTCAGTTTCTTTTTAACTATCGTTTCCATTCTATCCAAAACGAAGTTCACCGCTTAACCGAATTCAATTTTGAAAATTGAGATCAACGGCAGTCTTGTTTTTCGGCCTATTCTGTGACTCCACGCTTTGCTAGATCTTTATTGAGATGCCAAAGCACACTATAAGTAAATCTAAACTAATTAAACTGACAAAATGGCCGTCCGTTCAGAGCTCTTAAAAACCAATCAATGCATGGATTAGACTCAGTTTTTCACTGTTCTTTGTGGAAGTTTCTACGAAGGTTACGGGATTGGGCAACCCTAGTGTTGCAATCTGACAATTGCCAACTCTATCCTAAAGTTTGACATTTTCGAGGTTATACGTACTCAGAACGCTTTGACATGCGAGCGCTATTTGTCTTAAACTTAAAAGACTCATCTAGCCCAAAAAAATGGAATTAAATCGTGAACATTTTCGAGCGAGTATTTTTTTACAACTTTCGACGTGGATTACCTCCACAACAGTGCATCGATGAACTTAATTCAATTTTTGGCAATGAAGCTCCATCAAGGACCAGTCTTTATCGATGATATGGTGAATTCAAGCGATGTCGTAGTTCACTCCAAGACGAATTTCGTGGAGGTCGTCCAAAAGTAGTTGTTGTTCCGCACACCATTGATGCTGTGCGCCAACTGATATTCGTCATGATCGTCATGTGACCTATCGAGAGATTGAGACAACCTTAGGCATTTGTGCGAGCAGCATACATTCAACATTGCATGAACATCCGTCAAAAAAATTTGTTCGCGTTGGATCTGACACAATTTGTCAATCGCTCAAAAAAAGGCTCGTGTCGATTGGTCGAAAGAAATGCTCCAAAAATACGATCGCTGTGCTTCGAAACACGTCTATGACATAGTGACAGGTGATGAATAGTGGTCTTACGCGTATGAGCCCGAAAGTAACCAGCAGTCGACTATATGGGTGTTTCAAATTGAGCCGAATCCAACAAAAGTTGCTCGCGCACGAAGCACTTTAAAGCCTGGTAGCCTGTTTTTTCGGAAAAACTGGAAATGTCGCAACCGTACCACTAGAAAAACGCAGAACAGTCAATTCTTAGTGGTACACAACCATTTGTTTGCCAGTTGTCTTCCAAGAAATCAGGAAAACCAAACGCCGAACACGGATCACTCATCACCACGACAATGCGAGCTCCCACACATCGGCTCAAACAACTGCATTTTCGAGCACTCAAAACGTCGATTTGATGAGTCATCCGCCGTATAGTCCTGACTTGGCACCGAATAACTTCTTTTTATTCCCGTACGTAAAAAATAACATAGGAGGTCAATGTTTTTCGACACCTGAAGGAGTGGTTGATGCGTTCAGAGTGTTTTGGAGATACCTCAATCAGAGTGGCAAAAGTGCTTCGACGCATGCAAAAGTGTATAGATCTTAATGGGGAATATTTTGAAAAACAATAAACCTATTTTCGATGATTAATATTTGTTTATGTTCTCTAGTCCCGAAATATAAAAGGCAACCTCATAAGTGTATTGTACAATAATCCTCTTATGCGTTTTGAACCGAATTAATGCCTGTACTTCTAATGGTCCTCGTTAATTTGACGTGCTTTTATATTGCAGATTCTGCAATCTTTTTATTCTTCTTTCAAGCATGAATTACGTCACAACACGAATCCGTTAAGTTTCATTCATATTCCATAACTCCAATGCTAAGCCGGTAGTCTGCATTGAAAATACCTCGTCGGCATGCGACTTCTCTGAAAGTTTATTCGCGCCAAGCCAAAGAAGAAGTCTGACAGACAAAAGCCGAGAAGCACAACTTCAACCTCGCTTCCTCTCATCCGAATCGAATTGGTTCATTAATCACGGGAATCCAGTTTTCCAATATTCGCAGGCCTTGTCGCCTTCGATTAGGGCTCGCCTTAGCAATTAACTCCGTTTTGCATTCCATGTGTCGGTTCATTTCTCTTTCGATTCCATTGATCTGCCCCATCGACTCGGTGTCATCTCAATTTATGAGAATTCCCGCTAGCGCGCCTAGAACCAACGCACTGAGGCTGGTTTCCTTTCTCCAGGTGCCAATGTTGAAGGTGAATGAACCTTTATCGACGCGGAGCGTTGGGTTTTTTGCGTCTGTTTACAAACAATCGATTAAGCCGTTGGCCGGACTTGGCATGGGCTCGACTTTGACCACGAATATGGAATATGCAGCGCAAAGGGGTCATTGATAGAGTGGCGGTGGTATGCAAATCAGCCTCAAACTGGAATCTATCTTCTTGGCGGAGCTAAGAACAGGTTTATTTCCCAGATTCATCGATTCTTGATAGATCGCATCAGGAGATACGCGATGGAACACTTCTGCGAGTGAATTTTCGAGGCACAGGTACACTCCACCCCACACGAGTGCACGCACAGTGCGTACTTTCGATTTCCATTCCCGACGGAAGACCTTGACTCCCCAGTGGCAGAGATGCTGTTGTTTTGGCCCTTCAACGACCATCGCAGCAGTAGGCAGACCAGCCCCAAGGCTGTCCGGTGGGATCTCCTTGCCATCGATTGTGCGCGTGAGCGCGTATCTCTGATAAGGCCTGCTAGTAATTTATTGGCGACGTGTAAGTGATTTAAATTTTAGCTCGGATGCATAATCGGTTTGCTGTCAAAATCGATAAATTGCGTGCGCGCATTCGCGGCTTCGGCAGAGTACCGGTTTGGCGGCTGCGCAGATGCACAATAACGATTCGAAAGGAGATGCGTTCCGTCAGTAGGTGGAGGTTGTGACTATATTTAGAACGACTGCCGTCCGAGTTGACTGTTGATTGTGGGACGGATAATGGCGCGTCATATTTCAGTTGCGTCAATGAGCGCTTGTCGACAGTTCAAGTGACTGTGAGTTGAGCCGGCAGAGAACTTCATTAAGTCGAATGATCTTTGGGAAGTCCCAGTTCTTAACGATCTGTCTGAAGAGTTTGATAAGCCACTTGATGTACTTCTCTGTGGCTTCTGTACTTACTTAAGTGCGCACTTTGGACTCTGTCTTTGGAGATATGTTTCAATTAGAAAGTTAACTGCGAAGTTTTTGTGGTATATGAGTTCTCTTTTTGAACAAGCAGACAAGGTGCATACTCCTTAAAATATGTTTGTTATCCCCAAGTATGAGTCTTCTGGCAAGATGCCCTCAAAAGCCTTTTTATCGTTGGGGGAACAGGAAAGAGGAACAAGTTACTATCCGTAAATTCACGATTTGAGGAGCATTTTCGTCCGTTAGAGCGTTAGACCAACAAATTCGTTTACTTGCAACACAACACTTAGTGTTGGTCTTTTATTCACATAATTTTTACTTGGATCCTACTCGCAACCTAGAGTTAGTTCATCAAGATAGGTAGATAATAGAAATAATTGTCACGAATTTCGTTTGAAGACTCACCCGACTGAGGGGAAGAAAACCGTTGCTACCGAAATCTTCATTTTGTTTTGGAGGAGCCCAAGAGTTGGAATGAAGGGCTTTTTCCACTTGTGTGCGATATCTCAGAAGATGAGATACGATGTTGCCTTACCGTAAAAAATCGCATTCCTGCGTACGTAGAGGAAAAACGCAGCGTTGTTCATTTACAACTAAATTGTACTTGCCGCTGCATCGAGTGGACTAGATTACCGTGATTCTAAATCAGTTCGTACAACGCTAAAGGCTATGATGGGCGTGTGGAAACTACTACTCCGGCCACTGAAGTTAAGGAGTTCCTTAATCGGATTGAAGTGCACAATCGAAAGCAGCTGTTGGTTAGGGCCCAGATGATGGGACTGGGTTTATGAATCACATGATTCAAAATCGCATCCGTATCACTATTTATAGTGTCAACGGTATCACTGATGGAGAAAAGACCATCTGTGGCGGGATGGCGGCTAACAGACCCAGGCTGACGGAAGGTCAGGGGCCACTGGAACTTCGGTTTCAGCCTGACCGTGCGGTAGGCCTCCTTGTTGGAGCATCGTGGTGGCTGTGGTTTACCCCTTAACATCGCGGGTGGAGTCGAGGATAGTGTACTGTGCTGACTTGTCTAGTTCATTGTCCAAGCACAACTAGACAAGACGGTTAGGGGACTACCCCTTTCTCAGTGTGGAGTTGCATTCTCAACCAGACGCTGCGACCCAGAGAGCGAAAGATTTTTAGAAAGGCTTCGCATCAATCCAAGGTGGGGTGATTGCCCCTCAAGTATGATCTCAGTTTGGTATTTGGGTAAGTAAGGCGTTTAGTCTTGCGTTACTTACGACTCTTGGGAAAAAGGTTCCCCGTGATATAAGCCATAAGGGCAGGTGGTCAGGTAAAACCAAATCCCACATCTGTTGGTTAGGGCCCAAGTAGAAGATTTAGAGTGATGATCGTTCTCAAGTGCATGTTCAGATACCGTAAGATTCCCACCAAATTGAAGGGTTTGTGGAATAATTGGTCCGTTCTTCTTTAAAACAGATGCTGGCCAAAACATCACAATCAGTAGTGACCGCTATTGAATCGAGATTTCTGATCTTGTTCAGTTCCCAATTATAGAATCATCAACTTTTGGTAGCGTTGCGTCGTCGTGGGAAAAGTGCAAAACTTACCGCAGGTTCAGTTTGTTTTCCCGGCCGAGCACATTGCATTTTTTACGGCACCACCTCTTTCGAGCTGAGTAATAACTGTTTAACAAAAGGCTTTTAAAGTTTCTCTATTCGGAGTCGGCAGAAATTGTAGGTCTTTCGTGAGAACACAAGTTGTTGATGAGGGAGCTGGGCTCTGGCCCTCTGTGGACTGTCCATCCAATTATTATTATAACGTTTGGTAACCACATAATTTCACGTAACGTAATTTCCATTAATTCGGCTTCTAAATCGTGAGATTAAACTCCGCTGGACTTTTCTCTGTGGCTATATGTTAAGACACTTGTTTACACGGGTAACCCTGAAAAGAGTGATTACTTAAAGGAAAAGAAAACTGAAGGAAGTTTTTATTGATGTACGACGACAAATGTTGGAAAAAATTCCAGATAAGATTTCACCTAAGCCAACCGTTCAGCTCTAATGCCAGAAATCATACTTATTACTTAATTAATGAATGCCAGAAAATTGTCTTTCGACTAAACTTAATTATAAGCCAACTCGAAAAATAATAATAATTGTTGGCGCTACAGTCTAAAGGGGGACCAGGGCCTAACTTGCTCGTCAACTACTCGTTAGAAGGGACCTACAGTTTTTTGACGACTCCGAACGAGAAAAGAGAAGCTTTCTGAGATAGTTACTACTCTCTGAGTGTTGTCAGCAGCTCGAAAGAGGTGGTGCCGTGAAAAATTCGAAAAATTGGTGTCGAGTTGGGAGTCGAACCTAGACCCTTCGGCGTGTGAACGTCGCACACTACGCCACGGCGACTACAGCTTGTGTACTATAGGGTACTAAAATTTAATCGTGAAACAGTTGATGGGAAACTAAATCACGTGAAAAGCGGACAGAAAAGACTGAAAGGCAACAAGCGACAACACTCGGCCCTACGTGTCTGTACCACAACTTCAAAAATCTATTATTATATCATTCTACTTTAAGTTTCTTGTCTCTGCATAAGGCAGCCTTAACATTCATTCCAGGGAAAAGTGTGTAAAATTATTATATTTTAAATTAGCCTGCAATAGAGTATTATTTGGTACCCCAAATGATTGAGGTTAAATCGCAGCACTGGCCGTTGGAATAGAGAAAGAGACGAAGATGAGGTACCGGTGCATATTGATTGCTGTTGCTGCTATTTAAAAAAGGGATGATATTGGAAAACTTGTCAAACTTAGCACTTGATCTCCCAAAGCAGGTTGAAAGCCTAAAGTATTTCATCTGAAAAATTTAGTGTTTAACAAAGGACTAATTTAACAAAACATTCAACACAGAGTTTGTCTTCAATATTTTACTTTTTGTTAAATTACACCTCTTACCTCTTTCGGGCGGGCGGGGGAAAGTCAAGTTCATACATAAGTTGAACTCTTCTTAAAATATGAATCGTCGTTTATACTAAAAAATTGCTTTTATTTCAATATTAACAAATTCAATTCAAACAAAAAAGTAATAGAACATGATTTCTTAGTAATAAGCATTTGTGAAAATTGTTTTAGTCGTTAACATTAAATGTAGTCAGGTTTTCAAGGACGGCTCCAAGACGAGGAGAGGAAGAAGAGGATGTGGGATTTGGTTTTACGTAATCACCTGCCTTAACGGCTTATATCACGGGGAACCTTTTTCCCAAGAGTCGTAAGTAACGCAAGACTAAACGCCTTAGTTACCCAAGTACCAAATTGGGATCATGCTTGAGGGGCAATCATCCCATCTTGGTTTGATGCGAAGCCTTCCTAAAACCTCTTCCGCTCTTTGGGTCGCAGCGCCCGGTTGAGAATGCAACTCCACACTGAGAAGGGATAGTCCCCTAACCGACTTGCCTAGTTCTGCTTAAACAATGGGCTAGACAAGTCAGCACAGTACACTATCCTCGACTCTACCCGCGATGTTAGGTGGTAAACCACAGCCACCACGAAACTCCCACAAGGGGGCCTACCGCAATGGTCAGGCTGGAACCGAAGTTCCAGGGGCCCCTGACCTCCCGTGGCACCAGAATATAGCCTCTGGTTAAGCCGTCACTATCAGTCAGGTTCCCTCTAAGCCTGGGTCTGTTAGCCGCCATCCCGCCACAGATGGTCTTTCCTCCATCAGTGTTTCCGTTGTCACTATAAATAGTGATACGGATGTGATTTTGAATCATGTGATTCATAAATCCAGTCACATCATCTGGAGGAAGAAGAGGAGGAATTTGTAGCTTGAACGTTTTCGAAAGACAACATCAGACTTCATATTTTTTTACGTAATTTCGTGTCGGTCTTCCTGGCAGAAGCCTTCAGGATCCTAATGGACGCAAACTGTATTGTGAAAAATAGGTGGAGGAGGCGAAGTATCTGTGTCTGTTGCGACAGCCAGGCTGTGCTTAAGACCTTACTCAACTTTTAAACCGTTTGCCCTTTTGGCAAAGAATACAAGCCTTTCCTTAATTTGGTCGGCAGACTGAATTCGCTAATACTTGTCTGGGTCCCGGGACATGACGGGAAACGAGATTGTTGAACTAGCAAGGCAAGGTTCAAGAGAGCAATTCGTAGGGCCCGAATCCACCTCGGGACTACCTGGTATTTATGATTAAGGCCTCAGTTGAGGTGGCCCTAACCATCTTAACCATAGATGGACTGGATTTTGCAGGATGACAAAGGGCATGCTTCCGAACGTTAACGAGAAATGGCCGCCGTGGCGTAGTGGGTAGAGTGCGACGCTCACATGCCGAAGGGTCTAGGGTCGACTCCCAGCTCAACACCAATTTTTCGAATTTTTCATGGCACCACCTCTTTCGAGCTGCTGACAACACTCAAAGAGTAATAACTGTCTAAGAAAGCTTCTCAAATTTCGCCGTTCGGAGTCGGCAAAAAACTGTAGGTCCCTTCTACTCGTGAGAGAAGAGTAGCGCGCACAACACGAGAAGTTGATGAGCAAGCTAGGCCCTGGTCCACATTGGACTGTAGCGCCAACAATTATTATTATAGACAGAAATTACTGTAGACAACTTGTCGGCGTACTAACGGGACACTTCACCTTAGCACCTTAGTTAACTTGGGCTTAGTGATGGCACCCTTTGCGGCGCCTGTAGAGAAGGTCCCACCTTTGCTCGTTTCAGTTGAAGCCTGTTTGGCGCTGAAGTGGTGGAAACTGAAAACTTACGTTCTTTATCACGCCTTCTGATTATACCTCATAAAACCCTGTAAATACAAAAGTATGGAAATGAAAAACAAAAATTAAGGGTACAGCCTGGTAGTACAATGGACAAGTAATTGAGTCTGAGCGCTCCGGTGCAGTGTATCCCAACCTCCAAAAAAAAAAAAAAACAAAAACAAAAAATAAACATGAATATACGCTGATTGACTTTCGTTTTTAATAATTACGAATTATATCACTAGCTTACGTATTTGTATAGTTAGATGTAAGGAATTAGAAAAACCGAACATTTCAAAACAGAAACCAATAACTAAACATGAGAAAGAGGTGTACGGTTTGGTGTTGAACTTGGCACCACCCAATTTTGCACGAAATTGTCCTTAGGGCTGAGACGACCACGTGATTCGGAGATCGTTTCATTATTTCTGCAGACTGTTAAGCTCCAGAAGTTGTTTGACGGCTATGAACAAGCAGTAAGTCACTCTGAACTTCATGCGGTCAGTGGGCAATGTGAATCTTAAAACTGGGTTTACAAACAGAGAATGACGGTCTTGCACGGCAGCATGCAAGCCCCCTTACAGGTGGATTAAAAAATATTGGAGCGAGTAAACTACTCTGAGGTATTTGAAAAATTCGCACAACTTAAAAGGAAGTCTGCAGAGTTTACCAAGCGGGGGCTGCTGCAATCAGTTAGTTGATGAACTCCGAAAAAATTAACTAGGCAGGGAAAACACTGGGAACATCGACTGCTTAGCGGCCATTAAAGTTGGTCTTTGCAGGAAGTCTGAAATTTTAACTATTTATAAAGGGAACAACGTCCAACAAGAAGCAGAAGTCGCTCTAAGGGCACTCTATTTACCTACTTATCGACCTTACATTACCGAGACGAAAGTTTCACAAAGTGGCCGCACTGGCGTAGGAGGCAGAGTGCAACGCTCATAGACGCCGATGATTAAAGTTCGATTCCCAGCTGAATGCCTCGAGTTTTTCACGGCACCACCTCTTTTGTGTTGCTAACAACACTCAAACAGTAGAAACTGTCTAAGAAAAAGCTTAAAAACGACCTAGACTAAAGTGGCGCACACAAGTGGAGAAGGACCTCAACCAACTTGGAATGCGCAACTGGAGGCAGCTGGCGAAAGATCGTGCTGGCTGGAGAGGCATGTAGGTTGGGGCCCAGATCCACCCTCGAATGAAGCGCCACAAGAAGAAGAAGAAGAAGAAGAAGAAGAAGAAGAAGAAGAAGAAGAAGAAGAAGAAGAAGAAGAAGAAGAAGAAGAAGAAGAAGAAGAAGAAGAAGAAGAAGAAGAAGAAGAAGAAGAAGAAGGAAATGTAATCGAAATGCCAAACACATTTCGTTATTTCATAGTTGGTACTTCAACTACCAATCAGCAAAAAAAAAAATCAGAAAAGCGACCCGAAATGACAAATCGAAAAGATGTTTTATTCCATCCACACACATCTTTTGTTACTTAGTAAAAATTGGATATGGGCTGTACTATCTGAATACTTTTTATTTCGATCTCCTGGAATGATAAATATTTCAATAATGTTTATACTGTTAAATCGTACCTAATCCAGTTTTTTGCTGATATTCGTAAGAACCAGATGTTGGCGTAGTGGATAGGGGGCGACGCTCACACGCCGAAAGTTTAGGTTTGATTTTCGACTGAATAATTGTAATTTTTCGCCCGACTACCTACCTCGAGCTCCTGGCAACAGTCAAAGAGTAATAACTGCCCAAGAAAAAGCTTCTCAAACTTCGACGTTTGGAATCGGCAAAAAATTGTAGGTCCCTTCTACTCGTGATACTACTGTAGCACTCACATGACGAGTAGTTGATGAGCAAGCCAGGCCTTGGTTCCTCTACGGACTGTCGCGACATCCAATTATTATTATTATTATCAAATCCCACAAAGGTCTTGAAGCAGAAGAATCGCACGCAGGTCAAGCAGCTGAAAATGATATGAATGGGCACCACCACTGGCTCATCAGGAAGGTTTGGTTCTTGGAAACCATGTCCTATTCACTTTTGAATTACCTTAAACTCAGACATAAAAAAAATCAAAAGGCCAACATTCCTAAAAATGCCAAATTCCGAAGAGAAAAAGTCAAAATCCAGGTTTTTTAGAAACCCAATAATTGAACAACTTCTTATAAGAACGCATGCGTTTGCTATTTCACAATAGAGACGCATTTTCAGTCGGACAACTTACACATCACATACCCAAAAATTGCAAAACTTATGCGAAATCGAGCTATTTCAACCAAACTCAACTTCTATCATTTCAGGAAGCCTGCCTGCACCCCCCAAATTTCAAAAGTGAAAGCCCGCATGAGTGTGTCACCACACTACAGCCCCCATTTGGCAATCATAAAGTGTGTGCTTCGCTACACATGTCCCCATAAGTCATTGCAGCCTTTGTGTCTGTGGTCGCTTGCAAACTGCGTTGTCATTCTGCGCCCAAACATTCAATGAATGCCATTATCAATTCAAATCTTGTCCGCATGTCTGCCAATTCAGCGAGCAGTTATCAAATTCGCTAATTTACTGCGGCATAGCTGGGCTGCAGCGGGGCAGTAAATTATAACTCAGTCCACCGCAGCATAGTGGCTCTGAGTAAACCCTGAGTGGAACCTGTGAATCAGTACAGAACGATTTGAGTCAGCACAAAGACCTCAGAAAAAAATTCCAACTTCGGTTTGACACCTGTTTTGCGGTAGAGAGCGACCCTTACCAGATGCATCATTTGGCGAGCAACGCAGACCTCTTTTCAAGGGCTTTCAGATTAGACTATCAACGGGGGCATGAAATGGAACTGGGTAAGGGTGCACACGTCTGATATTTATGGCCCCCTGATTGTTTGGAGATAAGTTCCATATTTCACACAATGACAACCAACACATGTCTACACGAATGGAAAAAAAGAGAAACCGAGTGCGGAACAGTCACCAGACCGCTTTAATCCTCTTCGGAGCGTTATGTTCCCCTACAGCAACAGCCAAATGATCGTCAAGCGGGCTGCTTCCAATTCAAGGCCCACAGCACCCAGCGGCTGGCGTTCGCAACCATCGCATACAATAGTTGTTTACACTCTTTTCAGATAAGCACGCCTATTTTTGAGCGCACCCGTCCAGACAGTGATCGATTAAAAAACAATTAGCCGCATGTTGGCAAGCAGTGAATTCCCCGGCTTCTTCGCAGGATACACTCGGGCACGTACGGCAAAAGGCAAAAACAGAAGTCGTTAAAGGCGACCTTGACGCGCTTGCGCGCACTGCATCTAACTCAGATCACAATCGCCGCACAACAAATGACCACTATCCGGTAGCAAGGCGGTAGCACGAAGCAGCTGCGACGGCAGCCACTCGCACTGCTTCAAATTAATCCAAGTGCACTCGGGCCATTGTCCGACGAGGGACTCATTAGTCAGATCGGCCGGAGCGCATGCCCCTAGACGTGGTAGCCTCGTTGTGCTTTCGCGACATTTTTGCATTAATCACTTCTCCGCCAACGGGAGAGGAACTCGAGCTATATCCGAGCCGCTCCGCCCCAGGGGAAGATCGAAAGAACAAGTAACTCGCAACGCACTAGGATCTGGATAAACTTGTTCCCAGCGGCAGTGGCGCGGCATTTAGAAACCGAACGACAACATGTATCCACAAGCGGTTAATTAACTTCTCTATTCTGGCGCGGAGCGGTGTGAATTGTGAAACGTCCAAACAATGATGCGGAACAGCAGCGTGTGGCTGGGCAGCCGGACATGTGTAAACATCGGATTCGGTAAATGTCGAGCTAAGTGATTGACTCGAAATTCGTTTTGTTTTCTCGTTTAATTGGCTTAAGGGTGTACTCTGAAGTGGGCCTGTTCTCGACAAGTGAACACACCCTTAAACCGGTGTTCAAGTGTTTACAAGAAAGCCCAGTGGGCGCATTTGCTACTTGGTATCGCACAATGTAAAAAGTATGAGTCGAGAATGTAAAGAACGGTAAATGAACTTGTGGGCAGCTGTAATTGTAAACAACGCGCAAACACTCAACAGGCGTCACGCCAAAGTTGAGTGATTTCGGTACTGGCTTAGCTCTCACTTCTGTGAGGATTTCTAGTTAGGAGTGTCAGGTTTGTCATGTCAATTGATATCTCCAGGGACTGGTAAATAAATTGTTTGGCTCACAAATTATTGTCTTTCTGATTCTTGAGATATTGACAAGTCCACATCGTCGTCAGCAGAGTATGAATTATAATGATTGGAAACTAGTTGGTTATTAAGTATTTCGTGTACGAACCTTGAACAGTGGCAACTCGTGTATCCTTGTATCTCCGTCGCGTACCCCATTTTATAAGCTGTTGTCTAAACTGTTCCAACATTTACAGATTACAGCAAATATGGTGCACATGAGGGGGTCAAATGCTTGGAGTGGATTTCCAGAAGGATTTTTTTGACAATTCAATGTGTAAAATTAATCTTTAGTGTAAAGGGATTATAATCATGACCAGAGTTTTATTTCCAAGTCGGAAGAAGGCTGGCTTTACCCTTTGGTAGACCTTCTTGCGCAGAATCAAACCTTGTTAATTTCTGTTTACTTCTTCATTTCTTTAGCTGATGCTTCTTATGGGAAGTTATTATGTTCTTTCATTTTTTATCGGAAAAGCCATCATTCGGAAGGGGCAAGGTCTGGAAAATACGCCGAGGTAAGGTAAGAACTGTGGCCGCAGTGGCGTAGTGGGTAGGGCAATGTCTAGGTTCGATTCCCAACATGAATTTTTGAAATTTTCCACGGCATCACCTCTTTCGATCTGCTAACAACACTCAAAGATCAATATCTGTCTAAGAAACAGCTGTTGGCAAATAACTGTAGGGCCCTTCTACTTGTGAGAAAACAGTAGAACACACAACACGATTAGTTGAGGAGCCAGCTAGGCCCTGGCGCCCTGTGGACAGTTGCACCATCCAATTATTATTATAAGGTTAGCAAATATCTCCATTCCGCTTTTTTGCTTCTCATTCAATGTTTCGTAGAAGGTGTTACAGTGATCGGATTTAGTATAAATATGCGCCATTTTGTTAGATAATCTGTTTCCATCTAGACGGCACCTTTATAATACCCCCCCTCGTAGAAGCCCCCGTCCTTATTTGCGAAGAACTCGGACAGCCACTTTTCACAAGCTTCTTTTGCGTTCAACTTCACACCACAAAAGGCGTTCGCCATGGACAGGAACAAGTGGTAATCATTTGCCGCTATGTCCGGACTATATGGTGGATGCGATAAAACCTCCCATCCGGGCTCTCGTAGCTTCTGACGAGTAATCAACGAAGTGTGTGGTCTGGCGTTGTCCTGGTGTAACACTGAACACTTCCTGTTGGCCATTATTTCGCTGGGCATGAGGTCCTTCATTCCCCACAGAGTGAAGAGCATCAAGCCTAAGACAAACGCATGGTATGACTCGAGCTGCAAAGAGGCTATCAGGATGAGAGAGTTGAGTTTCCGGGATTATACCCTTCTGAGGAAGCCCGGAAAAAGTTCAAAAGGATCCGAAATGACTGAAATGCATTAATAAGACGTGTTTAATTCTCCTTTGACCAAAAGTTGAGGTAAAAGTTCTACAATGCCCCAAAGGTGGCAGAAGCTTTTGGTATTTCGTGAAAATCATAAGGAATTCAGCCTCGTCTTCGATCCCAACGCTCATTTGCAATGACATTCCAGCTGTCAGCTCTTTGGACAAAGCTAATCTGCTTGCTGCACACTTTGCAGCTAGCTCAACGCTGCCAGATAGCACTTTGTCCCCGCCTGTACTTGAGAGCGTAAATTTCTCCATGAGGCAAATCCACTTTCGCACTCGTACAGTAGCAAGAGTACTTAAAGATCTAAACATTCACAAATCCGCTGGCCCGGATGGTATACCCCCTGTTCTTCTGAAGAGGTGTTCTTCTACGCTGGCAAAACCACTGCGTAAGCTTTTCCCTCTGTCCTACTCTTCAGGACTCTTTCCGAGTAAGTGGAAAACTGCATTTGTCCAGCCCGTCCCTAAAAAGGGGGAATCTTCGGCACCCACCTCCTACCGACCCATTGCACTAACGTCCCTTCTCTCCAATGTCATGGAAACGCTGATAAACCGTCAGCTTATGAAATATCTCCCGGAAGCTCCTTAATGACCGGCAGTACGACTTCCGAAGCAACCGTTCCACTGGTGATCTGATGGCATATGTCACTGAAAAGTGGAACCAATCTTTGCACAATGTAGGAGAAAGCAAGATTGTTGCGCTTAATATTTCAAAGGCATTTGACAGGGTCTGGCATCAGGCTCTCTTGTCGAAAATGCGTGCTTTTGGGATCGATGAGTCACTTCTTCAATGGATTAGAAATTACTTTTCGAATCGTTCAATACAAGTTGTATTGAATGGGTTCAAGTCTGATATTCACCATGTTAATGCTGGTGTTCCCCAGGGCTCAGTTTTGTCCCCGACACTCTTCCTCATTTTAATAAATGATCTCTTGTCCGCTACTTCTGATCCTATTCATTCCTTCGCTGATGACAGTACCCTCAGCTTTTTATATTTGTTCTTTGGCTCACGTCCCTCCATTTCGGCCATAGACTCGGAACGGCAGCGTATGTTAAGCACAGTAAATTCAGACCTTGACAGCATAATCGGTTGAGGAAATGAGAACAGAGTGGAATTTAATGCTTCCAAAACACAGTGCTGTCTACTGTCGTTAAAGCGATCACAAAATAATCAGCCGTTATCTATGAACGGCACTTGCATTGTTAAAACCGAAAGACTTTCCATCCTGGGTATGTGTATCAACCCAACAATTAGTTGGAACGATCATATATTTGAGGTCGCCAAAAATTCTGCGAAATGCCTAGGCTTCCTTAAACGATGCAAGAAGTACTTCACCCCCTCAGATCTGGCTACAATATACACGGCCTACATACGCCCAAAACTTGAGTATAACGCTCCTATTTGGTCAGGTGATTGTAAGACCTCCCTGTACCTGCTGGATAGAATTCAAAAGCGTGCGATAAAACTTACAGGTGACAGTAATATTGCGAAGTCAATTGACTCGTTAGAACACCGACGTTATGTTGCGTCGTTCTCTTTCATCGCTATTTTAACAAGAAATGCTCAGATGAATTAGCCAGTTGCATTCCTCCCCTTCAAGAATTCAACACACGCCCCGCTAGGAATGCCCACCTATTCACCCTCAAGCCCTCTTTCGAACGTACAGTCAAGTTCAGCGACTCGTTCTTTAGCCGCATCACGCGAATCTAGAATGCTCTTCCCAGCTCGATTTTTCCTCCTCATTACAATCCACAGGCATTTAAAACCAATGTGCATCGGTACCTCCTCCCCCTCTCTTCCTCTATACCTTCGGCCCGTGCTGTGACTTGATCCGGTCACTTAAGGGTACTCGCCACCGCTTTTGCACGCGTCAATTACAAAAACAAACAAAAATCCTGGACGCTTCTGGTCGATCGCCTGTTTAAAGCGGTCCAGTTGTCAGCAGTAGGTGGTAGAATTAAGCGTCTGGCCATATGGGAGCAGCTCACAGTGGATGATTGCCTTCCAATCCCTCCAACCACACAGCAAAACCTTCCTGGCTGTCAATCCCGGCTTAGCCACTGTTTGGGACGATTCACCGGCCTTCAATCACGACTATTTTCGCTTGATATTGTCATATGTGGTCCAATTTTCGTTGCTAGTCACCATCCGCTTCAAAAATGGGTCGAGTTCGCTCCGTTTCAGCAGCATATCGCAGGCGTTGATTCGGTCCAGAAGATTTTTTTGCGTCAAATCATGCGGCATCAAGCTTTTTTCTTGTATCCAGCCTTCTGCAGATGGTATAAAATGGTTTGGTGACTAACTCCTGGGCGATGTCACGAGATGCCACATGCCGGTCTCACTCGATGATTTCCATGATTCGATCGGCATTCGTCGTCACAGGTCTTCCGCCAGCTGGCTTATACTTGGTTTCGTTTTCACCGGCTCTGAATCGTCGAAACCATTTCTCCGCTGTTCGAAGGGATAGAGTACCTTCCCCCAAAACACCATTAATCTCACGGAACGTTTTTCTAGCGGATTTTAATTTAACGAAGGAAAACTTTAAAATATGGTGAATTTCGGCGTTAGTGAACTCCATGTTTACACGTCTATAACTGTTGAACTCAATATCCAAACTAATCATGCATAGCGTCGTTTTGTAGGTTATGTCAAGACCTTTCAAATGATGTATAGTATTGCCGAGCTCTGTAGCGCTTTGTACATAGCCGGAAAATTCAAAAGACAAAAAGGCGGAAGGGAGATAGTTGGCAACCTTATATTATTATTATTCACATTCAAGAACATAAATTTGACCGAATTACTGACAACTCCAGTTGGGTATCAACACAAATGTTTTCAAAATTCTTTCAAAATGCGAATTCAACAGGTCAGGAATAATGATTTCGGTCAAGGCCGCATGGATGAAAATAAATAAATAGAGCTCATCCTCCAAGTTCTACTGAGAGCTCACTCAAGCCATTTCAAAGCTTGATTGAAATAGGTTCTACGAGGTGCAACATTATAATTTTCTTATATCACGCTTCAAGTGGACCTTCCAATGCGAGCACAGAAAACTCAAGAAGTCTTTCGGAGACAAATTACAACTTTTCACAGTCTCTGTAATTTAGTTCATTTCAGAGAATTGAAAAGGAATTTATTAGGGAGAAATAAGATTGAACGGTTTTCAGTAGATGGCGCCACCTGCAAGTTTTGGATGATCTTGGAAGCGATTGCCGACTTGATTGGAAAATTGTGACATTTATCAGCCATAATTAGTGTGCATCAGCGTCAGTTTTCAACGGCAACTTTTTGTGCCTTTTGGAAAATGTTCGAACTTTTCTTACATAAAAAGCATTTGTGGGAAGTTTTGATTTTCTTATTAATTGGAAGAAAAGGGCAGCCGAAGCACATCGAGTGCTTGTTGAAGTTTATTGTAAATCTGTTCCGACCAATATATCATTCAGCGTTTATTTTTGGTGCTTCATCATTGGTGATTTTGGCGTCGAAGACAAAGAGCACCTTGGCCAGTCTAGAAAGTTTTAAGTTTGGTGAACCAATTCATCATCGTCTACGTCGACTAGCTCCTAAGACCAGGCGACGTCATTTATAAAAAACGCTAAAACAAAAACACAGCAAAAACAGTCAAAATGTATGACAAACTGATTTTGCAACATGGTAACGCTCGGCCTTACGTGACTGTAGCAGTCAAAACCTGCTTGTAAACACTGAAATAGCTGGTTCTACCCCACCCGCCGTATTCTGCGGACTACTGGCCTTTTTGACGAATGCAAAACGATTTAGGGAGCTTACTGATTCGGGTCTTTTGAAGAAATCGAAAAATGGCTCAATGATTGTATGCTCAATGTCAGGTAACTGAGTACAAGGAATTTGATCATTTATACAGTTGTGGTAACGTAAAAACTGGGAATTCGAAAGTTCGTTCCATCAGTCGAACCTACAACCTCCAGCTAGGAAGCTGACGCTGTTATCCACTACGTCACGATGCCCAATATGATCGTCTAAGGTCATCCCAAGTTCATTACAAGCATGATTCGCAATTCTAAGATTTGCAATCTTTTCTGTGACAGTAATTCCTAAAACCCACAGAAACCAGCTCCCAATGAAGTCAAATTGTCAAAGGAGAAACGGAAATCCGAAAAAATCGCCTCCTTTCTTCACATCCCACTTAGAATCAAAGGTTCCGATCATTTCCATGACGAACATCAAAATTCTCTGAGCAACCCTAGATAACTCACTCGGCTCACCATAAGTGTCAAGCACTACAAATGACTACCAGTTCGGAAACAACATGATTCTCGCGGACTACCAAGCCATATGTTGAGCAAATAAATTATCGGTAACCCAAATACTTGCCAGTGAGCAGCGTTTCCTACTTCACGCACGGACAGCCGCCACAGACGAAGCACTATGCGGCACGGCGTCGTCGTCGTCGTAGGATTTAATTGAAATTTTTATCAGGCTGTCGATTAAGGTTGAGCTTGTACGCCCCACCTTCGAGAGCGAAGACCCAACGCAACGAGCTGAATCGAAATTCACGATCAAATAAATCGATCGGTGGACACCTTCGTCTGGTATCGCTGGCTGCGAATCTTGTTTTCGATGCCTTTTGTCTTTTTGTTCGCGGTTTCTCTGCAGAATGTCACGATCATTGTCGCCCGTCGAAATTGAATCGGTTTTCGTTTCTTTTTCGCTTTGTCGTGGTTTTGTAATGCTTGCCGTTGGTTGTGGAATGAATGTGACATAATGCTGGCCGGTTGGTTTTGACTTAAGACGTCCGCGTGGATGTGGGATTAAGACCGAAGTAAGTTTAACATTAACTGACTCAGACAGCGGGTAAGTGGATGAGCGAGCAGCTGGAGGCAAACGCAATTAATTGGAGACAAGAATGATTTCGTTGAAGTGATTCTTGAAGTCGTGAAGGTGGGCTACTGTGTGTGAAGGTTGTGCGCGGAGACATCCTGACGCATATTAACTACTCGTGGAGGGACTTTCAATGTTAACACCATTTTGACTCGAACTAGCTGGGAAGTGCCAGCTTTGGCCAGAAAGCAAGCAGTTCCCTGTGCGAATGGGGGTCTGTAAATTTGCGGAAGATTGCATATGGATGTTGACACTTTGAAGGAAGGCTAAGAAGAAGGTGAAGAAGTTTTAGCTTAGAAAGAAAATACACAAGACCCTATTGGGAAGGCAAAGATATCGCTTTTACATGCAGAGCGACAATGGGACCGAAATGAGGTCTTCAATTCCGAAACTCTGAATGGTGTCCTGGATGTAAGGGACTTTCATAAGGCCAGTACTAACATGTGGCTTCTTGTTTGGTTGACACCTTAAGAGAATTCGGGAATCTTAGTGAAATGAAGCCAAAGTCCAGCGCTTCGCTTGAGTTTATTTAATGGGAGTGGTTCCCTTCTCTCAACAACGGCTGTTGAAACTGAATTCAAATTTAGCATCTTTGGTAAAGTCGCAGTGTCCAAGGTGACCGCAACGCTGTGGGACAGTGCTCATTGGAGCAGCACTATCGGCCGAAGAACCTATTCAATTCGCAATCAGCAGCGAATGGGATTGCGACTAGGATAGCATCTATTTTGTGGTGAAAGTCTTTTCAGAAGAACAGAAGAACATACTGCTGCATCGTAAAATCATACAGAAGGCAAATATCAACTTCTGTAGCATGTTTCAAACAGAAAGTTAAAATTTTGAAGACTATTGCGCTTACTGTTGCTGAAAGCAATGTTAAGAAAATCTACTGTGAATCTATATACAACGGCCATCAAGACTCTGTTGTTTTTATCAGAAAACATTTCCGACTGCATTTTGAACCAAACCCTGTTACAAGGAATGAAAGAGACATGTTTTTCCTGCAGTTTTTCAACAACCTGACAGGCCCTTACCAGTGCACCAGGAACTTCATAATAGACAAAATTTTCACTTTACGCCAAATCCTGGAAAAGAACAAAAAAATACAAATCGATGCCCACCACTAATTCGTAGATTTTAAGGCCGCATATGACACTGTTCATAGGGACGAGCTATACAGTGACATGTCTAATTTTGCAAAAACCTACCAAACTAGTAGGATGACTACTGCATGACGGTAGAGAACTCTCGCTGATCCGTCAAGGTCGGTAACGAACTCACCAAGACCTTCAATGTCAAAAAGGGTTTTAGACAAGGCGACGCACTTGTCATGTGACTTTTTCAACGTCATCCTCGAGAAGATCGTGCGTAACTCACCAGTCAACAACAGAAGCGCGATCTTCCAAAAGCCAGCTCTGGACGAACACAGCGAGCGGGCAATGAAGCGTTTGCAGACATTGAAGCGGAAGCGCCTAAAATGGGTCTGGTGGTTAATGAGGGCAAAACAAAGGACATGCTGTCATCAAGAAAGGACACACAACATCGACGTCTTGGACAGAGCCTCACACTAGGTAGCAGAATCTTCGAGGCAGTCAGGGACTTCGTCTACCTCGGCTCCGCGGTAAAAAGGAACAACAACACCAGTATGGAAGTCAAACGCAGAATCATTCTTGCCAATCGCTGTTTTTTTTGGACTCAAGAGGCAATTGAGTAATAAGGCCTCCTCTCGACGGACTTAGCCCGCTTTTAATAACAGCTTGATCATCCCAAAACTGTAGGTTCCTTCAACTCGTAAGAGAACAGTAGCGCGCACAAAATGAGGAGTTGATGAGCAAGCTAGGCCCTTGTCCCCCTTTGGACTGTAGCGCCAACAATTATTATTATTTGATCATCCCAATCCTACTCTGTGTCGCGGAAACCTGAACGCTACTTAAAACGGTTGAGGAAGCCCTTAATCTCTTTGACAGAAAAGTTTTAAGTGCGATGTTTGGTTCTCTTTGCGTTGATGGCATCTGGAGGAGAAGATTTAACCACTATCGGCTGTATAGCGACATGATCCTGGTCAAGCGTCTACGGAAACAACGCTTAAGATGGCTAGGCCATCTAGAGCGTATGGACACCTTGAATCCGATCTTTCGGACAACGCAACAGAGGTTGGCCTAGGCTAAGATGGCGCACACTTGGAGTGCGCAATAGGAGTGAGCTGACAAGAGATTATGCTTGCCGGAGAGGCATGTTGGTTGAAGCCCCAGTTCGCTCCGGTCCACACAAAGAAGAAATAGGCCTGGAGTGATGATTATTCTCAAGTTAATGCTGAGATACTGAGACATCCACAAAAAATGACTAATTGATGTGCTTCATAGGCTAGTGGGTGAAGCAATGCATTCTTCTGTAAAAACGATGCTCGTCAGAACGTTACAGTCATTGGTGACCGCTATAGTGAACTGATTATCGATTTCAATTCAACTGGATAACCATGATGTACAGGAGCCATGGTTTTAACTAGACGGCGAACAATGTCGCACTACTCGTGCCGAAATTGACCTATTGAAGAGAATGTTTAATTACCCTTGGTTCCTGTAATGAAAACTGCACACCGGAAATTGCCTGAGTCAATGAAGAGCAACTCAGCGGGGGACTCTTCAGTATGCCTCATCGAACATAGACGTCAACAATATGTGGTTGCATTGCCGCTCATCCATCCAAGATGTACCCGAATATATTATTGGCTACCGACCGCCTCGACACCCATCCCGTGGTATGATGGCGAGTGTAAGCAGAAAAAAACAGGCAACGGGCGAGGCATAATAAAAAGCACTTCAATTGAAAACTAAAGTAGCGCAGGAGGAATATAGGGCTAGAAGAAGGGAGAAGAAAAAAACGTCTACGCCTAAAAGAAGGTATCTCGGGGCCTCCCAGCTCAAGGACAAAATAATAATAACAATAATTTGATGGCGCGACAGTGCACAAGGGAACCAGGGCCTAGCTGGCTCATCAACTATTAGTGTTGTGCGCGATATTGTTCCCTCTCGTGTGGAAAAAGGCTACAGTTTTTTGCCGCCTCCGAAGGGCGAAGTTTGAGAAGTTTTCTTGGACAGTTATTACTCTTTGAGTATTGTCAGCAGCTCGAAAGAGGTGGTGCCATGAAAAATTCGAGGTGTTCAGCAGGGACCCTTCGGCGTGTGAGCGTTGCACTTTTCAAGAACACATAACACAAACATTTTATAAAAGAACCAAAAGCCTGGCAGCAGGATTCCAGAAAGGCGCTAAGGCTTTTCGAAATTGTGAGAATAATCTAGAAACTGACTCACAGGGAATTGAGGATGTATTTGAGGAGCATTTTCAATTGTCGCTTAGCGGGCTAGACCAGGAGAGGGTAGTAGGGGACGAGGAAGCGCCAACTCCAATCCATGAAGTAGTCTCCCGTCCAGTCTTGAAGAAGTCGACTCAGCTGTTCAAAAGCTGAGCAACAACAAAGCTGCAAGTTCTTATGGCTTGCCATCAGAGCTCTTCAAAGCTTGCCGCAGTGTTCTGGTTGGTAGCATGCACCAGATCGTCTTAAGAATTTGGGAGGACGGAAGTATGCCCGACGATTGCAATACTGGCTCCATATATCCCATCCACAAAAAAGGCGATCCTACCTCATGCAAGAAGTAGTGAAGTATATTCCAGTTTAATGTCGCCTAAAACGTCTTGTCCAGCATACTGTGTGAACGTCTAAAGCCGTTTTGCACTGTACTAATTAACACTTACCAGTGCGACTTCCCGTCCGGCAAATGGACTATTGACCAAATCTCCACACTAAGACAAATTTTAAAAAAACCAGCGAGATTAAAAGCGATACACATCACATTTAATCGATTTTAAGGCCACATACGAAGGCATTCATTCAAGAACATTTTGACACGGAAGCCGAACTCAGGATCCCGGGAAAACTGATCCGGTTGTGTCGTACAACGGTAACGCAATGTCGCACAACGCTAACGCAATGTCGCACAACGCTAACGCGATGTCGCACAACGCTAACGCAATGTCGCACAACGCTAACGCAATGTCGCACAACGCTAACGCGATGTCGCACAACGCTAACGCAGTGTCGCACAACGCTAAAGTAATGTCGCACAACGCTAACGCGATGTCGCACAACGCTAACGCAGTGTCGCACAACGCTAAAGCAATGTCGCACAACGCTAACGCAATGTCGCACAACGCTAACGCAATGTCGCACAACGCTAACGCGATGTCGCACAACGCTAACGCGATGAACCCCGCAATTTGGTTGGAGAAACTCTGAACCCTTTCAAGCCTGCATCGGATTTCGAGAAGAAGATGCTTTGTCGTGTGACTTCTTTAATATGGTACTGGAGAAGACAGCGTGGAGCGCAGGTGTAAGCACAGGAGATACTTACTTTTAAAAAATCAGTGCGATTGATGGAATACGCTGATGACATCGATATTTTTGTCCGTTTCCAGCAAGCCGTTACAGAAGCATTCGCGTTAATTGAAGAGCAGATTAAAACGAAATATATGCTGTCGACAAAAAATTGACTCGTCTAACAACACCTCAGTCGGAATCTGACAATGGACAGCTACAACTTTGAGGTAGTTGGGGAGTTGGTCTATTTCGGGGTAAACGTGAACTGCACAAACTATACCTTAGTTCGACATAGAATTACCCTTGGCTACCTGTTGCCATTATTTCGGCTTGTCAAAAAAAGTTAGGGTCGAATCTCATGACTCGAAAGATTAAGATAGAGAGCTTGGCCTTGACAGCTAGAAGCAGCATGCCGGGACCGTCAAGAAAGAAAGGCACGATAGCTCCGGCTCAGATCCTTAAAGGGTCGCGGGCCTGATAAGTAAGTAAGTAAATTCGCTTCCAAGATCGTGTGATTTAATGCCATTGTTAGTCTAGATCAATAATCCTGAAACAATTAACAGCGTAGGGGGGAACATTCGTCTCGTTATTGCCAATATAAGACTCAAAGTTTTGAAGATTGTAAGTCTTAATGTCCCAGATACAATTCTTGTAGCTTATTTGAGCTATGATGTCGGAAAATTACCTTTCAAATCAAGTTAAATCCATGCCAATTTATGGAATTGTTTTGTGCTTTATCTTATCTCAAAATTGTTTACCTCTTAAAAAAACACACTCTATGTGCTTGAGTTTGTGCTGTCAAATACACAGGGGAAGGCTTCTAAGTGCCAGTGGAGCCATTTAGTTTTTTTTGACAAGTTTTGGAGAAGAGAACTAATCACATTCTATTGAATAGTCTGCAAGTTATTTAAATACACATCGTTGAAAGCAAATATCTTCTGATCAGCCCTTCGTGTTAAAAATTCTTTCTCGGTGCCGGGCAACGTCTTGGAATATCCCAAGTCGATGCTATCACATACCAAATGGCTGTGGCTATGCCAACAGCACCCAACGCCAAAACTGAGTCATTTTGAAATCGAGTGTCGATGTGTTTAGGCCGCAAAACCAACGCAAAAGTTCAAGAAATTTATCACTTAACTGCTGACCCCAATAGACCCGATGAGTCAGTGCGAAAAAATGCCCGCTCAATCTGAAACTTTGCCACAGATTCAATTCGACTGACTAATTGATGTCTTAGACAAGCGGGAGCATCTCCCGCCCATGACAAGTTTGATGAAGTCCCAAGCTGACACACGTCAAATGTTTTGATTGAAGTAAAATTGTAAATATTTGAACCACCTATTAGAGATCATCTAGAGCTGACAAAATAGCAGCGCCGCCGAGCTCCACCACTCCATCGCGGTTCAACAAACTTTGAATAAACAGCCAGCATTTGACTACCAGATTCGAGTGGTGGAATATTTAAATTTCAATCTAGACAAGCATCGCTAAATGATCGTAAAAGCGTCATTTGAGGCCATTGGAGCTGGGCACCGGGTGGGGAGCTCCCACGATCCGCAGCGTGAAGTGGTGAATAGTGAAGTGGATGTGCCGATGCTGCAAATCATAAGTGGAAATGTGTGCGACGATAAGATCGACATTTCGGGTGTGGAATGAATTTTATTGCTTTCGAATTACCCAGCCGATGGTGATGACCACGTGAAGAGGTCACGCTTAGACAACATAATCCAGAGCTAGGATGAAATGACGGCACAACGACTTCGTGGAAAGTAGTTAATTTGCAGTGGTAGCTAATTGAAGTCGTAGTCCCCACACACGAAGGGGTGAATCGTGTGTTCAGTTTACGAGCACTTTTAAGGCTTAAGTGATGACCAAGATTGCACAACTAGGAGTCGTGTGAAAGCGATGGCTTGTTGATCGTGAGGAAATTTAACTCAGGATGGGAACGCAAATTCAACACCGTGTCAAGATTTTTAAATTGAAATCAATTTCATCAGAATAGCTATGAGAACGTTGAAGTGCCTTCACCATCCATGCCGCTTACTGGCAAAGGTCATCAAGGTCGTCAGATGTGTACAGATTGTAATCCCTCTGTTTGTCTTTGCTCGTTAAGTATTGAAACATTCTGCAACTTCCAATGAAGCAGAAGAGGCAATAGAACACCTAAGGCGAATTATTTATGGCAAAGCAAATGCTTACCGATGTCTTATCCAGAAATGTTACTAAAGGGCCTGTACCTGCATCTGAGGTCAAGTGAATCTAAGATATTAAGAGGTCTGTAGAGGCACACTATAGGAATGGTGTCTTTTTTGTAAATATCTAGAAAATCACCTTAAAACATTGCTCATTAAATCTGTGGTGCATAGTGGATGTTCTTTTTAGTTTAAAAATTAATTTTTATTAATTATTTTTTTTTTACTTAGGCTTTCTTAAAACTAGGAAAAAAAATGCTTAACCTAGGCACGACTTATATGATTTCTAAAAACTACTTACTGGCCCTATGGGGCCGCTCTAGGCTAAACTATTCATTAATTTATTTATTTGCCTTTCGGCGTCAATACTTGTTTTATTTTTTAAATTTATTAAAACTAGTATCTATTTATTTAAAACAAAGAAAATTCCTTAAAAACTTAGTTATCTAATTTTTTTTTAATAAAAACTTAGTCTAACTTAATGTTACCTATTCTAACTAAGATACACTTACGACTAACTTTTTTTTAATTTTTTTTTTGGTTTTGTTACTGTTAAATTGTATCTTAATTCCTAACCTATCCTAACTTATCCTAAATGCAAGTTGGCCGCGGGGAACCAACTTTAAACCTGTCTATGTTGACAACAACTGGGGCTCCTGGTGTGATTCCAACCACCAATATAACCCCCGGTCCTTATCCGTGTCCATCCTATCACGGATGGAGACGAATGTGCATCCGGAGCTGCGAACTTGCGACGTTGTCGTCGTACACCAGTCGCCTGTCCATCGTTCTTCTCACCACGTGGTAGATAAATGGACATGCCTCCGCATCCTGGATCAGTCCGATGCGGTCAAGATATAAGAACGCTTCCGGTGGAATGAAACCCCTTCGGCGAGCGTTCTCGTGGTACTCTTCATTTGGGTAGTAGGCCCCAAATATGAGATCGTCCTCAGAGGTCATGACTCGTGCAACATGCCTCCGAATCAGCTTAATAATGAAATTATAAACCCTGTTCCCGTTTGCTTCGTTATACAAGACCTCATTAGGATAGAACTTATTGTAGTCAGATTCCGCGGTTCTTCACTTCTTGAGACATGCGCGAAGACATTGTTTCTCAAAGGCCCCCATCTTTTCCATTTGGGAAGGACTCACATTGAACCACACCGAGCAGCCATACACCATTATTGGCCGGATGAGGGCCGTGAAGCAGATTCGCTTTACTTTGGAGTCAAGTTGGCTGCTGTAGAACAACCCACTTGCCATAGCGAAGCATTTCTTAGCTTTCGTTAAAGCTGTATCTACATGGATACCACCATACAGATACTAATAATAATAATTGTTGGCGCTACAGTCCAAAGGGGCACTAGAGCCTACCCTGCTCATCAACTATTCGTGTTGTGCGCGCTATTGTGCTCTCACGAGTAGAAGGGACCTACAGTTTCTTGCCGGCTCCGACCGGAGAAGTTTGAGAAGCTTTCTTAGACATTTATTACTCTTTGAGTGTTGTCAGCAGCTCGAAAGAGGTGGTACCGTGAAAAATTCGAAAAATTGGTGTTGAGCTGGGAGTCGAACCTACAACCTTCGGCGTGTGAGCGTCGCACTCTACCCACTACGCCACGGCAACCACACCATACAGATACTGGTCCAACATAATGCCAAGATGTCTCACTACACTCTTTGCGGCAAGTGTCTGACCCTGTGCGTCCAATATGCCGAACTTGCGCCAATCCCTTGAGGCCCTGTATAACGGATTCCGTAAGCGGATAGTTTCACACTTCTGGAAGTTGATTTTCAACCAGTCGTCGCAAAATTGCTGGATTTCTTCGAAGTCACGCTGCAGGAGCACGTTTATGACCTTTATATTTGGTGCCGTCCGGTATGTGACCCAATCGTCGGAGAACGCGATCAAGTTGCACAAGGAGCCAATCAGTTCGCTGGTCGAACTAGCGAAAGGGATTAGTGAGTTTACTGCACCCTGTTGGAGTCCATTTTTTGTTTGGAAAACGTTGGTGGAAACTTTGTTGCCACTTTTGACAACAAGACTCGTACTAGTTACCATGTTGAAGATCGTATAAAGCAGTGGTTTGCTTATGCCCATCCTCGTCAACTTAAAGAAGAGGCCTTCTAACCATACGGTGTCGAATGCCTTTTCCAAGTCAACGAGACAGGCCGCGGTGCACTGGGTTTTGTGGTTATTCCACTAAAAGTCCGAAACCAGTTTTGACGCGGCATGTACGCGTTCATGCCTCGCCCTAAATTAAAACTGGTTGTTCGGTACATGTTGTTGTCCTCAGTTCACTGGATCAGGACTCTTTTGACAATCTTCTCGAAAACCTTGCTTATGCAAGGGAGGAGACTTATCGACCGAAGATTTTTCGGAAGCGAGGAATCGTTGTCCCTTTTGGGGATGGGTTGCACTACAGCCGTCTTCCAATGCACTGGCTAATGTGCATTACTTTTTACAGGATTGTGTATACCATATTTCTACCGCCTCGTCAGGGAGATGACGCAGCACTATATTCGGTATCCCGTCCATACCAATCGACTTTTTGTTCTTCAAACCGTTGAAGATGTGTTTGAGTTCCTTCTTCGAAATGAGGATGGCATTGGAGCCATCTTGGGCGACGACATTGGTTGCCTGATTTTCGTCATTGAATGTGGTAAAGCCAGGATTCTCAGAATGCCACTGCTGTATCTCATTCGAAGGTAGACGTGGTTCATCAGGGCTCTGTTCTCCAGGTCGTGGTTCGGCCTACGGGACTCGTTGACCGTGTACACTTCCTGAAAAACAGCTCCTACTGCCTCCACCTTCTTTTGAGCATCCTCAACAATGAAGAACTCATTGCCAAGCACGGCCTCATCCGGATCTATGCCAACCGAAGTCAGTATATTCTCATTGCCGGTTGTCCTGTCAAGTCGAACAGCCTCCAAGTCGTTATGACCCCTCCTTCGGAAGATTCTGTTGATTTGGGGAAACATACCCGGACCGTTAGAACGCACGGCCCGAATCCTAGGTGCATAGGGGATGTGTGTTACTCACATGCCTTAGATTCGTCTAATAGACTCAATACATCGCCATCTCCTACCAAATGCAGAAAACGTTCATATTGTACTAATTGTCTTTAAAATGTCGCTGTTGGTAGTCGAATCCCTTCTACTCGTGAGGGACAACAACATAAGAAGTTGTTGACAAAGCTGAGCCCTCTGCCGCCTGTGAATTGTAGCGCCATCCAACTTTTACGAGGGGCGTTCTTTTACGTTCTTCTTTTATCATTCGGTCGTTTTATAGTTGGAAGGTATTAGTCGAATAGTTAGAGAAAGGCCCCGCCTCTCCATCCCCTTAAGGGATTCGTTAACTTGCAACTAACGACTACATGTTCCATGCACTTTTCAGCAGCTGGTAAGATGGCGATGGGGCTATAAGTACCTAAGTAATTCTTCTTTCCCCCTTTGTAAATGGTCCGGTAATCGATTTCTTCATTCGTTTGGGAACATAACCCTGTTACAGACTTTGATTCATAATCTGTGCGAATGTAGGTGCACGATATGTTTCGTTTAATTTCAGATCTACTGGCCTTATATTATCTGCCTCAGGTTCTTTTTTGAGGTTCAATTTGGTTAAAAGTGTGAATACATCGCTTTCTGTTGCTTGTTCTATATACCAGTATAAAATGAGCGTCAATATACAAATGTCTCGATAGGGAACATTTGTTGTGAACGAGCCCTTATTTTTTTTTTTTTGTTTGTTTGCTATGACATCTGTGAACAATATTTAGTATATATATATCTTAATATGGGCAAAGAACGAAGAACACCATCCGCTTCAATTTATGTACTCCTTTACCTGCCTGTTTGGGACAGCTTAATAATAATAATTGTTGGCGCTACAGTCCAAAGGGGGACCAGGGCCTAGCTTGCTCATCAACTACTCGTGTTGTGCGCGCTACTGTTCTCTCACGAGTAGAAGGGACCTACAGTTTTTTGCCGACTCCGAACGGCGAGATTTGAGAAGCTTTCTTAGACATTTATTACTCTTTGAGTGTCCTCAGCAGCTCGAAAGAGGTGGTGCCGTTAAATTCGAAAAATTGGTGTTGAGCTGGGAGTCGAACCTAGACCCTTCGGCGTGTGAGCGTCGCACTCTACCCACTCGGCCACGGCGACAGCTTGGACAGCTTTAAGTCTGTGCAGCGGTGCAACTTAAGGTACTGCAGATGTGGACAATTTTCAGATAACCAAAAAATTCCTCCACTTAGCATTAATCTTAATTTACCGAACTAACTATTTAAAAGTATTTTTTAGTGGTAAAAACAGTGTTGCCCGCTCAAAATTACTTCTTTTTCCTGTCTCTTTATTAAATTTGAAAACGATTGTTGCCTTTTATATTTCGGGATTAGAGAACAAAAAAAAAATTTTAATCACCGAAAATAGCCTTATTGTTTTTCAATTGAGATATATACACATTTTTGAGATATATACACATTTTTATGCGTTTGAACCAATTGTCGAAGCACTTTTGCCCCTCTGATTGAGGTATCTCCAAAACATGCATTCTGAACGCATCAACCGCTTCTTCAGTTGTCGAAAAACGTTGACCTCTCATTTTATTTTTTACGTACGGGAGTAAAAAGAAGTCATTCGGTGCCAAGTCAGTACTATACGGCGGATGACTCATCAAATCGATGTTTTGAGTGCTCAAAAATGCAGTTGTTTGAGCCGATGTGTGAGAGCTCACATTGTTGTGGTGAAGAGTGATCCGCCTTCGGGGGTTGGTTTTTCTGATTTCTTGGAAGACAACTGGCAAACAAATGGTTGTGTACCACTCAGAATTGACTGTTCTGCGTTGTTCTAGTGATACGGTTGCGACATGTTCAGTTTTTCTGAAAAAAACAGGCGACCATTTGCTTGAAAATGCTTCGTGCGCGAGCAACTCTTTTTGGATTTGACTTAATTTGAAACAGCCATACAGTCGACTGTTGTTTACTTCCGGTCTCATACGCGTAAATCTACGATTCATCGCCTGTCTTGCTGTCATAGATGTGTTTCGAAGCATCGCGATCGTATTTTTGTAGCATTTCTTTCGACCAATCGACACAAGCCTTTCTTTGAGCTATTGACAAATTGTGTGGGATCCAACGCGGACAAATTTTTTTGACGGTCAAATGTCTATGCAATATTGAATTTATGCGATAGGTCACATGACGATCTTGCAATAAGCAGTTCTCAGGGCAAAATCACCTTTCGACAAATATCGGCTTACATTATTTTTTAATAAACCTCAATTTCATAAGTCGAAGGAAACTTCTAAAACTGAAAACTGTCACTCCCAAAAACTCACTCTGCGTGTGAAACGATCTTGGTCCAGTAAAGTTTCCACTTCCTTGCCTTCAAAGTTTTTGGGCTGGCAAAGAACCTCTTTGTGGCTGCCGTACCGTAGTGGGTAGAGTGCGACGCTCACACGCCGAAGGGTCTAGGTTCGATGCCCAGCTTAACATTCCTTTTTTCGAATTTTTTACCTCTGTTTTTGATCGCGAAGGCCTGCAACCTGACACACGCTTTCAAGCTGAACCTATTGAAAATTTCCTAAAATCTCGTAGGAATCATCTTCTTTACAGTATGTACGCTTTCTACAAGCAATACGTCACTAGGAGTTTATGTAAGCAAGGATCTAGGTACACCCCTCCCGTTGTTGTGACCGAAAGAATTTTTGACTCTGTGTACAGCTCGGTACATGTAATAATTTGCATATGGTATGTTGCTTGAATTCTGGAACAGAAAGCTGATGCTCAAGTGAAAGAAGGAATAGCTATTGATCCAACGTCGGTGTCTCACAAGAATCATATGAAGTTAGCAAAAGAGAGCCGACACAAACATTACTTTCGGATGAGCAAGAGAGTTGGTACTTTAGGTATCACGGAAAGAAAAAGGGTCTTATTGATTCGAAGTGTGTTTGGAATGAACGGGATACACCTCACATTTTAACTATCAATGGCTTGATTTAAGCCGAATATATTCTAATTTGATTGTCTTGAACTGAACTTGATAAACACATTTTGTGGCATGTTTTTGCAGACTTGTCTGTTTTTTTCAGTTAAAAACATCAAATATTTATAACACTCATAATTCAACAGATCTTTCTTGTCTTGCATCAAATATTTATAACACTCAACCGATTTCAACCGATCTCTCTTGTTCTTTTGAGAGAATTCGAGTAGTTTTTTCGGACAGCCCTCTTCCACCTTATATGAGTGCTACGTTTGATTCTGGGTAGATTAACTGGATAATAACTTCAGAACATTCCTTCCATACTTCGGTACACACTTCGATTGCTTTTTTCAAACTGCATTTAAAAGAATAAGTACCAAACGAAACCATGTATGTGTAAGAATCACTCGCACAAGCCCGGTCACTCCACTTTTACTTTAGCTACACGTTTTTATTGCAGTCTCGCTATGTTACCAACAACTGCTCTAACCATTGAAGAACTAATGTGCCAATGAACTTCTCAAAATATTCTGACATACGTAGATAGGTGCTCAACCAACCCGGATACTCGGTATTCTATGATTGACACATTTCAATGTCTGCTCGTTAGCAATGTCAACAGCAAGTGTTGCTCGATCTTTTGTGATGGAATTTCACTTCACCTGCCCCTGCAGACAGTCAACAGTCTGACATTGACATTCTCCTGGAAACCCCTCCGGGAAGGAACTATTCCCCTAGTAACCTCGCACGCATTGCATACTAATCTCAGCCCATCATCGATTGTTCAGACATCAAGTTGAACAAAATTTCTTTGACTTCGCATTATAACTTGTTAAGAACTGATTACGGAGCAATCTTACGCAGAATGTGGCGGAGAATTAGATAAAGGAACCGGAGTGTATCGAGTTTCACTAGTCGCTTGCCATTGATTGGCCCCCCGAATGGAGGGGGAAGGAGCGAACCTGATTTGACAATTCTTGGAAATTTTTGTCACGTTGCTCCGACCGAAGCACAATCGTCGATGCGAATGAATACATGCGTGGAGATGGGGACGCTGGGTTATTAATTGCTTTGACCAAGAACTTGAATTGTTCGCCGACCTCGAAGATGTCTTGCGGAGACTGAAGACAATTTTTCATCGCAGTTTGGTACGAACTATAAAATATGCACTGGATTTAGTGTAATCCGCCCACGAAGGGGGAATTTTCTGTTCTGCTCACAACACATTTATTCGCTAAATGGAATATTTATGAGCCTTACAAAATATCAGGGTGTGACTGAAAAGCGATATCCGTTTCAATCGATGTTCACTTTAGTGGTCGAAAACGGATTTTGCCGACTGTGGGGTCACCAATCATTTTATTTAGTCATTTATCTTTAGTCCTACAAGCAACATGTGTTGTTTGTCGCAATTTATTTGCGCCACACTGTGAGTTTCGCGAATGTCACCCAGAAATCCACCCAACAAGCTGACTTAATTATCCCTCCAAATTTGATTATCCTCTCCCGAGAATTGATCATTTTTATCTCTTACATGCAGCAGTCGCACTTACAGAGCTCCAGCAGCGAAACAAAAGATTCCAGCACCTTCATCCTGATTAATGACTGCGTGTAATCGGTTTTTCCTCATTGCCCCCCACCGCCCAATTGAGTCAACTTTCGGGCGCAATTATGGCACCCCAAGTTCATACATCATCAGTGCTTAACAAGCGTATACAAAGCGATGCGTCGCATTTTATGAGCCATCTGGATCTCAGTAAAGGCGGACATTCTCGCATGCCCTCGCATAACCGGGTGCAGCTGATGTATTACATGCAGGACGTGTCCTTCTTCTTCCAGTCCACGGACAGTTGTTCGCCGCCGAGATTATGCAATGTCGTCTGCCACAGTTGGTTGAACCTAAAGTATGCGCGAAAAGCAGTTAATTAACTGATATTCGGCATACGAGACAGGCTATTACAATCAATTTCCGTGCGCTACTCGAGTGAGGGACGGCGAACGCATCTGGGCAAGTCTGGGAAAAGTTCAAGACCGGAGTGCAGGCAGGTTATGAATATTTTATACGAAATTTAATTGCTTCACGGCAACTTGTCGCAAGGGGAAATGGCAAGGTTAACGCGGCTTCGAGTGTATGCAGAACATTGTGGATTTATGAGTGGGAGCGAGAAGGTGCAGTGCGAATTTGCTACTGACTGGGGGGAATGAAGATGTCAGAATTAAAAATCAGCATATGAACTGAGAATGATGAAGACGGAATGATTTGAGAGTGTAGCGCACTCTACATCTCTTGGTCTAAGGAATCCGAATATTGTCGCATATATAAATAAGTTCGCTCTGATCAGAGGTTAAGCGTGTCCAGTTTAGATACTTTTTTCTGTCTCTTTTTGAGATTGTGTAGAATGATTGAGCTGGCAACGATTAAAAGAGTGAGGCAGATTGTGTAAAGGTTGATGGATCAATGCGACTAGTAGTGAAAGGTTTACCGTAATAATAATTGTTGGCGCTACAGTCCAACGAGGGACCAGGGCCTAGCTCTATGTTACTCATCAACTACCCGTGTTGTGCACGCTACTATTCTCTCACGAGTAGAAGGGACCTATAGTTTTTTGCCGACTCCAAACGGCGTAATTTGAGAAGCTTTCTTAGACAGTTATTACTTTTTGAGTTTTGTCAGCAGCTCGAAAGAGGTGATGCCGTGAAAAATTCAAAAAATTGGGGTTGAGGTGGGAATCGAACCTAGATCCGTCGGCGTGTGAGCGTCGCACTCTACCCACTACGCCACGACTACGCCACGGCGACCAGGTTTACCATAAGCTGCTGAATATGAACTTGGCAACAAACGAGAAAAAGAAAGAAAAAAAAGGGACAAAGGACAAAACCACGCAACTTAACCTCAAAATTTAAAATGTTTTACTTCCATCCTTATTTTAAGTAACACTATAACCTGGGTTCTCTCAGCTTAAATATTCGCAAAATAAAGGGTTTCTAATTTAAGGCATTTTAATAAAACAAAGGCTTCTAAAATAAAATATATTTGTGTTAAAAAGCGATTATTGGGAACTGTGAACATAATTCAAGTTCCTTTGTGTGGCCATTATAAGCACGATTGCAGATATACAGTCGTTTAACTCAATTTTCGGACAAAAATTGATCGAGATCTTAGCTCAGAGTTCATTTATTGCTAACCTATTGCTCACCAGCTGGCTACTATGGACCTGTGACTTCAAATTTCTGTCTTAAAGCGTTTGAACACACAAGCGAGGATGTCATGCGGCGGGTATTTTTCTTGTAACAACGCACTCGCCAAATCTGTGCGACTTTCGCCTCTGTTCTGTTTGAGGCGAAAACTTAGAACTCATCCTGGTACGGTAGCGATTTCCATTCCCAACAAGACTAGGCGCGCACAGATGGTTTCTCATCGCAGCGATACAAAAATAGTTGTCACAAAAAATATGACCATGCACGCTCTTATTGTTTTCTGTCGTACAATTATTTTGTCGTGAAAAAAAAAGAGCAAAATGCGTTCAATGTCAATACACACTTAATAATAATAATAACAACTGTTGTCGCGACAGTCCACGGAGGGGCCAGGGCCTAGCTTACTCAGCAACTACTCGTCTTGTACACGCTACTGTTCTCTCACGAGTAGAAGGGACCTACTATTTTTTGCCGACTCCGAGCGGCGAAGTTTGAGAAGCTTTCTTTTTTGAGTGTTGTCAGTAGCTCGAAAGAAGTGATGTCGTGAAAAATTAGAGGTGTTCAGCCGGGAATCGAACCTAGTCCCTTCGGCGTGTGAGCGTGTAAGCGTCGCACTCCACCCACTTCGCCACGTCATTTGCATTAAAGATTTGCCAATCTGTTGTCATAGATAGCCTTTGTGCACCCAAAAAATAAAACGAAGAACAAGGAAATAAATCAAAACTATGTTGAATCCTTTTGATATACAGAGCCCGCTCGGTTTCGCTGCTGTTCGTGACGAGCGCTCAATCCAGATTCCCTGACACTGCAAGCTCATTTTCGAAGGAAATGGGAAAAGTTCAAAAGGCAACCAGAAGGCATCCTCAGTAATTCTACCAACTTAAAAGATCGAAGCTTGAGAGGCTTATTCAAAGATATTTTGGTCATTGCGACGCCTGACTAAAGTGTGATCTGGAGGCCCTTATTTTTCTTACCAAACATAGCCACTCTATGTCTTTTTTGGGTGCAATAATTCGTCTTAAGAACAAACAATCAAAGGTAAACGCAAACAACACACGGCTACCAGCCAGGTCTAAGGTGGGCGTTTAGCAAGAATTTATGGCGAACCGCAGTGTTTATTCTTTCGATCAAAATGTAAATATCGACACGTCTCATAAACATGTTCCGTCTCTTCATTGCTTCCATAGAATGACATGCCTCGTGTTCTAAGCGAAAATCTCTTCGAAGACGGTGGCAACAGCCCGTGGCTTGTATTTTTTTAGTAGGACTACTAAATGCCACCGCGTCCCATTCCAAAATTTACCATTCCTCTGGGACGTCCATGCACGTCCTCACAGAGAAAGGGGGACAAAGATCCCATTAGCAATGAAATCCTCTCCAGAAATATGTGTGTCACCCCGAAAATAACCGCTCCGCAACTAGTTCCCAATGCAAACTAAAGCCTCTCATAAATATATTAAGAATCCATAAACACTTTTATGGCTACAAGTAGGGAGCGATTCGATATGGGCTCTGCAGCATTTGCGAGCGACCACTATGCAAATGGGCCGCAGATTTCTAATGTGAAATAAGTTCGGAATTCATTCGCCGCTGCCCGGTCAATGATATATGGTTGGCTTTGGAACCCCTTCCACGTCACAGAGGGCGCGTATTAGTTACGGACACTGTCAGCAGTCAATTTGTCACGGTAATGGGTATTTTCATGTTGTTTTGACCAACGCGACCGTTTCGGGTGCGATTAAGACGCATCTACGGACGGTGGCAGCAGCAGCGGCATGCGAGAAATATTGAGAACGTAAGAGGTGATGAATCAATTAGGGGGCTACCCGGTGCGGTTTCAATTAGCCGGCTTTAAACTGATTGCCTTGGCAGCGAAATAGATTTGTCAATTGTGGTAGGAGGTTGTCAAGGTGTCGAATGTTTTATGATTTGTTGGTTATGCTTGGTGTTGACAGGAACTACAAATTGTTATTATTCAAATGAGGTGTGATTCTTTGAATTTCGCTTTTTGTAAAACGATCCCATAGGCGCTGTGTGGCCGTAATTTTAAGGGGTGTTGACATAACGAGGACGGAAGGCATAAATCTGAGAAAGCGGTTTTCATCGATTCATGCATCCGCAAGAAAATTGGTGCTGGCAACGAATGCTTGGTCGTCTACTCCTTCTCAGTCATAAAGGCTTAGACTTCAAATCCTTCTTAGCTGAAATGTTGACCAGCTGGCAATTTGAGTGAACATTCTCCAGCACATTAGTGACATGTTCAATAGTTTCTAACAAAATACACGGAGGTGAAAAGAGTAGCACATCAGTTTGTTCTGTAAAAGGAAATGAACATGCTGTGAGTCTGAACAATTGATTCGTTTTCAAAAGATGGCGCCACCTGCAATTGTGAGTGATCTTGGAAGCGATTGCCTACTTCAGTGGAAAGGTGCGGCACTTGTTTTTCGTCTCTTTGAAAATGTCCGGATTTTTCTTTAAAAACGGTACTTGCGGGGAGTTTTAATGTTATTTTTGAATGATAAGAATATTGTAGCTGAAGCTTATGAAGTGTATGGTGAATCCGCTCTGATCGACAGAGTAGTTTCAAAGCTTTGAAAGTCAATTTTAGTGCCAAGGGCAAAGATGATCTTGGGCACCCCACAAAATTTGAAGAGGAGGAGGAAGAGGAGGTTTTGCTACATCAAGATCCGTGACTAAAGCAAAGTTTAATCGTAGAATCGTTGGAAGTGACTCAGCAAGAAATTTCCTTTCCCCTTGAGAAAACTCGGTTTTATTCTCCTTAAGCGTTGAAATTGAGAGATGTCGAAAAGCCATTTCACATCAGAACTTGTTCAAAGACATCAAAGGAAGACATTTTTGCACCGTATCGTGACTGAAGATGAAAAGTGAATATATTACGATGCATAAGAAAATCATTCAAAGGTCATGCTGGTGGTATTATACGGGTGTGTGAGCTGTAAGAACAGGCGACACCATTGATGGGAAGCCATGCACTGCGTAAAAACTGCCACAAACGACTGACTGCGTGTTGTCAGCAGCCCGAAAGAGGTGGTGCCGTGAAAAATCGAAAAACTCACATTTTTCAGAGATGTTATACGAAAATTACCAAAGGGATTGGAAACAGTAGTCGCTTCCGACGGAGAATACGTGAAGTAATGTAGTTTTTATGTTTTTTTTTTTCAATACAAACAACGAAACAGACTCCCTAAACAGAAACCAAAAAACTGACACCTTTGGTAATTTATTTAAAAGTATCGTTAGGAGGAAAGCAATCATCAATTATCATGGACACTTGTGCGAGATAATCCAAACATATGTACTTGTTGGCCAAGGAAAAAGTGTATAAGTGACGGCTAAATCGGCAAACGTCCCATTCAAAATTTCTTTTACGGTGCAACTCTTCTTTAGAAGTAAGCAGATTTTTGTGAAGTGGTGGCGCTAGCATTTTGCGGTGGACTCTGTGAATGCGATGGATTGATTTATTTAGTTAGTGGATACTGTAGGTACGAGGATTGAAAAATAATGGAAACAAACGAAGCACAAACATTTTTTTGAAAATGGAAATCTTCAAGCCCTCTTTATTGTTTTGACGTAGAATTTGGTAAAAAATACATAAGTGGCGTAAGCGTCTTCGATTTTTTTACAGACATATGCTGGGAGGTCCATTTCATTGTTTATAACAGAAAATTGGACACAGAATCTTCCGAGGAACAAACAAAAGTTGATAGTTAATGCACAATCAATCAACCTTGGTGGGGAGTGAGACCTTTTCCAAAACGTCTGCTGTTTATAGGTCACATTGACTGGTTACAATATAATTCCACACTGAGCCGGAAAAGTGCTCACAACCGCCCGGTCAGAGAGAAGAAGGAAGGAAGGTTATTACGGTACACTTACCTCTTCTCTTCTCGGGATTTAAAATAAAGCACAGTCAGAATGAAACAAAGTTTCCGGAGCTCCTGACTTCATGTGGTACTGCAAAGGTTATATTTTTTTATATTTCGGGATTGGACGACCCTAGTGTTGCAATCTGGTAACTGCCAGCTCTATCGTAAAGTTTGACATTTTTGAGGTTATACGTACTCAGAAAGTTTTGATATACGAGCGCTATTTGTCTTAAACTTAAAGGACTCATCTCGCCCAAAAAAAGGAATTAAATCGTGAAAATTTGCGTGCGATTATTTTGTACAACTTTCGACGTGGATTATCTCAACAACAGTGCATCGATGAACTTAATTCAATTTTTGGCGATGAAGCTCCATCAAGGACCAGTGTTTATCAACGATATCGCGACTTCAACAGAGGTCGTAGCTTACTCCAAGACCAATTTCTTGAAGGTCGTCCAAAATCAGTTGTTGTTCCGGAAACCATTGATGTTGTGGGCCAACTGATATTGCAAGATCGTCATGTGACCTAACGTGTGATTGAGGCAACCTTAGGCATTAGTGGGAGCAGCATTCATTCAATACTGCATGAACATTTGACCGTGAAAAAAATTTGTTCGCATTGGATCCAATACAATTTGTCAATCGCTCAAAAAAAGGCTTGTGTCGATTGGTCGAAAGAAATGCTCCAAAAATACGATCGCGGTGCTTTTAAACTCGTCTATGACATCGTGACAGGTGGTGAATAGTGGATTTACGCGTATGAGCCCGAAAGTAAACAGCAGTCGACTGTATTGGTGTTTCAAATTGACCCAAATCCAACAAGTTGTTCGCGCACGAAGCACTTTCAAGCAAATGGTCGCCTGTTTTTTGGAAAAACTGAACATGTCGCAACCGTACCGCTAGAACAACGCAGAACAGTCAATTCTGAGTGGAAAACAACCATTTGATTACCAGTTGTCTTCCAAGAAATCAGAAAAACCAACCGCCGAAGACGGATAACTCTTCACCACGACAATGAGAGCGCTCACACATCGGCTCAAACAAATGCATTTTTGAGCACTCAAAACATCGATTTGATGAGTCATCTGCCGTATAGTCCTGACTTGGCACCGAATGACTTCTTTTTATTCCCCTACGTAAAAAATAAAACGAAAGGTCAACGTTTTTTGAAACCTGAAGAAGCGGTTGATGCACTCCAAAATATACCTTCTGATGAAGTTAGCACTTACAGTCAAGTTTTCAAAACACCTGGGTGTGGTAGTTTCAATCGAACTTTAAGAAATTTGTACCATGTGTCAGAAAATGTGTTTCGTTTATTGACTGTATATCCGATTCAAAGGAAAGTTAAAAAAAGTATTTTCTAGGAGGGACATGATAACTTCGAATTTAATTTGTCAACTCACTCTTTCAATAATTACTTAGCTGTCACTGTCAATTCTGACTGTTCACTGCCAATAACTGATCATCTTCATTATAATAAAGCATATGAATAAGCAGTCTCTCCAAATTTAATTTAAAATTAAATTCGAGAAATTCCTATGGCGTAACCCTTTGTATTTTTATTTTTTGATTTAAAAGTCATGCTTAAGAATAGGTTGAAATGAATGGCGTTTCACTATGAAAAGTAAGGTACTTCAGCAGCTTGGAGCACTGTGGTCCTTTCCTCCTGGAGAAGGCTCACAGCTTACTGTCAAGTTCGAACGGCGAATTTGAAATCAAACTGAGCTTCAGTGTTGTCAGCAACTTGAGAGAAGTGGTGTCAACCTGACTGATTGTTTAATAATTCGTTTATTCCAAAAATTTAAAAATGAGAATTTGCATTTAAAATGTATAATTGTTGGAGCAACAGTCCACAGGGGGATCAGGGCCTAGCTTGCTCATCAACTACTCGTGTTGTGCGCGCTACTGTTCTCTGACGAGTAGAAGGGACCTACACTTTCTTCCCGACTCCGAACGGCTAAGTTTGAGAAGCCTTTTTAGACAGTTATTACTCTTTGAGTGTTGTCAGTAATTCGAAAGAGGTGGTACCGTGAAAAAACTCGAGGTGTTGAGCCGGGAATCGAATCAAGACCTCAGCGTGTGAGAGTCGTACTCTACCAAACACGCCACGGCGGCGCGCAGTTTAAAAAACTCTTCATTAAGAGATGGCGGCTTTTTACCAGGATTTCGTACCTTCATTATCAACTGTGCAAAAATGGTCAAGTGAGTTCAAGAGAGACAGAGAGATCATTGAAGACGACCCCCGCTCTGGCGCGGCGACTACTGCTTGTACAGTAGTTCATGAGGATGCCCGAATAAAGGTGAAAATGATGGCAAAGATCACCAAACTTTCAACTGGTACCATTCACACAATTTTTCATGACCATCTTAACCTTTCAAAGGTCAGTGCAAAGTGGGTGCCACGAATGCTAACAGCGCCTCAGAAAAAAGTGAAAATCGCAAGCTGTGAAGAGGTTCTGGAGATATGTAGTGAGAACGTGGACGGTATAATGGATCGATTTGTTACTGGGGACGAAACATGGGTTCACCACTTCGACCCTGAATGCAAACAAGAGTCCATGCAGTGACATAATAACGGAACAGACCCCCCGAAGAAGTTCAAAGTCACTCCCTCTGCCAAGAAGCTCATGGGCACAGGTTTTTGTGACTCAAAGGGAATCTTGCTCATTGAGTACAAGAAAAAAGGTGAAACCATCACCGTCACATCCTACGCTTCCACTTCGCATAATTTGCTGGAGGAAATTAAAAAGAAGAAACGGCGCAAACTCGCAGCGGGTGTGTTGCTTCTTCATGACAACGCTCATATCCACACGAAGCGAGCTTCCAAGGTTGCTGCTCGAGATTGTGGTTTCGAAGAAATCCAACACCCACCCTATAGTCCAGACCTTGCCCCTAGTAATTATTTCGTGTTTCCGGATTTGAAATAATGTTTTCGTGGAAAAAGATGAAGAACTCAAGTCGGTAATAAATGGGTAGTTTGCAGAGAAAGAGGAAATTTATTTTTTTGAGCGTTTAAAAAAGCTTATCTCAAGATGTAACAAATGCATTCATGTTAGGGGAAATTATATTGAAAAATGAAAACAATTTAAATTGAATTCGCATATATTTAACGCCCTTCGTAAAATTGTCTCTGCTTAATTATGTATAACACAGGTCAAGCCAACTCCTGCGTAACCGATGGCAGAGCGGTGTGTCGTTGCCGCGATGTTCTTTTATCCTGTCAAATTAGATTTTTTGGAAAACTTGTCCAATTACATATCACCACTCAACCTCGCCAGTATTTCTTTCTGTAAAACAAAACTATCACCACCTGCACTAATTTCTAAGCAGAAATGCCTTTTCCACGCCGAAAAACCTAAATGGGTCGAAGAGACTTCAGACACGACCAAAACATATCTCACGCTTGCCGTTACTTTCACTCCGTCCTCAAGGGCAAAACGCGTTCATATTAGTCGCCTTAGTTCCGTTAGAGCACGCGTATACCCACCAACCTACTAATGTCTGCTCCACATCTTAACTCTGGATACTTTGAAGCAACTTCTTGGGTAAAAGAAGAGCCCAGCGAACTAAGAGAAGACCTTCTGCGTATCATCGCGTCTCATTGCGTATGCTGATCTCGATTTAATCGGAAATCGATTTGTGGATTCATGACTACCTCACGATTTTGATGTCAATCGAATTTCTCTCTCCAAAAAAAAATACAACTCAGAAAAACAAAAAATTCGTCGCACATGCGGCACCATCCGATATTGGATCACACCCGCCTTCAAAATCATCGCACCGCTGAAAGCACATTTGTGTGTCATGCGTTGAGTAATTTTATGCGGAGCGATTCGAGGAGTCTATTAGATAATACGGGTGACAAACGAGCATACATTTTGTTCTATTTAAGAAATCGTGCGGTTGAACGGACTAATTTGGACGTGCGGCGACTGCCGAATCCGGCCGAATATGAAGTATTCTCCGCTCCAAGGTGGCGGGCACTGTCTTTCTCCGTTCTGTTGGACATTTCATGCAAATTTGAGAGCCGCAACGGAAATGTGGTGGAAAAAAAGAGAAGCACAAAAATTGCCGACAAAGTGATTTACGGCAAGCCACAGAGCAGATAAACATGCCAATAGATACTGGTTCCGCAGATAAATTTTATCGCAGAGTCCGTAAATTCCCGTCAGCAACCCTTTTGGGTGGACACACGCACGCAGGCACAAAACAATCCGCCAAAGAGCTCCCCGGAGACGAAGTGCAGTCGGTTCTAAATTTGACTGCCACGACAATTTGCATATTTTAGCGTCGAAACTAATCCGGAACCAGACGGGAGCAGGAATAAAAACATCAAAATAATCAATTAATCTATCAGATGCAGTGTTGCGAACTGTCATGCTATTTTCCAGTTTCATCGCGCGCTGGAATTTATTTGATGGGCAAACGTCGTGATGATGTGCTTGGCGTGAGTCGAACATGATACTAGAAAGTGATTTGTCTTCCGCTGATTGATTGCAGACAATATCTCTTCTTTGATCGATGGTTTCTTCAAGGTCACTGTCATTTTGGAGTGACTCTGCGTTGTGCAATCGTGGAACTGAATAACTGGTTCCTGGTCTATTTATGAAGGGGAGGATGATCAAACTCAGTGCTTGGTAGGAGGTATATTGCAGGAGATTGGGAGGTTGATGTTTTTATAAAACTGCGTAGACAGTGAGTTTTTCCTCCAAATCGAATTTCGAAATGACATTGTTCATCACAAATAGCCAGTCAGCAGAAGAGGTCCTTTAATCAGTCTCAACAATCACATAACTATAATTAAGTTGAAATGGCTGACAAATGTAGTCTACAGGCTACACATTGACGCGAACAACTAGGCATGTTCTCTGTTTTGTTACAAGCGAAATGTGGTCATACCAAAAGTGGGGAAGGGCCTCAACCAACTTGGTGTGTGCAATTTAACGCAGCTGGCGAGAGATCGTGCGAGCTTTGGTGTTTTATTGATCGAGGCTTAGATCCACCTGGTGTAGAAAAATTAGTCTACCTGGCTTAGTGGATAATTACGCCGCCTCATATGTTGGAAGTCCAAGTTTGCTGCCAATATTCAAAGGTACTGTTTGCCCCAGAAAAGGGTCTTAAGCCAAGTTCAGAGCCAGGTTTTGAGCCAAGTTCTGAGCCCAATTCTTAGACCTGTTCCCAGCCCAGTTGCGAGCCCTGTTCTGCGTCCCGTTCTGAAGCCATTTTCAGTTCTGCTTATTCTGAGCCCATTTTTGACACAAGCTCTAAGCCCAATTCTTAAACCTGCTCTCAGACCAGTTGTAAACCCAGTTCTGGGTCCCATTCTGAACCGGGTTGTGAGCCCAACCTTAAACCCAGTTCTTAGCCCAGTGCTGAGCTAAGTTCTGAGCCAAGTTCTGAGCTCATTTCTGAGCCCATTTCTGAGCCCAGTTCTGATCCCTGTGCTGAGAACTGTTCTGAGGCCAGTTCTTAACTCAGTTGAAAGCCCAGTTTTGAGCACAGTTCTGATCCTAGTTGGGAGCCAAGTTCTGAGCACACTTCTGATCCAAGTTCTGAGCAAAGTTCTGAGGCCAGTTCTGAGCCCAGTTCTTAAAGCAATTCTGAGAGCAGTTGTAAGCCCAGTTCTGACTCTAGTTCTGAGCCAAGGGCTGAGAACAGTTCTGATTCTAGTTCTGAGCCCAGTTCTGGGAACAATTCTAACCCCAGTCCTGAGATCGATTCTGATCCCAGTTTTGAGCTAAGTTTTGAGAACAGTTTTATGCCCACTTCTGATCCCAGTTTTGAGCCCTGTTCTGAGCCTAGTTCTGAGCCCATTTCTGAGCCCAGTTCTGAGCAAAGTTCTGAGCCCAGTTCTGATCTTAGTTCTGAGCCCAGTTCTGAGAACAGTTCTAACCCCAGTCCTGAGAACGATTCTGATCCCAGTTTTGAGCTAAGTTTTGAGACCAGTTTTATGCCCACTTCTGATCCCAGTTTTAAGCCCTGTTCTGAGCCTAGTTCTGAGCCCATTTCCGAGCCCAGTTCTGAGCCCAGTTCTGGGTCCTCTTCTGATCCCAGTTCTAAGCCTATTTCTTAATCCAAGTTTTGAGCTCTAGTTGAGAGCCCAGTTTTGAGCCCAGTTCTGAGCCCGGTTCTGAACCCATTTCTGAGCCCAGTTCTGCGCCCAGTTGTAAGCCCAGTTTTGAGTCCTGTTCTAAACCCAGTTCTGAGCCTAGTTCTGTGCTCATTCTGAGTCCATCTCTGAGCCTAAGTTGTGAGCCAAGTTCTGAGTCCAGTTCGGAGCCCAGTTTAAAGTACAGTTTTAAGCCGGCCAAAATAACAAGTTCCCCTTTATGAATAGGCTGAAAGTATGAGATCATGTCCTTCTAACTTTAAATGAGAATGATGAAATGGCGCCGGAATGAAATAGAGAAAACAGTTTTTTTCCATTTCAATGACCATTTGAAAGTCCAGTCCCAGAACACAAATCAGACTTCCAGAAATACCAGTGACACCTTGCCAATTTATTCCCACTCGCAATCTTATTAAAATGTGTTCCCTTCATGTCGCATGTTCCCTGAATTCCGGCTAGACCAGTTAAACGCGCCATTTATCTTGGAACTCATTTAAATTCCACTTCTTTTACTTGTATAGATTAAATCAAATGGTCTTCGGATTGGCTTTTAGTCATGTGACACACGGTTTGTCCTTCTTCCAAAGTCGTTGTGGTTTTTCTGTCCCGACTTTCTTCTCTTTTTGCTCCCTAATTTCGAAAAGGCCAAACCGCCAATTAAGAGGAAGAGTGTTGTGTTGTGGTCTGGTTATCCTTTGGACGGGTCTATTACAGTCGCTTGTTGGTCAGGTTGCGTAGTTAGGTAGGCGGGTGTCTTTGAAATAATTTATTTTATAGCTTCTCTCGCGTCAGAAGAGACGAAGGCCCACCACCACGGGTGACCATCCAGCATGTAGACTAGTTTCTCGTCGTGTCAATTTTCATAAATTTATCGGATATTCACCTGGCATTTACATCACAAGAGCTGTGGTTCTCGATTTAGAGACGTGGTGAAAGTTATTTTGCTGTGGCTTAGAACTAGTGGCTGCTTCTCGTGACTAACATAGGCATTCTGCTGCCGCAATTTTGATGAAAATAAATCATAACAATTCTGTGGAAAGACAGTATCATCAGGTCCATTAGCGGCGGATGGGTGATGGGGAGGATGATTCACTGATGTAAAATGTGTCACTTGCGGTGAGCGATCATCTCACTTATCGACGGGAAGAGGTGAGCAGATTTGAAATTCCAATGAGAGTGCGTGCACACAGGAAATAGGCCAAACTAAAATGGGTTCCGGCTATTTACCAGCAGTTCTAATGAAACACTGTTCGTCTACAATTTTTGATTCGTTCAGGAAATCCGTTGAATGCCTTTCGGTCTTAGTCTCTAATTTAAAGTTCTTCACACAACGGCTGACTGGAAAGTTGGAATTACATGAAGATCAAGCGTAACAACAAGTTGAAATGCTCATCTTAGCAACTAAACAAGTTGGAACCCAGTGTCTGATGGAGAAGACGAGATTTGGAAGCGTAGGGCGTGTCATGAATTTTAATTCTGTTTTGTCTTGACCCCGGGAAGCATGGTCAAGATTAAGTATGCTACAATTTTGGATTTGCTTATGATATGAATAGGACTCTGAAACGACGTTTGGAAGTTCATTGTGAAGGCACAAGGAAGATCTTGAGGTTGTACTCGTACAGCGAGAGAGATAATTTTGCTGGTTGGCTGTTGAATGGATTAAAGCGAATTGTTTGCAAATTACCCGCAGGTTACTCATTGGTTACTCAAAAAATCAGGAAGAAACACTTTTAGAAGTGTAATATAGACGAAAAGAGATGCAGAGTTGGGTTGGTCTGTCGGAATTCGCATTATTTTGTTTTAAATCAATTTCTGACTGAGACTAGTATCACACTTTGTCGGGGAGGGGGGAGGAGGTCAAATTTATTTTTGACAAAAACTTGAAAAAATGTGGAAGCTCAAACACAGTCACTTGGGTTAAGAATTTGAAAAGAACATCGACAAAATTCCACCTTAATCATAGACAAGAACCAAGAAACTACTAAAATGCAATTTGAACCAAAACTTAAACAACTGTGAAGGGTAAAGACAAGCACACGTTCACTTATTCTTTGAAGAATTGCATGACCAAATATCACATTCTCGTTTCTATCAATGACCACATATCGTAGCCAGCACGATATCCAAATGAACCGAATTGGAAAATTCCATGTTTGACGGAAAGCTATCAAACACGGGGTGGATTTTTTCAGGGACTAATGCTCATTTTCAAACCATTTCGTCATGCTGTTTTTTTTAAAACTGTTTCGCAGACACATTTCAGTTTCAAGGAATGAAGGCAGTAAACATGAGCGTGATCGAATATTAATAATAATAATTGTTGGCGCTACAGCCCAAAGGAGGACCAGGGTCTAGCTTGCTCATCAACTACTCGTGTTGAGCGCACTACTGTTCCCTCACGAGTAGAAAGGGCCTACAATTTTTTGCCGACTCTGAACGGCGAAGTTTGAGAAACTTTTTTAGACAGTTATTACTCTTTGAGTGTTGTCAGCACCTCGAAAGAGGTGGTTCCGTCGAAAATTCGAGGTGTTCAGCCGGGAATCGAACTTCGGAGTGAGAGTGTCGCACTTAAACCACTACGCCACAGCGGCCACAATCAAATATCAGTCCCAATATTATTGGGGTGGCAAGTTAGCAACACCGGTTTTCACTCAAAGATGGCTGTAGTTAAATTTTTAAGTTTGCTGAAGTAATCACATTTTCGTCGATTTTAAGGTGGCATATGGCAGTGTGCATAAGGACGAACTATGCAGTGCCATGTCCCGTTTTGGCATTCCTACCAAAGTCGGATTGTGTACAATGACGATGTAGAACTCTCGCTACTCCCTCAAAGTCGGTAGCGAAATCACCGAGACCTTCAATGTCAAAAATGGCTTTAGCCAAGGTCACGCACTGTCACGTGACTTCTTCAACATCATCCTCGAGAAGATCGTAAGTAACTCAAAAGTCAACACCAGAGGCACTATCTTCCAGAAGTCAGTTCAATTGCTAGCTTACGCTGATGACACTGACGTGATTGGACGAACACAGCGAGTCGTCAATGAGGCGTTTGCTGGCATTGAAGCGGTAGCGGCTAAATGGGTCTGGCGGCAAAGGAGGGCAAGACTGAGTACATGCTGTTATCAAGAAAGGACACACAACATCGACGTCTCGGACAGAGCGTCACACTAGGCTGCAGAAACTTCGAGGTAATCAAGGAATTCGCCTGCTTCGACTCTGCAGTAAATAGGGACAACAACATAAGTACCAAAATCGTACGTAGAATCATTTACGCCAATCGCTGTTTCTTCGGGCTTAAAAGGCAATTGAGCAATAAAGCTCTCTCTAAAAGGACAAAATTCGCTTTTTATAACAGTTTGATCATCCCAGTTTTACTTTATGGCGCGGAATCTTGGACGTTAGCAAAGGCGGATGAGGAAGCCCTTAGTCTTTTCGAGAGAAAAGTTTTGCGTTCGATTTATGGTCCTGCATCTGGAGGAGAAGATTTAACGACGAACTTTATGGGCTGTACACCGACATGCGCCTGATCAAGCGTCTTCAAATATAACGCTTAAGATGGGTAGGCCATGTAGAGCGTACGGATACCACTGCTATGGCCAGAAAAGTCTTTAAATTCCAGCTATTGGGACAAAGCAACAGAGGATGGCCTAGGCTAAGGTGGGGCGCACAAGTAGAGAAGGACCTCAACCAACTTGGAATGCGCAACTGGAGGCAGCTGGCGAAGGAATCGTGCTGGCTGGTGAGGCTTGTTGGTTGCTGGCTGGTGGTTGTTGGTTGAGACCCGGACTGTAGCGCCACAAGAAGATGAAGAAGAAGAAAATGTAATCGAAATGCCAAACACATTTCGTTATTTCATAATTGGTACTTCAACTACCAATCAGTAAAAAAAAAATTGATCGGTTGTGTCAATTTTGTTTGGCGTCTTTTGTTAAATGGAAAATTTAAACGAACGTTTTCGTTATATTTTGCTTTTTTTCCGAAAAGGAAGAAACGCATCGCCGGCTCAAAAGAAGTTATTTGCTGTTTATGATGACGATGCTTTAAAAGAATGACAGTGTCAAGAGTGATATGCTACATTTCGCTCAACAATGCAGTTGAAGAAAAGCGGCCCGAAATGACAAATCGAAAAGGTATTTTATTTCATCCACACACACCTTTTGTCACTTAGTAAAAATTGAATATGGGCTGTACTATCTGAATACTTTTTATTTCGATCTCCTTAAATGATAAATGTTTCAATAATATTTATGCTGTCAAATCGTACCTAGTTCAGGTTTTTCCTGATATTCGTAAGAACCAGATGTTGGCGTAGTGGATAGAGGGCGACGCTCACACGCCGAAAGTTATGGTTCGATTCTCGGCTGAATAATTGGAATTTTTCGTTCGACTATCTACTTCGAGCTGCTGGCAACAGTCAAAGAGTAAGTACTGTCCAAGGAAAAGCTTCTCAAACTTCGACGTTTGGAGCCGGCAAAAAACTGTAGGTCCCTTCTACTCGTGAGAGAACAATAGCGCGCACAACACAAGTAGTTGATGAGCAAGTAAGGCCCTGGTCCCCCTGTTGACTGTCGAGCTATACAATTATTATTATTAGTATTTATGAACGTCAAATTATGATGCTGAATGATAGGTTCCTCAAAATTGTCAGTACATTTCATGAAATTTTTATCTGCCGAGTCTCTGAAATTGGCGGAAAGTATAAATTACTTAAATCGGCAACCCTGATGTTCACTTGATGAAGTTTTTGAAAATGAGTTCCAGAGTTAACGGACTTAGATCAGAGTTTTGCGTTCGTCGACAGCTAAAAGTTGCTGAAGCTACGTTTCCTAAATACCCTTAGCCAAGGGCTATTATAACTTCTTGAACACTGAATCTAAAGGCTCACAAGGTGCTCTGCATATTCTAAAGCCTTAGATATAGGGCATAAAAGTTAGCAACTTTTAGTTTAATTTGCCACATTTGAAGCCCGAGTCAGTTGCTCGTCAGAATGCGAGATTTTTTTCTTATTCGACAATTTAGCAGTAAGCGCAGTAACAGTTTTGTCATTTACTCCATAGAGAAAAAGTAGCTAGCTAGTAGAGAAAGTAGTTAGTAGTAGCTGGTTTTGAGTTTTCTGATCAATTTGGTCGCCTGTGTACATTTTTGATTTATGATGTATAGCAGTTTCACCAACCATGCAAAAACTTCTTGGAATTGCGCTTAAACAGTGTCAAACTCTGGTCCAATGATCTTACAGCTAGTTGAACCAACAAAGCAAACGACGTACACATCGTATAGGCAACTGTCTCTTTTGCTAGACACCTCTTCTCTCTCAGCTGTACTACGCACCTTCGATCGGTTTACCAAAACGAAGTAACGAATTCTTTTGCATGTTTTGTGGAAGTGGAAGAGTGAAAGTCGTTATTTGGAAGTTACTTGTTTCTACATGATTGTAAATAAAATGTTAGACGCGATTGTGGCGTAGTGGATTGCGCGGATTAAACACTTTTTAAGCTGCTACCAAACACAAACAAATTTTTACAAAAAAAATTTTAAACAAATTTAAATCCCGTCTGGTTGTAAGAGTCGCAACACAAATAGTGGATGAGCGAGTTGGCTGGCTGGCTCTCTTGTGGATTGTCACTCTATCCAATAATATAAAAAACAAAAAAACGAATGAATTGAAACTTTGAAGGCATGAAAAATGCTTGATGTAAACGGTAATGGCGACAAAAGTTCCGCTGTCGGGCAGGACATTCCCTCTAACAAAATAGACTTGTGAAGATAACAAGCAACATCGCTGCTGTAGTCATACAAACACATGGAGAGGACACTGAACGAAGAACTATTGAAAAGGTCAGAGCAACAAGGTCAATGAGGGGAAACGGAGCTATCAACAGGTCTTATTGCAAAGGGATCTGCTTAAAACGCGTACAAGATCACATCAGTCGTTTATTGTGCAGGTTTTGTATACGACACTGCGCTTTCATGAGACTTTTTTAACATCACTCTTAAAAATGTAGTGCAAAGCTCACAAATGGCCACCGTGGCGTAGTGGGTAGGGTGCGACGTTCACACGCAGAAGGGTCTAGGTTCGTTTTCCGGCTGAACACCTCGAATTTTTCACGGCACCACATCTTTCAAGGTGCTGACAACACTTAAACAGTAATAACTGTCTAAGAAAGATTCTTAAACTTCGCCGTTCGGAGTCGGCAAAAAACTGTAGGTCACGCGAGTAGTTGATGAGCAAGCTAGGCCCTGGTCCCCTGTGCACTGTCGCGCCATACAATTTTTATTATTAAAGCATACAAATGCTGGAGTCTCAGAATCCAATCCCAGAGATCCTGAAAATGTCCGTTTAACTACTGGTGCGAGTTATGGACGAATAAAGCAATCAGCCTCTGATACGTTTAATGCGAAGCGGAAAAAATAAACACTAAACGAGGAGAAACATAAGTAAACACTGTCATCAAAGAAAGGCGCACAACATTGACTTGATTTTCAATAAAAACGTCAGCCGTGCCTTCCCTGGAAATTATAAAGCAACGAAAGACAACTATGTCAGGTACTCGTCCTGTATAAAAAGCGAATAAAGAACACCTTGGCAAAAATTTAAAAGAAATTTTTAAGAACAGATAGAAAGGAACAGCACGGAATGCGGTTAGTCAATTGGCTAGGGATAAAACGCTTTAAGTGTCTTAATTTCGAAGTACGAGGAAATCCTTCCGAGTCTTTGAATCTGAGCATAGGGGCATAGAATCAGAGGAAGTCCTCTTCTAAGATCATGCACATAAGAGGAGGAGGACGTGAACCAACTTGGAGTCTGAAATTTAAAGCAGCCTAAAGAGACTGTCATAGTTGGAAGATTATGTTGGCTAAGTTCAAAGTCTTCGTGGACTTAAGTATCATTCCAACAAAGCGGCAATCATAGCGTAGGACATTTCGATAGAGATGCTTGGCACGCTGTTAGTTTCGAATTTTTCTCAATGTTTGTGAATTGATTGTTGTCCGCCGTGATTCAACTTGAGCCACCACCATCACTACCCCTCCCTTAAAGTGGTCTCTGAGAGCCTGAACCGCTCCTAAACATATGTACAACACGCTTTTATTCAAGACCACTCAATATCCAACATCCACGTTTGTCCTTTCTTTTGGAACAAACCGTGTGCGGCACGCAGCGTCCTTTGACTGTCGCATTTTTTACGTTCAGTTACGCCAACCTATAATTGTCAGCCTTCACAGATGTTTTAGCAGCAAATAACGACTCCCTCCGATTGCTGAAGATGCATAAAAAGTACCTGCAGGCGCAACCAGTTTGCCGTCGAAATGAATTGAGGGCCGTGCCAGCCTCACTTTTTACGTCCCTCTTAGGGCACTCCTTTGCGCACTTCGGGCCGATGCCTGCAACTAGTTGTTATCACTGACTGATGTGTGTAATTGGGATTTAATTGAAGGCGTCCGCAATTTACGTGAGGTTGCTACCCGGTAAATTATTTTATTCAATTTAGTTCACCCGCACGCTGGACGCGGGAATTCGTGTAACTGGCGGTCGGCGCACATTCCGCCCCAAACTGGTTCTGCCGGGCCGGTGATTTATGGAGAGATTCACTTTCTCGGGACAATGAAGTCTTGTGCACACAAATCAACGGGAAACAGCGTTAGTTTTGCGCCGATAAATCTCTCCCGCGGCGATGACATCCGGCGAATTAGAGTATTCCCACGGTTGGCGGACGGCAGTGCTGTGATGCAATGGCAAATGAGACGGATTCGACGGCTAAGCTCAGATCGGCGGGCTATTAACTGTGGCCGCAAACTTCGGTCAGAGTCTGGAGCGATTTGTAATCCCAGGTGGGTTGACATTTTGGGGGGAAATCCGGACGAGTGCGTGTTTGTTGCTGCTTCTGGCATACTGATTAGATTTGCGGGAGCTGCGGTAGTCGGTCGGCTGTGGCGAACAAAGCCACAGACGAGGACTTCATCGAGGATGGCATACACGATCTGTGCAAATTAACTGGTGATTAGAAAGGCCGGCTTAGCGGTGGCATCGGGTTGAAAAGCCCCATTTTTCGGGAACACATTTCAGAAGAGAGCTTCTCTTTGTAAGGTATAGCAAGCCGACGATTGAGTGTCGACAGTTTTGTGGTGATCGGGAGCGGGGGTGGTATTTCGGCAAGGTGTTTGAAAAGAACCGTTGCGATTAATTGAATGTGGATAATTGTTTGAAGGTCAATTGTGGTGGCAGGTGAACAGGATGTGTCAGGGAACATAAATCGTCATTTAAAGGGTATCGACTAAATTGAGGTGAAAATAACGAGACAAGCGACTAATTTATGGTTTGTATTGAGAACAACATATTGGAATGGTTTAAAACATTTGCAACTACAATGTTCCGTTATTGCAGAGACATATGGTTTGACTTACATTTTTACTTTGATACCGTATGTCAGCTAAAGGTCGTCAGACGTAAGGAGACTTTAGTTAGAATTTATTGTACATCTGAAAAGACAACTCTGGTGTTATGTTGTTCATTCAGGGTACTTTGACAACTGACTTAACACAAACTTTCTTCTTGAGAGTCAGTAGAGTGATTGTTTCGGAGAGGGTTTTGCCGTGTGGAATCAGTCCATTTAAATTATATCACTAGTCTTCTAACCACAAGCGAAATACTTTCACATCGATAGAGAGATGGGCAATATATTCACATTTAGGAAGTCGAATAAGAACTTACTTAAATTTATTTAAAGTTAGGATGAAAAAAAAAATAATAGTTTCATAGTTCCTTGGAACTTTTCATTATATATATGTATTTGTTCTCTCGACAGTCCACAGGGACCAGGGCCTAGCTTGCTCATTAACTTCTCGGGCTGTGCTCACTTCTGTTCTCTCACGACTAGAAAAGACCTAGTCTGTGGTAGAATAGTTTCTTCGAAAACCAGCCTGGAGTTCCTTTAGAACCTAGACACTTACTGCGTTATTCTATTGAAGAGCACACTCGCAAACAACTTAACAATTGGATGGCGCGACAGTCCACAGGGGGACCAGGGCCTAGCTTGCTCAACAACTACTCATGTTGTGCGCGCTACTGTTCTCTCATGAGTAGAAGTGTCCTTCAGTTTTTTGCCAGCTCCGAACGGCAAAGTTTGAGAATCTTTCTTAGGCAGTTACTCTTTGAGTGTTGTTAGTAGCTCGAAAGAGGTGGTCCCGTAAAAAATTCGAGGTGTTCAGCCGGGAATCGAACCTACACCCTTCGCCATGTGAGTGTCGCACTCTACCCACTACGCCACGGCGGCCACAACCAACATAGGATAACCGTAAGAAAGTCTGGAGACTAATGTTGTCGTTTGCTACGAAGGATCCAGCTTCAGATTCGTCCATATACTCGGAGCCGGCCATAAAATTATCTGTGGCTCAATTTCTGAATAGAGCCAGTCCTGGACAATGTTGATGTTGTGCCTGCGACGCAGCTGGACTATTGCTGTCCTCGCAAATTCGTGAGACTGGTGTTATGGAAGATGCAATGCATCAAAGTATGTTTGTGCTGGGGCAGATTCGTTAAGGTAATTTAAATCTTAGTTGTGTATGCTGCGTCTACACTTAAAAATGTTCTATTAGAATTTATTTAAAGCTTTGTACAAAGTTAGATCAAAACGAAACCTTTTCGAGTGTAAGTCGCGTTTTCTCGGTGTATTCTCATCTCAAAATCGCTTCCCCAATTTATAAAGTTTCATTACAAGCAACTTTTGTCTTAAATGCACTTGTGAGGGTTCAAAATCTTAACCAAAATGCTTTTCCCTTTTGTTCTTAAACGGTTTAAGCACCGATAGCAAGCTGATTTCAGCGTGTGTAGTTGTTCTTATATGCCGACTGGGAGTTATTTGTTTAGATATCCATGTGAAACATATTAAAGGCTTGATTTGTTCAAAGGAAACTTTGAAAGCAGGCGGAAAATTTTCTTGCGCAAAGCTTGTGTAAAACTTTTACGGAAAGAAAATATTTATTCTTCCACAAAAATTCCAACCAAGTCATAGCATTGTGGAAATGGTCATGATGACTGTAAAGCCAAGGCTTGACACCCTTCATTAAGCACACTCATTGCTGATGAGAACACGTTCAAGGAAGCAAAGGCTTTCATCGCCCACTTTGGTGCCACAAGTTTTTCGCGGAAATTAACACGTCAATCCGACAGTGTTTTGATTTTCCGATATATAACTGAGCATTTCAAGTTCCTGATTTGAAGAAATTATTGGAAGCATTCGTCCGAATCATCCGGCGAAGTGCAGTGGCAATAATTTCTATTTCGAAAGTGTCATAACCCATTTCATCACTATCATCTGCGGTAACTCTTTGAGAGATATGCATATGATGAAGAACGGAGGGCGGCGGTTTATTTCGTTAAGATGACAAAGGGCGCAATCTGAAACGCGATTTCCTGCAGGTTCTATTTAAGGTATGTTTGCTCTGGAATTTCTGTGGCCGCCGTGGCGTAATGGGTAGAGTGCGACGATATCGTCGATAATTTGCACCACATAACCCAGCCACTATGGTCTCGTCTACGGTCTATTTTATACACAGGTTAAGCGCTACTAAACAACATATCTCTTGTCATAATTGTACACACACAACAATACAATGAATAACGACTGCCTGTTAGTTTTTATCGTTTTGTTGTGTGTATACACATTACGAATGAACGAAGGACTCTGCGAGTGGTGCCTATAAAATGTATGAAGTTTGATTTCCAGGAATATATTTTTAAATAATTTTGGATGTACATTTATGCTTCTGTAAGCTGTAAGTATCCAAAACATTTTGTAATTACTGATTAAATTTTTTTCGTACTTTTTCTTCAAATTTCACCATTTGATTGCCAGCCCAATGCAAAATGACAGTGAAATAGCTATCGTCAAAAACCGATCGTCAGTACGATAGCGATGGCAGTTTTGAGAGTACATGAACCAACTGAAATCATATCGTTTTGTCGGCATCGTTTTTTTTTTGCTTACGCGATGCAAGACTCTCGTTTCAACGTTATCGTCGCACTATAGTCTTCATCCGTGATTAGACCTCTGGTCACTCTGTGAACTGTCGCACCATTAAATTATTGTCTTGGTAGTTAAAAAGTCATGAAGCTCACTTATTCATTTCCAATATCAAAGGTGGTGGTCAAATCCAAATCCGGTCTAAATGCACGTTAAAAGTAAAATTTCGCAATTTTATGAGGAAAGTAAAATAATCGAAGAAAAATTGTATTTGAAATTAAGCACGTAATTGAATTTATAGCGTGGGAAGAAACTATCAGCGCAAAACGTGTCCCGTAGGAAATTTGACTAACGGATACAGTGGCCGCCGTGGCGTAGTGGGTAGAGTGCGACGCTCACACGCCGAAGGGTATTGGTTCGACTCCCAGCTCAACACCAATTTTTCGAGTATTTCACGGCACCACCTCATTCAAGCTGCTGACAACACTCAAAGAGTAATAACTGCCTAAGAAAGCTTCTCAAATTTTGCTGTTCGGAGTCGGCAAAAAACTGTAGGTCCCTCCTACAGGTGAGAGAACAGTAGCGCGCACAGCACGAGTAGTTGATGAGCAAGCTGGGCCCTGGTCCTTCTTTGGGCTGTAGCGCCAACAATTATTATTATTATTCTGAGCAGCAGACATTACTGATGCCACTCGGTTCCATATGCACTGCTTATTGCTGGCTGGTATCTAAAAGGTATGTATGATTACATCAAAAGATAAGTGTTATACGAGGACTATGATAGCCACGTAATTGAATAGAGAGATGGAAGCTGCCTTGGTAAGATCGTGGAAATTAGCTTGTCAGATAAGATAGTGCCTAGTGGGGCGTTACATTTTTTACCCGTGTGCAAAACGGCTACAGAAACGGGACAAGAGTGTTTTCCTCATATAAGGCGAGTCTACTTGAATAGACGTATTGTCTTATGGGTGAACACCTAGTAATTGACTTGTTTAAAAATTCAAGACCAGAATTGTGTACATATCAGGTTACTGCTGCACGTTACCCATCTGTCTCTGAATGTGTTTTTATTTTAATCTAGAGACAAAATAAGAAAAACAGAAGCATGATGAATGGCACTGAGGAGATCTGCAAACAGTTAAAAACGGTTCTATCGGTTTTAGCGGTTCTAGCTACGTGCAAACAAAAGACACATACTTCCGAAATTTCTTAGTTTATGTTTGGTTTATCAGTGGGTAAGATTTATTTTCCCTTCCTCTCATCTAATTCATCTACCCTACAAATTCAAATATCAAAAAGGAAAAACTAATTAAGGTACTGTGCTCGTTACTACAAATCCAAAAAATCAGAAAATAACCAGCGATCATGTAAAGAAAAAACGGTGGATCTATAGGGTCTTTAACTTAATTCGACCGGTTTGAGGTGGTAAAGAGTTGGCGTAACTTATATTATTCCATTGTTATTATTCCAATAAAACATGCGTTTGGAAGCTATTGTCATTGTACGTCATTTCAGTATATGTACTTTTTTTTAAGCAACCATACATTATTTTCTGGGAAATATGTCAAACTTTTTGCTTGAAATAGTGCTTGCACCATTTAAGAGTGGTGGCTTGAAAGACGATAACCGTCCTGGGCAGCTCAAATAGTTTGTAGATGAAGAACGGGGATGGGATCTAAAAATTGCCAGAAAGATGGGAAAAAAGTCATAGCTTTAGATGGGCAATACTTTAAAAAAATCTATTGTAAATGTTTTTCTTAAATTAGTGTTTAAATCTGGAAGAAAAAAATCATACAAATTATGTTATATAACTAAAATGTAAGTTTTTATTTACTGTTGTTATTTGAAAACAGCAGCTCAGCCCCCGCGTGGCCGCCATAATGTAGTGGGTAGAGTGCGACGCTCACACGCCGAAGGGTGTAGGTTCGATTCCCAGCTCAACACCAATTTTTTGATTTTTTCACGGCACCACCTCTTTCGAGCTGCTGACAACACTCAAAGAGTACTGCCTAAGAAAGCTTCTCAAATTTTGCTGTTCGGAGTCGGCAAAAAAATGTAGGTCCCTTCTACTCGTGACAGAACAGTAGCGCGTACAACACGAGTAGTTGATGAGCAAGCTAGGCCCTGGTCCCCCTTTGGGCTGTAGCGCTAACAATTATTAGTATTACTAGCTAAGCCACCGTGGCGTAGTGGCAAAATGCAACAATCCCTCGCCAAAGGCCATATGTTCGATTTCTAGACTGAATACCTCGAATTTGTTCATGACACCACACTTTCTTGAGTTTCTGACGATACTAAAGAAGTACTTCTTCTTCTTCTTGTGGCGCTACAGTTCGGGGTGGACCTGGGCTTCAATCAACATGCCTCTCCAGCCAGCACGACTTTTCGCCAGCCGCCTCCACTTGGTTCAGGTCCTTCTCGACTTGTGTGCGCCACCTTAGACTAGGCCGTCGTCTGTTGCGTTGTTTCAATGGCTCTGATTTGAAGACTTTTCCGGCGTAGCAGTGATGTCCATACGTTGTACACGGCCTATCCACCTTAAGCGTTGTATCCGAAGACACTTGACCAGGCGCATGTCACTGTATAGCCCATAGAGTTCGTCGTTTAATCTTCTCCTCCGGATGCCGTCAACGCAAACAGGACCAAAAATCGCACGCAAAACTTTTCTCTCGAAGAGACTAATAGCATTTGGTAACGTCCAGGTTTCCGCGTCATAGAGTAGGACGGGGATGATCAAGCTGTCCTTCGAGACAAGGCTTTAATGCTCAATTGTCTCTTGAGCCCAAAGAAACCTCAATTGGCAAGAGTGATTCTGCGTTTGATTTCGGTACTAATGTTGTTGTCCCTGTTTACCGCGAAGCCGAGGTGGACGAAGAAAAAAGAAATCAGAACAGAAAGATCATTGCCTAATGATATTTTCAATCCTCTCTAATCGTAAAACAAAAAAGGACACACAACAGGAGTAGTCGCATAAATATCTATGCCCTGATCCCCTTTTGGCATTCAGTATACATTCATGAGAACATGTAACTGCTCAACGCTTTCAACGGACACTGAGCCTATTAGTAGAGATATTGCATTTGATTAGGGTAATTTTCAAAAAATAACCATTCCACACTGAATAGGGGTCACGAGAACTCTCTTCAAAACAAACAGCCTTGAAATTAAATCGTATGCACTTCTGCACTTTAAGCTGTTTCGCAAGAATCACCAAAATGTGCGACCCAAAAGTCTTGTTGTTAGAAATTCACAGCTCCGTTGTGAAGGTCAACGCTTGCGAAATAATGCATACATGATTTGGATTGCAAATCTCTGGAATGTTTCATTCTTCTTTGCCGGCACCAAGCGGCGGAATTCAAAATGCTTTTGCATAGGCAATTAGAACTGCAGAGAGCTGGTTCGAGGGGTTCAGTCCCGAATTCGATCCTGGAGTCATCCCCATGGCGTGATGGAAAATAATTTTAAAATTCGGTTTTTGCTTAAATAATTGCAGTGGACACACACTTTGTGAACTCAATGGATTGAAAACGAATTTTGGGTTCCACACTTCTGTAACTTGTGAAGCAAGCGTGAGTGTAATCATCAGTCTCTCGTTTTAAATAGAGTTAAGCCCCACACCCAGCACAACTTAAGGACCCCAAGAATAGCAAAAACAAGCCTGTAACAAAAAAAGAAAACAAACCGAATATTTAGCATGAACAATTCTAAGATACCAACTAATCCTAAGTTCAAGGTGACAATGGGAATGGCATCTTCACGTACAACCCCCAAAATGGCGCGTATCCGCGCAAGGAAACATTTCATGAGATCAATGGCATGATGAACTGATTGTAAAATTCAGCGCATGAGTCCCTCCACTTTACGACCAATTTTGTTACTGAATTATTGTCTGCAAGGAGGCCAGTGGATCGGGGCTTGTCTCGTCTCCCACACCCCAGCAAATAAATCTTTAAAATTGCAATCACTTGGCCCAGCTCCACGCGCCTTGTTTTCTGTTTTTCCAAAGAAAACGAAAATAAGTTTCGCTTTCGTATTTGAATGCAATAACAATAATTTTTTGGTCATCCCGCATATGGCCCGAAAAGAAATAATTAAAAAACCGTCAGGTTACAAGTAACTTTCGATGACTCTTTTACGTGAGCCCGAGCTCCCGACAGTTAAACAAAAGCGAAAATGCATTTCGGTTACCGTTTCAAAGTGAAATGGAATTTTCCCCGCCATAGTCCCTTACACTTACCTTATTCATCCAACAGACGACAAGATTCGATGAAGGGCTCGGGTGTCGTTTCCTGGGTCTTGGAGCGGTGCAATCCGAACGAATTCACAAAAATTGTCAAGCTGACGACCACAAAGCAGCAGAGAGACACGAAACACAAACTCAACCACTGCGTGACAATCACAACTAAATGACAAATAATTACTCAATCGGACTCGTTCTTTTTTTCGTGTTTTCTTACAAAGACTACCAAGACTCGACTCTAAGGTTTCTCACTCATATGCATGCACACTAGTCAGCCGAAAAGAACGACAGACGGGAGAGAAAGAAAAAATAAACGAACAATTTTTCATTAATATTCCGGGCGGATAGCGTCCGAGCGCGAATGCCTTTGGGAAGGAGAAAAAAGTAAATACTCGTACATAAACATACGGAGAATAAAAGAAAATGCTTGTATCTCTTGGGTAAATAAACGAACGTGCAGTGCTTTGCGCGTTCGAAAAATGTGCAACAAACGCCCCAATTAACCGAAAAAAGTATGCGTAGATAGGCTCTGCGTTGCCTATGAGCCGACTCTAAGCTGGGCTTTTTTTTCTTCATTGTTAAATGAACAAAATTCTATTGAACTTGGCTGTTTAGGGTTTAGTGGGAGTTTTGAGAATCTTAAGTTTCCTAGCCAATCTCTGGAGTGAACCTGAGAATCGAAGAAAATTTTGCTCTCGAACGAGAAGTTGGAGTTTTCAAAAATGGATCAAAGCCAAGCTGCATGGTCTTGACAAAGCTCTTACACAAGCTTCGGGACAAAAGATGTTCGCCAGCCTAAGCACGACATGGCAAAAATCCAATACAAACTGAGCTTGAAATTTTACTCCAAACGGAGCTTCGTCTTTTAATCCAGGCCTTGACTTTCAAGATGTCTTAAAAATCAATCCTTTCTTCGGACAATCAATATAATCACCCTGAAAAGGCAGACTCCATTCTAAGCCTAGATTTAAGTTGAAGGTCATGGTCGAGTCCGTGAAAGTTTAGTGATCAGAGCAAATTTACGTATGCCACACCGAAAATGGACTCAGTTCTTTATAGAGGCTTCAAGGAAATTAAATCTAAGCTGGGTTTTAAATTTAAGACAGTCCAAAAAAGTTGTGATGCGTAGAAAGTTCATTTTGGAAACACGAAAAGCAGTTTCTGTAGTGAATTGGATAAAAAAGCCAGGATTGAGATTTTCCAGCTTAAATTCAAGCCCATTACCTCACCAAAGGAGAGTCACTTCGATAACTGAAACCAGTGTTTCTGGGCCTTACTTGAATTTTTAGAGCTCAAATCCAAGTCAGAAAAAAAATTAAATTCAATTAATTTGAATAACCCCAAGTGGAAATTTTTCATTCAACGATTAGAACTTTAAGTACTTTAGTTTACTTAACTTTAAGTTAAGTAGATTAGAACTTTCAGTTGCCAGCGTCAATCAGAAAACTTACAGCAGAGATAATGAAATTCAACAAGACTGGCTTTAACTAGGACTTAACTGAAGTTACTTGAGTGTCCTTTCTTCTCGACATAGAAAAAAACATAGACCAGGCTCAAATTGACTTAAAAAATGTCTTAGAAAACACGATTTATGGAGACAACAAAACTTGCTTTCCAACTAAAACCCAGTTTCAAATACTTTTTGCATCGAATACAAAAAACATTAGTTGTTGTCTGTTATTCTAGCAAAGACGAAAAAATGTCTCCTATAAGCTTGACTTCAAGAAACTAGATCCACGCTTGGCATCAAATTTTAATCGCTTGATATCACAGACGTCTTTTTATCCGAGCGCAGTTTTTCCAAAGAAGAAAGAGCAAACATTTTTTAACTTTAAGCCCGGCTTTAAAAACGCACCTAAAACAGCGCGAATAAGACTTCAATAGAATTCTTTCTTTTCATCCAAGCTACGTTCCCAAACGAAAAAACAAAAGCACATTCTAATATTTTTCCCTCCTTCCAAGCCCGGCTTCAAAACCAACTCACTTCAAAGCACAGTGAAAACACGATCGACAGCCGAAATAAATTCTCAAACACTCGAACGATGGACAATATCCTTCGACTATCGCGACGACTATGAACGGACTAACACGAAAATTCTCAAGTTTAAGCCCGCGTCAGAACTGTTGCGTATTCAGATCGAAGGCGGAGGAGATTCTTATTTTATGCTTTTTGGTTAACAGTTCGAGTGTCGTCGATTAACTGAAGTGGCGATCGAGTGGGTTTCGTGGTTTTTTCCTGGCTTCTTGTGTCGGCCTTTTTGCGCTCCGCTCCACACTGTGCTTCTTCGTCTTTTGGCCCTCTGCGATGATTGTGTATTGTTTGGGGATACAACTTTGTGTGCTGATTGTATGCTGATGTATGCGTATGCCGAGCGGAGTTGTCTCGTGCGTTGACAGCCGGACAGCTGGTATCAGCTGTAGCGGAGGGAAGACAAATTTCTTCCAGACATTGCTGAGGATAGGTCGGTGCCTAACGTTCTAAACGGTTGCTGTGTCTTGGGCTTAACGTGTTTTCTTCTTTTTCTGTCATGTGTGTTCGGGACTTATTGCGTGTGTTGGTTCTTCCGCATTTTTCGCTGTTCGCTGAACATATTGTGTGGGAGTTTGACGGCAATTACTGGTTGGGACGAGGGCTGGAGCAATAATGAAGGTCGTTAATGGAACTTACTGTTGCTTGAGCTGCTGTTGGGAACTAGAACAACTGGGAGTCATGCGTAAGGTTAGCGGAGTTGGGGCGAATGGACTCTGTGAGATAAAAGCAAAATTATTTGGCTAAGGACGGAAATTAATTATAGTTTGGTTCAAGTTCAACGGTGGTATTTGACAAGAGACTAATGTGAATACACCAGAGGGTATTAATGCTTCAAACCGGCTGCACTCCAGTTGCCACCGAAGTAGCAGCATTTGGTGTGATGATCCAATGCGGTGTGATCACTTTCCTGATTGACGGTATCGAATAAACACTCGAAGCAGAATTATCTTCGAGATAAGTTTGAATGGCACGCTGTCAAATGATATCTTCTGCAAATTTCTGATCAGTTCCACTTATGGGTATTAAGTCACTGCCAATCGACGTGATCCTCGAGAGTTTGCCAATGAATGTCATGCAATGTTGTGAAGTAAATCACCCGTCGTTGATTCGTCGCTACATTTTTGTCAACACTCGAAAATGAACAAAAAGAAAAGAATAGTAAGCTTAATTAGGTTTAAGGAAGCAGATTGAAGCTTTGGTCGTAGATATATATAAACAAAAACGCATAGATTGTCATTTACGTCAATTAAGATAATTAAAAAGCTACATAGAAACTTACCACCGAAGAAAATTGTTCGAGAATTCTTGATTAGGTCCTGTGAGTGGTTGTGGGCCAGAGTTCAAGTTCATGCTAGGTCCCTATTGCAAAACAAAGAGAAGAATTGAGGAATAAATACTTCATACAGAAGCGTGCATAGAGACGAGCTGCCACGTTATGTTTTTTCATTCTAAAAAAGTAATAATAGGGAAGTCTCAGTCCTCGTCAATTAAGATAAATAATTAATCGAAACCGTCAGTATTCAAAAACACACAGCAGGCGACGCAATTTAAATGGAGGCGGTAAATGTCAGTCGGAATAATAATAATAATTGGCTGGCGCGACAGTCCACAAAGGACCCGGGGCCTAGTTTGCTCACCAACTACTCGTGTTGTGCGCTCTACTACTCTCTCACGAGTAGAAGAGACCTACAGTTTTTTGCCGGCTCCGAACGACGAAGTCTGAGCAGCTTTTTCTTAGTCAGTATAATTCTTTGAGCGTTGTCAGCAGCTCGAAAGATGTGGTGCCATGAAAAATGTGAGGTGTTCAGGCGGAAATCAAACTTAGACCTTTGGCGTGTGATTGTCGCACTCTTCCCACAACACAAAGTAAAATATATCTTCCAGTATCACAGGGGGGAGCGCGCAAACGGGTAAAAAGAACTTCGAAGAAAGGTTCTGCATTAACCGAGTTTTGCATTAAGCGAGATTATAAAACCACTCCCGCTTCCTTGGATTCTTGGGACAGCTACATAAGTACTCGTTCATTCGCACGACTGACACTGCTTACAGTTGATTGTATCAGCGCGAAGAAGTCTACACTAGAAGCACGATCGTCCAAAAGTCAGTTTAATTGCTTGCTTACGCTGATTGACGTGATTGGACGAACACAACGAGTCGTCAATGAGGCGTTTGCTGGCATTGAAGCGGAAACGGCTAAAATGCGTCTGGCGGTAAACGAGAACAAAACGAAGTGCATGCTGCTATCAAGGAAGGACCATTAACATTGAAGTCTCAAACAGAGCGTCATTCTAGGCCGCAGAAACTTCGAGGTAGTCAAGGACTTTGTCTAACTCGGCTCCGCGATAAATAGGGACAGCAATATTAGTACCAAAACCAAGCGCAGAATCACTCTTGCCAACCGCTTTTTCTTTGGGCTCAGGAGGTAATTGAGTATTAAAGCCCTCTCTCTACGGGCTAAGATCGCTTTATATAACAGCTTGATCATCCCCGTCCTACTATATGGCGCAGAATCTTGGACGTTAGCAAAAGCGGATGAGGAAGCCCTTAGTCTTTTCGAGAAAAAAGTTTTGCGTGCGATTTTTGGTCCTGTTTGCGTTGATGGCATCTGGAGGAGAAGATTTAATGACGAACTCTATAGGCTGTACAGCGACATGCGCCTGGTCAAGCGTCTACGGATACAACGCTTAAGATGGCTAGGCCATGTAGAGCGTATGGACACCACTGCTCCGGCCCGAAAAGTCTTTGAATCCGAGCCATTGGGACAACGCAACAGAGGACGACCTAGACTAAAGTGGCACACACAAGTGGAGAAGGACCTCAACCAACTTGGAGTGCGCAACTGGAGACAGCTGGCGAAAGATCGTGCTGGCTGGAGATGTATGTTGGTTAAGGCCCAGGTCCACCCCGGACTGTAGCGCCACAAAAAGAAGAAGAAGAAGAAGGACAATGCAACAGAGGATGGCCTAGGCTAAGGTGGCACACACAGGTGGAGAAGGACAGTAGCGCCACAAAAATAAGAAGCAGAAGGTATTAGCGCATGAACATAGATATTTCCAAAAAGGGATTTTTAAAACACAAGCCTTGTCTTGCAGCGGCATGTGCCTATTCAATTGGCTGTGAATACAATTGTTATTCTACAGGGCATGCAAATCACTGCAATCAGGCAAAGGAAGAAATGTTCGTCGTCTAAGCTACAGTACACAGTCATATACACGAACAGGATGCCCCTGAGTTTAACAGCATTTATGTAGCAGCCAGCGTAATCTTAAGACTGATCTACCCTTTCCAATCCTTCTAACAGACACTTGACTTGATATTACCACCAAAACTCAAAGTCAAAAGTATACCAAAAACCACTAAGTGAATTTTAATTAACGGAGAACACTCCATATTAAATGAAGCTTCGAAATCTCTAAAAATATAGGTTATGGCATTAAGGAACATAATCTTTACTGAATTCTAACGCTTACAAGACTTTTGTAAGCGGGACGTACAACATTTTCATAGACAGGCGGTACTCTTTGTACGAGTATATTACAACAAATGAAACCGCGTTCTGTTCAAATTCACATTTCGCGAGCTATCAATCGAAGATGTTGTTTTTTTTTTTTTTTGTATGTTGGTAAAGCATGTTCATTTCGTTTGTGCGAGGCATGAGAGTTACACGAGTTTTGCGTGTTCGGCGATTTCCTTGTTGTCAAAATAATGGATTAAAGAAATTCATTCAGTTTTCTGTGAAAAATGGAATTAAGTGATCAAAGACACCTCAGGTTTTTTCCAGTGGCAAACGGTAACTGTACTCTGAGTTTTAAGTATGTTTATAAGTGCTACAAGCTTTTCAAAGAAGATCGAGAAAGGGTGAATGCCTGCGCTCCCCATGGACACCCCAACACTATAACAACCGATGAAAATGTTGAGAAAATGATGAAAATTGTTGTAAAAAATGGTTGAATCACTAATAGAGATGTTGCTAAAGATGTCGGCATATCAAAAAATATGTATGCTCAGAAATAAAGGGTGTCCAAACAATGACGCAAGATTTAAATTTGGCGCCATTCGAATTGTCATTGTTTGACATTTGAACAACTATTATTGTTTGTTAGTAGAAGGTTTGAGGTTAATAAATGTGGAGCTCTACAGTGAAGGGAGTTCGTTAATTGGAGAGACAACATGAAAGTGCTGATTTTGCCGATTAAATCATCTTCAGTGACGAGGCCCATTTCCATCTTGATGGCTTCGTCAATAGGCAGAATTGTCGCATTTCGGGCGAGGAAAATCCTCAAGTGATTCACGCGAAACAAATGCATCCTCAACGTGTCACTAGGTGGTGTTTGTTTTGGGCTTTAGGAATCAATGGACCATTTTGTTATGAAAATAAGTCAGGTCAAGCGCAAACAGTCAATGATGTTCGGTATCGTGAAATAATAACCAATTTTTTCGTGCTTAAAATTGAAGAAATGAATGTAGAGGGCATGTGGTTCCAACAAGACGGCGCCACATCTAATACAGCCAGTGACACAATTCAACTGCCGCAACAGTTATTTTCCGGTGGTGTTATTTCGCGTTTTTGAGACCAGAATTGGCCGTCTAGATCGTGCGATTTAACTCCATTGGACATTTTTCTTTGGGGTTTTTTGAAGTCGATGGATTATGCGAATAAACCGACGACGACTTAAGCCTAAAAAGAAGAAAATGGATGTTGCATTAATGAAATACCGCAGCATTTATGCAAAACGGTCATTGAAAATTTCATTAAAAGATCGCGTATGTGCCAGCAAAACCACGGCGGCCATCTGGCGGATGTGTTATTCCACACATAACCTCATCCTGTCTACTTTACGATATAAGACTTTACGATATAAGAATTCGCAATTTTTTTTAATATCTGCGTTTTATTTAAAATTTAAATCTTGCGTAATTGTTGGGACACCCTTTAGTGGCCTTTTCTCAAAAGGGTCATATCTGGTGATGAATCATGGGTATGAGGTTATACCCTCGAAAGGCAAATAAAAATATGGCGGTTTGCTACCAAAGGTCATACCATAGAGTGCACAAGCGGCTGGTACAAGTGTATTATATCTATGGTAGGGGAAACTACTTTAAGATGGACAAAGAAGAAATTAATGAATAATGAAAAGTTTTTGAACAGACCCCGTAGTTCATGCAAAAAATCTATGTGGGTATAATGTTTTCTTTCCAATCGTAATATTATCGAGTAAGACGTTTTAGTTTTTGTCTATATTTGCTTGCTTTCCCGTTTTTACGCTCCTGATCTTAGTTGTTTTTGATTTAATGAGGTAAGCCTGAAATGGTTTGTCGACAGACGAAGCCAAAATTGTTTGATATTGCTGCCCTTAGTCCAATGCGTGTGTACAACCTTAAATAAACAAGAAAAACTTTAATGCATGGAGCGTTCAAAATTATAGTTTGAGCAGGCTTCTTCAACTATAACATAGGCTTTATGTTTTGCAATAAGAGGATAATGAATCCACAGCAATGTCTTGACATCTAAGAACATATTATACTTCCCTACGCTGAGTTTGAAATGCCTTTGAATTGGCCCTTTCAAAATGACTATTATCCTTAAAATATCAGAAACACACAAAGTCGTACCTTTCCAGATGGAAAAAACGAAAGTTGAGAAACTGAATTCTGGCAGCAATGTTCTGCTTTAACTCACTTTGACTGTAAATAGACTGCGTAACAAGTTTCAAACCAATCCAAGTGTGCCTTCAAACAACGCCCCAAAATGATTCTCTCATGGAGTAGCACAGTTCACGGGCGCCAAGCAACATTCAACTCCACCGCAAAGTTGTCAGCTGTGACTTTAATATCTCACAGTTGGCAGCGGCAACTCCCCACAAATGAGTGGAAAAGTCCTTACCTTGCGAGAGCGAGAGTTTTCTTCTTTCCAATCTTTATTTTCTCTCGCTTCCTTGTTCTCTCTCTCTCTCTCTCTCTCTCTCACACACACACACACTCAGACATACTCTCTAACAGCTTTCAAGTCAAAAGCTTCAGCATGGCGCTCTGACAACATACGGTTAGTCATCAAAACAAAAGTCTGGAGCAGTCGTGTGTGCTTTTCCACTATTCCCGTATCCTTGCATAACGACACGCACATAAAGTTGTGTGCGACACCCTTCCCCGAGGACCTTGAAAACCGCTGCTGTGCCAATCACCTCCTGCCCTCAGCCTTAGCCTCGGCGACAGCGACGACAATTGCAGCCTAAGCCTTCTTATAGCGGAAAAATAGTTAAGCACAGCAGTGGGACGGCGAAGTCGCATGAAATGAATCCCACGTTGAGGGGGGTGGGCGCGGCATTGACTGCTCGCCATTTAATTGCAGCCCACCCGTTTTGCGGTAACGGAGTGCTTCCTGAACCAGGCGATGTTCTCGCACATGCACGGGAAAGACGCTTGGCAAATAGACACTGAAGTTGTTTGCACGCTAACGTGACGTGCAGTACTCGAAGTTTCGAGTGCAGTTGGAAACTTATCTATCGATTCAGCTTGCGACGGGTATCCTTTCGACACCCACCGAGCCCGTCCGAGTGGGATTAATGAGGGAAATCAATCAGCGCGAGAAGGGGCTTAAGGCGCGCGAACTGAGCTTATTTGCATACTTTGAAAAATGGGCTCCAGCCCCCCCCTGACAAGGACGCGGACAAAGGATTCGTTGACTCGGTTACGTTTCGCGGGGTGGGGAGTGACCGTGGCCGCAGGAAAGGGCTTTATGGAAATTATTAATGAATATCTGAATGGCTTTAGATGCCGTTCGGCGGCATTGTGCGACACGGTAGGGACGTGAGGGAAGTCGGGAAGTAACACGACGCCGGAGCTCGATGCCGTGTGACAAATGGACTCAGAGTGTGTTGTGTAATCAAAGAACTGTGAAATGTATCTCGACATTCGAAGTGATATCGACCACCTGAGAGGGATGGGTCATGATGAATGGATGGTCTGTGGAGGGGGTGGGAGCGTATGGAGGCGGGTGACGATTAAATAATCAATTGGAAGGATAGCAATTCAGTTTCACCCGTTCCCCTTTGATGCGTAGTAAGGGTTAGGAGATGGATGTTTGTAAGGAAGCTAGGCACTTCGGATTAGATAATGGGGTGGGTCTGTGGGAGGAGATGAACTTAACACATTTCGCGAAGGCAGTCGAGGAGAAAGAGTTGGCGAAGTAATTGTTTTGTCAGTTCAATTAGAAGAAAAGGAAAAAAATGTATGTAAGCCACTTTGTATGGTGTTGGGAAATCTTGGCAAGGATTCGATTTCGTACGGAGAGAGTTGTGGTGGCTTGTATCTGTAGGATTACAATTGAGTTACAAACGAAAAGTGTGAGATAATGAGCATAAACAAGAACTAGTTTAAAGAGGACTTCGATTTTGCTTCTGCTTCTACAAAGATTTCAAGTGCTATTGTTCTCCTAGAAGTAGAGGAGACCCTTCGTCTATTCTCTTTTGTCGACAACGCACAGAAATGCTCACAACAAGAAGAGTTTGTATTGTTCTCTAAATGTTATCATTTGGCGAATCAATAAACCCTGAAATTCGTCATGGTCCGAAGGGATGTGTTCAGCGCCAGATGTAGTTTATGGGGCTCAGTTGGGAAATTAATGATATTTTTTACTACTCGTGATATCTTGACTATTGAATGTTATTTGTGAAACGAGGAAAACTCATCCCATAAGGGCAGACAGAACTTCATCTCTTTTATAAACCAGTGCTCGACTCAATTCGCAAGACACAGAATCCTTAAAAAATCTCATAAACAACTCTCGTTTGCCATTATAAAGGGTGTCCCAATAAGAACGCAAGATTTAAATCTTAAATCAAACGCAGATATATAAAAAAACGTGAGTTCTTTATTATATCGTAAAGTAAACAGAATGAGGTTATGTTTGGAATATCACATCGGCCAGATGGCCGCCGCGGCTTTGCTGGCACATACGCGATCTTTTCATGAAATTTTCAATGACCGTTTTGCATAAATGCTGCGGTATTTAATTAATGCAACATCCATTTTCTTCTTTTAAGGCTTGAGTCGTCGACGGCTTATTCGCATAAACCATCGACTTCAAAAAATCTAAAAGAAAAAAGTGTAATGGTGTTAAATCGCACGATCTTGGCGGCCAATTCTGGTCGGCGAAATTACACCACCGGAAAATGACTGATGCAGCAATTGAATTGTTTCTCTGGCTGTATGAGATGTGGCACCGCCTTGTTGAAACCCAATACCCTCCACATCCATTTATTCAATTTTAGGCACGAAAAAAATGGTTATCATTTCACGAAACTGAACACCAGTGACTGTTTGCGCTTGACCTGACTCATTTTCAGAAAAAAAAGGTCTAATGATTCCTCCAGGCCTAAACCCACACCACCTAGTGACACGTTGAGGATGCATTTGCTTCTTCTGAATATAATCATATAATCTTCTCGTGAATATAATTATATAACTGAATTTGTAGTACCTCAAGGTTTCATTCTCGGTCCCATTCTGTTCAATATTTTTATGTCCTATATTCCAATACCGACTGGAAACATTTTTCTTGCTTTGTTTGCTAATGAAGTCGATTAACTCAACAACAGTGCACCCATGAATTTAATTCAACTTTTGGCGATGAAACTCCACCAAAGACCAGTGTTTATCGATGGTATGGTGAATTCAACCGAAGTCGTAGTTCACTCCAAGACGAATTTCGTGACGGTCGTCCAAAATCGGTTGATGTTCCGGAAACCATTGATGCTGTGCGCCAACTGATATTGCAAGATCGTCCTGTGATCTATCGTGAGATTGAGACAACCCTGGGCATTAGTGGGACCAGCATACATTCAATATTGCATGAATAATTGGCCGTCAAAAGAATTTGTTCGCGTTCCCACACAATTTGCCAATCGCTCAAAAAAAAGGCTCCTGTCGATTGGTCGATAGAAATGCTCCAAAACTACGATTGCTGTGCTTCGAAACACGTCTATGACATCGTGACAGGCGGTAAATCAAGGATTTACGTGTATGAGCCCGAAAGTAAACAGCAGTCGATTGTATGGGTGTTTTAAATTGAGCCAAATCCAACACAAGTTGGTCGCGCACGAATCACTTTCAAGCAAATGGTTTTTTCGGAAAAACTGGAGATGTCGCAACCGCAGAACAACGCAGAACAGTCAATCCTGAGTGGTACACAACCATTTGTTTGCCAGTTGTCTTCCAAGAAATTAGGAAAACCAACTGTCGAAGACGGATCACTCATCACCACGACAATGCGAGCTCCCACACATCGGCTCAAACAACTGCATTTTTGAGCACTCAAAACATCGATTTGATGAGTCATCCGCCGTTTAGTCCTGACTTTGCACCGAATGACTTCTTTTTATTCCCGTACGTAAAAAATAAAATGAGCGGTCAATGTTTTTCGACACCTGAAGGAGTGGCTGATGCGTTCAGAATGCATGTTTTGGAGATACCTCAATCAGAGTGTGCAAAAGTGCTTCAACAATTGATTCAAACGCATGCAAAAGTGTATAGATCTTAATGGGGAATATTTTGAAAAACAATAAAGCTATTTTTGATGATTAATATTTGTTTTTGTTCTCTAATCCCGAAATAGAAAAAGGACAACCGTCGTATAATTTACAGGATTCACTAGACATTATTCAAAATTTCTGTAGTAAATGTCAAATAAATCTAAATGCTGACAAATCTCAGGCTGCGAGAGGCGTTCAATATATTTTCGGTATCGATATGAAGGAAAATGCGTTCAATTTAATTTTTTTTTTTATTTTTGAATATAATCTCCCTTAACATCAATCCATTTGTAACATCTTGAAAAAAACCTTTTTGAAACCTTTAAAAAACCCTCTAAGCAAAATACCCATTTATTGCCGACTTTGTAGATCTTCATCATCCGAAAATCTTTTTTAAACGAAGACATTTTTTCAAATTCGGAAACAGGAAATAATCAATAGGGGCAAGGCCTGGACTATACTGGTGGGTGTTGGAATTCTTCGAAACTACAATCTCGTACAGCAGCCTTGGAAACTCGCGCCGTGTGAACAGGAACCTTGTCATGAAGAAGCAAAACACCCGCTGCGAGTTTACCCCGTCTTTTCTTTTTAATTTCCTCCCTTAAATTATGCGAAGTGGAAGCGTAGGATGTGGCGTTGATGATTTTACCTTTTTATTGTACTCAATGAGCAAGATTCTCTTTGAGTCCCAGAAAACTGGGGCCATGAGCTTTCCGGCAGACGGAGTAACTTTGAACTTTGAACAAGAGCATGGACTCTTGTTTGCTTTCAGGGTCATAGTGGTGAACCCATGTTTCGCCCCCAATAACAATTCGATCCATAACACCGTCCGCGTTCTTACTACACATCTCCAAAGGCTCTTTACAGCATGCGATTCCCACTTTTTTTTGAAGTGATGTGAGCATTCGTGGCACCCACCTTGCACTGACCTTTGAAAGGTTAAGATGGTCATGAAGAATGGTGTGAATGGTACCAGTTGAGAGCTTGGTGATCTCTGCCATAATTTTCACCTTTATTCGGGCATTCTTAAGAAAAAGATATTCGAATTCTTTGATGCTTTCTCCCGTACAAACAGCAGAGCGGGGGTCGTCTTCAATGATCTATCTGCCTCTCTTGAACTCACTTGACCATTTTTGCACAGTTGATAATAAGGTTGCGGAACCCTGGTAAACAGCCACCATCTCTTCATGAATAGTTTTTTTGACTTTTTCCTTGCTACACCTTACACACCTTCCAATGAGGTGAAAAATTTAATTACAGCGCGATGCTCAATTTTCACCATCAACGTCTCAGTTGCCATTATGATTCTGTTTAACTGGAGATAAAACGCGAGTTAATAATCACATTTATATGAAATATACACAAATGCACTAAAATAATAGTATTACTTGATAAGTCAATTTATATATATAACCACAGCTTCACCCCGATACCGAGAATATATCGAACGCCCGTCGTTTGTGGCTTACTAGAAACAATCAAACCTGCAATTAAACTCTTTCAATATCGAATGGTCTGAAAACTGTAATTACTTAAGAGTAACTTTTGGTAAAAAATCCACTTTTGAAAAACATATATGGAACACAGTACACAAAGTAAACCTCATGGTTAAGATACTCTACCCAATTATCAATCGAAATTCGATGCTTAGAGTTGAAAACTATTTTTTTTAAACCATTTTCCAAACCACTTCTAATTTATGATTAACTTGTGTGGGCAAATTATGCCAATACTCATATTAGGAAAAGACAAACTTGTCAACACAAGGTGCTAAAGCTAATTTTGAATTTACCTTGGCATTTTTCACCTGCAGGAATTTGTTATGTGTCTTTCATAAATTATAACACAACTTTCTTAGTAAACGTAGTCTCTCTGAAAGCGAACTTATGGGCAACTTTCAGAACTAAACGGCCTTATCATAATGATGAATAAGAATCAATAGCTGTAAGACTTATAATAAGGGTTTTTAGAGGTGTAGTGTTTTTCCCTTACCTTTTAATTTTCTACTATTGTGTCTAGTATTTTATTATATTATCTCTATCTTCATAGTTGTAGAGAAGTTCTGTTTTCTCAAGAATAGGCTATGTTAAAATGTAAGTACTAATGAATTAAGCTACAAATAAACTGAACTGAACTGAACAACCCTCGTGTCTAGCAATTCCATCTCTATCGGGACTGAAGACTGTTGAAAATTCATTATTTGCGAATGACCTTAAAAGTTTTTCCCAAGTGTTGGACTCAGGCTGTAGTCCCCTTTGAATACCATGCACTGCAAGTTAATTGGGAACGTTCAAAATGCTTGTCAATCGGAAAGACACTATTCCACCTAATTACACAAATTTAGCAAGGAACAGAACCGTCTTTTAAAAGGAAATATTTTATTTTTGTTCACTCGGCCTGTTGTTCACAGAGTGCTTATTATGATAAAGTGCAGAAACCGTTTTCGCATTTTTTTAATCCCTACTCACTGTAGCAGGACTTTGATTTGTTGTAAAACCACCTTCTTGAGGTATGGGCCGTATGGTGAGCCTTCTAAATACGCCAGTTGAAAAATTAGTTTCATTTTTCTTTAAGTTGTAGATGATTCGTCCAAAACTGTGTATTTCAATTTCTGTCAACAGGTTATTCAGGGTTTTGTTAACTTTTTGCTTAAATTAACTCTCCGAAGTTGTGCAAGAAAAATGTATAACAAATATAAGGAGGGTCCAAAAATGATGGTCTTTCATTTTGCAACAAATTAAGACTCATGCTCCTCAAAAGAAATGTAATTATGCAAGTAACTAAGCCAAATAAGTTTTTAGTGCGAGAGTTGGCGAAAGCATTCAGTTTTTATCAAATCATGTATTGTTTAAGGAGTACAAATTTTATCCGGTATTTTTGCTAAAAAAAATACTTAAAAAAATTTAAAAACTGCTCCATTAAGGTATTGTCTCCTGGTCTACTTTTTTAGATTTCCCTGGCAATTTTCGAACACCATCTTAAAGAAATGGGTCCTCTCTGGCGTCGATCCAATTATTCAGACATTATTCAGTTTTCTCAAAAGACCCGAACCGGTGACCGCCCTAAAAGCCAATAGTCGGAAGTAGTAAGATCTAGGCGGGTAGGGCAGACCTACCATTTCAACGTTTTGTAGGTAGCTTTTAACCGCTTTCGCGTTTCAAAACCCCTTATCATGTCTTTTGGTCGTTTCTGGCCGTTTTATTCAGTTGTAGTCAGTAACTTTTCGCATAAATGGCTTCGCCTGGTTTAAGCAACTCATAGTACACCACACCTATCCGATCCCAATATATGGTAGGCCGAGCATGATCTTCGAATTATTTCTTGTAGCGTCAATGCAGAGGATGATCGAATAAGGCCATTGGGTTTTGCTTGGTATTTTGTGTTCTTAGGGTTCTTGTAGTAGTTCTTTTAGATCCGGTTCAAAAATTCAATTTCTTGATGTCTTTAAGGAAGCAGTTCCGAGGTGAAAAACTCTGAGCATCGTTGTTTGTTAAAATTGACCAAATCAATTATTATTATGCAGGAGAAACTGTCTTTCCTTTGTCGGCATTTTTGGTCATTGTTGATTTTCAATGAAACTAGGTTATTTCATTGTTATTATCTCAACGTTTCGGCAGGGATTGCTGCCTTCATCAGGGGATCTTTTTTTATTGAAACAATAAAACAAATTATGTTACATACATACATAGGGACAATGCAATTTAACAAGTGGATAATAAACTTACATTAATTGTGTTGCTTTTACAAATGGATGTGGATGTTAGTCTAAATGTTCTTTAAAATTATCACAAAAAACAAAAAATTAGATAGATAGATACTTTATTGAAATTCATAGTTACAATTTTATAAAATATTTCAGGACAGACGCAGCTTGTACAGAGATTTGATACATAATTTATATCTTACAACTGAAAAATTATATTTTACGATCTTGAAACAACATTTTGCAAAAACATTTTTTAACTATTTTGAAGGAAAAACTATGATAAAAAACCTTCATTTAATATGTTTTATATTCAAAATTGTGTAAAATTTCGTAATAAATAAACCAATAAATAAATAAATAATTAATATAATAAATATATGTATAAATATATATATATATATATATATATATATATATAATATGTAAGAATTATAATATATAAAGAAATCCACAAATAAACAACTTAAGTACAAAATTAATAAATAAATAAATAATAAATAAATAAATTAATAAATAAATAAATAAATAAATAAATAAATAAATAAATAAATAAATAAATAAATAAATAAATAAATGTAAAGACATAAATAAAAAACAAAAACAAAAAATTCACAAAATGTTGAGCACTTCCGTGTGTGAAGATCAGTCAAGAATGATTTGAAATTTAAAATTTGATTTAAATACAATATGTCTCAGCCGTACAAGTGCTGAATATACGGCAGATGTGTTCTGTATGTCCTGTTTCCTATTCATATTGTTGTTGGTCTTGATTATGTGCAGGGTTTCCAGAGTGTACCTTTTGCTAGTATGTTTTTCCGTTTGCAGGATTTCGACGTCATCAAGGTCAAGTGGATGGTTTGTCTGGACGCAGGGATTAGCTAATGCTGTTTTGACTGAGTTCTTGTTGTTGATGTCTGATTTATGACCAGCTACTCTTTGACGAAGAAAGTGTTAGGTGGTACCTATGTAGCATAAGTTGCAGGTTTCGTTGTCATTGCCCTTAGAGTTGATTTTGTAAGCAAGGTTAGTTTTGCTTCCTTTGTCTATATCTGGTTTGAGTCTGGTGAAAACCGATGCTAGTGTACTCGAAGACTTGAACGCTATTTTAATATTGTCACAGCTACCATCAATTATATTCTTAAAATTTGACGACAATGTTGGGATGTACACCATGCTTTTATACATATAATCTACTGTGGTGATTGTCTGTGTTTCGGAGTGTATGTTGTGTTTGTATTGTGTTATTAAGTTCTTAATAACTTGCGTCGGATAACTTTGAGCATCTCTCGGTTTTGAACTCTTATGGCACCCCATTTCCTTGCATTTGATTAAATTCAAAACTTTTTTACCGTGCGGATGATGTTTGCTGCGAGTTAACTTTTCGTTGTGTTCCAGTTTTGATTCAATAAAGACTTTAATTCGTCGTCTTTAATTTTTTTTTGGGCTATCCAAGACGCTCTTTATTTTGAAGCAAAACTCTTCACTTTTGAAATGTTGAAACCACTCTTTACATTATATCTCGATCGGAGCAGATTCACCGCATTCGATAAACTTCAGCTGCATTTTTTTTTTAAATAAAAAATATAATCAAAGTTTCTTGCAAATCCTAATTATCTCCACAAATCCGGACAATTTTGAGGAGGCAAAAAATAATTTTGTTGTCTAAAACAGAAGCTGATGCACACTTATTTGCTACAAAACACTTAATTGATAAAAACTGTCACACCTTCCAATGAAATAGATAATCGCTTCCAAGATCAGTCACAGCTAGCAAGTGGTGCCATCTTTTGAAAACTAACCGAATTAATTTCAACACTTAATATGTTTCTATCTGAGACAAATCCGTTAACGAAATATGTAAATTCAATTCACCCGTTAAGTGTAAATTGATTGATTCTTTTAATTTAAAGCGGTTGCCAATAAACCCCAAAGTACTTCCTTCCAGCATTCCCGCTGGGTGACAAAACATTACCTGGTAGTGGATCATAATCGATTTTGATATAAGAACATTCTCAGCTGAGTCAATAGGCAGGCATTTGCCTTAATGTGCCTCGTCATCTATGAAGACACGAAGTATTCCGTTTAGTAAGTGAGTCAGACTGACAGATAGCCGTCGAGTGTCTTCTTTACGATAATGAGTTTAGATATACAATAAGTGTCATAAAAGTAATTAAATCAAGAAGATGTTTTAGCAGCTTCTCGTTTTGTGCACCGCCCTCTTACGAGCGGGTAGTACCTACAGTTTATTGCCGACTCTGAACGATGAATCGATGAAAGTTTTTATTTGACAAATTGATTGCCAGAAACTCAACTTACCGATAAAATTGAATGCTATAAAGTTCATGAAGCCTTCACAGGGGAATTCGAATTGGATAGAACCAGCATAGCATAGGTCATGATGATTGCACCAACTTTGGTAAATAAGACACGGAAATGGCAGTACCTTCGGCACCACCTGTAGGACTTTCTAATATCATTGTGGTTGCAGAGCAGTTGAATCCTTTTATTATAATCGATATGTAGGCAAGGCAATAAGTTGAGAAGAGTTTAGTCTCATGAGTGCAGACTTCAGAGACAGTGCTTTGTCTCTGAAGGTGACATACTTCGCCTGGATCTCCTAAATGATATCAGAGTTAATGATATTTTCAAACTGCAATGAGGTGGGATTTCTTTGAATATCAGCAAGGTGATTGAAATTATTCCCTGGTGTGTAACCTAAAGCTCCTGAGGTTCCTAAAGTGCTGAAGATGCCATCTGCTGACGGTATCGTGGCGTGTTTTCCTGTGTCAGCTGCAGAGTTTCTACACCTTGGCACTCCGAAAATGTTAAAGAGGTAGCTTTGCTCGCTTTGCTCGCTTTGCAACGCTTTTTATCGGTTGCACTTTGAAATGTTATCACATGCTGTAATTCGTTTTATTTTAAATCGAAACGGTGTACAATATTCCCACAAAAAATATTTATTTGAAAAGTAACTTCTCTTTAATTCCACAATTGCTAGCGAATTGCCGTATAAACCTCGCTTGTAAATAAAGAAAAAAATCAGATGCACTAATGTGAAACACGACTGAGAAAAGAGTAGATTTACTAGCTCAAGCGGGAGAAATATCGACTAAGGAGAGCTCTATTTCGGTTAAAAGCATATAGAAAATGTACTCGTATGTTCTACAGAATATGTTAGGGCGAACGCGCCAATTTTATTGTGCTGTCTGATATATGAGTCTGTGCTGACCTTGTGTTCATATGTTCAAACATCCAAGGCGACTGTGTTCGGTATGAGGAGAGGGTTCCTCATATTTTTATGTTAAAACAAAAACCTAAGTCCTTCCTTTTGTGCTGCAGCAGCGAGGAAAAACAATTTGGAGAACAATTCATAAAGGATCCATGCGCACCATGGCACAGATGTCATATCTAGAAGTAGATATTTCTGAAATGAAACACTTCTGGAAGCATTGAGGAACACCAAGGCATTTTTTATAATTGAAGCGCGCTAAAGAGATTATTTGGTACTTTTAAGTGATTGGGACTTAGTCAGACCACGGTCTGAAGGTACAGAGGAACAGAGGGAAAGAAGGTACCAGTGTACATTGATTTCAAATGCCTATGCATTGTAATGAGGAGGGAAAGTTGAGCTGGAAAGAGCGTTCCATATTCGTGTGATGCTGCTAAAGAATAAATCTCTACCATAAATGTAGCAGGACGTCCAAAGGTGGGTTGGGTGAATGGGTGGCCACTCTAGAGAATAGGTGGCCATTCTGTAGAGGCATGCATTAAAAGTAAATTCCTAAAGAGGAGGAATGCAGCTGGTTTACTCATTAGGGCATTTTTTATTCAAATAGTGATAAAAGAGCGATGAAAACATTGATTTCCTAGTGAGTCAATTAGCCTTGCAGCATCCTGATAAGTTTTTTCGCTTGCTGTTGAATTCTATCCAATAGGTGCAGGGAGCTTCAACCCAGATAGGAGCGTTTAACTTAAGTTTAGGTAAAATGTGAGCTTTGTATTTTATATTGTGTCCAGATCAAAAAAGGGGAAATATTTCGTCTTTGAGAAACCTGTATCTTTGCCGCTCCAACTAAGTGTTGAGTTGATAGAAATACCGAGGATGGAAAGTGGTTCTGTCTCAAGAACGCAAGAACTGTTCATGAATAATGGCTGCTTACTTTAGAATTGCCCGGCAACGAACTCACCGAGACCTTCAATGTCAAAAAAAAATTTTAGGCAAGGCGACACACTGTCATGTGACTTCTTCAACATGGACCTCGAGAAGATCGTGCGTAACTCACAAGTCAACACCAGAGGCGAGATCTTCCAGAAGTCAGTTCAATTGCTAGCTTACGCTGATGACATTGACGTGATTTGACGAACACAGCGAGCCTTCAATGAGGCGTTTGCTGGCATTGAAGCGGAAGCGGCGAAAATGGGTCTGGCGGTAAATGAGGGCAAAACAACGTACATGCCGTCATCAAGAAAGGACACGCAACATCGACGACTTGGACAGAGCGTCACACTAGGCAGCAGAATCTTCGAGGTAGTCAGGGACTTCGTATACCTCGGCTCCGCCTTAAACGGGGACAACAACATCAGTACCGAAATCAAACGCAGAATCACTCAATCAGTTGCTTCTTTGGGCTCAAGGGGCAATTGAGTAACAAAGCCCTCTCTCAAAGGACAAATAATAATAATAATTGTTGGCGCTACAGTCCAAAGGGGGACCAGGGCCTAGCTTGCTCATCAACTACTTTATTATTATTATTATTATTTCAGTGCATTTTTAGTTTTCTTAATTCATTTTCTTACATGCTAGACAAAAATACTTCAACTAGCTTACAAGTATAATCAAATGATCTTAACTCTAACTTACTGACTCTTCATGAGTACTCTAAGCTAATCTAGATTTTTTGCCTTATGCCTTTCGGCTTCTTATATTTTTAAAGTTTAGCATTAAAACGGCCTAGCTTGCTCATCAACTACTCGTGTTGTGCGCGTTACTGTTCTCTCATGAGTAGAAGGGACCTACAGTTTTTTGCCGACTCCGAACGGCGAAATTTGAGAAGCTTTCTTAGACAGTTATTACTCTTTGAATGTTGTCAGCAGCTCGAAAGGGGTGGTGCCGTGAAAAATTCTAAAAAATGGTGTTGAGCTGTTAGTCAAACCTACATCCTTTGGCGTGTGAGCGTCGCAATCTACCCACTACGCCACTACGACCACTCAACGCAAAGAACAAAGCTCGCTTTATATAACAGCTTGAACCTTCTTTATGGCATGGAAACATGGACGTTACTAAAAGCGGACGAGGAAGCCCTTAGACTTCTTAGAGAAAAATTTTGCTTGCGAATTTTGGTTCTGTTTGCGTTGATTTCATCTGGAGGAAAAGACTTAACGACGAACGCAGTGGGCTGCACAGCGACATGCGTCTGGTGAAGCCTCTACGGATACAAAGCTAAGGTCATGTATACCGTATGGACACCATTGCTCCGGCCCAAAAAGTCTTTGAATCCGTGCCATTGGGACAATGCAACAGAGGACGGCCTAGGTTAAGGTGGCGCACACAAGTGGAGAAGGACATCAACCAACTTGGAGTGCGCAGCTGGCAAAAGATCGTGCTGGCTGGAGAGTCATGTTGGTTGAGGCCCAGGTCCACCTCGGAGTGTAGCGCCACATAAAAAAGAAGAAGATTTTGAAATAACCAGTGTGAGAGTGGACAGCATTGGGTTTTACGAGCCATAAGTTCCACTCTTCTCTTTTTACCCTAATCGGTTTTGGTGCCAAGATCGGAACTTGAATCTCTAACTCAGAAGGAATTCCCCAGTGGTCGCATAGTCAGACAAAATCAGCTTTTACTTCTGCAGCGGGTAATACTGTCGTTGTACAAAAAATTAGAGGGAAAAGTTGATACCAAACTTATTTGCAATAACCTAAGAAGGCACACTTCAATGAAAGATTACACAGAACCTTTGCAGTGCACTTCCCTCACACGACATAGACTGACGTGCAAAGTAAGCGTTCAAAGGGGCATCATTTTTCGACAAATTTAAGATTTTAAGTCAGAAAGCAACCCGCCGCAAATTCAATTAAAATTTATCGACTCTGCATCTTCCCCCATTTGCCTTCAAAGTGCTTCTTTGCCAATAAAGAGGTTCTTTGGCGTGTCCCATTTCACTTCACAGTCGACTGCAGGAGCTACAATTAATTCGAACAACCGATTACCTCTACCTCCAGCTTGTCAAATTCTCAAGCTCACCGCGCACGCTACAGACTGCAGCCACCTCCCCAAAAAAACTCAAATAAATATCGTCTTGCAAGGACTTCACAAAATTGCACTTAACTCGATTCCACCCGAACCATGTGTTTCGCTTTTTATGCGAAAATTACGTTCTTGGGGCTTTATTTAACCCCATCACCCCACCCCGCACACTAGGCAGGCGGCAGGCAATAACTTCTCGTCCTTCTTCAATATTTATGGCGTTCGGGGAGAATTTGTTGCTCCTTGCCACGGCAACTGCTACCCGATGGTGTATGTGCAACAGGAGCAGACACCCATCGCCAACGGCTGGGCTGCGTTGGGAGTATTCACGCCACCTGGATATTTAAGGCACGATTCGGTTTCAATATTTGCGGGAATGTTTCAGCAAAGTTTCGAGATACTCGATGTGCGCCGTTCTTCCATAAATTCGTGTCGCCTCAAAGCTGCCGTGAAGATCCTCTGGGAGGCAAAAATTAGTTAAACAGCACCTACACTTGTCGCAGGATTGTCTTGTCCTCGCAGTGGTGCATCCGGAAATTACATAACGTTCCGCAACGATTAGATTGGAAAAGTTATTTTGCAATTGCTAGCGCTTCCACAGTCACAGCGGGTGGTGAGCAGGACATTTCTCAATAGTTTTACAGCACCGTGCTGTTGTGCGGGAGTTCTTGCAGAGAGCTGGGGTTTTCACTTCCCTTCGACGGGCTAGTTGGTTTGTCTGTTTCGCTTTTCTGCGATGCCTGGCGAAGCGCATCCATATAGTGGGCGTTGGGTAAACTTTGCCATTGGGGATGACATTATGCAGGACAATACACGAGCGTTTACTTCTCGGGAATCGGTTGCACACCAGTGCCGGGGGATGAGAGTGGCTCGCTAATGTTGGCGTTTTGTTATTCCGCGTGCAAGGTGGACGGGTTCTGTACAACTTTTCCAACAACATCGTGTTGGCTGCGGCCACCTTCTGGGGACCGGAATAAAGTTGAATTGACATAGTTTCACAATTAGGGAAAATTACTTCTTTTGCCGGGTGCTGCAGCGAATTAAAGGCGGCCTTTGTGCTTAATTCGATGATTTGGTGGTCTTGTACGATTGAGGCTTTGTGATTGCTTCTCCTCAAGCCACATTTTCTAGACGAGGACTAGGCAGCGACTGCTGGCATCAATCCCACATAATTCTTTTGATTTGACATAATGCAAGGAACCACATAGAATTCTTGTACGAACTTTTCCACTTGTGAGTTCAGGCGGATGTCCTTAGATATCTGAATTGAGCTTCTCTATAAATCCTCTGGAATTCGTAGAAATAAAGTTTTGTGGAGATGGCCGAAGCTTAAGCTGTTAACTTTCAAAATTGACCGGCTTGTTGGCTTACCTCGAGACTTCGCTTAGTCGCAAAGGCGTTAAATCACAGAAGCCATCTAACGTTGCTTGCTTTCCCCAAACTTAATGGCAGGGTAACATACCGCTTCCTTCGCGATGACCATTGGTGGTCTTAATTTGAGCATACATCTGAGCTTCTTGCTTACTGCCTACGGTTCCTTGAACTCATTCTTGTTCAAGCGTCGATAGGCGACTCAGAGGCTTGCTTGTGCGGGTATAGCTCTGAGGATTGGTTGCACGGTTTGTGCCAATGTCTTCTTTATGATAACATTCGGGACTGGGAGCTATGAACATAGCTTGTACTGACTTACGACGTCAGCCTGGTTCTCCAGACTAGACAGAGTACAGACACCATCAGGGATTTCGCTATGAAAGTTTAGAATGGCTGCCCTCCTGGTAGCTCATAGTTAGGTTAATAATAGTTGTTGGCGCGACAGTTCACAGGGAGGCCAGGGCCTAAATTGTTCATCAACTACTCGTGTTATGTGCGCTACTGTTCTCTCGCGAGTAGAAGGGACCTACAGTTTTTTGCCGTCTCCGAACGGCGAAGTTTGAGAAGCTTTCTTAGACTGTAATTACCCTTTGAGTGTTGTCAGCAACTCGAAAGAGGTGGTGCAGTGAAAAAGTCGAGGTGTTCAGCCAGGAATCGAACCTAAACCCTTCGTCGTGTGAGCGTCGCACTCTGACCACTACGCCACGGCGACCACCATAGTTAGGTTAGAGTAAGAATGTAAAGCCATCGGTCCGGGATGTAAACGAATCCTACCGACAGCAATACAGTTGCGAAGCTAGACCGGAGTCTAATATTCTGGTACCACGGATGGTCATGAGCCCCTGAAACATAGTTTCAGCCTGACCGTGCGGTTGGCCTCCTTGTGGCAGCATCGTGCTGGCTGTGGTTTATACCCAATTCGTGGGGAGAATTGGAAGTAGTCAACCATGCTATACAATCTGATCTGCCCCAGTCACCTGGATCGGATGAGGTCAGATGGTTATGAGATCCACTTCTCATTCGATGTGGAGTTGCAAACAACCGGTGCTGTGACCTACAGAACAGCAGAGGTGTATGAATCATGTGATTCAAAAATCACATCCGTATCACTATTTATAGTGACAATGAAAATACTTATGGAGAAAAGACCATCTGTGGCGGGATGGTGACTAATAAACCCAGGTTTTGAGGGAGCCTGACAGGTAGTGACAGCTTGACCAGAGACTATACTCTGGTGCCACGGGAGACCAGGATTCCCAAGAATTTTGGTCTCAGCTTGACCGAGTGGTAGGCCCTCTTGTGGGAGTATAGTGATGGCTGTGGTTTACCACCTAATATCGGGGGTAGGGTCGAGGATACTGAACTGTGCTGAGTAGTCTAGTTGTTTGTTTACCCATAAAGTAGGCAAGACGATTAGGGGACTATTCCGTCTCATTGTGGAGTTGCATTCTCAACCGGGCGCTGCGACCCGGAGAGCGGAAAAGGTTTCGGGAAAGCCTCGCATTAAACCAAGTTGGGGTGATTTCCCCTCAAGTATGATCGCAGTTTGGTACTTCGCAAACTAAGGCGTTTAGTCAACGTAACTACGACTTTTGGAAAAACGGACCCCGTGATGTAAGCCGTCAAGGCAGGTGATCACGTTGAACCAAATCCCACATCTGTCCCAAACTTATTCTCTTTCTTGTGGCGCTACAGTCTTGGGCCTCAACCAACATGTCTCTCCAGCCAGCACGATCTTTCGCCAGCTGCTGCATGTTGCGCACTCCAAGTTGGTTGCAGTCCTTCTCCACTTGTGTGTGTCACCTTAGTCTAGGCCGTCCTTTGTTGCGTTGTCCCAATGGCTCGGATTCGAAGACTTCTCGGGCCGGATCAGTGATGTCTATACGCTCTACATGGCCTAGCCAAACTTAAATTTTATTAATCGATTGTAAAATGTGCCGTTCGCCTTATGACACCGTCCTCTTGGCACCACATATTGGACAAGTTAGTGCTGAGAGCGTGGTGCTGTAGCGATTCCTATTCACAGTAACATGGCGACCGGCAGTATCAACCAAACAATATATGGTCCAACGACATAACCCAATATTGATCCTTCTCAACGGCAGGCTGATTATTCAAAAGGTTTTTAAAAAAGTTTACCAGTATTTTGTTTAGGAAGAGAAATCTCAATATCATTACTGTGTAAAATAAATTAATACTATTGTGAATGTTTGGGTGCACATCTTCGATAAAAGCTTGGAGAGTTGTGGACTGTATGTCTTCGAAAATGTTTTTTTTTCTTATATGGTTTGAGAACTTGCTATACTTGTTTTGTTGGTGCATGAAGTCGGCGGCGCTGCGAACAATATGTGCGAAATACAGCCAGTTTCAATTTAAACAGAATACTGGTTCCCCGTTTCAAAAGGCCACCGAGAAAAGCTCTTTTAATTGTAAGAGAACACGCAGAAGATGACACTTATTGTGTGGTGTAAAATAAAGAAGAGAATTTTGGCAAATGGGCTTTTTGTTAGCTTTGCACATAAACGATGATTCGTATCCTTTTTTAGATATATTCTTAAAGAAAAATTGAAGGAATTTTTCAACTTTTGTTAGAGTAATTGGAAGAACAAAAGAAGGTACTCCAACAACTCAAAATAGGGTGGATGGTACATTTCCAAATGTGTAGATCTACAGTGGGGAACAATCATGAAAACACGTATGCACTTAATTTCGCCAAAGAAGGGAAGATTGGTCAGAGGGCGACTGTTAGCATGTAAGATGGTCAGACGAATCGAACTTCAATCCGATCAAAAGCAATATTGGACCGCCTCAGAAAACCATCTGAGGGTGCCGTAGAAGCGAGACAGTGAAGTCGGATTAAGATAGTTGCAAGGTTTCATTACGTTGATTCGCTTGTTGAGATCACACAAAATTGGTGAAATCATTCCCCTTTATTAAATTAATCTTCCCGACATTGCGTCTATCCGGAAGTAGAAGTCACATTTCAAAACGATGATGCCCAAAAACACACTCCACAAAGTAACAATATGACGAAGCATATGACAGTATGCATACAGACGACAGACAGTACCATGTCTAGTTTACCAAATTTCTACCAAACTCGTCAGAATGTGTAGGATGACGCTGGAGAACTCTCGCTGGTTTGTCAAGGTCGGTAACGAACCCACAGAGGCCTTCAATGTCAAAAAACGATTTAGACCTTGTCTGTCATATGATTTTTTCAAAAGATCGTGCGTAACTCACAAGTCAGCACTAGAGGCATGATTTTCCAAAAGTCAGTTCAATTGCTAGCTTAAGCTGATGACATTGACATGATAGGACGAGCACAGCGAGCCATCAATGAGGAGTTTGCCGGCATTGAAGCGAAAAGTCCTGACCTCAAAATTTGTGGCTAATCGTTAAAAGGCCAGCCTGTTAACATTATTATATGTTAGAAGCAACTGTCATCTTCTTTGTTTTGCAGTGAAGCTTACGAGAGTATAAACATTTTTACTACGATTGCATTTGAACCATTTCATAAATAAAGATGAAGTGGAACCATAACAACATGGATATCAGTTTCGTCACCTCGAATAAGGGGAATAGAAAATTAATAATCCGCTTATCATTTAGAGAAAAAACAAAGTGATATTATTCGTTGGCGTTGTGAGAATAGATATAGGTTATTCTGTTAAGGTCGAGTTTGTACAATTATTATTTATGGAAAAGATCAAGTGCATAAAGAGCCCACAGATCATACTCATGATCCGTTATACTACAAAACGCAAGTGTGTAAAACAAATTCTCATGCAAAAGAACTTGCTGTAAATACAAGCAATGTACCTTCAAATAGGGCAGTATTAATGCTTGTGTGGCCGCCGTGGCGTAGTGGGTAGAGTGCGACGCTCACACGTCAAAGGGTCTAGGTTCGATTCCCGCCTGAACACCTCGAAAAAATGTTCACGGCACCACCTCTTTCGAGCTATAAGCAACACTCAAAGAGTAATAACTGTCTAAGACAGCTTCTCAAATTTCGCCGTTCGGAGTCGGTTTGCCGACTGTAGATCTGTAGGTTCCTTCTACTTATGAGAGAACAGTAGCGCGCACAATACGAGTAGTTGATGAGCTAGCTAAGCCCTGTCCCCCTGTGGGCTGTCCCACCAACAATTATTATTATTATTGCTTGTGAAGAAAACTGTAGCGTTTACTTGCAAAGTAATGCAAGTCTGAAACAAAAACTCAAAAGGAAAGGGTCAGAAAAACAAACAAATGAACTGTGTAACATTAGTGAATTAAATGTGCCAGAAAATTGGAGAGCTGTGAAAGGCGAAACATTTTTTCTAGCTGAGAAAGATATAAGTAATGAAAAACTCACCATTTCGCGAAGTACGAGGGCGTTTGATATATTCTCAATATAGAGGTGAAGCTGTGGTTATATACATTTGTATATAAATTGACTTATTTATCAAGTAATACTGTCATTTAAGTGCCTTCACGTAAAATTTCATATAAATGTGATTATTATTTCGCGTTTTATCTCTAGTTAGTCAGAATCATAGTGGCGACTGAGACGATGATGGTATACCTGTATGAAATGATTTTTTTTTTGAAAATAAAACACTAATTATTAATGGGAAAGCAAAAACATTTTGTTCAAAGTATTGGCCATTGTTTTCTACATATTTTGACCGCCTTTCTGTGAATACCACGCCAATAAAATTGTTCGTCTTTTAAAGCAAACCAATCAGACACCCAATTGTCGACCTCCTCGTAGGAATCAAAGTACTGCTCAGCCAATGCGTGTCCCATCGATGGAAACATATGGAAGTCGGAAGGAGCCAAGTCTGGTGAATACAGCGGGTCTGAGAGCTGCTTCCAGCCAAGTGTTTTTAATGTATAGTGAACCGGTTTTGCTTTGTGTGCAGGTGCATTGTCATGGAGCAAAATTACCTTGCCGTGTCTTCTGGCCTATTCTGGTCGTTTCTCGATCAGTGCATGGTTCAAATTGACCATTTGTTGTCGGTAGCGATCAGTATTAACGGTTTCACCAGGTTTTAGGAGCTCGTGGTACAGCACACCTTTCTGGTCCCACCAAATACACAGCATTGTCTTCTTGCAGAATCGATCTGGTTTTGCAGTCGATGTTGATGGTTGTCCCAGATTAACCCATGATTTTTTCCGTTTAGGATTCCTAAAATAAATCCATTTTTCATCGCCAGTAACAATCCGATGCATATCCGATTTTCTTTCGCGCCTTTGAAGCAAAATTTCACAAGTGTGTTTTCGGTTTTCCATCTGTCTTCCATTCAATTCATGTGGCACCCATTTTCCACATTTTTGGATTTTTCCCATAGCTTTTAAATGGTCAGAAATTGTTTGTTGTGCAACATTTAACATTGCTGCCATTTGCTTTTGATTCAAAGTGTGATTTCCGTCTAATATCGCTTTCGATTCGGCGTCTTCGAACTTTTTTGGTGGTCTTCCACGTTCTTCATATCTCACATCAAAATCATTATTTCTGAACCGTTGAAACCGTCTTCTGCATGTTGCTTCTGATAGAGCATGATCACCATATGCCTCGACAAGCATTCGATGCGACTCTGCAGCACTTTTCTTCAAATGAAAACAAAAAATTAATTCTTTCCCCAAATCATCACTTTCTGATACAAAATTCGAAATTTTTAACACGATGAAAAAATATGATGTAGTCTGTCTGACTTGATGTATACTAAATATTTTTCACAGATGTCATAGCAAACAAACAAAAAAAAAATAAGGGCTCGTTCACAACAAATGTTCCCTATCGAGACATTTGTATCTTGACGCTTACTTCATACCGATGTGTATGACACGTAGGAAATGTTCAATTTTGTGAGGTACTGTATACTAACACATTTGCTTCTTAAATACCTTTTACTTGTGTGTTTCATTTTATTAAATAAGCAGCACGTGGCTCATAGTTCCAAAAACAAACAAGTTATCTACATTTTTACAGACATTCAATTTTTCAAATTTACATATCAGCAAACGACTTATTTGAAAGTCGATATTTTACTTTGGTGGTCAAATTTTTTGCGTCATTTTTCAATTCTAGATTGCACAGTTAAATCAACATTTACACAAATTATCGACGTTTGTTTTTCTTTTTTTGGCATATTTTTTTGAATATCTAATGTTATCTTATTTTAATTCTAGAAAAATACTTAAAACTAGCTTACATTTATCTTAACAGTCAGACAACGCCAACTTACTAAGGACAGTAGACATCGATCCAGATGGGGCAGTACTTGACGGCGACTTCTTTGTAATCGAAGATCCTCAGGAGAAGGTGAAGTGTTTTCCAGGAAGTGTATACGGTTAATAAACCTCTTTGTCCAAATAACGACTTGGAAGACAGAGCCAAGCTTAACCACTTCCAACTAAGTACCGAAATAAGTCAATGGCAATCCGAGAATCCGGGTTTCACCAGGTTCAGTGACGATCTTCTGGCAAATAATGCCGTCGCCTATGATGGAAACAATTCCATCCTTATTTCGAAGGATGAACTCCAGGGCATCTTTAATTCACTGGAGAAGAAGAAGTCAGTGGGAATCGATGGGATACCGAATATTGTTCTGCGCCATCTACCCTCTGAGGCAGTAGATGTATATACAACGCATATTACCCGACGCATTGGAAAACACCTGTGGTACAGCCCATTCCGAAAAGGGGCAAAGATACCTCCATCCCGACGAATCTCCGTTCTATAAGTCTTCTTCCGTGCATAAGCAAGGTTTTTGAAAAGATTGTCATTAGAGCCCTAAAAGAATGAGTCGACGAACGTCAAATTATACCGGACAAGCAATCCGGCCTTAGGGCGGGGCATGATACCATACATGCCGCGTCCAAAATAGTATCCGACATTCAGTGGAACAAGAACAAGAACCAATGCACAGGTGCTTGCCTGATACACATGGAAAGGGCGTTCGACACCGTTTGGTTAGAAGGCCCCTTCTTCAAGTTACTCAGACTAGGCATAGATAAAACACTGCTGTATATGATCTATGATATGGTTACAGGTCGGAAGTTTGTTGTGAAAAATGGCAACGTTACATCCACTACAGTATTTCACATAAAAAAAATGGGTTGCAACAGGGGGCCGTTAGTTCACCGATTCTTTTCGCTATATTCACTAGCGATCTTATTGGTTCCATGCCGCATTTAATCGCGTACGCCGATGATCTCATAGCGTACAGATCAGGCCCGAAAATTTAAGTTATAAATAACTTGTTGCAGCATGACTTTGACGAAATTCAGCGATTTTGCGACGACTGGAAGTTGAAAATCAACTTCCGGAAGTGCGAAACTATCCTCTTTAGAACCTCCTCCTAGAACCTCCCTCCTAGAATCCTCTTTAGAAGGGACACGAAGAAAAACTGGTGCAAGTTCGACATATTGGACCCGCGGGGCCAGCCGTTAACTGTGCAAAATGTAGTTAGATATCTTGGCATTTGTTTGGACCAGTACTTGTACATGCTTACCGCTGTACAGATACAGCTCTGACAAAAGCTAAGAAAGCCTTTGCTGCGGCAAGTTGGTTGTTTTACAGCAGCCAACTTGATACCAGAGTAAAGGTGATCTGCTACATGGCTCTCATACGGCCACTCATGGTGTACGGTTGCCCAGTGTGGTTCAATCTGAGTCCTTCCCAGATGGAAAAGATGAGGGTGTTTGAGAGGTAATGTCTCCGGGCCTGCCTCCGGTTGTATCGAACACCTGAATCCGATTACAAGAAATTCTATCCCAACGAGGTTTTGTATAACGAGGCGAATCTAATTAGGATAGATAATTTCATTATTAAGCTGACTCGAGGGCACATTGCACGAGCGATGACTTCTTCCAACAGTCTGATCTTTGGGACGTATTACCCCAACTTCATGTGCCATTAAAAGGTGCGCCTGAACGGATTCATACCTAATGAAGCGTTTCTCTACTTAGACTCGAAAGGGCTGATCCAGAACACGGAAGGATGTGCTATCATCTTCCATGTCGTACGCCGAACAGTGGTTAGGCGGCTCCAATACGAAACGGACGTCGCTCGTAGCCACGAGGAACTTCTTCGGTTCAGTATTCCCGAGATAGGGCGCAGTTCGCCAGAGAACGACACTTCTACTGGTGGTTGCACCAAAACCAGCTCCCGCCAACGCGCGAAAGTAGACTATATTAAATGTAAAGTTCTCCTTGTGGCCAACTGACATTGTTTTTAAGCTAGTTCGTAAAATAACAAAATAGTATAAAAAAAAATTTAAAAAAAATAACAAAAGTAAAAACAAAAATTGATAAATAAATAAAAAAAATACAAAAAAGGTGCACTATGGCGTATTAGCTATATATGTCAAGCATATAAGTTCTACATACGCCATGGTACACGCGTCCGTATTTTGATATGGACATAGTTAAATAAGGTTTTAATTAAGTTTAAATTTAAAATAGGTTAGGTTAGGTTTAGGCTTTGGCTCAGACCCAAGTTTTATAACTTTTCTTGGGGCAAAAAAAAAATAAATAAATTATTATAAACAAAATTTTATTAACAAACTACGCCCACAGGCAATGTTTAAATTACATCAAGAATAGCTTAGAGCACCTGCTAATGGTCAGTAAGTAAGATTTAAGAACAAATTATCCACGTCGTCCCTGCCTTGTGTGCACAAGACCAGGTCACTCACCTTCTTCTTCTTCTTCTTGTGGCGCTACAGTCCGGGGTGAACCTGGGCCTCAACCAACATGCCTCTCCAGCCAGCACGATCTTTCGCCAGCTGTCTCCAGTTGCGCACTCCAAGTTGGTTGAGGTCCTTCTCCACTTGTGTGCGCCACTTTAGTCTAGGTCGTCCTCTGTTACGTTGTCCCAATGGCTCGGATTCAAAGACTTTTCGGGCCGGAGCAGTGGTGTGCATACGCTCTACATGGCCTAGCCATCTTAAGCGTTGTATCCGTAGACGCTTGACCAGGCGCATGTCGCTGTACATCCTATAGAGTTCGTCATTAAATCTTCTCCTCCAGATGCCATCAACGCAAACAGCACCAAAAATCGCACGCTAAACTTTTCTTTCGAAAAGACTAAGGGCTTCCTCATCCGCCTTTGCTAACGTCCAAGATTCTGCGCCATATAGTAGGACGGGGATGATCAAGCTGTTATATAAAGCCAGCTTAGTCCTTCGAGAGAGGGCTTTACTACTCAATTGCCTCTTGAGCCCAAAGAAACAGCGGTTGGCAAGAGTGATTCTGCGTTTGATTTCGGTACTGACACTCACCTACTAAGCAAAAAGGATTAGTTACATTTAAGCATTGAGGTGCATGAAATCTGCTCCAGAGGTGCATGAAATCTGCTCCAGAGATGCATAAAACCTGAACCAGGGGCGTGAACTGCTTACTATTAAATGAAAGGTGTCCCACATCCCTTAAGTTAAAGGTAACCATTCGCTTAGGCCTGCGTTCTTTAAGGACTACAGTTACCGGTGAGTTTTTTTTCGGCACGCAGTATTTCTTAAACAAGTTGAAACATGAGATTACCTTCAAGAATTCACCCGCAACGCACGACACGACATCCTTAAGCTCTCCTTCGAACGCAATATTAACTTAAGAGACTCTATCGCTTCTGTTTAGTGGATCTGTGTTGGAATATATACGAATTCTCTCTCTCACTTTTTTGTTATCAGGCAGGCGACACACTTCTTCAAGTTTTCTCCTGCAACGCTTGGCAGCAGTCCATTTCATCTCGTTGTCATTATGGTGTCTACTTCATCCGAAGACCGACTCTACAGTCAAAGTAAACGTCTGCCTGTACACAGCGTCTCCCCAAATGTAATTTCCAATATACATCCTGCAGTCAAGCTGATACTTGCGTTGCATCTTAAGCGACACAACCACGACAACCGTGTCTAGTCCTGAGAGGCTTTTGGCGAAATCATGTTTTCATCTTCCACTTGACCGATGAATGGGGCGAAATTCAAGAACACGCCATCCGGCCAATTACCGAGACGATGTCCTCCGACTCAGGCAGAAATAAATCACCGAAACCGATGACAGCAACAAGAATCCATAGCAGAATGGGAAAGCATCTCTTCACTCGATTTCCGATTGTTCCGGACTGAAATGGCTCTGGCCACTTGCTTTTCCTTTCTTCATCGCTTCTCGTGACATGCCTCCGTGTACGATGAGGTGGAATGCTGAAGAACCTCGGTGTCTCGCAGGGGTCAAGGAAAGACTCAAAAATATGTATTTACGCAAAACAGAATTCCCCATAGGGTTGGGAAAGGGTTTCTTGCGCCCTCATCAGACACAACTCACCAGCCCTGTAGGACCTTTTGTTGTTGACGATTACGACGTTCGGAGATGGAATGTTTCGCAATTGTGATCCCTCGCCATCGCAGTGGTGTCTGTTGTTGTTGTCGCTGGTACGCGGTCGTCTGTGGTGGGCCTTCAATGGCGGCGCTGATGATGATTTAGATTGAGAGATAAATGGATGGGAATATTCAACTGAATGGGTTCGGCCGTCCGCCCGTCCGTTGGGGAAGGGAATGATGGCGACTTAAATGATTGTGCGGTTATTAGAAAATTGCCTTTCGCCGATATCACATTTTCGCATCTCTGGCCATATTAATGCGACTAAGACAAATGGGTCAACGATTGGAATAATTAGAGGCGGTGGAGGGGCCTGTTGGCGGTGCAGATGAGCGATACAATAATTTGCTTGTTTTTGGGTCGATTGATTTTCGCTCGGGGGTGAGGGCGAAGGTGATGGCGTGCAAATCAGACAGAAACGAATGTTTGACTGCGAACCGAGTTCTATTTGATTAAGAGCCCTGATGGGTATCCGGTTGGATATTTGCGGTTGGGAATGAATTTGATTAGGAGCAAATATTTGTCAATAAACTCGTCGTGCACTCGCAGTAATTATCGTTTTTGCAAGCGTCCGGTGTGTGGTGTGCTGGGGTGGAATGATGAAGTGGTCTCCCTCCCATCTGAAGAAGGTTGTGGTTGAAGTACGAGGAAGCAGTGGTGTTTCTAGAATTCATGTTTTTCAATCAAAAAGCGTCATGATACTTGTGAACGCTACTCTGTAAACACAGCGTGGTTTATATGTGCTTCCTTAATAACAGTGTAATCGTTGGGATCGTTAAATTTCGACGGTCCATGGAAGCCAGCAGTGCAACGAAATTTTGGAAGACTCTTAATTAAGAATGAAAAAAAAGTGAAAAAACCAATGTCCTTTAAAGGATATAAGGGTTAATTCATTTGATTCAGGATTAAATTAAAGTTGACTTTCCTTTATAACGCACCATCATCGTCACTTGCTATCGTATAATGCCCATTCCCACTGTGAATCAACTGTACGATGCTGCTTTACAAGGAGTGAACATGGAAAGCGGTCTAAGCAACAGGCATCATTTGACGCATTGTGGCGATAACAGATGGCGGCATTTGACGCAGCATTGAAGGAAGACATTGTGTGAAGAGAGATTTTTTGAAATATGCCTATATTTAATTGATTTGATACGTCAATTGACTTCAAACATCTTCTTCGTCTGTGGCCGCCGTGGTGTAGTGAGTGGAGTGAGTGGAGTGCGACGTTCACACGCTGAAAGTCTAGATTCGATTCCCAGCTCAACATGCATTTTTCGAATTTCTTACGGCACCACCTCTTTCAAGCTGCTGACAACACTCAAAGAGTAATAACTATCTAAGAAAGCTTCTCAAATCTCGCCGTTCAGAGTCGGCAAAAAACTGTAGGTCCCTTCTACTCGTGACAGAATAGTGGCGCGCACAACACAAGTAGTTGATGAGCAAGCTAGGCTCTGGCCCCTCTGTAGACTGTCGCGCCGTACAATGAATTATTAAATCTTCTTCTATAAATGATCTGGTTAGCTGTGGCTTACAACTCTTCAAAACCTTGACTATATCTTCTCGGTGCTAGACCAGACTTTGCAAGACTGCCGAAAGGGTGATAACCCGTTGAAAAAATATCATAAGAAGTTCGGAAAAAAGGTTAACCTCTACTGTAGAAGTTGTTCAACTTTAACATATGGCCATCATGTTGCTCATGTTATGTCGCACGACATGAGTCAAAAGCTGTCAATGGTCCTTTTAAAAGAGCTGCCTATCGACATACTGCGGTGTGGTGCGATCCAATTTTGCCCCAACTGGAAACTGATAAAAATGTGTCCCAAGTCATAATTTCCATCGCTGTGAAAGCCGGCCTGGAGTCTGCTAACAAGCCTCAAGATCCATCTTGGTAACGCGATGATGCCATCCAAGGCTTAAAGGAACGTGTTCTATGCCGTATCTGAAACCTGCATGATCTCCCACGCGATTGCTCACCATAAAACAAACTGGAAAGTGTTTCCGAGCCGGTTTCCCCTCACAATCATGTGAACATAGTGTCTCGTCTTACGGGCACTTTACCACCTTTGAGGTAGTTCACTCATAGTTCGTTATTGTTGCCCTTACGCCGTCATTCCTACTCACGTAGGAAATTATGTTTAAATTACTTTTTCTCGAACGCAATCAAGAGATTGGATTGATATTTGAAATGAGATTGCGGATGAACTCTTTTAGGAGCACTAGAGGTATTTTTAGAGCCTAAACCGGACTTTTGGTTTCATTGGTAAGGCCTTCCATTGACAGTCGGCTTTGTCGACAGCACAACCAGAGACTACTCAGGAGGAAGGCTGACCAAGCGCATGCTCAATCAGCAAAAAACCGCAGAATTTTTACTATCACCAGTAAGGAAAGCTCATTGGCGTCCTAACGCAACACTTTAGATTCTCTATGCATCCAAATGTACTTGGGCTTAGTCATGAAACCCTGTGCGAAGCCTGTACAGAAGGTAAAGACACTGCAGAGTACTTTTGCTGTCAATATTCCGCCTTTGCTCGGATTAGCTGACAAATGTTCAGTGCTGATGTGGTTGAAACTTTATTCCTCTGGTTACAGCTTGGTAATGTAATGGACTATTTTTCGAGTATGAGCCATTGCACTTTTCCCAACCTCCAACAACCTGACGGAGTTGGTTTATTTTTTGAATTTGAAAAGTTGGCGGCGTTTTTTTTCTTCTACATTGCTTCAAGGTGAATGGGGAAGAAGTAGTTGTTCTTCTTGCTCCGATTCCCTAATAGTATAACTAACTGCTCTTGATTGATTGACTTTTATGTGAAGTTAAGTAGACATAAATTTCAGCACAGACGCAGTTAATAGTTCAGAGGCGTCACTCACTCAACTTAACGATTCGAAAGAAGAAGATTGTTTGGTGGAAGAAAGTAAAAGCAATTAAAAAAAAGTAATATTAAATAGTTTAAAAAAAATGTTCACTGGTTTCTTCACTGGCACAAAGTTTTCTAATGAAAGCACCGCACCTCTTTCTTTCTGTAAACGCACTGACTGGCCGCCGTGGCGTAGTGGGTAGAGTGCGACGCTCACACGCCGAAGGGTCTAGGTTCGACTCCCAGTTTTTCAAATATTTCACGGCACCACCTCTTTCGAGCTGCTGACAACACTGAAAGAGTAATAATTGTCTAAGAAAGCTTCTCAAAAACTGTAGGTCCGAGTAGTTGATGAGCCAGCTAGGCCCTGGTCCCCCTTTGGACTGTAGCGCCAACAATTATTATTATTTATGTTATGTGGCGGATGAAAGTTGAAACAATTAAGAAAAATAATATTAAATAGATTTAAAAAAAACGTTCACTGTTTTTTAGTGGCACAAAGTTTTCGGATGAAGGCACCGCGCCTTTTCCTTTATTTAAACCAAAAACGCAAACTAAGATATCAGAAACAAATTCTGTTCAAAATATGTTCAAGAGCATTTTAGCGATTTTGTATTAAATCCAATTTCGTTCTCATGATCACCACAAGACGTTTGCAGAAGTCTAGCTGTTGGACCAATTTTTGGACTACGTTTTTCCCAAATTTACCGAAGATCCACCTTCATGTCCTTAATTGGCTCAGAGCTTTTCTAATATTTCCGATTTGTTTGTAAAGACCTTTGTATGTAAAGTAGCTGCATAGAAAAAAAAGGCGGCCACGATGCAACTTGCTCCTTTCTGGATATAATTCGCACAAGTTGTCCTTCGGACTAATTCGCAAACTGACGACACCGGAAATGGTGAAACAACCTCAGTTCTTGTATAAGGCTGTATAGGCTCCTAACTGGTTCTTCATACAAAATTATTACTGTGTGATTTAAGTTATATAAAACAGCATTTTTATTCTTTATTTTATATTCGGCGGGCGCCAAGAAGATTGCTTATTACTATTAAATGACACAGAATCAAGTCACAGTTCAGGCCGATGGTATAAAGGAAGAGAGTGAAAGGAGGTACCGATGCACATTGGTTTTAAGTGACTGTTGATTGTAATGGGGGGAGGGAAGTTTGGCTGAAAAGAACATCCTCTTGGTGCGGCTGAAGAAAGAGTATCAAAACTTAACTGTACGTGGGCTCTAGGTGGGCTTAAGGATGAACGGGTGAGCATTCCTAGCAAGGCCGGTATTGGGGGTGAACTTTTGAATGGGAATGCAGCTGGCTAACTCATGAGAGCAGTTTTTGTTAAAACAGCGTACAAATTGTGATAAAGATTCAACATTTTGTCAATGTACAAGCGAGTCAATTGAGCATTATTATCACCTATAAGTTTTATCGCTCGCTGTTGGCTTCTCTCTAGTAGGGACAGCGAGGTCTTAGGAGCACCAGATCAGACAGGAGCGTTTTACTTGAGCTTTGGGTGGATGTACGCCCAAAATATTGTTACCAGGTCAAAATGGGTGTAAAATTTTTTTGCATTACTTTAAGAAACCTAGACATTTTACCACATTTTTAGCGATCTCGAATAAGAGATCTTTTCAACTTAGTGTTGAGTTGAGTGGCGTTCAATATATTCTCGGTATGGAATATAAATGTGGTTATATAAATAAATTGATTATTTATCAAGAAATACTGTTATTTTAGTTGCATTCATGTAAAATTGCATATAAATGTGATTATTAATACGTCTGTCTCTGGATGATGGTGAAAAATGAGCACTAAGCAAGAAAAAATGAGCACTAAGCAAGGAAAAAGTCAAAAAACTATTCATGAAGGTAGCTGTGGCATAGTGGCTGTTTACCAGGGTTCCGCACATTTAATATGAACTGTGTAAAAGTGGTCAAGTGAGTCCAAGAGAGGCAGAGAGAGCATTAAAGACGACCCTCGCTTCGCCCCGGCTACTGCTTGTACGGGGAGAAAGCATGAAAGAAGTCGAAAAACTTGTTCTTGGGGATACCCTAATAAATGTGAAAATGGTGAAAATGGCAGAGATCACCAACCATTTACACCATTCTGTATGACCATCTAAGCCTTTCAAAGGTCAGTGCAAGCTGGGCCCCGAGAAAGCTCACAGCGTTTCAGAAAAAAATGAGAACGTATGCTGTAGATACCTTTTGGAGATGTGTCGTACGAACGTGGACGGTGTTATGGATTGAAGTGCTATTAGGGACGAAAAATGAGTTTACCACTATGAAACTGAAAGTAAACAAGAGTCCATGCAGTGGCATAAAAAAGAAACAGATCCCCGAAGAAGTTCAAAGTGACTCCGTCTGCCGGGAAACTCATGGACACAGTTTTTTGGGACTTAAAGGGAATCTCGCTCATTGAGAACAAAAAAGAGGTGAAACCATCAATACACTTCCACTGTGCATAATTTGCGGGAGGAAATTAAAAAGAAAAGACGGGGTTAACTCGCATTGGGTGTGTTGCTTCTTCTTGACAACGCTCCTGTTCACACGGCGCGAGTTTCCAAGGCTGCTGCGCGAGATTGTGGATTCGAAGAAATCCGATACCCAACCTATAGTCCAGACCTTGCCCCTAGGGATTATTTCGGATTTGAAAAAATGTCTTCGTGTAAAGTTTTGCGTTAGACTTTTGGTCCTGTTTACGTTAATGAAATCTGGAGGAGAAGATTTAATCACGTACTCTATGGGCTCTACAAGCGTATGTGCCTGGTTGAGCGTCTCCGGGTACAACGCTTAAGATGTCTGGGCCATGTAGAACGTGTGGACATCACTGATCCGGCCCGAAAAGTTTTCGATTCTGAGCCATTGAGACAACGCTACAAAGGACGGCCTAGACTAAAGTGGCTCACACAAGTGGAGAAGGACTGCAACCAACTTGGAGTGCGCAATTGGAGGGTGCTAGCGAAAGATCATGTTGGCGAAGAGGCATGTTGGTTGAGGCTCAGGTCTACCCCAGACAGTAGGGCCACAAAAAGAAGAAAAACTCAAAAGTTCAAAAAGAAATAAGAAAATGTTGGCATCATGACGGACGGATGGACTAGGAGACCGATATCATTTCGTTTCGTTTCATAGAAATGAAGGATTTAAGAAAAGTGAAAAGTTTAACATTTTCTTTTTAACAATTCTTAATCTTGAATATCACAATAGTCTTAGAGGCGAACAAGGTCCAACTTCTTCAATCACTGCTTAGATGGTGTGTGCTATTCTTTTCTATTTCGCAACAACCAACATCAAAGAAGTGGACGCTGTAAACAAAACTTGACCAAAGTGTGATTGTCGTTCTTTCTTTCTTTTAAAAATTTTTTGTTCTTTTCAAAAAAAATTCTTAATGCTTAAAAATGAAATATTAGCTATACATATATCAAATCGGCAATAAAACCGCAGGCTTGCGAAAAAAGGCACTGTTTCGTATCGGACCGAGTTCAAGGTGAAAAAGTGAGACCTTTTTCATTTGCATTTGTTATCACTGTGCGAACGAATTTATCGCCAACCACCACAGTGTGATAAGAATTCTTCATAAACAGGGCACATATGGATCAAAATAAAATTAACTTTGTTGTTAGAGTTTCAGGCCTGGAATTTGAATAAATGCATACTTACAGTAGTTTGATAAGGTTCGGTTAGGGTTTGCTGACATGCTCATCGGTGGTTCCCCAGGATTTCAATGTGTTTTAACCATATCAGTAGGAGACAGGGGACGCTTGCGCAGCGATGAGACGTTTGATTGAAAGGTGTAAGGAAGTTAAGTCTTATGCGAAACTAACGTGACCATACCTCAGCTCCGATTACAGTCCAATGGAGTCGGATTGCTGTACTGGCTGCGATTTCCTTTGCCAGAAATCAAGCTGAGGAAAGAAAAGGAGTCTGCCGGCGGCGGTAAGGGCCCCACTGATGTAGACACTGACTTGCCTATTGACTCGGTTGGATAGCCTTCAGTTTGAAGTCTCAACGAGATTGTCTTGCCACTGTTGTTGGGCACGAGAAAGTAAATGATAACTGTAATCCCCATTCATATGCAGTTGCGTTCTTAAAGTAATACAAGTTCATTGCTGTTGTACGTTTTCGGATGCGTTATTGACTGTTAAGATTCCAAGTGCGATATTGGCAGACAGAAAACAACATATGCTGCACTTCATTATTATTTTGGCCGAGCCACAGTCCACAGGGGGACCACGGCCTAACTTGCTCATCAACTTACTCGTGTTGTGCGCGTTGTTGTTTTCTCAGGAGTAGAAGGGACTTACAGTTTTTGCCGACTCTGAACGGCGAAGTTTAAGAAGCTTTTTCTTGCACAGTTACTCCTTGAATGTTGTCAGCAGCTCTCGAGAGATGTGGTGCTTGAAAAATTCAAGGTGTTCAGCCAGAAATCGAACCTGGACCATAGGCGTGTGAGTGTCGCACTCTACTCCCTACGCCACGGCAACCACATGTGCTTCTCCTTGTATTCCGAATAAATCACTGTCGTCGGATAGTCCCTTTTTTATTAGAGACGCTTATCGTCACATGACTGTGAATAAAATTTCGCTATGGCGCCATGATAAGGGATTATTTGACCTCTTAATTGTTAAATATAGACTTGGCTAATGGCACAGTGCAAGAACCTCCATAGCATATGTGACAATTTACTGAAAACTAAGTTTGGCCGCCGTGGCGTAGTGGGTAGAGAAAGCTTCTCAAACTTCGCCGTTCGGAGTCGGCAAAAAATTGTAGGTCCCTTCTACTCGTGAGAGAACAGTAGCGCGCACAACACGAGTAAGTTGCTGAGTAAGCTATTCCATGGTCCTTGTATGGACTATCGCGCCGCCCAATTATTAAGTTTGGAGAAGGCGTTGTTTCAAGAACAGAACCTGTTGCATAACCGCACCGTTTATGTGAATAACTGCCTTTAGACCAATTTCTTTTGAGCTGCACGCTACATGTCCTTGATCCATACCAAAAACCGTCAACTACAAATGAGCTCCGAACCAATATTTTGAAAAAGCTGAAACTTAACTAAACGAGTGTTGCAACATTAGGTGCAACAACACAACCAACAAATTGCTGTAACATGCCCATGGTTGTCATGCGAAGAAAAGGAAATTTCATTCATATTTCCTACTGGAAAAATTGCTTGGGTACCTACCATAAATCCATTTTTATATCTTTCCAGGCAGAAGAAGAACTCTTTCCAGTCAGTCTTACGCAATCCTTAAATTTTAGATTTTATGCTGGTGTGTACACGAAATTTAGAGTCACGGCTATATAAGGCAGGAAAATCAAGCTAGGGAGGAAACCCTGTTTGTTTTGTAGAGAAGTAGAATGTTGATCATGATCAGAGAGTGTGTTTGATCTAGCTTTTTTAAAACAAACACATTCCTTTCACATAAAATAGGAACTGGTGCAAATGACTTCGAGATGCCGTAAAAATGCACCACGGCCACCTTCACTAGACTGAGCTTAATGTTGAAGCTTGTTTCTAGTTTGTCCCTTTTCCTGTCCCGTGACACATCGTGTTCCAGACTGTTCGCAAACAGGTCATTTGGTCGAACAAATATAAAACCTTGCTGACCTATTCTTCACTTTTTTTCCTCCCTTAATCACCAGCGAGCTGCTGTATTGAGTAGCGACAATAAATTTTTGAATCCCCAAGCAAACGCGCTAAGTCCTTCCGGCTGCGCACAATGCCCCTGTCCAAAAGAGCTCGCACCAGTTAAGTCCTTCGCGATTTGCTCCACTTTTGTGCCTCATTTTCACATTTAAATTGCTTGCAAATTGAGTTCATCACTTCCGCTGTCCGAAAGAATTAAACAACAGAAAAACGAGGGCGCCCGAATCGGCAGAACACATTTTCCACCGAGAGACAAACGTCCTTTGAGCGACGCGAATTGAATGCCAGCTGGGGCGAAGAAATGAATAACCTTGTGTTCATTCACACCGGTTGAGGTAAATTGTTTTTTTTTTCTCTCATTCATCCCTTCTTCGCTTATAAATCTCCGTTTTGCAGTTTAATGGATTACGATAAGTGAATCATTATCCTCGTCATTCCTGTCAAATCTAAAAATACCGAAGGGTACAGCCGAGGGATAATCCGTGAAAGTCCTCTGGCTCCTCTTCGATGCAAAAGGACGCGCGCACGTCATCGGACGGCGATTTGCCAAAAAAGGACGCGAAGACACGAACAGAGATGAGGAGATTAAATAATCAATTTCTCCTCTTGAAATGCGACGAAAGGATATCAACGCTAGCAACGAAGTGTCAAAAGGAGAATTTCTCTGTTTTTAATATTGGTTTTGATTTCTTGTTTCTTGTTCCTTTCCCTTTTTCATTTTGCAAGGATTCGTGGGGTGGTGTCAATCCTTACGGGTTGATCCTTGCCATTCTTGATTGAGATATTTATAAAAGTGTCACGGTGATATTTTGCGCGGATTTTCGGGTTGAAGCTGATTTGATAATTTGCTTTTGACATTTGGCGAATTTAGGACTACCAATATTTATAGGACGGCCCATCGATATTGTCATGGCACATGAGAATGTATGAGTAAGAGTTCAACTTGAATAATTTAATGGAGTTTGAAGTTCCGTTTAGAAGACCCACTATTTCAATCGCGTTACAATGCACAACCAACTCGGTAGAAATCCTTCACTAACCCCGTCCTGCTCTGTAGCCTAGAAACCTGAACGTGACAACTAGATGTAGAAAAGATCATTGGCCTTTTCGAAGTTATGCCTGTGACTTTTTTCGTTCAAAGCATCTGGAGAGAAACCCAAATACAGGTATAAAAATTGCATGGCAGTGCTTAAGGTGGCTATGCTATAAAGATCAGCTTGCGTGACAACGCAGCAGTAGACTGTGTGAGTGAAATAGGAACTTGGTGTGCAAGTCAATTAGCGAGCAAGTTATATGTGGCCCAAAAGCCCTTTTCTCTGCAGCGCTGCCCTCAGAAAATGAGATGACCCAAAACACTGAATAAAGTTTTATTTTATAGTCACTTTTGCACCACTGGGAATACATAAAAGAGAGATAGATCTTTCACACACTTCTTTGTTGTATTATTCAAAGATATGAAAACGGCAAGCAATAAATAATCAATTTTCCGAAGCGTAGCCAATTATACCTAATGATTAAGTATTCAGATGGGATAGCAGAAAATGTAAAAATTTCAAAAGTTACTGGAGTGATGTTGCAGTCTGTATTTCACCGAAAACCTGCCTCCCCTAAAGTTTTGTATTCAAAACATTGACATAACGAAACCAATGCTCGCTTGATCCTATATTTGATGTGGCAAATTTCCAGGAATCCCCAGGACTATTCCACTTTCCTTAAAATTACTAGTACCTCCAGCAGAAAACCCATCTCATGCTAACCCAGGCTCCACCACCAAATGCCACACCCTTCATTCGAATGGCAAGCAACGAGGTGGACAGTGGGGTTAATTGTTTGTTTCTTGGAATTTCCTTTTTGAACCCATCCTAAGAAATCAGGGTAATTTACTGCTTCTTCTGAAATCTCTTGTTGGAATTTCGGGATCGAAAATTCTGACAAACAATCCGTTGGAGGAATTGCAGTGGGTGGGGTCAATGTTTAAATCAATTTTTAATTAAATAGAATTTAAGTTGTAGAGAAGAGTGTGAGATGGTGTAGTTTAACGATTAGGAATTTAGAAGAGAAAACTGAATTCCACGCGAAGTAAGTTCTTGAGGAAGGAAACTCATCACCATATTGGCCAGGAATATTCTAGAGACTCTAAGAGGACATTAAACACATAAATGGATAAAAACCTCGAGCGTCAAGTGTCAAGATGCTGAGAGGTAAAAACAAAATAGAAACATATAAAGCTATAGCCACGCAGTCGTTCATATTTGAAACCTGTTCCACTATATACAAAAGGCGTTCAATATACTCTCGGTATCGATATGAAGGAAAATGAAAATTCAATTTAAATTGTTTCTATTTTTCAATATAATTTCCCCTAACATCAATACATTTGTTACATCTTGAGATAAGCTTTTTCAAACCCTCAAAAAATTAAATTTTCTCGTTCTCTGCAAAATACCCATTTATTGCCGACTTGAGTTCTTAATCATCCGAAAATATTTTTCCACGAAGACATTTTTTCAAATCCGGAAACAGGAAATAATCACTAACGGCAAGGTCTGGACTATAGGGTGGGTGTTGGATTTCTTCGAAATAACAAACTCGCGCAGCAGTCTTGGAAACTTGTGCCGTGTGAACAGGAGCGTTGTCATGAAGAAGCATCACACCCGCTGCGAGTTTACCCCGTCTTTCCTTTTTAATTTCCTCCCTCAAATTATGCAAAGTGGAAGTGTAGGATGTGGCATTGATGGTTTCACCTTTTTTTTGTACACAATGAGAAAGATTCCAATTGAGTCCCAAAAACTGTGGCCATGAGCTTCCCGGCAGACGGAGTGACTTTGAACTTCTTCGGGGGGTCTGTTCCTTGTCTATGCCACTGCATGGACTCTTGTTTGCTTTCAGGGTCATAGTGGTGAACTCATGTTTTGTCCCCAATAAAAATTCGGTCCATAACACCGTCCGCGTTCTCACTACATATCTCCAAAAGCTATTTACAGCATGCGATTCTCACTTTTTCGTGAGGCGCCTTCTAGTGCCTTCTTCTCCAGTCCCTTTGGATCGAAAAAATTTCTTACCTGTTACTCATAAACGCTTGGGAACAAACACGTTGTGGAACCATTGTGCGAATAGAATTAATGTCATCCATGCATTTATTTTCTTTATAAGTAACAGGCTTGTTCTCAAAATGTTTAAATGCTCTTGGACTGGCTCCTTTACCAATGATAAGCAGGTTTACCATTGTGCGAATAAAATTAATGTCATCCTTGCATTTATTTTCTTTATAAGTAACAGGCTTGTTCTCAAAATGTTTAAATGCTCTTGGACTGTCTCCTTTACCAATGATAAACAGATTTACCTTGTGATGCACAGTCCATTTGTGCACATAAGGAATGTAACGCGTACTTACGTACTTTTCGACCTGGCGCTGATGATTCATTAAACGTAACAAGTGTTATGTTTTTCAGCATCCTTTAGAACAATCCAGATTCGTGCACATTGTAGATTTGATCAGCGGTTAATTTAGTAATAATAATATTTGTTGGCGCTACACTCCACAGGGGGACCAGGGCCTAGCTTGCTCATCAACTACTCGTGTTGTGCGCGCTACTATTCTCTCACGAGTAGAAGGGACCTACAGTTTTTTGCCGACTCCGAACGGCGAAATTTCAGAAGCTTTCTTAGACAGTTATTACTCTTTGAGTGTTGTCAGCACTTTTTGATGCGTACTTCTTTAAATTGCTGGTCAAGAGCAGTCAACGGTGACCACCATAAAGCGATCGATTCGATCGATCATTAATTAAACAACCATGATGTGCTGCGATTTCCACAAGACAAAATGTCACACAGTTCTTTTCGCAATCGATTTATTGAAAGGAACGTTAGTTTCGTTACTGACCTCGGAATTCTCCTCTCCAAGACCGTGCGATTCAACGCTGCTTGATTATTTTTTGTAGGGATGTGTGAAGCGCCTAGTCAACTTCAACAAGCTTGAGGCAATTGACTACTTAGATGAGAATATTCGTCGTGTAATTGTGAATATTGTATACAAACGCAAGTGAAAAAAATCATCGTATTGGACCTCTATATTAGACTACATTCAAGCTAGCGTTCGCGCTCATATGCCAGAAATTGTACTTAATTCATAATGCCTAAAGATTAGCTTTCAAATAAAGTTAATTAAAGGCAAATTTAAATAAACCGTGTCTTTTTTATTTTATTTCATAATTGTATACCACCGAAAAAAACACACATTAAAGACTTGTCATAAGAAAAAGGCAGTCTGCTTGCTTTCGCTCAAACCTTCTTCCAGAACGCTTCTATTTCTGACAACGTAAACTCTCAGAAATTTGTTTATACATATGTATATCATAACGCGACTTAAAAACAAATTAATTTGCGTCGGAACCGAGTCCAAGCCGGGTAACGTTTGATTAATCATTACAGTACACCCTTCTTACTCGGTCTTGTCCTCAAACTCTTAACTTGTAATTCATCCCAATCACAGACAAGTTTACACAGATGTCTCACCCCGAACAAAATAATGGTTGCCGTTTTGAAAAACCAGCCGACAAAAACCAGTCGACAAACGCTTTCAACAATAGAAAGAGAAGCAGCCAGCCGACAAGGTTAATCCTTCCGGAGAGGAAAATTAAAAGAGAATATCGAAGAGCGATCTCTACAGTTCATGGAATTTAATGTTTTGACGGATTAAGGGTGCTTATGTTTTTTTCGTATTATATACATACAAATAATGAAATAGTAGCAGTTTTTAATACTTACAGTGCACATGAAGATTATTGTGAACTTAAAACACTTTTAGTTGAAATACATAAAAACCATGAAATGGGCAAATTTATATTGGATATAAACATGCTCATATAAAGGCACGAATTGCCAAACCTTAAACACCAATCTAAGCTTCAGCTTTTTCTTGTTTTGAACTGCTATTGCTCCAATTAATACACATACGAAACACATTTAATAAGACGCAGAAGAGTTTACGGAATAATTTCGAAAAAAATGAACAATACATTTTTATATATTTATATACATATGTATTTATGTATACACTTGTTTATATGATTTTCTGTCAGTATTGACTTAGAACATATGTGGCTGCATTTACTGCAATCAACATACCTAGTTCCAAAACTTTTCCATAATATCACACTAAAAGCATTTATGTTTCATTCCTTAATTTATTTCCTTGCCAAAAACAGTCCAAAAAATTTCAAAATTTAGAAATTATTTTTTGAACAGAACTCGTGCTTTCATATTGATATCAAATTCTATCTATCGGTCGGTCCTCAGTACTCCAAAAAATTAATTTTATCGTCATTGCATGTATTCACAACCTATCCACTAAATCGTATGTAGATTCATACGCTTTCCAGTTGTGCTAGATATACTGCACAATTTTCTACAATCCCTGTAGCGGAAGAAATGATTTACAGGAGTTAAAAGTAATCTAATCTAAGCAATATCTGAGCGAACTAAGGACGATCAAAAATTGTGTGTTTTATTCCATTGGCTGCAAGGCGAAGTTAAACATTTACTAATTATTAACCTAATATTACTGCCTAACAAACTTCAATTGAGTAGAACCATTTGTTTTGAACTTGAAAATGTATCATTTCAGAAAGGTCGTCCAGTTTCACAAATCTTACCCAAACATTGAAAACGAAGCAGAAAGCGATTTTGTTTAGTTTTGATGAAACACATATGGTTGTGTTTGTACCACACATATAAAACAAGACCTTATATATGACATACCGTCTATTATTATCTTGCTTTAGTTACTGACATCCTAACAAGAGACTGCTTCTCAGTGAAAGCGCTTTGCGTCCTAATGATTAAGGGACACAATTTGCCAGTATTAATAGTCGCGATAAAAATCGAGCTTTTTCAGTTTCGTACATCAGTCATTTCTATGGCGATAAGGCATTGGCATATACTTGTCTGTGGTCCCAATTAATTTCATCCTAATGATCTGAAATTACGTTGTAAAAACAAATGAACGGTGCGAAGAGTTGTATAGTGATTGCCACAGCCAAGTTCTGTTCCCTGCCCTGTCCAGCCCCTCTTTCAAGAACGAGACCTCTGATGTATCTGCCAGACAAGATATTTTTGAACCCGAATCCATTTTGAAATTGGCGGCTTTCACCAAAGGAATCTTAACTCGTCAATCTTTCAAAAATCAATGGCTTCGTTGTAAGACCTGCACAGAACGACTGTAAATTTCCAAAGAACAAGCTCCTGATTGCCCATATCCCTTTGATAAGCTCCTCAATAATGCTATTAAAATTTAGTTCATTGCCATGATTTCCACCAACTAAGAGAACGAAGACAAAGAGGAAAGGAAATGCATATTCAGTCAATGATTTTCCTTTGTTACGCCTCTCTTCATTTGATCTGCTACTCCTCACTAAAAACTAAAAGACTTACTTCTGCCACAGGTGACTTCGAAAATCAGATCCCCAAGAGACCCTAATTTCAAAAACTCAACACATTCCCTTATGCATTCCATACCCAGTTCCAGTTCACCCCTAAATCCGATCATAAAATATGAACGCAGAAACAACCAGGGCCAAATAATGCCTCCAGCTAATGGACCGAAAACCTGAGTCCATCTTCCACCTATGTTTGTCTGCACCGCAACACCAACATTGTGGCATTTTGCGAGCACTGAGCGCTTGACAGAAACATCCTTCATCCCTTTCCATGACTCATAGGAATCTATAGCAAAACAACTGAGTCACCTCGCCAGGACAGAGCACTTAACCACCCCGCCTCCGAACAGCATTCAGGACTACCATTCATTTGTATCCACGTACATGTGCGTAACTCACCAGAGATTTCAAACAAATGGCTTTCCAAACCCTTTTCTGGACATTTCAGCAACTGCACTGCGTGCCCGACGCTGGCACGGCCGTCATAAATTTGCGCCGTTACCCTGAAAAGGTCTTTCACTTTGAATATTTCCCACACAAAGTGCGCACACACCCGCCCATCCGCACTATACGTCGGCGGCATCGACACATCACAGCAACTTCGGTGCGCTCCATCGAGCAAGGTCTACGCCATGATGATGCTATCGTACATCATTATGAGCCTCCAACAAAGCACCCCCCACGGAGAAGTCAATAATATCCCTTCTGTGCAGCAATGTTTACTTCCAGTGGTATCCAGCCACTCCCCCGCCACTCGGCATAGTCGGTCGTCGCACAGTCGGAATAAGCACTGACTTTGGTTGGCAACTTCATTTGACTCGATTGTGCTCCACAGCGGTAGCGGCGTTGTGGTGGTGTAGTCCTGTAATAAAATCAATCATGCATTCAAAACTGGGTATCTGGAACACCATTCAATAATCTCAGTTACTGGAGCGGATGGCAGGGAGTCCGCTCCGCGTGTGTATCTCCCGCATACCGACCATGGCGCCCCACAGCGAGTTGTGTATGCGATAGTGACCCAAATTTGTTTTGTTTTCCAGTTCGCACAAAAAAACACAGCCAATGTCAAAATTTGAGCATAAGCGTGCTGCCACGGCACTGTGACTCCGTCACCATTGCGGCGCGTGGTGAAATTCTTCACGAAGAGAGTGAATTGCATGCGCCGACGCACACAGTTGTCTGCATTTTCCGCCGGATGGCGCCCGAATGGTACACACATTTGCGGTCCATTCCAGGACTCTCTTCGGAGGACTCTGTGGTTCACCCAGCTCCGGCATCGTCACACCAACGATCGCCGTGGCGACGCACGGGCCATTGTTTCACCGCCACCGTTGCGCTGAGGAATTTAATAAGATACGCGGTCTCTCGCTCAGTCTAAGCGTCCTCGCGCCGCTCACGCAACCCCTTCAATCCAGTCTGCACTGCCACGGTGTCTGTGTCCGTGACGGCCGGAATAGGGATGGAAATGAGTTGTTATTGTGGAATTTATCACGGAATATGAAGTGTTAATGGAAAACGCCCACACTGATGGGTGGGATGCGACCGCGCCAGGGTGGGATTATTATTTTCGGTTTTAATCTGCAATGCGGTGCGAAGTTGGTCAAATATTTGCAGCGGGCGGATGAGCCGGGGGCAGCGGAGGAACAGCCGGTTACGTTCTGGGGGATTGTTATGGAAAATCCGTGTTCTAATTTTTTTGCTTGGCGTTACTCCGAAGTGACCACGAAAAAGGGCGGCTGAAGCCTGGAGGAAAGTTTGCATCACTCCAGTTATAATTGAAGCTGAAAAACCGTATCACAACGCATTTAGTTAGATTTCCCATCACCGTCACCGCAAACTCGACAAAGTTTCAGGAGTGTTCATCCAACCTGCCCCACTGGCTCGGCTTAGAGTTTTGTAAGTGAATGCAAATAGATAGATGAACGAAAAAGTTCGTTTTCTATTTGCATACCTGACAGAATAATGAAATTCGTATATTTTCGGACGCAGAAGCAACCCCAACGGAGGCGAAGTAATTTTCGGAATTTCTATGCTACATCCTCAAGGGGGCGAAGCACCAAGTATGCAAACAAGAATAGTAATGGTTGGGCAGGTTTCTAATTTAACTGCACAGGAGAAGTTTGGCAACTCGTGGCGATGTGATTAGCAGTTAGGGAGCCCTCGGTGCTCGGATTGCTGTGATTGATTTGGCTCTTTTGGAATAGTGAAGTAATTGGAAACTTTTTAATTCCCTAGGGCTGCAGTTAGCTGGAACCATATTTTTAGTGGCAAGTATGCAATCTAAGTTCTCGTATATCGAACACATTTACACTTTGTGGACGATCTCCGAGCAGCACGTTCAATTGAATTCGTGAATAATGAACATTTTAAAAAGGTGACGATTGTTTTATCAACATAGCCTCCTTTCCTTATCAACGTAGCCATTAACAGAAATTTATAAATTCTGGGGGACTCGACAGTCTACTAGGGACTATGGCGTAGCTTCTTCATTAACTTCTAGTTGTGTGCGTTGGAGTTCTCTCCTACGCTTATTTTTTGACTCCAAACGGCGAAGTTTCAGAAGTTCAGGATTCAGTCCAGGTTTCCACCCTGAGATCTTCGGTCTTTAAGCGTCGCACTCTACCTAGTATACCATGGTGGCTAAAAAAATACTTTTTCTGGAGGTCAACCAAGAAAAGCTGGACAGGATACGACAACCACCTTTTTCTACAAAAATGTTCAGTTCCACAAGTCACTTTTTAAAGTTTGTCAAAAACTAAGAACGCGCTGATCCTTCGTAGCCTAGTTCGACCAATTTGATCATGGCGGCCGAGGAGGTGTTTTCTGTTCTGATACAAAATTTGACTTTATCCTTCATGGAATTCGGCGTCAAATCAGTCCATAAATTTGATAAACTAGATCCACTTTACTGTTTGATCTTTCCACGGAAACTTAAAGTGGCTCATATCGTACGAATCCCAGAAAGTCTAAAAGATGTCAGTATCTTCTTTAAAACACGTTCCCCGGTTGCAAGCAGCGTTCCGATATTTCCTTGTTCTCAGCAGCAGCAGAACCATGTTTTATTGGCACTCAAGAAATGATGCAGGAAATCCCCCGGATCGCGCCAAAACCGAATAAATTACTGCTATGAAGTGGTCTTCTGGCTTCGCTTGTTGTCCGGCTTTCTCAATTTCAACACTTTATACATGACATCAAGTGAACTTTGGAGTACCCATTAGAACAGTTAAACTCTCCTCTGTTTTAGCATGCAATAACTGACAGTGTGATGTGTGACCTTACTGTTGACAACTGAGACTAAAAAATCGCAACACTATTGATGCCATGTCTCAATGTAGGTCACTGCTATGCGGACTACCTACTCGAAAACTAAGATTTCAAAAAAAACCTTCAAATCATGCTGAAAAGTCACACTGGCGGATTGCAAACGATCAGCCGAGTAACGTCGGATACTTACTAAAAAAAATTACAACTTACCAACTTACCTTTCAACTTGACGAATTACAAGACTGTATTCCAAACCGAAACTAAATCTATGCAGAAGCTGATTTTGCTCCTGCTGAGTGCGATATCAGGCAAAGAGTCATAAACTTGATTTACACCTTTGCAGCAAAGCTTTGTTATTCGTCCCTCAATAAACATTTTTAAACAATGCGGCTTCATGATGGGTTTAGGTTCTGGTTACCGAGTGCTGGATAGAAAAGAGAGCATTGTGGAGGCATAACGTCCTTGTGCCAATTGAATATTGAAAAAAAAAAATACAGATTAATGGTGTGCTTAGATTCTGGCTACGGTGTGCTAGGCAGAAAAGTAACTACATGCAAGGCATAACGTCAATAAGGTCTTTGGGCCAATTGAATAATTCCTGCATTCAGCAAGGCTTGGAACATTTGGTCACTTAAATATACTTCTACTACTGGTTTTATGACGCCAAGGAGTGTTGCTGTCCATATATCACACACAAATCTGATTTTGTAAATGGAGCAAGCCTTTGGAAGATACAGTAAACCAAAATAAAACTGAGACACTTATTACCTTCAAATTCATCTTAAAATATCTCAGTCATTTTTTAATATATTAAAACGAAATAAATTGCACATGACACTGCAGTTTCATACAGTTTCAGTAATCCAAACACATTTATTTTTAATATTTTAATTTTAGCATATAAAGGTTTAAATCAAAAATAGTGCAAATTCGTCAGCCAAAGAAAAAACTGAGACGGTTACAAAAACTGAAAATAATTATTTTTTTTAAAACTTTGTGTGTTGTTCTTTTGCTTTTATAACTTCCTGCAATCTTCTGTTCATTGGTCCGACCAGGTTTTCTGTTACAGTCTATGGAATTTTTTACTATTATTTATACAATGCTGTCTTTGACTCCCCTCTGGTACAAATCGTTCTTTTTCGAAATTCTTTTTCTAAAATAGCTCAAAGGTGCTCTATGGGATTAAGATCTGGACTTTGGTGGGGGGGGGGAGCAAGACCTATTTTATGTTCCAAATACACCAATCTTCTGTTATATGTGATTTGGATCATTATCATGCAATAGCATTACACCCGGCGGTAGTCCCAATTTTTCTTTGGTTTCGGGGATACAACGTTTTAGGATATCAACGTATCCAAACTTTGTTAAATTTTCCAATTACATGAAGAGAACCCCAAACCATTATGTTCCCACCACCGTGTTTAACTGTAGAAGTGTCATTTTTGGGATCCAAAGCAGTTCCGTCCCTCCTCCACACCAAGTCTCGACCATCACTACCGAAAATGTTAAATTTTGATTCGTCACAAAAAAATTACTTGATTCCAGAAGTCATCCATCTTCTACACATATTCCTAAGCATACTCCAGTCGCTTTTTTATGTTTCTTGCTGATAAGGCTGGCGAGTTTTTCGGGCTTTTAGATCATTTTTATGTAAAATTAAAATTTTTTTCTTCAAAGTTTTGGAAATTTCCACAGCTGATTCCTTCTGGTTTTTATTTATAATAATAATTGTTGGCGCTACAGTCCAAAGGAGGACCAGGGCATTGCTTGCTCATCAACTACTCGTGTTGTGCGCGCTATTGTTCTCTCACGAGTAGAAAGGACCTACAGTTTTTTGCCAACTCCGAACGGAGAAGTTTGAGAAGCTTTCTTAGACAGTTATTACTCTTTGAGTATTATCAGCAGCTGGAAAGAGGTGGTGCCGTGAAAAATTCGAAAAACTGGTGTTGAGCTGGGGGTTGAACCTAGACCCTTCGGCGTGTGAGTGTCGCACTCTATCCACTACGCCACGGCGACCACACGGGTTTCTATTTACCACCCTTAAAATTCTTGGTTTACTTTGAGCCGTAAAAATTTCAACTTCTCGAAACGCGATGAAGAAAACCGTTATCTTTAGAAGACTTTATAATATTAAAGACTGTTGATTTATATATGTTAACCACTGAAGAAATTTCGCTAATACTAACATTTTTTTTCATAATAATCAATTATTAAGGCTTTCATATCACGTTTATTTTCCATTTCTTCAACAACAAAATTTAATTATATAAATATGCTATTGTAAACAACTTGACAGAATAGCGGAGGTAATCTTTTATCAAGGATAAGGATATAAAAGCAACGGTGCATTATTTCTGGTCTTGGAAAACAAGTGTCCCAGGGTTTTTTGGCCGATGAACTTGCACTATTTTTTATTTAAGCCTTTAGTTGCTAAAATTAAAAAATTAGCTATAAATGTGTTTGGATTACTGAAACTGTATTACACTGCAGTTTCATATGCAATTTATTTCGTTTTAATATATAAAAAAATGGCTGACATATTTCAAGCTGAATTTGAAGGTAATAAGTGTCCCAGGTTTTTCTTGGTTCACTGTATATCCCGAGAGGCAATTTTTGCTTCGAAGATCTTCAGGTTAAACTGATTTTAATATGAATCGAAAAGCTGAAGAAAGAAAGAAATGCAAGACTATGCTGAAATATTTGTGCAACTTACATTGACAACCCTGTGAATAACTGACGGGTTCCAATATAGCATCCAGCTTATACTAAACGAGCCAGTCCTAACGAAGTCAAATAAAAAAAAACTTTTTAGCTAGTGGAGCATAGCAGCTGTGGCCACTCAAAAAAGCTCAATGTTTACCATAATCGATGAAAATCCATTAGCGAACCGTTACTGAAATGAGAAGAAGTGGAAGCATTTCTAATGCTTTGAAAAACTGTGAAAACACAAGAAAATTGAAATTTACTTCAAAGTCTTAACTAGTTGCAGACAATGTTTGTTGAATGTTGGAAGGGATTGAAGACGAATTGTCTGCTATAAGCAGCCAGAACATGGTGAAACGGTCGATTCGATGAGCTATGGTACACAACGCATGCGGATAATACCGCAGTTGAAACGCGACAAGAATTCGCCTGTTGAAAGTATAGTCCGCAAAAAGTTTAAAGAGTTTGGTGAAGAAAATGTCATACATGGACCAATTATTTGAAACTAACCGCCTCATTTGTCTACAGTCCGGGGTGGACCTGGGTCTAAACCAAAATGCTTCTCCAGCCAGCACGGTCTTTCGCCAGATGTCTCCGGTTGTGCACTGAAATTTAGTTGAGGTCCTTCTCCACTTGTGTGCGCCACCTTAGTATAGCCAAACCTCTATAGCTCAAATTCGAAGACTTTTCAGGCCGCAGCACGAAATCACGCTCTGTATGATCGGACGAAGATGCCATCAAAGCATACAATACCAAAAATCGCACGCAAAACTTTTCCCTAGAAAACACTAAGGCCCTTGCAGCCTCCGATTACAGTTTATTTCGGCTCCTGCTGTTATTTCGGTTCTGATAGTTTAAAACTAACCAACCGAAAAACCGATGGCAATTTCTAAGCTGAAAGGCGGAAACCACCATACATGTGTTGGAAGTGATCATATGTACAAACCTACTTACCAGTCTTTCGTCCATTCTCAGTTTGCCATGCCGTGTGAGAAGACTTCTCTTTCATTCATTGGTTGCTGAAAGCAATTAGGTGACATGAGCTGGAATGTACCCCATCCTGAAGGGGGTTTAAGCATTATTTGCGTTTTTCTTCCAGTTTTAGCCGTATTGAGATGTTTTAATGTTAGTGTTGATATGACATTAACTTTCAATACATGCCGTCGACCACGGGGCTTTCATTAGTTCGCAATGAAAATATTTCTTTTGCAGGACTTGTTGAGAGACTTATGTAGCAGTAATAGGAGATATACGGCTATCGATGGTCAGTCAGTCACTCGACAGATACGAGTACTCGTATACGGCTATCGATGTTGGCAGATGTAGAATTTTACCCACAGCTCCGATCTCCTTAATTCCTTGCTCTGTCAGCTTGACTTCGAGTCCAGAGCAAAGCTAAATATTTTAGTCTTATTCTTTTTATCTCCTTTTAGAAAATCATTTGTGGATCCTCAATAAAATATTGGATAACAACGACTGCGTGTCAAAACGACGCGTAGCCTGCTTCTTATCCTTTTGTGCCTTTTCCAGAAGTGTGCTGATATTGGGACAAGTTGTATTTGCTACCCATCCCAATAACAGTTCATCCAGAACTCCTAAACCTTATTTCAATCTACCTTTTTGCATGCAGAGGACCAATCCGTGTCGATACCAGTTCATGCCCATTCATATTCTGCCGCAATCTGCAAACTGAATACTCGCCAGTTCGGTCCTCTTGTGAAAACAAAATTAGCATCATTTCCCCGGCTTTGACCAGCATTGACCCAGTTTGCAGTCGTCATCCGTCTTCCCAACACGCCTGACGTGCGTCCGCAATAAATATCGGCCACGACATGGACCAGCCCCTAATTGCTCTAAATAAATTACACCACACATCCCCAGCGTGCGGCATTTGTGCGTGTCCCAAGGTGAGCGCTCGAGAAGTCCAATTTGCATCAACCACTGACTCTGTGTGCAATGCGAACCGCAGCTCGCCTCCGACTTGAATTGATGCAGTTCAATTATTAAAGTCATTCCTCACTTTCACCCCAGCTCACTCGGCAATGTGAAATGCAACGCCCGAAGTCATGGACACAGTTGTTGGCTCCCTGCCACTCCGGTCGTGTCCTGGTGGCCACCTCATGACTGGAAACACATTGAACTGCATCTAATTCGTTTTGCGGTTTTGGTGTCTGCTGCTGCTAGTGTGTAGGCGGAAATGCACTTAGCACCGAAACAGAAAGGACTTTGAGCGTTTATTAGGATGTGCGCACGAACGGGGACGCCTCCTTGGCGAAGCTGCAATTCACGTTAAGCGACTGTAAGGTGAGCTGCTCATTGAATCTAAATCGCTCTCCTCCGCTTGCGGTTTGATTGAATCAATTAATGGTCAGGGCACAAAGAAGAAGAATTCCTCAGAGCCAGGGCGGAGTGAGTGATCTCTTGACATGAAATTTAATTGAATACAATTTTATTTAAGTGGATCACTTGAGTGCGAGTGAACGGAAACATACTTCATCATCATCATCTCCGGAGGGGATGGAATCACTTCTGGCCAGGGGGAAATTTTCAATGATACTCTGGCCGGTGTAAAAACTTCACCCCAATACACAGAAGAGCGCCTTTGAAGTGAGCATGAAGAAAAGTCGAAAACGTATCCATTCAGATAATAGAAGTAATTTTCTGTTACCTCTGAGGTGAGCTCAATCTCCCCGAAATGGGGATGATGAGAGGTACTCGGCTAGAAAGTCTATCGGATGGATGGCTACCATATTTTCTGGAAGGAACACGCTTCACGGAAGGGAAACTGCCCTTCCATCTGCTCACTTGAATGAATACTTTTATTTTCAACTTCGGTGATGCTGAGGAGCACAAGAGAGCAGACTTTCGTTTCCGTTTAAGATGACTGAACCGTTTTAATTTTCTGCTCATTTGGATGAATCTACCTTTTCCCTCAAATCTCTAGAGTCCGGGAAACTGGTGAAGTAGTTGAAGCTAGAAGAGACAGTTCTTAGCTGAAAGGCTGGGATTCATTCAGAATTCTTGACCCCTTTTTAAGGTATTTAACTTGAGAGTAAGTCTGTTTGATTGCCTCTTTTTGTCTGGGGCTGATATTAATTTGACCATTGTGTAGCTATCAGTTCTGTTTTCGTAGCAACAGAGCCACTGGACTCTCAACCAATCAGGTAATTTGACCTTCTTCAATTTTAAAGCCCATACTGAACGTTGGCCTTCTGTACTTGTGTTTACTGTCTCGAGAGGAGACGCTTTTTTTCGAGTTTATTCATTGCATTATAATTTAAAATTGATAATTCACCTCGTGGCGTCCTTAACACACAAAACAAAAAATCAAAACCTTCATTTGATGAGGTTCTGTTTTCTGTGCCAAAAAGCAGAACAGTATAGACAAATGTCTTAATCCAGGACAGCTTGGAGATAGGAGTTCTGTTGCTTAAGGTAACAGGAACAATCATTGTCAAGATTTTTCTTAGCTTCCAAATGTTGTTGCCTCTGTTTATTAAGGAAACTGTCTATGAATGTGTCTATGTCGGAGTTGACGCAAAAATAGGCCCCTTCTATTCGTAAGAGGTCAGTAGCTAGCACAACACGAGTTGTTGCTAAAGAAGCTAGGCCTTGATGCCCTTGTGGACTATATACGGGCATATCGATCAATTTGACGTGGTTTAACAGCAAGTGCTTTTTTTCCTTAAAATCGAACGACCTCCATAGAGCTTAAAGTAACAAATGCCTGATGATGTGTCGATTTGCACATTTTGAGGTTTTCGTCAATACGTCTGATATTTTATGACGGCAGTACGACGCTTTTGACTTAAATGCCCTTTGTCATGTCGCTATATCTCGAGGAAATTTGGATTTTCTCTTTGCCTGTTAAGAAGAAACAAACTCAATTAATAGTTAGGATGTCGAGAGCATGGCATAACTGATGTGATTTGTTTTAAAGGTTATTTCATCGAAGGGGCAGTACATCTCGTCTTTTTTATTGAGCTGAGAAAATGACACTATTTACTTTAGCCCATGTCTGGATTTGCTGTCTAATGTTTTCTTATGACTATGTTAAGCATCTTCCGTCATTTTCTAGCTACACCCTGTAGTTTTTTAAATAATTTTGCAAAGTCTTATTCACCGTATGTTCGTTCTGGAAGCCAAGTGATTAATAACAACATATTTGGTTAAAAATAGTTGCAAACTGATTTGGTGTTATGGTAGAAATAAAGTCCGAAAGTTTTACTGTCCGGAAGATACAAGATCGGACCGAGGCAGAATGTTCTACTCAATTTCAACACTAATAGACAAGAATTCCGCCCCCGTGACTTAGGCTAAGTGAACATACGAGGGTTGCCTTTTATACTTCGGGATTAGAGAACAAAAACAAATATTAATCATCGAAAATAGCTTCATTGTGTTCAAAATATTCCCCATTAAGATCTATACACTTTTGCATGCGTTTCAACCAATTATAGAAGCACTTTTGCCTCTGATTGAGGTATCTTCAAAACATGCATTCTGAACGCATCAACCGCTTCTTCAGGTGTCGGAAAACGTTGACCTCTCATTTTATTTTTTACGTGCGGGAATAAAAAGAAGTCATTCGGTGCCAAGTCAGGACTTTACGGCGGATGACTCATAAAATCGAAGTTTTCAGTGCCCAAAAATGTAGTTGCTTGAGGCGATGTGTGAGAGCTCGCATTGTCGTGGTGAAGAGTGATCCGTCTTCGGCGGTTGGTTTTCCTGATTTCTTGGAAGGCAACTGGCAAACAAATGGTTGTGTACCACTCAGAATTGACTGTTCTGCGTTGTTCTATTGCTACGTTTGCAACATGTCCAGTTTTTCCGAAAAAACAGGCGATTTCCATTTGCTTGGAAGTGCTTCGTGCGCGAGCAACTTTTGTTGGATTTGAAACACCCATACAGTCGAATGTTGTTTACTTTCAGGCTCATACGCGTAAATCCACGATTCATCACCTGTCACGACGTGTTTCGAAGCCCCGCGATCGTAGTTTTGGAGCATTTCTTTCGACCAACCGGCACGAGTCTTTTTTTGAGTGATTGACAAATTGTGTAGGATCCAATGCGAACAACTTCTTTTGACGGTCAAATGTTTATGGAATATTGAATGTATGCTGGTCCCACTAATGCCTAAGGTTGTCTCAATCTCACGATAGGTCACATGACGATCTTGCAATATCAGTTGGCGCACAGCATCAATGGTTTCCGGAACAACACCTGATTTTGGACAACCTTCACAAAATTCGTCTTGGAGTGAACTACAACCTCGGTTGTATTTACCATACCATCGACAAACACTGGTCCTTGATGGAGCTTCAGCGCCCAAAAATGAATTAAGCTCATCGATGCACTGTTGTTGAGTTAATCCACGTCGAAAGTTATAAAAAATAATCACACGAAAATTTTCACGATTTAATTCCATTTTTTGGGTGAGATGAATCTTTTAAGTTACTGTAGACAATGCACAAACGCGCTCGTATGTCAAAACGTTCTGAGTGCGTATAACCTCAAAAATGTCAAACCTTACGATAGAGCTGGCAGTTGCCAGTTTGCAACACTGGCGTTTCCCGATCCCGAAATATAAGAGATTACTTTCGTAGCTTAATATCTACCCTGAAGTCGACCAAATCTGCTGGAGCGGACGGACTGCCCCCAGAACTATTTTAAGCAGCTGAAGATGAGTTGGATGGGTGCATGCAACCTCCCATCTGTAAGATATGGGCGGAGTAAAGCATGACCGATGAGTTGGATCCCAGGGTCGTTTGCCCCGTCTACAAGAAAGGAAACCACTTTGCGCCAATTATCGGCGGATCAGCCTTCAAAATTCTCTCTGCCGAATTGTGTGAGCGCCTGAAACCTTTTGTCCATAACCTGATAGGTACCTATCAGTGTGACTTCAGGCCAGGAATGTCCACGATAGACTACATCTTCACTTTACCGCAGATCCCGGAAAAAACTCAAAAAGTGCAAATTACCACCTTTTCGTCGATTTTAAGCCCGCATATGACAGTGTGCATAGAGACAAGCTATACAGTGCCAAGTCTAGTTTTGACAAGTCTAGTTTTTTTGGGCCTTTGACAGTTTTAAGATCTTCAAATCCAAAGTGGGTGTTTTTGGCATATCTCATTTTATAATCAATGGGTCAAAAAGTCAATAACAGTCTAACCATAGATTTTCCTCTAAAGAGAAATCGGGCTTGGTTTCATATCCAAGGCAGGGAAAAGCTGGCATATGAACCCCTACTTCCATTAAGTCTGCCTTTCTTTTGCCTTAAAACTCGTGAAACTTGTACTAGCTAAGTTCGTAGCTTTTGCATCAATTGGCTACATAGTCCATTTCAAAGCAAGTGCTTCATATGAATTTTCAGTTCATGTAAAAAGTTTTATGATATCGTTGGGTGATGTCGCGTCCTTTAATTATTTTTCTCTGTTCTTTTGTGTATCTTAAATGAGGCTATAACACGTGCTTAACGAAGCTCCATTTCCTCTTGAAATTTATGGTTTCGTGTAGATAACATGCAGGATGTTTCATTGGACCATATTTTTTTATTGATGATGCTAATCGCCACGTCACTATTAATTAAATTCGTTTTCACTCTATTTTTGTCCTCAAGCACAAAGTCTAGACTTGGTAAATACGTGGTTTTAATAGGGTGGTGAAAATGGATAAATAAACTTAACAAACTAGTAAAGCCACGCACCATGTTACAAATGATGAATTGAAAACTAAGTATGCTGAGCGTGTTATGTCGAATTGGAAACATCGTATTGTCAACCATTTTCTTTGGGCGACGTGATGTTATTGCTATATGTCAACAAGGCTGGAGTAATAGATAATAAACGTGTTCGAAAATGGAGTCCAACACCTTGACCCTCGCAAACGTGCCCGCGGTTGCCATGTGAAGGAAATTGAATTTCAGTCATAATTGCCACTTAATGTCCTTATATGTTCGATGGAGAATGCCTTCCAATCAATTTTCATAAGAAGTGCTTCTGTTGGGTGTAGTCGATATTGACTTCGTAGTTCTCACACCATCAGACATGTATCTAACTGAAGGGCGGCTCCCACATCCACCCATCATCAAAATTTCTTCAGAAGTGCAATTAACTTAATATTTCTTTCCAAATCCAAACGCAGAACTTGAGTGACGGCCCCTGCCTGTCAGACACGTCATCTCAAATCGCCCACGCGTATAGCGCTTGGTAATGTCAAAATGCCAATTTCGATTCGTACAATGTTGCAGTGAATTCTATTACGAGCAATTATGTTATGCAAATTCGACGCGACGTACACGTGTATCGATTGTAGCTCTGGTCCCGTAGCTGTCATCCATACCATCAACCGGGACTCAGCAAATCCCCGAAAGGATCAGAAGAACCCAGTGTTTTTCATTAGCTGTTTGCCAGTGTTCACAGTCGCCGTGTCGCGCCGATTGCTACAAATTTGATTCTAGCGCGGATGATATTCGTAATAAATGAAATTCGCTACCCATGAAATTGAAAACCAAATCGCGTCGAGACTGGAGACTAGGAAGCAGATGAGGGCGCCACGTTCCGAAATCGATTACATCGGACAAATGCACGCTGGCAACAAAAGCAGCGCGCCATGTCTAAACCGAATATGCAATAATCTTATTAATTATTCCGAATATGAAATCCGTTGCGTAGGCGGCCGAAAGAGGAGCCAGGGCACCATCGGTGCTGCTGCTAGCCGGCGGGACTTTCCGGGTCGGGGTCTGATTCATTCGCAAAATTGGTTAATTGAATGAGGAATTCCGCTCTATTAAGCGAACGAACGCTACGGAAATGATCGATGCAGTCGACTGTAAGCGGGGCACGTTCCGGGTTACAGCAGCAGTTGTGGACGACGCTACTGTTGTACTGCCCCAGCCAAATTATGCAAAATTTCAATAAATGAAATTTTTACATTTATCTGAATCGATAAGAATGGAATTTAATTTTAAAATCAATTCGAAGTATGTCGAACATTTTTGGGAATTCCGCCCACATTTCGCTAGGCTTAAAGAGGAAAAATCTGGGCGTGCAGTTATGTGGTAGTGGTTAAAGTTTACTAGATACATGGAAGCGAAGCGGCGAGAGATAACAACTTGAATTGTTGATTATTTGGAATTACTCATGTTGATGTGTGTACCAAAACAAAAAAGAATTCCCTGCATATCAGTAATCGGCCTGTTTTGTCTAAACTTTGAAGTCGATTCTATAAAAATTTAGCTTACCCTGATGTTATGAGTTTTTTCTTCAAAACGAAAATCATCCTATGCCGAAGGACAGCCTGTCAGCTTCAATTAATGGCACTTAATGCAAGATTCGTCTGCGCCATCCTATCAGGAACGTTTTGTTCTTAAATGTTTTTAAGCAAAGGACTTAACTCTGTCTTTGTAATTTATATAATCTTCATGAATGATGTTTATCCAGACGCCGGCTGACACATAATCTCTTGCCCGGGTTGCGTTAATGATTTTTTGAGAAGATTATTCAATCACAAATTGGACGACGTATACAGCGGCATGAACCTACTAAGGTATCTAAGTATACAACGACGGCTGGGATAATTATGACATGTAACGCGCATGGACAATACTGCCAAAGCCCGCAGCCCAAGTAGAAAAAGACTTCAACCAACTTACCGTAAGTAATTTGAACTAGTTAACTTAAGACCGTGCTACCAGCAGAGGCTTGTATGTTGCGGCCCTTCTTGTAGCGCTAAAAGAAGACGAGTACAACAATCCACACAGACCGTTCAGTTTAATTCTCTTTTTTACTCCATATTGCGAATTTTATTTAAATTTAAAGATCACCTTAAAGGTCGACGTTATTTCTTTACTAAGAGTTATTTGATTGTTGGACAGATTATTTTTTATTTTCAGTTCGACACCTTCCATGGGAAACAGTTGACAAAAATAAAAATTTATTTCATTCAGCCTCATTTCTTTCACATTTTCCGCAGCGATAGTCCATTTCTTCAGTGTTATTAAAGAATGCGCTGCTCTTCAGGGCGACGAGCCCTTTTTCGCGTAATTGTAGGTGGCGCAGCACTTTATATTTGGCTTTGGAGTGACGGATGTGTTCTATTTATATGATATAAGAGCCTATGAGCCTACGCCGTGGCGTAGTGGGCAGAGTGCGACGCTCACACGCCGAAGGGTCTAGGTTCGACTCCCAACTCAACACCGATTTTTTCGAATTTTTCACGGCACCACCTCTTTCGAGCTGCTGACAACACCCAAAGAGTAATAACTGTAATAGAAAGCTTCTCAAATTTCGCCGTTCGGAGTCGGCAAAAAACTGTAGGTCCCTTCTACTCGTGAGAGAACAGTAGCGCGCACAACACGAGTAATTGATAAGCAAGCTAGGCCCTGGTCCCCCTTTGGACTGTGGCGCCTACAATTATTAATTATTAAGAGCCTATGACAGCACCTTTTTCTAATTCGGTATCTAAACGACCAAATTTTCCACCTCCGCAAGCTCCGCAAGTTTCCTGCACTGCACCAAGTTGCTGATGTCTCCAACCACCATGTGAATCATTAAAAAAAATGTTCATTATCTTTCAAACGCTAAAACAGTCTTCGCTTTTCTCAGAGCACATTCTTCAGATGAAGTGTACTGAATTGGGGGTTGTGTAACCTTTGCCATCAGTGTGTTCATGTTTCTTTGACGATTGCAACAAGACAAATAAACTAACTTAGATTACATTTAAAAAGCGTCAAATGTTCTTTTCATGCCCAATACCTCCGACAACATATGAATACTGAGATACCTCTCCTCTCCTCTCCTTTTTTGTACGCCCCTTCAATCGGTGGTTTGTCAATACGAGATCGTTGATTTTAATCACGTGGTAGTTAATTTTTACATGAGGGCAAATCAGAGTACATGCTGTCATCAAGAAAGGACACACAACACCGACGTCTCGTACAGAGCGTCACACTAGGCAGCAGAAACTTCGAGGTAGTCAAGGACTTCGTCTACCTCGTCTCCGCGGTAAATAGCGACAACAACATCAGTACCGAAATCGAACGCAAAATCATTCTTCCAATCGCTGTGGGCTCAAGAGGCAGTTGAGTAACAAAGCATTCTATTGTGGGACTAAGCTCGCTTTATTTAGCAGCTTGATCATCCCCGTCCTTTATGGCACGGAAACCTGGACGTTACTCAAAGCGGATGAGGAAGCCCTTAGTCTTTCCGACAGAAAAGTTTTGCGTGCGATTTTTTGTCCTGTTTGTATTGACGGCATCTGGAAGATTTAATCACGAACTCTATGGGCAGCACAGCGACAGGCTAGGCCATGTAGATCGATATCACTGCTCTTGCCGGAAAAGTCTTCGAATCAGAGCCATTGGGACAATTCAACAAAGGACGACCTAGGCTTAGGTGGCGCACATAAGTGGAGAAGGACCTCAACCAACTTGGAGTGCGCAACTGGAGGCAGCTGGCGAAAGATCTTGCTGGCTGGAGAGTCATGTTGTTTCAGACCAAGGTCCACACCGGACTGTAGCGCCACAAGAAGAAGAAGAAGATAGTTAATTTTCACTGTGGGTAGCGTTTTTATACACCGCTTCTCAAGCGTTCACATGGGTTTTGACACAGGTACCCCATACACTGCTTACAATATGATTGTTACGTTACGATTGTATTTTAGTTTTTTTGCAATTGTTTCTTTCCATTCTTCTTAAAATTGCAAAGAGTTTCAGATGAACATTTGCTACATTGGTCAGATATGTGAATTTTTCTTGATTGAAACTGCAGTAAAAGCACGTTTTCCAATAATTTTTTTTGCTTTAATCAAAGCTTGTTGTATTTAATTATGCAGAAAGTACTAGTAACATCTCTTCGTCTTAAAATATGTTTTTACCCAAAAACTCCTAGCATCTATTAAGTAGTCCAATTGAGGGACCTATGACGTCTTTCTCATTTTTTATCAATCTGGCAATGACTTAATTTTGTCAGTAGCTATGAAACAGTCTTCAAGGTCAGTCAAGTCAAGGTCAAATGGTTTTCTCTTAGTTAGACGCATATACTAAATTAACTAGGCGAAATGAAAGCAGATGTCTTCTCACTAGTTGAAGTATTTCATAAACACAAACACGTGTAAGCAACATACAGTGGTGTACGAAATAAAAAGTACTTACAAATATTTGGACCGTACATGCGTAATATTTTTCTAAAAAAAATATTTTTTCACAAAAAAATGTTTAATTTAGGCATATGACTTAAAAGGCGAGACTCAGTTTAGCAGGAGCATAAGGCTGTTTACTGAATATATTTCACAAGTGGAAAGTAACCACAGATAAATGATGAGCAAGTGTTTATGCGGCGATGCCTTTATTGCAACTGATAATTTGATGTGTTATTCACCACGATCATACATAGCATACCATAGAGCATACGTAATTCCTACAAAGCATGAGTATGCAATTATGTTATCTTAACTTAATTTGACATTATTCGAGGGTAATGTTACAGTAGTATATAAGAAAAATGAACTTGATCATGTGCACTTATGCGGTGAGTAAAGGGTGATACAACGAGAAATATTTTTATTATCTTATTTTGATTTTCTTAAAAGTCCTACACAAGTTCCTTGTCATGCCAGAGACAGACAAATCACTAGAATCATGTATAGAGTTTAGCTTCTACCAACATGCTCCACAATAGCTGTAATGCCGACCTTGACGGAGGCTCTGATACTTAATTGCCACTTAGGCCCCATTCAAGTGTTTACACTTGATTTGGGTAGCAGTTCTTATGTTCCTTTTTTCACTCGTGCTGATGTAGACAATGTCTTTTACCGCAAATCCTTTACTGCTTTTGATAGCAACACAGCGCCTCGTTTTATCCAAAAACTATTATGAGGAAGAAAGCCTTACTGACTTTAGTACTGACCGTTATGGAACCACAATAGATCCATATCCAACACAATAACCAAACTAAACATATAACCAGATGACAGGTCTCTTTGCATGCTGTCTTTTGTCGCCTTGATGTTGACAAATAGACAAATATTCGTAGTGTTCATTAGCACCAGCAACTTTGTTCGATTTTAGAGTGAAAATTGTCATCCTGATTCCATTGTTGAAATTTGAATCTTTCCAGTGTACAATTTTGGCAAGCAACGATGGCATGGAAAACAAAAATGTTAACCTTTTTTCATAAGCATCACAACACTTAAAGCAGTATTATTCTTTTAAAAAGAAATTTGTCAAATTGCGAATTGTAATCTGCGGCCTGTAAATGTTTGAAAACCGAAACGTTTTCTCAAACGTGGTAAAATTTCTGCAATTTATCCCACTCGGTTGCATGCCTTTAAGCAAACCCACTTATCACTTATCTACATATACCATAACCAAATTGAAATGTTTTCACAGAAAACGATAACAATTTAGGAGGATTTATTCCGAAGTACAGTTGTGTTCATAAAAATAGCAGTAGTTATACGACTTAGATAATTAGCAATATATTTCTAAGAAGATCCTTTTTCCAAATGTATATCCGGATTTATTGTATTTTCCGGTAACTAAGATACCATATCAGAAATAAAAAATATAAAATAAAAATTAAAGGCTTACTTTCTCCTTTTTTCACTCATTCATTGAAATCTGTTGATTGAAGACTGTTCATAAAAATAGCAGTGGTTTTTGGTTTTATCATAAATACCATGAGACTATACAAATGATATTAAGAGTTTAAAAAATATTTGTGTATTCTTATTTCGTAAGTGAATGTTTTTGTATTTGTTGTCTTTTATTAACATACTTTAAAGTTAGAAATATGGGCCGATCAAAACATTGTATCGAAGATATGCGGAATTTGATCAAAAAATTGCGTTCTGAAGGGAAAACATATGCTTCAATCCAGGCAATCATAGGATGTTCAGCAAAAATGGTCAGCAATACGCTAAATTAGAAAGCTAGGCCCGAAACACGCGGTCCAAAAAGAGTGACGGCTAAGCGAACAGACCGAAAAGTTATCAACATGGCAAAGGAGAACCCTTCAATAAGCTCAGATACAGACAGATAAGGGATAAACTCCAACTTCCGATGAGTGCGGTGACGGTTAGAAGACGTCTTCTAGAGGCCGAACTAGAAGCTCAAAGCCGGCGAAAAGTACCGCTTTTGACAAAAAAGCATGTGCAAAAAAGATTGGAATTCGCAAAGTTTCACAAAGAAAGGCCTAAGGAGAAATGAAGGAATATTCTGTGGAGCAATGAAAGCAAAATAGTCTTATTTGGGTCCAAGGGTCGTCGGGAATATGTAAGAAGACCAAAGAATGAAGAAAATAATCCCCGTTATACAGTTAATACTGTTAAACACGGAGGAGCAAAACTAATGATTCGGGCCTGTTTCTCATATAATGGGGTTGGCCTATATACCCTATCAAGAGTATAATGGACGGTGCTGAGTGCGTTAAAATTTTAGAAAAGGTTATGCTGCCATAGGCCGAGGAGGAATGCCACTAGTTTGGGTATATCAACAAGATAATGACCTAAAACATACGTCAAAACGGGCAAAGTCTTAGTTTGATGAAAAAACACCGTTATGGAGTGGCCAGCATAATCCTCTGACCCAAACCTCATTAAGAACTTTGGGGCGACGCCAAGGAACTGTCGGAGGTAGTGCGAGACTCATGGGAAGCCTACCAGTTAAGATATGTTGGAGTCTGGTGGACTCAATGCCACAAAAATGCAGCGCAGTGATAAAAAACAAAGGCTTTGGTACAAAGTACTAATGGTAAGTTGTAGATAATAATGATTTCATATTGTTTTATTGACTTCTGTTGTCTTGGGACACCATAGTTCTAAACACTGCTATTTTTATGAACAACTGCGAAATATTACTACGACCAAAACATATAGTTAAAAGTTATGAACAACGTTTATTTTGTGATATACCTGTTAAGACTGAAATACTTTACTTTTGTATACGTTTTTCAAAAAAATAATGAAACAATTTGAATTAATAGAAAATTATTTGTCTTTTTTTTTTCTATTTTTATGAACACTACTGTAGGTGCTCTTTTTTGTTTTTGTTCCTATCGGTCTTGCCCAGAAGTTTATATCTACGGGTATCTGAAAATATTTTCTACATAATAATTAAAAGATATTTAAAAAATTAACGCAATTTTTAAAAAATGTTTCTATGTGATTTTGTTATTCATTCACACTTAATATTTTTCAGTGTTCGCAAGACTACCCACCCTGTGGCCTGTACCAGCAGCCTGTAGTGATGTGTGATCTTTTTAAAGATCAGGCCATTATCAGCTTTATTTAATATCAAAGCAGATAATCATAGAGGGTGCTGTAACTTTCTACCTTCACCTCATCTTAGAGTCTCCCGCAGACCACATTTTGAAATCTTGCTAACCTTTCCACATAAAAGTTTATAAAACAGTTTCCAGTTAGTATAATCTCAGTGTTGTCAGGCTACGTGAACTTTTCATTTTGAGTTAAGGCTTGATTTCTGACATAACGATCGTTCCTCGTAATTCGTAATTTGTTTGCAAACAGAGATGTTCAGCTTGTAAACAAGTAAGGGGTACCTAAATTGCAAGACTTACTTGCTGGTAGTGTCGCATATAGGAAGTTGATTTGCCTTGCAATCCGCAAAATTTATTTTCTATATTCTAGCTTCCAGGACAGGCGTGTTTTTAACTAATCAGATCTCTGTTCCACAGACAACGGACTCTTGATTCCTGAGTTTCTAGAGAATGAAATTATTTGCTAAATGGGCACTTGGCTGTCCCTGAAAATACAAATATAACGAGCCGACACCTCGCTCCACTATAACAAGGACAGATCTTCGCTTATACACGTTTCTGCTTGAAGAACACAAAAGCATTTAATACGCTTCCTCCCTAGTCCTCCATTATGGATCCGTTTGTGTACATATGTAAAGTATTCTCGTGAAGCATAGCACTACTGTATCACAGTTCTGTGTTAATCATTTTGGCTTATGTTTCGACCAACGAGAAATTCAGCTCTTTGAGTCTGCAGGGCATTAGTAGCATTTTTAATATTCCTAATAAAAGTGGTTCTGCGCACTCCACTACCTCTTTTACTTCCTAAATGTGTTTACATGTGTTTATACGTCAAACGTGGGAGCCATTTCTTTTAAAAGAACTGGCATGAAGAAGACAGTGACCAGCTTTATTATTCGTATTTATGCTTTATTTCGCATAAAGACAGTAAGAAAAAGATTTTCTTTTTCTAAGCGTGTCCCGTACATAGCTTTAAATACATAATAATAATAATAATTGTTGGCGCTACAGTCCAAAGGGGGACCAGGGCCTAGCTTGCTCATCAACTACTCGTGTTGTGTGCGCTATTGTTCTCTCATGAGTAGAACTACAGTTTTCTGCCGACTCCGAACGGCGAAATTTGAGAAGCTTTCTTAGACAGTTATTACTCTTTAAGTGTTGTCAGCAGCTCGAAAGAGGTGGTGCCATGAAAAACTAGAAAAATTGGCGTTGAGTTGGGAGTCGAACCTAGACCCTTCGGCGTGTGAGCGTCGCACTCTACCCACTACGCCACGGCGACCATACATACCAATTTTAAATTTCGGGATTGGGCAACCCTTGTTTTGCAATCTGGCAACTGCCACCCCTATCGTAAAGTTTGACATTTTTGAGGTTATACGTTCTCAGAACGTTTGGAGATACGAGCGCTATTTGTGTTGTTTACAGTAACTTAAAAGATTCATCTCGCTTAAAAAATGGAATTAAATCGTGAAAATTTTCGTGCAATTATTTTTTACAACTTTCGACCTAGAATAACTGAACAAGAGTGCTTCGATGAACTTAAATATATTTTTGGCAATGAAACTCCATCAAGGAGCAGCGTTTATCGATGGTATGTTGAATTCAACCGAGGCAGTAGTTCACTCCAAGACTAATCTTGTGAAGGTCGTCCAAAGTCAGTTGTTGTTCCGGAAACCATTGATGCTGTGGGCCAACTGATATTGCAATGTCGTCATGTGACCTGTCGTGAATTTGGGACAACCTTAGGCGTTATTGGGACCAGCATACATTCAATATTGCATGAACATTTAACAGTCAAAAATATTTGTTCGCGTTGGATCCCAAACAATTTGTCAATCGCTCAAACTAAGACTTATGTCGATTGGTCGAAAGAAATGCTCCAAAAATAAGATCGTGGTGCTTCGAAACACGTCTATGAAATCGTGGAAGGCGGTGAATAGTGGATTTACGCGTGTGAGCCCGAAAGTAAACAGCAGTCGACTGTATGGGTGTTTCAAATTGAGCCAAATTCAATAAAAGTTGCTCGCGCGCGAAGCACTTCCAAGCAAATGGTCGCCTGTTTTTCGGAAAAAACTAGACATGTCGCAACAGTAGCACTAGAACAACGCAGAACAGTCAATTCTGAGTGGGACACAACCATTTGTTTGCCAGTTGTCTTCCAAGAAATCAGGAAAACCAACCGCTGAAAACGGATCACTCCTCACCACGAGAATGCAAGCTCTCACACATCGGCTCAAACAACTGCATTTTTGAGCACTCAAAACATCGATTTGATGAGTTATCCGCCGTCCTAACTTGGCACCGAATGACTACTTTTTATTCCCGTACGTTAAAAATAAAATGAGAGGTCAACGTTTTTCGACACCTGAAGAAGCGATTGATGCGTTCAGAATGCATGTTTTGGAGATACCTCAATCAGAGTGGCGAAAGTGCTTCGACAATTGGTTCAAACGCATGCAAAAGTGTATAGATCTTAATGGGGAATATTTTGAAAACCAATAATGTTATTTTCGATGATTAATATTTGTTTTTGTTCTCTAACCCCGAAATATAAAAGACAACCCTCGTAAAAGCAGTTCACCATATCAGTTTCCGTGTCTGGTCTGGAGAGGTGGAAAGGAGGCAGAGAGTGGTTGAGTCGATGTCATATTTTTGTACAGCAAGAAAAGCAATTAAATGTTAATTTGATTTTTTCTCTGTACTGTGAATTATTGTTTTGGGCTGTAAGACAAACCTTAGAATTATTTTAGCATTTTCAATTTATAATTACAACAAACATTTTCAGTTTTTGTGATTTTTTTGTACGCCTTGTTAGTTTTAGACACCACTGTACGTCTCGTCGCCATCGACATTTATTGTTAAATTCAGCGGACACCTACGCGGCACAGCCGGCTCTTAGAACGAAAATAAAGAGAAAAATTTGATTCAAAAATACAAAGAAACCTCAATTAAAAGCCAATGCCTCAGTCACATTCTCCCCGTCACATCTCAGCTGATAGCAAAAATTTACCATATCCATAGCATGTGCAATTAAATAAACAGCAATAAACTTCCCCCCTCTTGCCCGGCGTGATAAGAAACCGCTTACAAAATCTGAAAACATTTGAGAGTCATACAGACACTCTCTCTCTCTCTCCCTGTTTATCGGACACCGCCGACGACGACCAGCGACACAGCACTAATAATTAGTTGACTGATACACATTGAACTGGAAGCAACATTTGTCTAGAGTGTGAATATAGCTTCAGTGTTTAAATCTGTTTTTAAATTCGTTTTTTTGTATTTGGATTATATTCATAGTCTTGTGAAAAATGGCGAAATCGTTGACACTGACCGAAGATAGCTTCGGAAGTGCATTAGATCCATTTAGCAAAAAGCTTTTGCCCGTTCGCCGCTTTACCTTTGCGAACCAGCGCGACACGTTAATCCAGGTAAGATGATTTGTTTGTCAGTGTGTTGCTTATGCGCAGAGAAGTTGATCACCGCTCGAGTGGATTGCTCTTAATTTTATGAATTCTGCAATTTCGGATCAGGAGATCAGAAAGCACTTTTGTACTTTGCATTTGACTGCGTTTCACAGTGCACAAAAATCACTGTTCTAATTTAAATACTTTATTCAATCTTACGACTTGGAATAAGGCGCACTTTACCTAGCAATGACAGATTTAAGACTGGATGTCTTTAAGGGCTGGCTCCGGCCGGTGCGTTTTAACTGGAAGGTATTCTGAAAAAGAATATATGATTTTATTTTATAATGATTTATAATGTTTTATTTGTTTAAATTTAACAAAATCTAAACTGCATTTAGCTATTTGATATGATTTTTCGTTGCGGCGGGTTAGAACATAATTATTTGTGCGAAATTTGGTGTTTATTATAATGTAGCCTCTTCGTGGTTTTTGTAGATTTTTTGAAATTCAATTATCACCTTACCTACTAAATTTAATTTAAGATACAATCTGATAAGGTAAAACTAACCAGATAAGTTCGTATGATACTGAACATAAGACTATAAAAACGCAAGCAGAACAATTCTCTCCAACCAGTGCAGAATATTTCAACAACAACGGAAAGTGCAGAAAAAAATACAAGTTCCTTTTGTTAAGTAGGTTTTTTAAACGTTCGAAAATTGAGTAGTGGTGAACAAGAACAGGCATTTAGATGAAGACACGAAAACCTAAACTGGTTTAGCTGTTCTGATCTGCTGGTATGGGATATTGTCAGCCAATATAAGAGGTAATACAGTTGTAATATCCTCAAGACTCTAAACAAGACCACAAGGGTACTAAAAATTATTAGGTAATGAGAAGTGAGAACGTGTGAAGTTCTGTCAGATCTGTTTAAGTTGTTTTTTGCTTACATGGTCACAATAACATTAGAATTGACAGCGACAGATAGAAAATATGAAAAGCCTAAAGCCTTTTTCGAGATGATTACACATTAAAACTTTTAGGGATTCAAAGAGTCCGGGGCAAGGTCATTTTATATATCAAATGCATATATTTTCTTAAGACACTGTTCTCAATTAATTTCAAGGGAGAGATTATATACTGTTGGAAATCTTCTTCGTGACGCGCTACAGTCCGGAAAGGACCTGAGCCTCAACCAACATGCCCTTCAGCCAGCACGATCTCTGGCCGGCTGATTCAATTTGCGCACTCCACACTCCTTCTCCACTTGTGTGCGCCATCTCAGCCTAGGCCGTCGTCTGTTGCATTGTCCCAATTGCTCGGATTTCGGACTGGAACAGTGGTGCCAATACGCTCTACATGTCCCACTCATTTTCGGACGTTGTATCCGAAGACACGTGACTAGGCGCCCATAAAGTTAGTTGTTAAGTCTTCTCCATAAATCGCGCGCAAAACATTTCTTTCGAAAAGACTAAACGCTGTTCGACATCACGAGTTTAGGGACCGGACCAAGACCAACACCCCTGTCATCGAGGAAAATGCATTTCCCTTTTTTTATTTCTTTTCAAGGACGTTTTACTTATTTTCAATACCTTCACAGTGCTATGGGAATAGAATAGAAAAAAAGTAAGCCTTACAAAGTTCGAAGCAATCGCTGGTTAGAGACTGCATGGTTCGATCAAAACAGTTGATGCATCAAAATTTCTCAAACTTAAAAATGTATATTGCTTAGCATTGCAATTATAGAAGATAACTTAATTTCTCTTGGTCAATACCTTTTCTTTTTCTTTTTCTGAGCGAGTTCAAATTTTAATTGTCCCATTGTGCACAATGGTGGTCGCCGTGGCGTAGTGGGTAGAGTGCGACGCTCACACGCCGAAGGATCTAGGTTCGACTCCCACCTTAACACCAATTTTTCGAGTTTTTCATGGCACCACCTCTTTCGAGCTGCTGACAATACTCAAATAGTAATAACTGTCTAAGAAAGCTTTTCAAACTTCGACGTTCAGAGTCGGCAAAAAACTGTAGGTCCCTTCTACCCGTGAGAAAATAGTAGCACGCACAACACGAGTAGTTGATGAGTTAGCTAGGCCCTGGTCCCCCTTTGGACTGTAGCGCCGACAATTATTATTATTAAGTATAACATTTAGTGCATCCGATACAAATTCATTATTTTTGAATGCTTTAATCATCAAATATTTTACTTAATACTTTACTTAACTTGGTCATAAGGTAGATATGGTCATGTATCATATCAGTTACCCAAGAGTGTCAGTATTTGTTTTGATTTTGATAGGACTTTTGCACCGATTGCCTCTTGAAGAAGATAAAAATGTGAGGTAGGTAGCTAAAGTGTTGCAAATGTATTTAAGTCAAAGTAGGTCCAGTGTACTAACACGTGAGTTGTGCAGTGTAGAAAAAGGTTTGCCATCAGTGTATGTTAATACTTTTTTAACTGAGGTCAATAAAATTGTGAAAGCCTATCAATAGCAGAACTTTATGGAAGCATTTGAGGAAGCACAGGAGTATGTTTCTTTCATCGAAGCTCGAAATTGAACTCAGTATTTATATATGTACGAGTATGTTTGAAGATCAACGAGCACTTCAACTGGAAAGACTTAGATGTGCAAGCTTTTGTAAGGATCTGGCAAAATAGTTATAAGAGTACAATGGCAAGAAAAGAATTATCAGCAGATAATTCTGTATCAAAATTAAGTATGTCTAGAACACCTGCAATATGGGTGTACTTAAAATCAAGGAGATGTTAAGTTGTATCGTGTGCAGACGACACTACGGATTTTTTGCACTACGGATCTTAAAGCACGCCAACATCAATAATCTAGGTACAGTACACTCTTGATGAAGTTAACATCAATTGAGGGAATAATCCAAAAAGCGTGAACAAGTAAATTAAAGAGTGATTTGATATTTCTTGGATGTCTAGTTCTTTGAACTAATTAACCGCTTACTTTACGTACTTTGTACCTGTCATCTGCCTACGTTTTTCTTCCTTGGCTGAGAATAATATTCCATTGCAATTTCTTTCGTTTAGTGAAAATTTGATTGAATCCTCGGCATATTACTTGTATGCCAGAATACCAGAAACCAGTAAGAAAGAAGATGGTCAACAGAACAGCTGATCAAACAGCAGATTTCACCTTCGTCTATTGACCATTTGTTATTTACGGGATACATTAGTACAAAATGTTATTTTTATTATTCAAATGACAACAATTCACGATGAAAGATGGTAAAATTAATAAAAATTAGGAAGCCTAAACCAACTAAATGTATTATACGAGTTTTAGAATTCAAAATCAGTAGCAGTTATTTAGCGTTTTGTAATCTCTAGGAGTTCTTAAGTACTATTTAGTAAATAATTACGTTCAAAAATAGTTTACGTCGTTTTTTTGTAATCTTCTAAGTTTTCAGTTGCTTCTCTAATGCAATTTCTGCCTTGGAAACATAATTTCTGAACGCAGCTATCGGCATCCATTACTTTGTGGTGGAAAAAACTATTCCTTCTCTCTAGTTTTTTAATTTGTATGCCCTCTCCTTCCAACAGCCTGACCGGTGAGGAGATCCACCGTATAGACAGTTCACACGTATTCTCATTTAAGAACAAAAAAAACCCAAAAAATAACAAAAGTCAATATGGCAAAAAACTGAAGAAACGGAACAATGACTAAAATTTCCTCTGGTCCAGAAATATTAAGGCGAATTATATTGTCCACTAAAATGCGATGTGGCCGCCGTGGCTTAGTGGGTAGAGTGCGACGCTCACACGCCGAAGGGTCTAGGTTCGATTCCCAGCTCAATACCAATTTTTCGAATTTTTCACGGCACCACCTCTTTCGAGCTGCTGACAACACTCAAAGAGTAATAACTATCTAAGAAAGCTTCTCAAATTTTGCCGTTCGGATTCGGCAACAAACTGTAGGTCCCTTCTACTCGTGAGAGAGTTATTAGCAAAACTGTGAAATGGTTGACTTTGCTGCTATTATTTTGCACAGTGTTGTACTTCTTTACTTTACGGCAGATCCTGGAAAATACCCAAAAAGTAGAATTTGACACTGTCCACCTACATATTCTATTCCTCAATTTTAAGACAGCATGCAACAGAGTGGATAAGAAAAAGCTTAATATTGCCACGCCTAGTTTTGACACTCCTTCCTCGTCAAGTTGGGTAGGATGACGATGGAAGGATCGCTACTCCGTCAAGGTTGGTTAAGATCTTAAAGAGAGTTTCAATGTCAACCAAGATTTAGACAGAACTACGCTATGTCATGCGACCCGCTTAATATCATTTCTAAGAAAATTGTCGGAAGCTCACAAGTCAACATCAGAAGCAAGATCTTTCAAAAGTCTGTTCAATTGCTAGCGTACGCTGATGAGGCAATGCTGTCTTTGCGGATGCGGTTCAAAAAGGATTCATGGTTAATGAAAGCAAAACAATGCAAATGCTATAGTCGAGGCAGTACGCACATCATCGGCGTGTAGGACAGAGTGTAACTGTAAGCAGCAGAAATTTCTAGATAGTAGACAGACAGTCGTGGTCGCCGTGGCGTAGTGGGTAGAGTGCGACGCTCACGCGCCGAAGGGTCTAGGGTTCGATTGCCAGCTCATTACCAATTTTTCGAATTTTTCATGGCACCACCTCTTTCGAGCTGCTGACAACACTCAAAGAGTAATAACTATCTAAGAAAGCTTCTCAAATTTTGCCGTTCGGATTCGGCAAAAACTGTAGGTCCCTTCTACTCGTGAGCGAACAGTAGCGCGCACAACACGAGCAGTTGAAGATATCAGTATTCAGTGTGTACACAATTTTGCATTTGTACATTTGTCCCTGAGAAAGCTGTTTTCGAAATGGGTTTCGCCTTTACTCACAGTGAACCAGAAACAACAACGTATTGATGATTCTGAGAACTGTTTGGAACTGTTTCCTCAAAATAAAGATGACTTTTTGCGCCGGTATGTCACAATAGATGAAACCTGGATCCAGCACTACATTTCAGAGTCAAACCGGAAGTCAGCGGTATGAACAGCAGTCGGTGAACCACGCCCATTGACTATCTCGAGAAAGGCAAGAGGATCAACGGCGCATACTACATGGCATTTGATGGAATAAATTGCAAACCAACGGTCCAATATTAACAAAATTTTCATCCACCCAGACCGCACCGTGTCACAAGTTGTTGGCTACCATGGCCAATTTGCGAACATTGGACTTTGAATTTCCTTTGTAACCAGCATATTCTCCAGATCTGACCAACAGCGAATTTTAGCTCCTTTCAAATCTCAGAAAAATGGTCACCGGGCAAAATATGGCTCGAAACTGAAATTTATTTTGCGGCTAAAGATAAATCTTTCTATAAAAGGGAATTCGTAGAAATGTTAGAACAGCAATGGACTGATTGTATTACTCTTGAAGGAAACTATGTTGATGAATACAGTCGAATTTTGTCTAGAAAATGTTGTTAGTCCCGGGACTTATTGAGTGATGTCTTAATTCAAATGTAGTAAACGAAATGAATAAATTGCCTACGTAACAGCAACAGGATTTCTGTATAGCAGTTAATTTTATTCTACAAGACCAAGAAAAAAGACCATTTCAATTGTAAAAAAATAATGCTCGAAACTTTTTTTTCAAAATGTCAATTTTTAAATCACCAATCGACCTTTATTTACGCAACTGTCTTATTTATGAATGTAGTGAACGTAAGTAATATGAAATAACTTTCTATATCCAACTTTTGACCGTTGGTCTGAATTCGAGATCATTCTCAAATCCTTGACAGCTACCACGTTGGTTGTCTTAAACATCGATAATCACAAACATAATCCGCTCAGGCCTTGAAATCTATAATTTCGAAAAGGATTAATAAAAACTTACTGTTATTCATGTACGGATATTATATGAGCAACAAAAGTATTTTTTTCGTCTGTCTTTATCAAAACAAAACATAAAGGAGCAGTCATTTTTCTATTATATATGCAATATATAACGATGTTACAGATGTGGGATTTGGATTTATGTGATCACCTTATCGGCTTATATCACGGGGTCCATTTTCTCAAACGCAGTAGATAACGCAGGACTAGACACCTTAGTCACGCAAGTAAAAATTGGGATCACGCTTGAGATAACCTTGGGATCACATTGGTTGATGTAAGACATTTCTAAAACCTCTTCTGCTCTTTGGGTCGCACCGCCCCATTGAGAATGCTCCATACTTTAAAAGTAAGTTTACAGTACAATGAAGAACTTGCTTGTGTTGGGTGTCCGGTAGAGATATGAGATTTGGTTTTATGTAATCACCTGCCATGACGAGTTTTTTTCACGAGCTGCATTTTCCCTAGAGTCGTACATAACGCAAGACTAAATGCCTTAGTTACCTAAGTACCAAGCTAAGATCATATTTGAGGAGTAATCACCCCACCTTGGTTTGATCCGAGACGTTCCTCAAACCTCTTCCGCTCTCTGGGTCGCAGCGCCCGGTTGAGAGTGCAACTCCACACTGAGCGGGGATAGTCCCTTAATCGCCTTGCCTATTTTTTGTTTAAACAAATAAGAAGACAAGTCAGCACAGTACACTATCTTCAAACTCTACCCGCGATGTAAGGTAGTAAACCATAGCCACCACGATGCTTCCACAAGGGGGCTTACCGCTCAATCAGGGTGGAACCAAAGTTCCAGGGTCGAGGTCCCTCGCTTAGCACTAGAATATACCCTCTGGTCAAGCTCTCACTACCAGTCAAGTTCCCTCCAAGCCTGGGTCAGTTAGCCGCCATCCACAATCCATCATCACAACATCTTTTCTCCATCAATGTTTTCGTTGTCACTATAAATAGTGATACAGATGTGATTTTTGAATCATGAGATTCATAAAATCTAGTCACATCATCTGAAACGATGTTACAAAAAAAAAAAAATTTCCAAAAAAACTTAAGTGGTTGTTGCTAATCGGCACAGGTTCGATCCTGGACCTATCGCCCCTCAGCTGAGTCATGTGGTTTGCAAGATCCATTAGTTTGGTGTGATCACGTTGCCAAACCAGTTAAAAGAAACCTAAATTTACTCCTATTCGTCACCGTTAACTTTTAGTACATTCTTCTGCATCCAAAAAAATACCCAGAGAAAATACATAACTGGAGTATATTATTTTCGGATGATAAAATAAATTAAAGTTTTTTTTTATTAAAATTTAAAATGTAACCAATTCCTTCGCATTTAATTCACAGGTGATTAGTTTGGGTGCCACTGTTACGAGTATGAAAACAGCAGACAAGAGTGGTAACTTGGAGGACATCGTAATGGGCTACGACACCATCACACGTAAGTCTTTCCACCATCTCGTGAACCACGCACTAAATCTCCATTTTCCTTCATTTCAGAATACTTGGATGACAAAATCAATCCTTACTTCGGTGCCACTGTTGGTCAGGTTGCAAACCGCATCGGTAACGGGAAGTTCAAGCTTGACGGGGTCGAGTATCAGTTGAGCAAGAACTTTCAGGGCCGGCATACCCTACACGGAGGCTTTGTGGGATTCAACAAGGCTAACTGGACGGTTCAAGAGTTGGACACCAAGAACTGTGTGTTGGTACTGCAACATGTATCACCGGATATGCACGAAGGTTTTCCCGGAGAGGTGACGGCTAGAGCTCGCTTCCAGCTCTTCCCCGATTGCAGCTTTGCCATCAAGTTCACTGCAACAACCACGAAGCCCACTCCGATCAATATGACAAACCATTCATATTTCAATTTAGCCGGGCACGTAAGTTGCTAATAAGTAAGGACTTCAAGCCTCGTTTCATTTGATTCTCCACAGAATGCCGGAAGAGAAGCCCTTTGTGAACATCTGATTGCAATTAACGCGGATAAAATAACCATCACTGATGTGGATTCCATCCCAACAGGACACTTCTCGGAGGTTAAGGACACCGCGTTTGATTTCAAAGAACTGCGGGCTCTGGCCCAGCAAATGGCGAAAACATCTGGAAAAGGATTCGATGACAACTACTGCTGCAATGTCGATGGAAAGAGATTGACACTAGTTGCGAGGTGAAATATGAATTTAAAGAACCAACTTCAACCACTGACTTTTGACTTTTGAACAGGGCTCTTCATAGGGGCACTGGGCGTTATATGGAACTCTCTACAGACCAACCAGGCATGCAGTTTTACACTGGAAATTTCTTGCCAAATACTTCCAATGGAGTAAGTACTTCAATGTTTCTCTACTTCTTAATGATTTAAGGCAAACACTCAAACTTGTACTTAAATTTGTGAAAATATCATCTCCTTAAGCAACGACTGTGATAGTCTGGGATGGGAGTTTGTCATTTCTGATTTCAGTTTCCACCCAGCAATAATTAGTTTTCACAGAAAATCCAATTTGTGAAAGGATTTCTTACAGAGAGAAGCCCTAAACTTTCATGTGTAATATTAACGCACGTCAAATGAAACACGTCTTGTTTCAATGAGGACTTTATTAAGACTGCTGTTAACAGAGCGCCGCAAGACGATCGGCTGACAATAATATAAACTGATCATTCGAGTTTACAGCTATGTACATTACATTGTATTTCTTAACACTAGATTAACAGAGTGTGTGTGTGTACTTATTTCTAATATTTAGACAGGGTGATACGATAGTCTAAACAAATGTGCTTCACATCCGATTAGCATATTTTAACTACATTATTGTTATTGTTATAAAATTCATAATCTCTTACAACTCGACTCTGCTGAAAACAAATCGTCCTCGATTTAATATCGCATACAAAAGGAATATATGGTATATATATATACATATACATGAAGTGAATATCTGTTAAGTATTTAAAACAAAATTTTAGTTTAGCTGTAAAGCATTATCGAACATTTTTATGACTTTAAATAAAAATAAGCTTTCATGTCAAAGTAACTTTAAGCCTAATAGTGGAGTGTATCTTTATTATAAAAGTTCGTATACATTCAAATTATACGAGCTTTCTTTTAATATGTAACGTACGGTTTCATATTTTCCGGACATGCAACTCCTTCATATGGAACGCGAGATATCTGCAAATTTTCGACGTCTCTTATGAGATAACGATCATTTTGTAACTTCTTTATTATTTCAAATGGGCCTTTGTATTTAGCTAGAAGTTTTTTGTTTATACCCGGAGTAGTGACAATATTCTTGACCATGATAAAATCACCAACTTCATAATCATGAGGTTTTTTATGATGCTTGTCATAATACGACTTATTCAATTCCTGATTATGAACAGTATTTTTACTTGCTTCTTGCCTTATTAGCTCAATATTTTTTGATTCTTCTACAATAATGATTCTACAATCATGATTTTATCGTTAACGATCCCCCTTTGCGCAACACCGAACAATAGAATGCTTGGACAAAAACCTGTGCTTTTATTAATCGTATTATTAATGGCGAATTCAACTTTATCTAAATATTTCCACCAATCACCAGGTTCAAGTTCGCTTTCCTTGGCCAACATTGGCGTAAGGCACCTATTAACACGCTCAACTTGTCCGTTGGATTGTGGTGAGCTAGTAGCCACTTTAATATGCTGGATGCCATATTCTTCACAAAATGAAGTAAAATCGCGGGAAGTAAAACAACTTCCTCTGTCTGAAATTAAGCGATTCGGTCGGCTATAAGTCGAGAAATATGTTTTTAAACAATGTATTACCTCCTTGGTATTTGTAGTCTTGACCGGGAATAATTTAGTATATTTCGAAAATCCATCAACAACTAAAAATATATGTTTCTTCGACTTTTTCAACGTCGTTGGTAGTGGACCATAATGGTCAATGTGAATCGTGTCAAAGGGCTTATCACCTTTCGGAATACTATGTAATACTGCTTCCTTTTTACCATAATGTGGGGAAAAATGTATACATTTTAAGCAATTATCGATGTAACGTTTAATTTTGGCCTTCATACAAGGAAACCAGTATGTTTTACGCAGAAAGGTGTAACACTTTTCAACTCCAACGTGACACAATGCGTCATGATGTGTTTGTATGACATTTCTTTCCATTTCAGATGGAACATAAAAATAAACGTTTTTATTAATTTTGCGATATACTAGACCGTTAACGAGTTCATAAGCAGGACTTTTTCTTTCCTCTAACATTTTAACCAGTTTCTTAACAATAGGGTCTTTTTGTTGTGATGCTGCAAGAACATGCTCAAAAGAATCTGATTCAATTAATAAGATGTTGTGGCACCTGCTCAAAGCGTCAACATGCCTCATCTTCTGACCATCTCTATGTTCAATAACATAGTCATAGTCTTGAAGTTCCAAAGCCCAACGTGATATTCGCGGATTTATGAACTTTTTATTTAGGGTAAGTGTCAATGACTTACAATCAGTTACTATTTTAAACCGAATACCAGTAAGATAAATTCTATATCTTCTTAGGGCTGAAATTATAGCTAAGGTTTCCAACTCATATGAGTGGTATTTCGATTCTTGAGGTGTAGTTCGCTTTGAGTAGAAGAAAATTGGATGGAATTGTTTATCCGTTTGGCGCTGCAGCAAAACCGCACCAAATCCTAAGCTGCTTGCGTCACAATGCAGTTCTGTTTCAGCATTAGGATTGTAGATGCTTAGTAATGGCGCATTCAATAGCCTTTTCTTCAATGCTTCGAAAGCTGCTAATTCTTTCTCACCAAATCTAAATATCGCATCAATTTTAATAAGGTCATACAATGGTTTTGAGACAATCGAAAAGTCCTTAATAAATTTCCTAAAATATGAAGTCAGGCCTAAAAAGGAATGTAAATCCTTAGCATTTTTAGGTACAGGAAATTCAGCAACTGCTTTTAAGCCGCTTGCATTTGGCCCTATACCATTAGCGGAAACTTCATACCCTAAGTAAGTAATCTTTTCATAGAAAAAGAGACATTTATCATAACGCAATTGCAAATTATGTTTCAAAACAACTTCCATTACATCTTTTAAAATTTCAAAGTGTTCATTTTTTGATTCTGTTGCGACCAGTAAATCATCAATATAGACAAGTAATCTGCCTGAACTGATGAGATCTTTGAAGATCATATTAATATACCGCTGGAAAACTGATGGAGCATTTTTCAGCCCGAAAGGCATGCGTAAGTATTCATACTGTCCTAATGGTGTCACAAAGGAAGTGAATTTTATAGAATCTTCAGCCATTTTAATATGGTGAAACCCACTCTTTAAGTCCAAAAGTGAAAAAAACTTTTTACCACGTAATCTGTCAATATGATCTTCAATCAGAGGGATAGGAAAATTATCTTTCACTGTCACTTTGTTCAGCTGTCGAAAATCTATGCAGAGACGTAATTCGCCCGTTTTTTTCTTTGCTAACACAATTGGCGAGGCAAAGGGTGAATTGCTTTCACGAATTATATTTCTTTTTAGCAGATCTTTTAAAATTGTCTGAAGTTCTAACTTGTGTGCATAAGCCAATCGTCGAGGGACGCAATTGAAAACACTGTTCTCATTTGTTAAAATTATTTTCATCTCAAAATCATCGGAAAATTCATTTTTTGTAGACATACTCCGGGCAATCAAACTTCTCACTAATTCTTTTTCACCGTATTCCAAATTTTCGTTCATTTTAACACAAACCGTTTCGTCACAATCATCTGAAATATCTATACTTAAAATTTCTTTACAAACTTCCTCACAACTTAAAACATTTAATTCACTAGTAACATTACATTTTTCTTCTTCTAACATAAGTTTTATGTTGGTTTTTTGTAAAAAGTCTCGTACTAACACTGTTGGATTTTTCATAGTATGATTTTCTACAACAAATAAACATACAATAACATAATTATTTTTAACTTTTACATTACATATTACATTTCATAATATAAGTAACTTAGAATTGTTGATACCTACATATTCATGCATAGCAGATTTCACAGATGTCATCAGAAATGGTGGAACATAGCGTCGCTGCACAAAGCTGATGGGGCTGCCAGTGTCTATCATTGTCATGAGATGCATTGACAAAACTGGAGATCCGGAATCCTCGTCTTCAAAACTATATTCAAACACACCATGAAAATCACGCAGAAAAGAAAATACCTGGGCTTCTGGCTTTGGCTCAGTTTGCTGAACAACAAGAACTGATGTTGATTGCTGACACTCCTTTAAGATGTGACCTTTCTGACCACATCGGAAACAGGAATCTTTCTCTCTGCGTGGCTTGGGGCAGCTGGATGCAATATGGCCGGACTCGTTGCAATTGAAGCATTTAATGACAACTTTAGTACCCGTACTAGTTTTTGATTGCAGAGCTATCTTTCGATACTCTGATGTTGCCGGGAGCAGCTCATTTCTCAGTTTCTCGTATTTTCTTAGAATGAGTTTGAGTTCAGCTATATTATTTGCTGTCAAAAAGATTTGTTTATTGAAGATCGAGTCAGGGATGCCCTTAATTATATAGCTTATGATGTCTTGTTCCTCAATGTCGGCTAGCGATGCAATTTCCTGCATTGTAAGCACGTATTGCTGGAATGTTTCATATTTTGACTTCTTACGACCTCGCAACATATTGTGAACGTCCGTAGCTGTAGCGTGCTCGTTGAACTCAGTTAGCAAGGCTGCTTTTAATTCATCCCACGAACGACATGACGTTGATCTGAGAAATAACTTTGCAGTTCCCTTTAAAAGTCTCTTGGCGAAAACAAAGCATTCACAGTCACTGAGCTTATACAGTACTTTGGCGTCCTCAAAGCTGCGAATCCACCTCGTCACACGATAGTTGTCATCCCCGGAAAAAGTCGGCATCGTGTCTTCGATATCGCGGAATGAATTTGTATGGGACGTCTGAATCTCGTTTACGGGATTGTTTAACTCAGCCAGTCTTTTTTGTAACACAAGAATTTCTTCTTTTTTTCGGACAATTTCGCGCAAATTTTCTAATCTTTGAGAAACGGCACGTTCCTCTTCTTCTAAGTCGACAGCATTATCATCCTCGTCATTGGCACCAAGAATAATATGAGGAAATAACTGTTCCATTTGATCATCATCAAGTGGAGCAATTGCCTCATCAAGACGTAACTTCAATGTGGCTTTCAAACCACTCGTGGCCAAACCCATATCGGCCAGCTTAATTTTCAACTGTGGTACAGTCGCGTTTTGAAAAAATTCAGCCGCGCGTGTGTGTGCATCCATCGTAACAAAAACTCGTAATTTTTTATTCAACTCAAAAAATATATAAAATAAATCGCGGACAGGTAATCCCACTTCTGATTTTATTGTAATATTAACGCACGTCAAATGAAACACGTCTTGTTTCAATGAGGACTTTATTAAGACTGCTGTTAACAGAGCGCCGCAAGACGATCGGCTGACAATAATATAAACTGATCATTCGAGTTTACAGCTATGTACATTACATTGTATTTCTTAACACTAGATTAACAGAGTGTGTGTGTGTACTTATTTCTAATATTTAGACAGGGTGATACGATAGTCTAAACAAATGTGCTTCACATCCGATTAGCATATTTTAACTACATTATTGTTATTGTTATAAAATTCATAATCTCTTACACATGTTAAATGTAGTTCTACTAGAGAGGATTCCTGAAAGTGTTGCCTATAAAGGCAGCGTCATACGTATTTTTCAAAGACACATTCTGCAACGCCAGAATACCAAGAAAATCTGCACACTAAAAAGAGTTTGGGGCAAAGTCAAATAGCAAACTTTTTGTCAATTTGCAGTTCAAATGTTCTTTCCATTTCTTAAAATTCGTTTTTCATGCAATTTTCATGAAAATGTTTTCTTTCTTTAAAAGGAGCAGCCATTCCCTGGAAAAGAAGGAGCGAAATACGAGAGACAAGGTGCATTTTGCTTTGAACCTCAAGGATATCCAGACGCTGTAAATCATGTAAGGAAACGAACTTAGCCTCTAATTTTTATTGCCGAGAATTTTCGTTTGTTTTTAGGCAAATTTCCCTAACACGATTGTAAGGCCCGGAGAAACCTATGAACACAACATTTTGTATAAGTTTGGTGTAACCCAAAACTTAGAAAAGGATCAATGGCTGTGCAAATTTTAAGGCGATAAAACCGAATTTTCAATTACTGTACCAAATACTTTCAAATAAAAGGGGAACTTTCAGACACTGAACTTCAAACACGTTTTCAGGACAACGGCACATGTAAGGTCTACGAACCACATCACAAAGGCGAGATAAGGACAAATACTTGTGTTTGTTAATTGACGAAGAAAGCATTCCATGGGCAGGGAGCCGTTTCCTGTCGTTGAAACTGATAGAGTAACGCATATCCTGGAGTATTAGGATGCTATCGTGCATATTCTCGCCTCTCGTAATGCTTGTTATGTTTGCTCTGGTCTGAGCCGTTGTACCGCATTCTCGCAGAAGGTTTTATTATTTGTATGTTGGTCGTGGCAGTCATACTTTTATTTTGTTGTCCATCGATCGTGTTATTTGCTCATTCCGCACAGTGATGCCCTTGTATTGAGAACGCGGAAATAAATTTGGAATAACAGTGAAATAGAGAAAGTCGAAAAGACTCATTCGTAGCGTGTCGTAAGGAAGCTTAACAAGAACTCTTTGGAAGTTTGACTTGTTTGAATTTCCAAGAAGCAAGAGGTGAAGTCGAAGAGGTGAAGTGGTCGTCGTGGCGTAGTGGGTAGAGTGCGAAGCTCACACGCCGAAGGGTGTAGGTTCGACTCCCAGTTCAACACCAATTTTTCGAATTTTTCACGGCACCACCTCTTTCGAGCTGCTGACAATACTCAAAGAGTAATAACTGTCTAAGAAAGCTTCTCAAATTTCGCCGTTCGGAGTCGGCAAAAAACTGTAGGTCCCTTCTACTCGTGAGAGAATAGTAGCTCGCACAACACGAGTAGTTGATGAGCAAGCTAGGCCCTGGTCCCCCTTTGGACTGTGGCGCCAACAATTATTATTAAGAGGTGAAGTCACTGGTGCGTCACGCTGCACAGTGGTGCTCTTGTATGGGGAACGCGGAAATAAATGTGTACATTTTGAACCCGTTGACTGATCTAGATGAAATTTGGAATACGAGGGTTGCCTTTATATTTCGGGGTTAGAGAACAAAAACAAAAATTAATCATCGAAAATAACATTATTGTTTTTCAAAATATTCCCCATTACGATCTATACACTTTTGCAGGCGTTTGAACCAATTGTCGAAACACTTTTGCAACTCTGATTGAGGTATCTCCAAACCATGCATTCTGAACGCATCAACCACTTCTTCAGGTGTCGGAAAACGTTGACCTCTCATTTTATTTTTTACGTACGGGAATAAAAAAAAAATCGGGACCGAGTCAGGACTATACGGTGGATGACTCATCAAATCGATGTTTTGAGTGCTCAAAAATGCAGTTGTTTGAGCCGATGTGTGAGAGTTCACATTGTTGTGGTGAAGAGTGATCCGTCTTCGGCGGTTGGTTTGCAACTGGCAAACAAATGGTTGTGTACCACTCAAAATTGACTGTTCTGCGTTGTTCTAGTGGTGCGGTTGCGACACGTGCAGTTTTTCCGAAAAAACAGGCGACGATTTGCTTGAAAGTGCTTCGTGCGCGAGCAATTTGTTGGATTTGGCTTAATTTGAAACACCCTTACAGTCGACTGCTGTTTACTTTCGGATTCATATGCGTAAATCCACGGTTTATCACCTGTCACGATGTCATTTACGTGTTTCGAAGCACCGCGATCGTATTTTTGGAGCACTGCTCGACACGAGCCTTTTTTTGAGCGATTGACAAATTATGTGGAATCAAACGTGAACAATTATTTTTGACGGTCAAATGTTCATGCAATATTGAATGTATGCTGGTCCCACTAATGCCTAAGGTTGTCTCAATCTCAGGATAGGTCACATGACGAACTTGCAATATCAGTTGGCGCACAGCATCAATGATTTCCGGAACAACAACTGATTTTGGACGACCTTCTCGAAATTCTTCTTGGAGTGAACTACGACCCCGGTTGAATTCATCATTCTATCGATAAACACTGGTCCTTAATGGAGCTTCATCAGCAAAAATTGAATTAAGTTCTTCGATGCACTGTTGTTGAGTTAATCCACGTCGAAAGTTGTTAAAAATAATTGCACGAAAATTTTTACTATTTAATTCAATTTTTTGGGAGAGATGAATCCTTTAAGTTACTGTAAACAACACAAATAGCGCTCGTATGTCGAAATGTTCTGAGCACTTATAACCTCAAAAATGTCAAACTTTACGATAGAACTCGCAGTTGCCAAATTGTAACACTATGGTTCCCCAATCCCGAAATATAAAAGGCGACCTTCGTATAGTATCAGTGACATAGGATCCTCCTGCTGTCAAGTGGTGGATGTAGCATAAAGGAAAACGAAGTAATCCTAAGTTAAAAATATTTAGTAACAATTTACGACATTATATTTAGGCTCAAAACAAAGCTGAAATTCATATTTATATAGAAAAATTACATTCAATACAATTTACTAACCCACTTTTCTTGTAAAACATTATAAATCCGAAATAAGTTTAATGTGGCTTGCGCTTTACTACTTAGTGGTTCATGCCCATGATACCTGCACAATACAGGCATTAGAAGGAAAATCAAAGGAATAGCCGGAAAAAACCCGATATTGCTCCACTTAAACGACTCGTTCTCCCAAAGTTGAAAAGTCATTGATAGAGAATATATCCAGCTTTCAGAAATGATTTCCCGTTGGAGCCCTTTGGAGTTAACAAAATTTTCGCTTTCTAAGTTCTCAAATATGTAGAATCGAAAAACCAATACTACTTAGCCGAAATTAAATTTTCATTTAAAGTATTTTTTTTCGCTCGGGCCGTCGTCAGTTATTATGTGCATCTACACACGTTTTTTGCGCTGACGTTGGATATGATGCACGTTTGACGTTTCTGAATGGACCTTCCGGTATTTTCTTATTTCTCTTTGTTGTTCATCATTATGTGCATTCACGCTGCCGTTGGATATGATAGCACGTTAGACGTTTTTGAGTTTTTGATTTTTTGTTATTTTTCTTTGTTGTTCTCTGGCGATTTTTCTTCTAGTACTGCTCTGCCTTTTATTTTATGTTTTAAATAACTTATTTAAGCAAAGGTTTAAGTCGTCGCCGATGACATCTTCTTCCAAATTGCAATCTTAAACTGTTCCTTAGTTTTTTTTTTCAGTTTCCTATTTAACACATCATCAAAACTATCATAAAATAATTCTCAAAGGGATTAAAATGTGTGAGGATTTTACGGGGTAGAAATAAAATAGATTTCATAACTGCCATTCGTGAAACACAAATGTGTTCTCGAGGGAATTTTCGTCGAAACTGATATTATCACAAAAGATCTTTAAATTTACTTAAATCAAAGTCAAGCCCTCTAAGCTGTCTGCCTGGTCTGCGGCCTGTAGGGAAATTTCAAATAACAGCAGAGCTGATAACCATAAGATTGTCTGTTGTTTGGGATATTCTTGTGTGGTCCGTTCACAGGTCTAAACAAGAATCACAGACAAGTATACACGTCTGTGCACGAATTTAGTGTCCGGATAAATAATAATCACGTGAGGTGTCTATGTTAAGGGGAAAATTCAGGACGCCCAAAAGTCCCACCTCCGGACACAAACAATCCGAGACAAATACCAACTCAGGAAAAAATCCAAGGCAAAGTCACAGACAAGAACTCGTATCAACTCAGACACAGACAAGTATTCACAGATTTCTCACTCCGAACAAAAACTGGTTGCCGTTTTGAAAAACCAACCAACAAACGCTTTCAATAATAGAAAGAGAAGCAGTCAGCCGACAAGGAGTGCGGAGAGAAAAATTTAAGGAGAATATGGAAGAGTGGTCATTATAGTTTCTGGTATTTAATTTTTTTTATGTTTTGCATGACTTATATTAAAGGTGTTTCGTTAATCGTTTTAAAACCGAAATAGCATCTTTAAGCATTGGAACTCCTTCAGGCATCAGACTCATCTTCATCAGATAAAACTTGCATGCACATTTATTGCTGAAGCCGACAATGATGCTACATTCTCAATAATCTCTTGATCTGTAGGGTCACCCTTTCGGAAAAACATTTTTTAACCATTCACTGCAATCACTTTGACAAACACTTGCTGCTTCATCACAAATTTTGCCAACCACAATGTTATGCCGCAGTCGATAAATCGCATAGATTGATAGATTACAGCGATGGAGAGAACTTTCAGAACATTCAAATCGTTCCAAATTGATTATCTGCTGGAAGTGATATTTTTACTTCGCATCGATTTAAACCATATCAAAAGTTAATTATCAATATCTTCTTAGTCCAATTTACGATTTCTTTCGAACTTTAAAGAATTTGACTCAAAATCGAATTTTCCAAATCGTAGAGAGAGAGGAATGCTTCGAATCGTAGTTTGAAAATGAATGGAGTAGAACAAGCATGAGAAACACACGGTAATTTGCTTAATTGCTAGGTTCCAATTTCGCACACGCAACTACAGATACAATTTTTATTTCGTTGCTGTACCCGAAAGCAAAATTTTAAGTTTTTGAAAAAACAGACGCTTTATCTGGAATCCTCATTACATCATGGGACTCAGAACATACGTCGTTGAGCATACACCTATCATTACTTCATATTCCTGCTGTTTTAAGGCCGACCACTTTGTTGTTTAATTTTTTGGTATACAATCATAATTGAATACATATCTTAGACAAGAGTATATGCCAAATTCCCAGACAGGCAACTTCCTACCGGTACTTTTCGCATGAAAAAGGAAACAACCCCTGAAATCGACACACAAAATTGAGCATACAAATGTCATGTGGGCGTTATACTTCCCTCTAACCTCATCGCAATCATCCACAGTTTTCTTCAAGCCAGGAGATTATATGCGGAAATAGAAGGAAGCAAATCAGGAACAAGGAACATCCAGGAAGGCGTTGCGCAGGGATCGCGACTGGGACCAATACTGTTTAATATCTACACCGCAGACCAACCAACATTATCGCCATCTGTTAACTGTTGCCTGTTCGCGGACGACTCGTTAACATACTCAACATCACCGTCACCGCAGATAGCAGCGCGAAGGATCGAACAACAATTGGAGAAGCTCTACTTCTACTATCAGAAGTGGGGCATCCGCATCAATACCAATACATCGGTTCTCATGTGTCTGCGGAGACCAACACGACGAGGTTCCCGAACAGCCGGGAAATGCCGGAGCATTAAGGTAGTGCTACCCAACGGGAGCACTACCTTAATGCGACGACGGACAAGGTGAAGTATCTTGGAGTGAACTTCACTGAGAGGTTGAAGTTCAATTCTCACTCCAAAGTGACCCTTCAAAAGGCCAGTTTCGCTTTCCATCGCACCTACCCATTGATGCGACGTGAGAACGGACTTGCCGAGAAGACGAAGCTATTACTGTACAAGCAGCTCATACGACCCATTATAGCGTATGGCTTCCCTGTATGGTACAGCATCTCCAAGACCAGCATGGAGAAACTATCGGTCTTCGAAAGGAAGATACTACGGATCTGCACCGGTCTCACCTTTGACAAGGACCGAATGAAACATCATAGCAACAAGAAGGTCTACGAAAAATCGCGCATCATCCCCCTGCAACAGTTCTTGGTGCAACTTTCCAAGAAGCAGTTATGCGAAACTGGAATCCATCCTAACCCAATCGTCAGGAACTTAAGGAGCTCAGTCACTGGACAACGATTTCTCAATGCACACAACAAGTTAAACGAAGAGATTTTCCCCCCGACATCTTCTGCATGCGAGCCGTATCACTTCTCCTTTAGCAGTGATACAACATACCATCGAGGTTGACCCTGAAAACAACCCCCCTCCCCCCACCAACACAAAGGAACATCACTGATACACTGATCTGAACACCCCGATGTTAAGACAGGACATCGTTATATTGTAAATAATTCACTTGTAAACACTCAAACTATGTAAGACAGTATTTCATCAGTCGGGCCCCTATTGTTGAGCCGACACATATATATGTACATTCACTGTAGTCTTAAGCTTAAAAATTTGAAATTGTAAATATTTTTGTTCAATAAAGAAATCGCAGAATCGATACATGCAAATTTGTTCAATGTCCCTGATGATCATTTCTGCACACGCTTTTGAACTGAAATAACCGATATTCTTTTCTTTGTGCAAAAATATGGAAAACATGCGAAAACAGACTACTTTGTCAACGAGAATGTTTATAATTAAGCTATTTGGGAAAGTGTTTTGTTTTCAGATAAAACAAAAATAAATTTATTTGGGTCTAATGGCAAACAAATTGTTTGGCAATAACCAAATACAGCTCTCAAAGCTAAAAATATAAAGTCAACCATAAAAGACGGGCGAGGATCTATGCTGTTGTGGCGTTGTATGGCTTCAAATGGCTGTGGAAAGTTCAAATTTATAGATAGTACTATGGACAAAATTGGGTATTTGAATATTTTAAAACGAAATTTACGAAGTTCCGCAGTAATATTAGGACTACCTTTGGTTTTCTACTTCCAGAAAGATAATGATCCGAATCAAACCTATTTAGTACGCGAATGGTTGCTATATAACGCTCCAAAGCAGCTAAAACAGCCCTACAATCGCCGGATCTTAACATCTATGGCATGAAATAAAAGTGCGGGTTAAAGAAAGTACCTGCTACAATAAGCAGGAGATAAAAGCTAAAATTCAGGCAGCTTGGGAAGGGATTCAGCCATCTTTTACTGAAAAACTGGTAAAATTCATGTCACGGCGGTTACAAGCTGTCATATATGCTGAAGGAAGTGCCATGCGTTACTGAATTTTGTATTTGTAACTGTTTTAGTTTTGTGTTTTAGGCGTAACTCGAATTTACTTTAAGTGTATGCTCAATTTTGTGTGTTAAAATGAAGTGCCTTTTTTTATTTTGCTTGGAAATAACAATTTTTTTTTAATTTGCATATTTTTCCTTATGGTTTTTAGCAATTGAAATTTGTCAATTCGAAATTCATTTAAGTTTTATTAATTAACTACTTTTTGTAAGGCGAAGATATAAAATATGTTTAAGCAGTGAGTGTATGCTCAATTTTGTGAGTTACTGTATGTAGATGGTTTTGATGTGATATTGTCAGAATTCTTTTTTTATATTTTTCCAACTAAAAGTGTTCTAAGTTTTAAAAAAGTTTTCGGTTTGTCGGCTGGGTTTTTAAAAAATTAACCATTATTTTCAGGGGAAACATCTTTATATGTAATGCGGTTTATTTCCAATAAGCACATCGAATACAGACATCGGAGAATAGTGCACATGAGGAAAGCACATGTTCCCCTCTGATGTAAAATATTTCCAACAAGCTCATCGCAAGTACAAATCTCAATTATAAGTGTCATACACAGACATTGGAGAAATACACTTTTCTATACCAAAAGCACACCCCTCCAACATGGCACTGTGTCATTATGGATGTGTTACCGTACTCGAACAAACAACACAAAACAGTACCAAACAACACAATCAAACAAAAAGTCCGTTCTCGTATACCGGTTAAATGGGTTTTACGTCAAATGAACGCTCTCTCGAGAGAGTATAATATTTCCTTTCCCTGCCCATTTAACACAACAATTGGTTTGCGTACAGGAATAAGCGAGCATTGATCCATAATCTTTGTGTATGTTTTTCAAATTTTGTCGTTATTTTTGTTTTCTGTAGCGTAAAAGAAAATTTGACATTTGTTGATGACATACTTTACACATTTGGTTTAGCCGCGACGCCGTACTTTGCTTTTTTCTGAGAGAGATTTACCCCAACTCCTTAACAAATGACAGATCTCAGAATTTGGTACAGAAAGTACTGGAACAAACCTAATGCTATGATTGCTAACGTTTTCCTTCATCAATTGAACAACCGTACTGTGCAGGAGCTGTTCAACTAACAAGCGCAACGCATGTCACCCAGCTTGTGTTTCAATTGGTTTATTAATAGAAACTTTTGGTAATCGCAAATTTTCAGGTAACGAATGAGCCTTCAAGATCTTACCATTTGCACCGCTTGACTATTTTCTGTGAAACATTTAAACTATCTGGTCTTCGCCGAAAATCTCGAAATGTTTTTCCACTTGGATGAGAGCATTCGCCGCTTTATTGTCACAAATGTTGGAAAAGCTCATCGCAAATTGGACCTCCAGGTAAAACTATGCCCGGATTAGCGGTGACGGTCATATGTCAAAAATTAAAACACATTACACAATTGTCATTCGAATTCAGTCAATTTTATGTCATTTAAGAAATCGGGTTTACTTTATTCCACTTCAAAATTCTATACCTCTAAAACTATTCTCTTCCCATCACAATAAGCTTATGCTTATATACGGATCAAAATACCCATTTAATAAATGAAATACTAAATAATTTCCACTCAAACCTAATATGTCTGACGGGCAATATGGTAAACATTCGTATTTGGGAATGCGGCTACTAAATCATTTAAATTCAGAGACGCTTCGAAACTTCTCTTTTTGTTCTTCTCTCCGTGAAGCTACAGTCCTGAATGAATCTGGTCCTCAACTAACATGTTTCTCCAGCAAGCATGAGTTGTCTCTTAAGACATACTTCAAGCTGGTTGAGGTCCCACTTGTGTGCTTCAATCTAGCCAACGCCATCCTCATTCAATGGCTCGCATTCCATACGTTCGCACGAAGAACGTTATGGTTAGATTGTTAAAATGTTAAGGAACTTTTTTCAAGGCGCAGTACGCAACAATAACAAGAACAACTTGTTCTCAAAACACAAGCTGTGTAACTTCCTTTCATTTAGGAAAAGCATTTATCGGCTGATTTTCAAAGTGAAGAAGCATCGAGTTCAGGGTAAGTTAAATTATTGTAAATCACTTTGTATGGTCAGTATCGACATTAGAAGGGTGCAGCTGGCTAAAAGCTAGCTAACATATCTTCAAATATACCCACAATTTAGAATCTGGTAACACGGACGTTTGCAATTGAATTCGCCTTAAATTGATTAATTTTAGCATTCATTGTTCGCGACCTGACTAAATCTATTCTAATCCAGAGGCTCCATATTCAGTACACACTCCACATTCTAGGCACACACCATATTTTTTAAAGGGAAAAATTCTGTAATCCCGTTTATTCAAAACAAATTATCTTTCTTGGCAAATTCCAAAGACCGTAAATTTGTAAACCCACCATAGAATAATGGTTAGGAAATTGGCTGCAGTAAAAACGCCTAAGTTCATGCAACAGGATGCGGTACAGTTAGTAGAATTGGTTGGATATTAATAGAGCTGGAATTGTTTGGAAGTACCATGATACAAAATATCTTATAGCACAAATTTTTTTAAAATTTACTGCAGAATTCTTGTTTACTTACTGCTAATAATAATAAAAATTGTTGGCGCTACAGTCCAAAGGGGGACCAGGGCCTAGCTTGCTCATCAACTTCTCGTGTTGTGCGCGCTACCATTCTCTCACGAGTAGAAGGGACCTACAGTTTTTTGCCGACTCCGAACGGCGAAATTTGAGAAGCTTTCTTAGACAATTTTTACTCTTTGAGTGTTGTCACCAGCTCGAAAGAGGTGGTGGCGTGAAAAATTCGAGGTGTTCAGCCGGGAATCGAACCTAGACCCTTCGGCGTTTGTCCGTCGCACTCTTGCCCACTACGCCACGACGACCAATCTGCATAAGTGCATATTCAAAAATATTAAGGCTTTTCCTAAAAGAAAGGAAGTTGCTTGCGTTTTGAGAACAAGTTGTTCTTGTTATTGTTGCGTACTGCGCATTGAAAAAAGTTCATTAAAATTTTAACAATCCAACTATAACGTTCTTCGTGCGAACGTATGGAATGCGAGCCATTGAAAGAGGATGGCGCTGGCTAGATTTATTATTTCTTATGTCTTAAAGGTCCTTAAAAAAGGACCCAATTCCCTTACATTTTGTGTGCGAACATAGATATTTTGAAATAATGTGTGGTACTATATATTTCGAGTGATCTGAGTAGTGACTGAAAACTGAAGGAACGAAGGACTGTGAACTTCTGTCCATAAGTAAGAACTTGGTCAATGCCTTTGTTACGAATCAATAAAAATTATTCATATACCTATTTGAGTCTCAGAAAAATAAGATCTTGGTGCCAAAGTGACTAAAACAAGTCAATATAATGAACACAAGGTCAACTTGATAACTACTGGCAATGTAGTCAGGGCTTTAATGTATGTACAAATTAATTCGGTACGTTTTCAATAGATGGCGCCATTTGTAAGTTGCGGCTGTTCTTGGAAGTGATTGTCTACTTCATTGGAAACGTGTGACATTTGTAAGTGTGCATCAGCCTGTACATTGCCTGATTGAAAATTCCCGGACTTGAACAGCAGCAAGAAGTTTTGATTTTCTCTTTTAATTGGAAGGAAAGTGCAGCTAAAGCCCATCGAGAAGTTTATGGTGTCTCTGCTTCCATCGATAAAACGTGCAGTTGAGCGCTGCAAGAGTGGTGAATTTTGCGTCGAAAACATACAGTCTCTTAACCATCCGAAAAAGTTTAAGGATACGGAATTAAAGACATTACTGTATCAAAATCTGAAACAAAATCAGCAAACTCTCGACTTCATGTGGCTGTAACGGCACTCCTTGGAAACATCAAAACAGGGGATCTTACCCTTAGAGATGGGAAAAAGTAGACATCTCTGAGGGACAACATTTTTTAACAAGGAAACATTTTAATACAAAAAAAGAACAGATTAATTTCTCCAGAGAATCAAAAGTTCAATTTGCTAAGCAAACTTGATGCTTGTCCCAACTTTCGGTCAACAATGCAGTGAAACGTTTTTGAGTCATTCTAGGTTCTCATATTTTAAAAATTGAAAAGGTCGTGACCGGAAATTGTGCCACTTTTGGTACTTTCTCCGCTGTGGGCGTTGTTTTTCTATCAATTCTTCAGCCCTACCTTTCGTTTAGACATATGAGCCATAAAATGTACACAAATCAAAAGCCATCCAAATATGGCAGGGAATATCACAAAAACCAACTCACATGACAGTTAATGATCGCCAGCGGATATCGATTCGATTGAAATGATCTTGATAAATTTGAAGACAATTGGCAATAGGCAAGTTCACGAGAAAATGCGACCTCGGAAGTGCCCGCTGCTCGGTTGTCCAAGTAAACGGCATGTCAGTTACATAATTCGACTCGTTTGTATTGCAAGACACGGCCCCCTGTTGGGTTGCGAGATACACACCCACCCTTGCCCGCCATATCTGTGCAGACTTGAGCGAAGTCAGTGGGAAATTCCACATCATTATAGTTGAATTTATCGGGACAAAAGCTTACTCAATTCGAAGACAGCCTTCCTCCCTGAACCTACCCCTATTCACCCGGCTGGAGGCTCTCTCAATTAGACAGCATCTTCGTTCATTTTATCTTTATCCACTTGAACGGGGCGCTCGAACATGGTCGTTGGCTTTCCGCTGGCTGATCCACTTAGGCTGCGCTGCAAATGCAGTGTGATCCACTCAATAGACTCGTGAATGGGTGGCTTAAGTTCTGATGACTCCGCATATCGGCTGATCTCGGCTTTCCTCCGTGCTCTCACCCCGGTATTATGACTGCAAAAAGGGGCTTGGTCGCCCGGTCATTCGATTGCATCGCGGCGCAGAGCGTACACCGGCAGCTCTCATTTGCTTCCATTTCCTCTAACCTTTGTTGGATAATCGGACGACAGCAACGAGACGATGACCGCGCCGCGCATCTTGTCAGCCGAACAAAAGACTGTCCCTCTCTCTCGTGTTCTCTTCTCATTTCGGTCATCGTGTTCCAGTGGCGGGTCCCCGCAAATTTGCGCTTAACTGCGATTTTATGAGTTTCATTTATTGGATTTAGTAGGTAATAACGACTCCATTTAGACACAAGCACGCTGATTATTGATTCCGCCAGCTGCCGGTTAATGAATGGCCAGATGAAGTGACATTTGTATGCGCGGCGTGGCCGTGTGCCACCTGAAATGATCGTTCAACTGGAGGTGGACGGCGCGCCGCCGGTAGGCCTTATTTGCTCACACAGCTTTGAAGGGGTGTACTCTGCGGTGTCATAACTGGGGAAAAAAACCGTGCATACCGAGGTGGTGAGTATCTTGTTTGCAGTTGCTGTGGACAAAGTCACGTAGCAGCTCAGAGGTGGTCACAAATTAAAGACCCACTTGGACATGAGCCATATATGTTGGGGAAATGATTGTGTTTTCCTCGTTGTTTATGCTCTAACGAGTTTTGCCTCCCAAATGGATGACACGGCAAAGACAACAACTTAATATTCCAAGAAGAAATCATGTGAATTCGCAAAGGACTGCCCAAGTGAGTATCACATCGCGACTCCTCTTCTGTCATTCAAGAGCATTCAATTGAGCCTAGAGTCAACCTGCAGTGTTTCAAAAAATTTTCAGTGCACTGCTCAAACTTTGAACCAAAGTATTTGTTTTAAGTTAGGTTTTTAGTTGTAGAAGCGCCGTAATTTCAGAGAATGTTTTTATGTTTATCGATTGAAAGATAAAGGAACTTTGAAAGTATGTTTTTCAATTTTTCCTTTTTCCACATCCCTGGCAAGGACGATAATGAAGAATCTCTTCTTGCCTAGAGGAATCATAAGTCAAGCTCAAAAAGTAATGCGCTTGAGGCTTTAAACGTTCGCACCTCAAGCGCTGTGGTCGCAGTCGCATGGCCAGGCACATGCCGTCGTAAAACTCAAAGAGTTTGTAGTTGAATCTTCTCCTCCAATTGTTATGAAAGCAAACTAAGGGCTTCCTCATCCGCTTTTAGTAACATCCAGATTTCCACGCCATGAAACAGGCTTGGGGTTGGCCCTCAGAGGCGAGGTAGACAAAGTCCTTGACTACTCCGAAATTTTTTCTGCCTAATGCGACTCTCTTTTCGAGAGGTTGATATTGTGTGTCGTTGTTGTGATCGTTCACAACAATAATGAACACGACGCCAAGCGATGAAGCACAGCCCTCAAGAACGCACAACAGCGCGATTTATTCACCTTTGTGCAATATGTTTCTGCGCCTCTTTTGCATTATTGCCGTAGAGTAAGAAAATTAAAGTATTTAAGTGAAATTAATTGTTAATTAAGGGCAGTTCATTAAAGTAACCAGCACACATTGACTTCCACCTACCAGCGGTACAGAGTCATCATTTTGTTCTGTTTGACAACTAACGACAACATGTACTTCCTTTTGCCGTCATTACCCGTCGAGATCCATTTCAGCCGCTTGCGCTTCACAGCCAGCAAACTACTCATTGACTCCGCATATTCAACCAATCACGTCAATTACGTTCGCGTAAGCTAGCAGTTAAGCTGACTTTTAAAAGATCGTGCCTCTGGTGCTAACTTGTGAGTTCAGCACGATCTTCTTAAGAAGAATCGATCTTCACGAAGTCACACGACAATACTTCCACTTGACGGCCTCGATCAGTTCGTCATTCTACACAATCTGACGAGTTCGGAATGATTGCCAAAACTACACATCGCACTGTTTAGATCGTCTCTGTTCGTTTTGGAAATGCCAGCTTCTCTTTTGTGTTGAATTTACACTCCGCCCACCTTCTTGATTGCCGGTAATCCATCTTCAATTTTATGAGGCCGTCTTTCCCGGACGCAAGACTGTTTTCTTCTTCTTCTTCTTGTGGCGCTACAGTCCGGGATGGACTTGGGCCTCAACCAACATGCCGCTCCAGCCAGCACGATCGTTCGCTAGCTGCCTCGAATTGCGCACTCGAAGTTGGTTGACGTCCTTCTGCAGTTGTGTTCGCCATCTCAAACTCGGCCGTCCTCTGTTGCGTTGTCACAATGGCTCTGATTCGAAGGCTTTTAGGGACGGAGCAGTGATGTCCATACGCTCTACATGGCCTAGCCATCTTAAGCGTCGTATCCTTAGATGCTTGACCAGGCGAATATCGTTGTACAGTCCATAGAGTTAAATCTTCTCCTCCAGATGACATCAATGGCATTCAAAAAGATCGCACCCCTAAAGAGCTTTCTATTTGTTTGCAGTTGCAAAACTGAAATTTGATTTGTATAAATTTCGTAGTTTGCCACGTTGTAGCTTACTTCGGTGGAAGACCTCATTCCTGCAAGGAAAGAAACGGGCTAAGAAACAAATCCCGATAAAAAAAATCCTCACCTTTTACAGCGTACCTCATGACCTTAGGAAATGAAACATTAAACAAAATGAGTGAACAGACTCCGGCTGTAGTACGAGTGGTGGGTGGAAGTTGAAAAAACGTTACCGCGGTGAGAGCTAGAGAGAACTGATTGTGTAAGAAGAATAGAAAAATTATACGGGTGATCGGACACTTATACGAGTATTTGCAAACACAAATGCGTGTGCAGTGAATCACATCATAGTTTAGGTACAGCGAGTTTTAATGTGAAATACAGTGAACGAAATGAAGTGGGACTATAAATAAGGGCTTTATGGAACTGATAGACTTGAAGTCCGCAACAGCACTGGCGGGGCATACGAAGGTTGCCTTTTATATTTCGGGATTGGGCAACCCAAGTGTTGCAATCTGCCAACTGCAACTCTATCGTAAAGTTTGACATTTTTAAGGTTTTACGTACTCAAAAAGTTTTGACATACGAGCGCTACTTGTCTTAAAACTTAAGAGACTCATCTCGCCCAAAAAAATTGAATTAAATCGAGAAAATTTTCAAGCGATTATTTTTACAATTTTCGACGTGGATTCACTCAACAACAGTGCATCAATGAGCTTAATTCAATTTTTGACGATGAAGCTCCATCAAGCACCAGTGTTTATCGATGGTGAATTCAACCGAGGTCGTAGTTTACTCCAAGACGAAATTCGTGAAGGTCGTCCAAAATCAGTTGTTGTTCCGGAAACCATTGATGCTGTGTGCCAACTGATAATGCAAAATCGTCATGTGACCTATCGTGAGATTGAGAGAACCTTAGGCATTAGTGGGACCAGCATACATTCAATATTGTATGAACATTTGACCGTCAAGAGAATTTGTTCGCGTTGGATCCCACACAATTTATCAATTGCTCAAAAAAAGGCTTGTGTCGATTGGTCGAAAGAAATGCTTCAAAAATACGATCGCTGTGCTTCGAAACACGTCTATGACATCGTGGCAGGTGATGAATCGTGGATGTACGCGTATGAGCCCGAAAGTAAATAGCAGTCGACTCTGTGGGTGTTTCAAATTGAGCCAAATCCAACAAAAGTTGTTCGTTCACGAAGCATTTAAAAGAAAATGGTCACCTGGCGCGGTCAAGCGTCTTCGGATACAGCGCTTAAGATGGCTTAAGATGTACACCACTGCTTCGGTTCGAAATCCGAACAATTGTGACAACGCAACAGAGGATGGCCTAGACTAAGGTGGCGCACATAAATAAAGAAGGACCTCAACCAACTTGGAGTGCGCAACTAGAGGCAGATGGCGAAAGATCGTGCTGGCTGGAGAGGCATGTTGGTTGAGGCCCAGGTCCACCCCAAAAGAAGAAGAAGAAGTCTAGGAATCGAACCAGAGACCAGCGGTATGAGTCAATGAATTGATAAACTATGCCATCGGGTGGTCGTGTAGTCCTAATAGCCACACAAACTTTGTTGTATTTTACATCTTATAAGGCCCATTCTGGTGGTCGAAGTGGCGTAGTGGGTGGAGTGCGACGCTCACACGCCGAATGGTCTAGATTCGACTTCCAGCTCAACACCAATTTTTCGAATTTTTTACGGCACCACCTCTTTCGGGCTGCTGACAGCACTCAAAAACTAATAACTGTCCAAGAAAGCTTCTCAAATTTCGCCGTTCGGAGTCGGCAAAAAACTGTAGGTCCCTTCTACTCGGGAGAGAACAGTAGCGCGCACAACACGAGTAGTTGATGAGCAATCTAGGCCCTGGTCTACCTTTGGATTGTTGTGCCAACAATTACTATTATAAGGCCCATTCTTGCCCGCTTGTGGCAATTAACCACAATTCATAGACAGATACCAAAATGTTTCCATTCAAATGACGCACGTCTCATGTAGAACGAATGTACACTCAAGTTTGAAGAATCTTCGAGTCCAGACCTAAGAAAAAACGTGTTCTCGCCAACGGTAGCCGGTCTGACCGAAACTGAGTCTGAATCAGCTAGATGTGCCACTACCCAAAGAACGTTAACTGAGCAGCCCTTTCTGGTACTGGGAAGCCTGCCAAAAGTTTTGCTCCAACTGCCTCCAAATTCTAAAAAAACAAATCGTAGTCCAAATAAACACTTTTCTCTTCCAAATAATGGAAGATTATTTCCATCCCTCTACGTATCTCCTCGATGACGTATACAAACATTCAAAATCAAAATATCCAATTTTTAAAATCTAAAATCAATGAAGACGTTCAACCTAAGCCCCTACGACCCTGATGACCTCAAGAGGACGAACATATGTTTCAATTGAATGACCTTTACGACGCAATCAACAACGACAACGACGACGATGAAGACGGCATCATAAACTGATAACTTTCCAAACAATGACGTTTCCCAAGTACATGCCGCAAAAACACATTCAATAAAGTCCACCAACACGCACATCTACACCGGCAGACGCACATTTAGGTCAATTGACCAAGTAGCCAGTTATGTAATCGGCCTTCACGAACTTATTTACCAATAGCCCAAGGAGCGCACATTCACTAAACACGATGAAGCCGTAAAGGAACTTTTTTATGACCGACATTAGAACTTCATCGTACCTCTTAATCGAATCAATACCTCCTCAGCACGCTTTCAAACACCGCAGAGCGCGCCGCACAACTCAAGTGCGAGTCCGTAATGATTGCTACGTGCTTGTCCGCAGCCCTCGCTGAGTGAGCAAATCAATACCCACTTCGAAAAGGAAATCGCGATTCGCGGACACTATGTACGGCAATATAACGCTCCAATTAGGCTAATCGCCAGATCGAATAATAACACCTTTCATGGCATTCCAACGGAAACAGCTCTCCCTTTGGGAGATGCATGGAGATTTACGTCACAGTTTTGGGGTGCTAAATTATTTGTTTGCGTTTTGTGACGCGACGATAGTGCGGCAGCGGCGGCGGTAATGCGACATGGCGGAAACAAATGATGACAGGTTTTAATTCACTCCCGTGAATTTCGATTGAATTTCGCATCATGAAGAAGCACACGCATCACTAATCAAGGACGAACGTGTGGCTGCTGTATGCGGGCATCTTCTTCCCGCTCGGTGGATGGAATTTGCATAAAAGCTTTAATTTTGAGGGAACTATTTTTTGTTCTTATCAATCTACTTTAATTATGGAAACATTTGAAGAATATTCTTGACGCGTGTCGTGTAGAGTTACACGGTTAACCCGGACTTCGAAGGGAGACATCGTTTCACGGTTTTGTGAGAGATTACCTTTGAAAAGGTGTTGTTCCAGGTAGTGGAGAGGAGTGAAAGCTGTACATCCTTTTGACACTTGACTTGATGAGAAATTTAGACTTGAGTTCTTACCTAAATGTGCAAACGTTCTAAACATGTCTCAAATATGTTTGAACAACTGCATTTGACAATCGTGCTGCTTAGTCCAATGAAGGTTGAACAAAGCTACTGAACAGTTAAGTTCGTCCTACACGAGACTTTAAAAGACAGCTGATGTAGGTCTCGTTGGACGCCAGCTCGCTTATGAAGTATACTTGGACGAAGGCACGCATGTTAAAATCTCGGTGTTGGTTGCCCAGTCAACAGACTTGTCGACCGCATCATTAGCAAACAATGTGACTGGTCCTTATAAGTGTGTACTCATTCTAAAAGAATTTGATTTGAAACGATTTACAATACAACAGATCTTGGAAAAGACAAAAGACAGGCGTGTGACTTTTTAACACTATTTTGGAAGACATCAGCGAAGGACACAAATCAATCTCGGAGCTTCAAGGGGTGACATCGACGTGATTGGAATGAACAAAGCAAGCCGTCAGCAAGTGCTAATGGCTGGCAATGAGGTGGAAGCGGTTATTTGTGGGCCTGGCCGTACACGAGAGCAAATCATAGTGTATGTTGTTTTTTTGTTTTTGTATTTCTGCACTGTGTGGCCGCCTTGGCGTTGTGGGTAGAGTGCGGCGCTCACACGCAGAGGGTCTATGTTCGATTCCCACCTGAACATTTTGAATTTTTCACGGCACCACCTCTTTCGAAATGCTAACAACACTCAAAGAGTAAGTGTCTAAGAAACAGCTTTTCAAACTTCGTTCGGAGTCGGCGAAAAACTGTAGGTACCTTCTACTCGTGAGAGAACGCACAACACGAGTAGTTGATGAGCAAGCTAGTCCCCTGTGGACTATCGCGAAATGCAATTATTATTTCTTCACTGTTTTTCTTTTTCTGATTTCTTAAATCTAAACATAAAAATAAATAATCTAGTTTTTTTGGGAACGTACATTTAATCTATATCTTATTTTTGTTGTCGTTAATAATTTGTTGAAATGGCAAATTTCAAAATTGATACATAATTTTTGTTTAATACATACGAGGTCTGCTAAATAAAATATCTTTCTATTTTGTTCCCCTCAATGTAGCCCTTCAGTCCTCAAACTTGTGCCAGAGCACTTCCAATCCTTCAAAGAGTTGTAATATACACATTTTGATAAGCCCTTGAGTTCTCTTAGCGATTTGGTTTGTATCAACTCAATCGTCGTAAATCGCCGTTCATTCATGGCTCTCCTCAATCTAGGCAACAGGAAAAAGTCGCAGGGGGCCAAATATGTGAATACGACGACTGAGGCATGATTGCGGTGCTGTTTTTGGCCAAAAAATTAGGAACAAGAGAGCAGGTGAACTATCGTGATGAAGAAGCCATGAATTGTCTTTCCGCAGTTCCAGACATTCTCTTCGTATTGTTCCTCGGAAGAGGAGATATAATTATTTATATAATATATTTATTATATATTTTATTATTTATTATTATTATCTTCAGGATAATATTCCTTATTAACCGTACGACTATGTGGTGTAAGCTAGTGACACACTACGCCACGAAAATCGAAAAAAAAATAATTAGTTAAATTTTCACATTTGATCAAACTTGGTGTGCTTTTCTTGGCCTTGGCATCTTCCATTGGGACGATTGGGCTTTGGTTTCGTTGTGATAACTATATAGCCATGATTTGTAACCATTTTAAGCTAATTTGGATCGCCGTTGACGTCATTCAACATTCAGCAATTTAGGAAATAATTTCGCAGTCACGCGCTTCATGCTAAAAATGTCCAAAACAATTGCATGGCATGAACTCTCCAATAGTGATTCGACGATTTGCGCGCCTGCCAATGCTCTTTAGTTACAAAAGTCGATATCTAAAATTGAAAAAGAAATCCAAGGGAGTGAAATTTAAATCAAATTACCAAATTACCAATTGACGAAATCAATTGTTATTATGCAGGGGCAACTGTCTTTCCTTCGTCGCCTTTTTTGGTCACTGTTGTTGAATTTAATTTAGATCTTCACCCTCTATATTTTCTTTACTCTTTATTTTCTTTAATTGTGAATTTTGTTTTTTTGTGATAATTTTAAGCAACCTTTAGACTCTACCAGGTATACCGGTATGAAATGTCTTTTTTGAAAATAAAACACTAATTATTATTAGGAAAGTAAAAACATTTTATTCAAAGTATTGGCCATTGTTTTCTACACATTTGGACCACCTCACTGGCAATTTGTGAATACCACGCCAATAAAATTGTTCGTCTTTTAAAGCAAACCAATCAGACACCCAATTTTCGACCTCCTCGTAAGAATCAAAGTGCTGCTCAGCCAATGCGTGTCCCATCGATGAAAATAAATGGTAGTCGGAAGGAGCCAAGTCTGGTGAATACGGCGGGTGGGATAGCTTCTCCCAGCTTAGTGTTTTAATTGTATAATGAACCGGTTTTGCTTTGTGTGCAGGTGCATTGCCATGCAGCAAAATTACCTTGTCGTGTCTTCTTCCATCCAATACCGTTTGCAATTCGACGTCTTCAAACTTTTTTGGTGGTCTTCCACGTTCTTCATTTCTTACATCAAAATCATTATTTCTGAACCGTTGAAACCATCTTTTACATGTTGCTTTGAATAGAGCATGATCACCATATGCCTCGACAAGCATGTCGATGCAACTCTGCAGCACTTTTCTTTCAATGAAAACAAAATATTAATGCTTTCCGCAAATCATCACTTTCTGGTACAAAATTCGACATTTTTAACACGATGAAGAAATATGATGTATACTAAATATTTTTCACAGATGTCATAGCAAACAAACAAAAAAAATAAATAAGGGCTCGTTCACAACAAATGTTCCCTATCGAGAGATTTGTATCTTGACGCTCACTTCATACTGGTATACCTGGTAACATCCACATCCACTTGTAACAACAACACAATAAATGTAAGTTTATTGTTCATTTGTTAAATTGCATTGTTACTATGTATGTATGTAAAATATTTTGTTTTATGATTTCAATAAAAAAGATCCCCTGATGAACGCAGCAGTCCCTGCCGAAACGTTGGGATAATAACAAGGAAATAACCTGGTTTCATTGAAAAACAACAGTGACCAAAAAAGCCGACGAAGAAAAGACAGTTCCCCCTGCATAATTTAAATCAAATTGTTATATCTGATCGATGATGATGATGGCAGAGGCTATTGGCGGTGGCCGAAGTTGCTTCAAAGACGTGGCAGAAGTGCGTTTGATTTGAAAGCTCTCTGTGTTGAAAATTTGATACAGTTGTTTGAAGTGAAAAAGGACGCTAACGGCAATAAAAAAAACTAATAAAGACGAACGTGTAGCTTAACATTTTTATCGGTCGTTGATGTACTGGGGCGTCCAGGGCTAATGTCGTCATTCACATCTTTTCGACCCTCCTTGAAAAGCTAGTACTACTTGGAAACATGTTTTGACTCAGTGTACACTCACCGTGTACCACATCTATATGAACTTTTTCTGAGCACTTAATTCAATTTTTGACACAAAATTGAATGCAAATTCTTTCGACAGTAGAAAATAGCCGAACACGTAAAACTTGTCTAACTTCCATGCCTCTCACAAACAAAATAAATACGTTATATATCTGAAACTTTAAATATATGTTGAGATGGGTTCGGGATTAGAGAACAAAAACAAATATTAATCATCGAAAATAGCTTTATTGTTTTTCAAAATATTGCCCATTAAGATCTATACACTTTTGCATGCGTTTGTACAAATTGTCGAAGCATTTTTGTCACTCTGATTGAGGTATCTCTAAAACATGCACTCTGAACGCATCAACCGCTTCTTCAGCTGTCGGAAAACGTTGACCTCTCATTTTATTTTTTACGCACGGGAATAAAAAAAAGTCATTCGATGCCAAATCAGGACTATTCGGCGGATGACTCATCAAATCCATGTTTTGAGTGTTGAAAAATGCAGTTTTTTGAGCCGATGTGTGAGAGCTCGCATTGTCGTGGTGAAGAGTGATCAGTCTTCGGCGGTTGGTTTTCTTGATTTCTTGGAAGACAACTGGCAAACAAATGGTTGTGTACCACTGAGAATTGACTGTTCTGCGTTGTTCTAGCGGTACGGTTGTGACATGTCCAGTTTTTCTGAAAAAACATGCGACCATTTGTTTGGAAGTGCTTCTTGCGTGAGCAACTTTTGTTGGATTTGGCTCAATTTGAAGCACCCATACAGTCGACTGTTGTTTACTTTCGGGCTCACACCCATAAATCCACGATTCATCACCTGTCACGATGTTATAGACGTGTTTGGAAGAACCGCGATCGTGTTTTTGGAGCATTTCTTTCGACCAATCGACACGAGCCTTTTTTGAGCGATTGACAAATTGTGTGGGATCCAATACGAACAAATTTTTTTTGACGGCCAAACGTTCATGCAACATTGACTGTATGCAGTTCCGCTTATGCCTAAGGTTGTCTCTACTTACTATAAGCAACAAAAATAGCGCTCGTATGTCAAAACGTTCTGAGAACGTTAGCAACTAGGGTTGCCCAATCCCCATATTTAAACCTTTTACAATCCAGCCTATTCTAACTTTTTCCAAATGTCAAGTGGTCATAGGGAATGTCAGCACTGTAAGTTGACAAGAAAGAAGGAACTTGATTGTGTTTTATCCACCAATAGATTCCCCAATCCCTATCCCTCTCTGTTCGTTTACGAAATAGAATTGATATGCTAATTCGGGCAATTATTCCAGGTTATGATTCCTATATTGCTCTCGTAGAGCAACCTCTTGTTCCCTGTCCTCCTTATCATGTGGTAAGGAATTGGACTTTCCTCCACATTTTGGATCAAGGTAAGATATATGAACGCTTCCGGTGGAATTAATCCACTTCAGCGCACGTTCCCGTTGTATGCATTATTGGAGTATTTGGCTACGTTCCTTGAAGACATAGAATGTGCAACGTGCCATCGATATAGCTTAATAATAAAATTATCCACCATATTCACCTAGGCACGGTTTCTTTTATGTGTTGTATTTCTTATGTGTTGTGACAAGCACAAAGATATTACCTGTCGATGGTGTATGTTATCACAATTGTTTCTTTGACTTAGGCGTGTTACGAAAGGAGAGGCAGAAAAAGGGAAGACAGGAACACCCTCAACCCTGCATTGCCGAGTCTGAGAGTAAAATAGGCAGTTGTAAAAGCGAGATCACCGCACTACTTTAAAACGAACACCCCATTACCAATCGCCACTGAAATTATAAAAATATATGCAAACTATATTTTCCCTCATGTCTTGTCTGAAAAAACTCCATTGCTCACAAACAGATAACAAATTTTTTTTTGCCTTAAAGCTCTTCTCAGTAATTGCAATCAAACAACAGTCTACCATCAGTGTGTCTCCCAGAATATTTCTCAGAAAATGTCATTATCTTTCATACAACGAACTACTTGATAAACAGTCACCAAACTGACCAGCGCATGAATCATCTGAAGATGCTAGTCACACTCTGCAGACGGCAGCAATTCAACTGAAAACAATGCTAATAAGTGCTGCACCCCGCCCCCACTTGCTGAGCTATTTCTTCGTAATTTATTAGACACACATTCTCCAGTCTCGCGAAAAGAAATTCCTCCACACACTCATCATTAACCACAGCGGACAGTTTATTTTCGCTTGATCTGCTCCGTTCGGTTTGATGTGCCCGAGACAGCTTGTAGTCAATACTGTCAGAAGTTTTGAAAATAAATTATCGCGAGGCATTCCACACACAAATTACATCGTCTTCGCTGCGATTTGCGGCGAAACGTTCTTGTTGGGGGGACGCCAATTTTCTTGAAAACGAGTATGTTTTGCCCGCTGACAGAAACATTGTACTTGTGGCACTAAATTAGTGAAAACTAATAATTGTCTATCTCTGATTTGGTGGGTGGTGGATGTGTGTACGCGGTGCCATTCCTCCCTTTTCAATGGGTGAGTATACGCCGGATCTATAATTAGGAGGCCTTTGGAAAACCGTGTCAAGGTCGGAAAGCCATTGCTCGACGGATGGGGATGTCTCTCAGACGTCAGTGTTCGGTCATGAATGTCGCTGGTGACGATTTTAATAACGTGCCCGATGGCAGAACTGTAACAGTGACCTCAACTTACATGTGAATGCATTAATTAGTCATTGATGTTATTTCGGTTTCAAGAGGAACCAACATGCGATTAGGTTCTATTTTCATCCAGCTTCAACGTCATATGACGCAATCCCATGCATTGGGGTTATACATGTCTCGTTTCGTGATATGACTTCTCTTGTATCAAAGACCAGACCAGTGACTCATGTTGGGTGCAAATTGAGTGATAATCTCATTATGCGTTCTGCACAACGCATCGGATTCACCAAACTTGGAAATAAAAACGATAGACTTCCATCGAGTGGAAGGTACACAAAGTCTGCACCTCTTTGGAGTTTATTCTGGAGGAGAAATTAATTCATGTCAAGTACAAATGCCAACAGACAGGATTTTATAATTTGGGATAAAAGCAACAAAAGGTAATTCCATGAGTCACCAATCAGCACAAATTATTTATCCGTATCTGTGAAGGATATTGGAAAGATAATAGTGAGTGGTGAAAGTCTGCCTGACTAAATATTATACAACTGAGAGCAAACAAAACGCTTTAAGAAGTTATCGAGAGTTAAGTGAAGAACGTAGTTGTTGCTGAGAAAGTAATATGTCTTTTAAACTTAAAAGTCTTAAGTTAAACTTTACGAAACGTGAATTGCTGATTTTCTAATTCTGTGTGCAATGGTCAATAGTTCGGATATGTTTACTTCAGAAATGTGAACTTCCATTTCTGGAAAAAAAAGACATTTACTCGATTTGTGAAGGTACAAACTCACAACAAGAACGACTCAAATGAATCAAACTTTAAGTAAAAAAATAAAAAATTGAACGATCCTTAACATAAATTAAAAAAGTTGAGGCAAACGATATTAATCAATGTTATTAATGAAGAAAGACCAATGCACGCTCACGATATCTTTCAACCGCTTGATTGTACGCAATGAACATGACTTTTGAGAAGTAGATTTGAGGCGATTCGGACCTACTGGATAAAGTTTCGACATCCGAAGTTGTTTTCATCATTCCATATATTCAAGTTAATGTCCAATAGTTCCAAATCAGTTGGTATTTCCGACAGGTTTGGTAGTTTTGATATGACAGAGAATTTTCGATTTTGCAAAATTCATGAACACATCTTATACGAAAAATGACACAATGCGATGGACAGGCACAAAAACTATACGTGAATGGAGAGTTAAGTAGTTCAGGACCAATGTACAGTGCGCGAATAAAATATAGCACAATTCGTTTTTTTTAACATTTTTTTATTTTTGTACACAAAACAAACAGTGAATTTATTTTTGAACACAAATTGGAACACTTCTTATTCATGTAAAGAGTTTTTTGAGTAAAGTAATGCAAAACAGAGGAAATAAAAAAAATACCAAATTTTGGGGCGAAAAAAAGATAGCACATATGCAGCATGTATTTAAAAAAAATATCATATGTATTACTATTTTATTTTCTTTTAACTCTCAATGATGATTTGGTAAAGATTTAAACAATTTTTTAATGTTTTTTTGTGGTAATTTGCGCCATATTGATACAATGCTTTGTTTAAGCTCATTAACACTTTCGAATTGCCTATTTTCAGCATAAACAGCCCTTGTAAGAAGACCACAACAGTTTTCAATAATATTTATATCTGGCGATCGTGCTGGCCAATCTAAAACATCAACGTTGCTATCTGAAAAATATTTTTTAAAAATTTTCGCCGTATGCACCGCAACATTGTCTTGCTGAAAAATTAGCGGCAAGTCCGTAATTTCACCAGTTGATTACCTTGTTTTATCGGCAATCAAATACAGGTCCTTTTTGCTGTCCATTCTTTGAGGTACGAACTTTATATCAGTTTTACCATGGTATCCTATTCCAGCTCATATCATAACAGTTCCAAAACCATGTTGCCAACGACTTAATATTGTCTTCTCTTTTTTTAAGTCGTGATAGTAATATGCCAGGCCATCGGGACCATCGAGATTGAACTTCTTCTCGTCAGTGAATAATCCCCGACGCCATCGTTTTTTCCAATGAATAAGCTCCATGGCGAATTTTGCCCTATCATCCTTGTATTTTGCAGTAAGTGGTGATTCCTTCTTAATTTTTTTGCGCTGAATACCTGGAGACATCTTCAATAGTATTTGGACGTTTCTTACATTGGTCGTGACATCTGCTTGTTCAGCGATTTTACGAGCCGTTAAGCCCGAATTCGATGCAACACTTAGAATTGCGCGTCTATCCCTGTAACTGATAGCCCTTGGAAGGCCTGGGCTACTCTTCTTTCCGCAATTTCCAGGGTTTTTGAGGAAATTTGAAATCACTTTGCGGCTTCTTTCCAATTTTTCGGCAATATACGCAATTTTGAAATTTTCTTGGTGCAGTTTTGTAACAACCTTTATTTCGGCGCTAGTTAAATTTTTTCCTTACCCATTTAACAAATTTTGACACTCTCAAGAAAATAAAATCACAGAATGGGCCTTTTTCTTTGATTTCCTTCACAGTTGTTTACGCAAAGATGACAAAACCGCGACTAAAATTCCTTTTTGTGAAAATGTGCTATCTGTTTTTCGGGGTGTTACCTACAGTTTTTTCTTATAATTAGGGATTTTCTAGAATGTTTTTCATGCACATAGTACAAAACCACTGTGGCTTTACTGGGGCGCAGAGAGGTTAAGGAAAAAAAAAGTTATAGGTCATTGACCATTATCCTATTAAAACTAATTGTGAAATTACATGTTGTGCTATATTTTTTTCGCGGATTGTATGTCGTTTTCTGAAATTATGCCTACTGATGGGGACTTTATATTAACATGTTAATGTTATTAAATAATGTCTTCAGAATACGTTGGGTGGGATAAGACTTCCCATTTAAGCGTTTCCCGCTGGTTTGGTTTTGTTTGTTATTAATGCATTTTTATTTATTATTCTTTTTTTTGAATATGCTAAACAAAAAATATTTAAAACTAGCTTAATATATAATCTGCTGATCTTAATTCTTTTTAACTTAACTCTTAACAAGTGCTCTAAGTTAACTAGTAATACTTTCAATTGCTTCTTTATGTTGGTTATTTTGTTCTACAATTAATTTTAAATTTAAATTTTCAACTAAGAAAACTTGAAAAACTTGGGTACCACATTATTATGTTTGCTGAGCCACTCCCAAATATTATGCAGGTTCGCTTTGCGTTTGGCACTGATCTTGATCTAATACGAAGGTATTTCGGGATTGGGCAACTCTAGTGTTGCAATCTGGCAACAACTACCTCTATCGTAAAGTTTGACATTTTTGAGTCTATACGAACTCAGAACGTTTTGACATACGAGCGCTATTTGTGTTGTTTACACTAACTTAAAAGATTCTTCCCGCTCAAAATATGGAATTAAATCGTGAAAATTTTCGTGCAATTATTTTTTACAACTTTCGACGTGGATTAACTCAACAACAGTGCATCGATGAACTTAGTTCAATTTTTGGCTATTTAGCTCCATCAAGGACCAGTGTTTATCGAAGTTATAGTCAATTCAACCGTGGTCGCCGACGCGTAGTGGGTATAGTGTGACGCTCAAACGCCGAAGGGTCTAGGTTCGATCGCTCAACACCAATTTTTCGAATTTTTCACGGCACCACCTCTTTCGAGCTGCTCTCAACAACACTCAAAGAGTAATAACTGTCTAAGAAAGCGTCTCAAATTTCGCCTTTCGGAGTCGGCAAAAAACTGTAGGTCCCTCTACTCGTAAGAGAACAGTAGCGCGCACAACACGAGTTGTTGATGAGTAAGCTAGGCCTTGGTCGTTGTTGAGCCATAAATATGATGGTTTTACATGACGATAACCATGTAATGGTTATAAGCATAATAGTGACCAAATTGTGACAAGGTTAAACATGGTGCTACTATTTTGCACAGTGCTGTAAGCGTATGCCTTAGACATTATTACATTATGCACCTTATTACTGATAAACGCACACCTTTCCAATGAAGCAAACATATTGCTTCCTAGATCTGCCACAACTTAAGGTGGTGCCATTTTTTGAAAACAAAATTAATGACACGGCGGAAACTTTTTAAAATCAAGAAAAGCAGGAAACTCAATGTCACCTGCACGTTTTCTTACCAGGTATACCGGTATGAAGTGAGTGTCAAGATACAAATATTTGTTTGTTTATATTTTTGAAAAATATTTAGTATACATCAAGTCATTAAACAGACAACGTCATATTTTTTCATCGTGTTAAAAATGTCGAATTTTGTACCAGAAAGTGATAATTTGCGGAAACCATTAATTTTTTGTTTTTATTTGAAGAAAAGTGCTGCAGATTCGCATCGAATGCTTGTCGAGGCATATGGTAATCACGCTCTATCAGAAGCAACATGCAAAAGACGGTTTCAACGGTACAGAAATAATGATTTTGATGTGAGAAATGAAGAACGTGGAAGACCATCAAAACAGTTTGAAGCCGCCGAATTGCAAACGATATTGGACGGAGATGACACTTTGAGTCAAAAGCAAATGGCAGCTATATTAAATGTTGCACAACAAACAATTTCTGACTGTTTAAAAGCTGGGAAAGATCCAAAAGTGTGGAAAATGGGTGCCACATGAATTGAATGAAAGACAGATGGAAAACCGAAAAAACACGTGTGAAATTTTGATTCAAAGACACGATAGAAAATCGGTTATGCATCGGATTGTTACTAGCGATTTATTTTAAGAATCCCAAACGGAAGAAATCATGAGTTAATCTGGGACAACCATGAACATCGATTGCAAAACCAGATCGATTCGGCAAGAAGACAATGCTGTGTGTTTGGTGGGACCAGAAAGGTGTGCTGTACCACGAGCTCCTAAAACCTGGTGAAACCGTTAATACTGATCGCTACCGACAACAAATGATCAATTTGAACCATGCATTGATGCGAGAAACGACCAGAATGGGCCAGAAGACACGGGAAGGTAATTTTGCCTCATGACAATGCACCTGCACACAGAGGAAAACCGGTTCAGGATACAATCAAAACAATTGGCTGGGAGCCGCTATCCCACCCGCCATATTCACCAGACATGGCTCCTTCCGACTACTATTTGTTTTCATCAGTTTGACACGCATTGGCTGAGCAGCACTTTGATTCCTACGAGGAGGTTGAAAATTTGGTGTCTGATTGGTTTGGTTTTCGATTTCAGAAAATGTTTGCATTTTAATGAAACAGCAGCCAAGTTTTGTGCTTTAAAGCAAAATCTCCTTAGCCGATGACTTTTTGTAATTTCAAGAATTTAAAATGTTAATTTTTTTGGCTGAAAAAAGAAGAAACAAATGTAGTTTGTCAATTAAGAATAGCAAATTGTTCTCGTTGCGTGCTAAGACCTTAAATTCAACTGTTCCTTTCTCCCTTTTTTTTGTCGACGGTTTGGGTTCAAACAGCATCATACACAGCCAGGTGTAACTTATGGCGTGTAAGCTTTATAATGCACGGTATTTTATTGAAGAATAGATACAATGTAAGTTTTCGATTCCCTTCAACTCCATGAGAAGATAATCCACAACCCTGCTCTTACTTACTTCTTACAGTTTATTAGTCAAAACTTTTTCAACAGGTAATCGTGGCTTTTTGCCAGACCATACTCCCTGGTTTTTTTTTAGGATGTCGGCCTTTTACATTTAAAATAAAACTTGCGTTAAAACTCTCACACAGTATTCAAGCGGTATTTGATTTCGATTTACCTTCCGAAAAAAGGAATCACAATGACCAATACTCATACCTTTTCAATTGTTTAAAATCGGAATAAGCGATTGAAATATAAGAAGCTTACTATTGTGTACAAAGCAATGCGCCGGCACTTACAAGGGCAACTTGAGGTTTGTGTGTTCTGGATATCGCAGTATTGGTCCCGCAAATCACAACTGATAACAGAATTTAAAAAAAAAACTTCTAAAATTAAAAAGAAAATTTCTACAAATAACTTCTCAAATTACCGAATACACAAAAGGCCAAGACTTAAAAGACTTGGAAATTCTACAAAAACCCAATCCGAAACAATTTTGCATTATCCGAACTCAGCACAGAGTTTTAACTTTGTTTCAGAGGGATGACGCATATACAGTGAACCAAAAGCAAACTGGGACACATATTAGAATTGGGTTTTACTTGAAGCATTTCAGCCATATGTTTAAATATTGAATCGAAAAGAATTGTAAAGAGAGTACATTTTCATTTTCAATCAATTATATAAAACTTTTTAAATTATTTTCTTCTCTTCAGCGAACCCAGGCTGGGTACATTGTGATTCCGATCAAGTGCCGGAGGAGGTTCTCCGAACCGAAGTTCGGATTTTCATAATGTCCAACGGGAAGTTAGCGTTAGCGGTCCTTAGGACGATCGGTAAGCAGTCCTTAGGGCGATCTGTTAGCGGTCCTTAGGGCGATTGGGGGCCGTGGTTCCTATTGTGTATGTTAGTTGGGTTTCGTCGTCTCCGGCGAAAGACTACGTGCCGTTTTTTCTTTAGGGAAGTAGTTTCGAGAGAGTTGGGACCCATTTCAGCCGAGAAGTTGGGAAGGGACGCTTGTCGGGGCCATCCATAGTCAACTATGGTGCGACAATTTTGTTAGCTGGGATATTTCAAGTTAAACTTATTTGTAATATGTGCCCAGTTTATTTATACTGCATATTTTTTACAACATTTTCCCCACTAGGCGAGGTCAGCATTTCTTTAAACTTTAAGTTGTGCAAAGCGATGCTTAACAGAAGATTAAAGCTGAAACTAGTAATAATTAATAAACAATTAATTGTAATAAATAAATTAATTAATAATTAACTTATAATTAATTATAATTATTAAATAAATTATTAATAAATAAATTAATAATTAATTTAAAACGGATTATTCATGTATCATTAACTAGTAATCGAAATAGTTGAAAGTGGTTCTCATAATAGATTATTTAAATCATTCTCTGGATCTAAGTAAAGCACACCAAAAACTTGTCCCCGAGCAACAATATTAGACAAGAGAAGTTATTTCTCACGAGCTAATTTTCCATCTGGCAGAAACATTTATTTTAGCAGAAATTTTATGGAATTACGTATCACCAACTTTTTTTTTACAAATTAAAAACCCTTGGAAATACATCTACTTATAAATTGTATTCTCTTAAAAAAGTGGATTTTGTCCTCGTTTGGTCATGCAATACCTCTGCTTCATTAGAAGAAGGATTTGGGCGACGTAAAAGATTAATTGGTATTTTGTTTGCGGTTTTTAATCCATTTTTTAACATAAATGTAAATTTAATCCAACCTCGTTTTTAAGGATGTACCTACGGCACACAATGAATATTTGAAAGACTGCCACGTGTATTCTTACTTCCTGCATAATCTCGTAATCCTGAAATAAAATCTTCCTGCATTATCTCCAATCCCCAAAATTTTTGTAGCGCCCAGAGAAAGACACTATTTACGATTACATGAACAAGAGTATAGAAATTTAAACACATTTTTAGTGAAAACCAAATACAATTAAATTAAATTATACAAAATCTTCCTTCAAATCTAATCTCAATTTTTTGTGAACATAAAAAAATCAAACTAAATGTTGAATCAGCACCCTCCCTCAAAAATTATTCAGTCCCACCCAAGTCTTACATAATTTTTTCCCACTCCAGTGATGGTCAAACGGTTTAGAAATAATCACCTTGGTTCAATGTTTCTTGGTAATTCAACTCCAATAAATATAACTTTTGATACGAGTTATGAATCTATTATCGTGCCTCTCTCCTACGTGATAGCCGCTGCTAAAAATATCCACATAAGTCGTAGATATCCGACAAACATACATCGGACGAGTTTTGACGCAAAGGAGACACACAAACCCAACAATCGAATGCCTGCATGTAATTGAAAGCGTCTGTGCGCGGTCTATGTGGACGCAGACGAGCTTGATAAGTTATCTGATGTGTATTGCTGTTTGCTGTTTTTGTTGATTCATTTTTGGTCATTTTGTAGAAATTACATGCGCAGGACATGTGTTGGCTTTTATTAAGCGCTGCAATAAATTTTTATTACTACTTACTCATTTTCCAAACGACTGACGACTGGTAGCGACTTCCTCTTGCAAATTAATGATGGACGTAAATAAAAGCAAAATGTTTTGAACACGCATATTCGGTGAAGAGATCTATGAAGTCTTGGCAATCCGATTACACATCTCGTATGTGTGCAATTACACAATCTGGAGTTGCAAAACGTTTGGATTCTATGTCAGAAATGGTGCCACAAATCAATCCGGACGAATCTTCTAAACACAAACATCACTCAAAGCTGTGTCGAAACACAGCAACAATTTAAAGACTTTAGTTTGTATTCAGCAAAGGTTTCGTGATAGCGATCAGATAGGCATCAGCAGCAAATAAAATTACATGCAACGCCAATGCCCTTGCTCAGATCCGGAAGAGGTTAACGTTCAATTCGAGGTATAATATGCGTGCAATAAAAATAAATCCGTCCATCAGTGGTGGAAACGAATTTCGGAATCGGACACGGAAAGCTAACAAAAAATTGCTTATCTCGGCACCTTGTGCGAAGCCAGTCTGAATTCAATGCGAAGCAAACATTTTTATGAGGTTGAACTGGTTCGGATCAATATTGTTGCGGGAAACCCAATGAAAAATAGATTCCAAGGAGTCGAATTATATTTACATGCATTTGTTGTGTCTAAGGCATTCATATGGGGCTTTCGGAACGTCGTTTCTTGTTGAAGTTGGTTTAAAGATTTTAAACCTTTTGCGGACAAGGTTTGGGAAATCTACCAATTTTTGATTTCATTTTGACGATCGTATGCTACAATTTGCAAAACTTTATTAATTATTACATTTTCCTTAATTTCTGGAAGGACAAGATAAGAAGAAGAAGAATTAATAATTTTTTTTTTTGCGCCCAAAGCCTAAAAGCCTTAATTATCACCCAATCGGGACAGGAAACATTTAACTTTCCACATTGTAGTGTAAAAAAAGGACTTCAATATATATGGGTATGCTGGCTTAAGGTTGAATTCATGGGTATTTCAAGGGAAGCTTGTATTAAAAGGGTGTCTTGAGGGTGTCCTTTTGAGCATCTTTTGCTTAAATAAAGACAAAGATCTTTCGGCAATACTCCCATGGAAAGATTCGTGCTGGATTCCATCCAGTAGTTTAAGAGAAGTCTCATAGGATAAGCTAGATAAAAGCGTTATATTTTAAATTGTGGCCACCGTGGCGTAGTGGGTAGATTAAGACGCTCACACGCCGAAGGGTGTTGGTTTGATTTCCAGCTCAACACAAATTTTTCGAATTTTTCACGGCACCACCTCTTTCGAGCTGCTGACAACACTCAAAGAATAATAACTGTCTAAGAATGCTTCTCAAATCTCGCCGTTCGGAGTCGGCAAAAAAATATAGGTCCCTTCTACTCGTGAGAGAACAGTAGAGCTCACAACACGAGCAGCTGATGAACAACCTAGGTCCTGGTCCCCCCGCCAACAATTATTATTATTATAATATAAAATTGTTCCGTCCGCTTAAGAAACCGTAACATGCGCAGCATTTTTGACGGCCTAAAATATATGTTCGTTTCTGCTAAAGGGTTATTTCTTAGCTATTATCTTTTTGGCAACACTGGCTTAAACAGCTGACGCACGTTTCGTAGTTTGTTTCACTGTCAAACATCTCCAGTTTGGTCCATAGTTTAACCAGGAATCGTCTTACAAATCAACAATGCTTCCAAATTATTGAATTTTATTATCAAAATGCAAGCTCTGTTAAGAAAGTTCATCGCGCGCTTCTTCCACTTTATAGTCAGTTTAATTTTTGGCTCACTGGATTTGTGAGTGAATATCAGCAAAAAGCATTGTAAGAGCTACCAATGCATCCAGAAAAAGTCACATTTTGATGCGGTTTATGAGCTGGTGGCATCATTGGACCGTACTTCTTCAATGCGAATTGTAAAGTAACTGTGAATGGTGAGTGCTACCATGAGATAGCTCCCAAAATTACTTAAATTAACTGTTGGAAATTTTAAAGAGCAATAAAAAAACTACAGTGCCGCTGTCTTCAGCTAGTCTGCACACTTTTAAAAAATGCTTTTTATTCTTCAATAAAATACAACAAGTGCCGCTGTCTATAGCTTGGCTGCACACTTGGGTATCCAACAAATATTCCAACCGATTTGTGAAATTGGTAAATGAGTGCAACTGCTAAGACGGATAATGTATTATACGTATCTTCTTGAATTAAATTGTAAATAGAATTCATTAATGGAAGTTCTCCTAATTTTAACACCAAATATCAAGCGCAGTTCAAACTGTGCCGATTTTTTTTTCCGGTGATTCTTGTGTCAAAAGTGCAGAGTTGTAAAAAGTTGTTGCTATCAGTATCCGGAAACGAATATGTCTAAGTACATACCGACAAGTGCTAAATCTTGCAGACGAATGGTGACACATTTGCGAATGTACGAATTTCCTTGCTAGGCTCGACAAGTGAACACGCAATACCAACGACATATCTTTTTCATATGGATTTAATTTTGTGGTTTGAAGATGAGTATAATTTAAATTCCTGCCCGAAATTTTTGGTGATAAAGGTGGACTATCCGTCCAATATTACAGTATTACATTAGCCTGACATCTACTTCACGTTTTCCTCCAAATATGTCAATATTCAGTAGCTGGAGACCGCTTGTGACCGATATCGAAACCCACTTAGCCACACCCAAAGCTTCTATTTTGGTCATTGGTATTTTTTTTCTTAAACAGGCATCAGCGAGGTAAGACGTGTTAAAGAAATAGATGTGAAGTAATCTGAGGACCAACTAAACGAACCATCTGCAGCCGAGGTCATCCTTATCCCATCAGCCTCTATGGGAGATTATGCGTTTGCATTCTGCCATTCTGTCCTGCAGATCAGCAGAAGGTACAAACATGAATAAATTGAATCTCCCTAGAGTCCACGAGGGAACAGATTTTCACTTCCTCCAGCAACTAGTGGCATTGTGTCATGTATTGTTGTCTAATGAACAGAGAGTTATCTTTATAAAAATAAAGTTTAACGTATTACCTTCCACACGTAAACCCCGTTTTAAAACGATCATGTTAGAGATTTCAGATATATGCACGCCAACATCATCAGCAACCATTAGAGAAAATGAGTGGAGTGTTGATTACGTAAAAAAAAACAACTTCAATAATATTCGATTTAAATTAAACTTTCAGTCGTCTAGAAAATTCTCTCTGACGCACCTTGAAGGAGAAATGCAGAAAGATAATTTTATATTTTCTTATCAACAAACATCATCCTGTCCACTAAAAGGTTAAGTTAATTTCGTTATTATTTAATTAAGATATTATTTGCTCAGTAAAATGCTTATAATTTATAGCTACGAATATTTTTCCACAGCCGCTTCTAGTTATAAGCGGCTCTTCTACTTCAGTAGTAAACATCTACGTTTTATATAAACATACGATCTCCGAATATAGTCAATGACCACCTTAAAGTTCTGTGAAAGTTTTTCATGTCCCACAACATGTACTTCGTATAAATTTCATTTACCCTTGAACGTGTTAGGCCGGCTGCGGTTTTGCATTTGTAAGCGTTTTATTGGCAGCTCGCAGGCTTTGTTTCATTTGTGGCATTGGTGTTCTCTTAAAAATCTTTAAATCGAGGGCGGATATCGAACGATCTTCTCGTGAATGACATGAAAAATATAACAATACGTCGACGTAGATTGGTGATGACATACCTTGAGGTTGAAGTTTTCTGTCGCAATCCTTCGCTTTCTGCCGAGTTTTAAACGGACATCAACACATAAAATGACGCTGTATAGTTTATAAATTCAAAGAAAAAGTGGTGTTTAAATACACCTGTCCCGGAAATAAGGTAAATTTTCCTTTTTTTTCAAAAATATTTTTTTACACTTGTGCCAGCATATTTTCAATCCTCGAAGCAATTTTGATATGCTCTGCTGGTATGTCCTTGAGCTCTCTCTCAGAGATTCGATTTACCTATATCTCCTCAACTGTCGCAAGACGCAGTCCTTTTATGAATCTTTCAATGTCATAATCATATACCCATGATTTGTCACCAGTTATGACATTGTAATGGATCGCCGTTGACGGCATTCAACAATTTCTGAGCTATGCTCATGAAACATTTTTATTTTGTACAAAATTCAGAAATTTTGGAGCATACGCTTCATGCCTAAATTTCCGAAAAGGTTGCATGGCGTGTGACGATTTGCCAACATCTTCAACAACTTCTCCAGTTGTGAGTCGACAACTCTCCATAAGAAATTTCTTTACTTTCTCAACATCTTTGTCGGTTGTTGATATGCCGGGGCGAGCATCGTCTTTCGTCTCTTTGAAAAGCTTGTATCGCTTTTAAACATTTTGTGACTCAGAGTCACCGTATGCCAGTGTTAACATTCAAAGTGTTTTTGAGCATCAAACTGAATGCAAATTCGTTTTTTTTTTTTTGACATCAGGAATCGAAAATTTGAAAATCCAAATTATTTTTGTTAGCAAAGCTCGTCTATTGCATGAAGCGATAGTTCACAGGGTGACCAGAGCCTAGCTTGTTCATCAACAACTTAGGTTGTGTGCGCTACTTTTCATTCACACTACTGTTCATTCACGAAGGGAACTTCAGTTTATTGCCGACTTCGAACGTCAAAGTTTGAGAAGCTGTTTCTTTGACAGTTATTACTTTTTGAGTGTTGTAAGCAGCTCGAAAGAGTTTACGTCGAAAAAATGCGAGGCGTTCTGTTCCGGAATCGAACTTGGACCTTCGGCGTGCAAGTCTCGGGCTCTACCCACTACGCCACGACCGCCACGAAATGTACTCCGTTGTAAACTTCACTCTCCAGAAACCGCACTTAAAACTTTCCAAAAAACCGTTACTGTCTTTTACACAATGACGTTCAGGAAGAGGCTAAGGTACTTGATTCCCACTATAGTTGCTGCAGTCAAATGGCTTTCTTTCTTATGAAACTGGAGTTCCACATATAAGACGTTTTTAAACAAATATACCGACCCACAGCCAGATCAGGTTAAGGCGATGGTTGCCTACAATGAAAATTTCGGTGCGTGCGGAGTAAATGTTAAATGAAAACAAAAATATTTATTTTCTAATTGATTTATTTAGTTAATTTGACGAAAGGAAAATTTTACGGGCGTTACTCGTCTGGAGGTTAGGACAGGAATGACAGCTCGAAGTGGAAAAAGGCGGGCTGCTTCGGGATGCCCTCTCGCGTTCGGTGTCAGCAGTTTATTTCGCTTATCGCCCTCTTATGTCCAATCTGTGATCGTAGTATAATTAATTTTCTTTCAATTATGATGTGAGCACCCACATCACTCCCCCTCCAGTAACTTCGTTATGATAAAGTGAAAGTTCGCCCATTTGTACACCCAATCTATTTGGGATCCGAAAAAGTCTTCCTGAACGTGTGCTTTTCTTCTTGGTATCATCAGACGTCGCTGGAAGCGCTAAGTTAGATGGAGGTTTCTTCGTCTTGTCTGCTGAAAGAAGAAAGGTTGGTTTCAACGATCGATAGAGACGTTAGTATCTTTTCCTCGAATTCTAACGCAGAAGAATTTATCTGATCGTTTCATCACTGGGAAGGGACCTTCGTATGGCTGTAGTAATCCACTTCGGAGGGCATCTCTGCGGATAAAAACATGAGATGCAGTAGGAAGTTCTTTAAAAACAAAAATTCTTTTTGAACCGTGATGCAAAGCCGGGATTGGCGATAAATTATAAAAATGTTGTTGGAGTTGATTCCCAAAAGTTAGCGATTACGTCCCTTAATGGGGATAAAAACTCACCGGGTAGTCGATGTTCTCTCCGTACACCATTTCAGCAGCCGTGGCTTGGACGTCTTCTTTGAAGGATGTTCTGATACCGAGTAGTATGACAGAAAGTTGGTCAGCCCATGGACTCGTGACACTCTATGGCGGCTTTCAATTGGCGATGAAATCGTTCTATCATGGCGTTAGCTACGGAATGGTAAGCTGTAGTTTTTAAATGGTTAATGCCGCACAATTTCGTCAACGCCTCGAACAGATAAGATAGAAATTGTCTACCACGATCGGGTGTTACTTTGAGTGGCATGCCGAAACGTGCAATCCAATTAGCGAAGAGAGTTCTTGCTAGTGTGCCGGTCGTCGAATCTTCTAAGGGGAATGCTTCGGCCCAGTGGGAGTATCTATCTACCACAGTAAGGTAAAATCGGCAACCTCGTGAGTACGGAAGTGGTCCAACGAAATCGAAGTGAATATGCTCAAGTCGCAAAGATTCTTGTTGAAAGTTTCCCACGGTTGATGATGTATGGCGAGTAATCTTCGACCGTTGGCACGGTATACAGGTTCTCGTCCACGTCCTGCAGTCTTTGCGAATTGAAGGCCATATGAACTCCGAGGAAACCAGTTTTACTGAAGCATTGCAATCTGGATGACTCAGGCTGTGAAGCGATTCAAATATTTGGCGTCGGAAGGGTTTCGTTACAAAAGGTCGAGCAATACCCCAAGATACCCCGCAACATATTTCCTGGTTAGAATTTGGAAGCGGAACTTTTATAACCTGTAATGAAGAAGTAAATTTAATAATGTTTTCCAGTTCCTTATCACCATTTTGTGATTCGGCAAGCTCTTCAAAATTCACCGACTTACTGATGCATTCAATTCTTGATAAAGTATCTGTACTACGTTTTCAGTTCCGGAGATGTGTTTTATGTTTAAACCTGTGGAACTTTCTCGTATAACTCAACATTCAGATTAGACGAGCAGCATTCTATTCAGTAAATACAATTTTTGAACACACAGCCATCACATGACATGACATTTTTTGTGGCTTGCCACTCCTCCATACGTCACGTGTTTCTTTACACCCGAATTGTACAAAGTTCAAAGACCGTATCCGCGGTGTAAATTCGGTTTCTGTGTACAGCAAGTCAGCGGTTCCTCGTTAACACCTTCGTTTAGATGGATTTTTAGCCAGTCGAACAGAAAGAACAGAAAGAACTACACGACTTACATTCACTCACGCCACCGCGTGGGAGGTTCATTCCATTCCATTCAAAAGTACCCATTTGTTTGTTGCTTCAGGTGATTCTTTTCAAAGCACCGAAAAATTTTCTGATTTATCTCATAATCAAAACACAATGATCCTTTTTGCATATCAATGAATGCTCATACTGCCCAGTCCGGCCTCGAGGTGCGTCAATGACTGCACACAGCATGCCCGTCAAATACTCACCACACACCACACTATCACGAAAAGCTCTTTCTTTCTCTCGCAATGAAAAGCAGAAAGCTTTCACTGCCACCCTACAACGGAACCATCCCTCTCAACGGAGGGATGGGCAACAACAACTACAACAACAGCAACATGGTGTGTATCTTAACATTTCACTTGATTGTGCCCACCCGCACAAGCCCTCCAGCAACACAGAATGTACTCATCCGTCGATCGGAGCAGTTGTCGTTCGCTGCCGCACACACGAATCGCACGCAGTAGCTCATCCGTATCCGTCGCGCGCCGCATTTCGAAAATCATCACACCAGATAGCTTGTCGCACATGTTGGTTTATTGTTTTTTCTGTCTTTAAATTAATTTTAATTATTTAATGCTCCTTTTATGAACTGGCATCGGTATTCATGCGGATTTCGTTCGGCCTTCCGGCGTGTACGTAGTCGCAATGTGTGGCTTAAGTTTCGTGCGCGTTAGAAAGGGAAATGCCCCAAACTGTCGCGGAAAGGTTTTTGGGCAGATTAGTGCTTAACAAGAAATAAGTGTGAAGTGAATGAGAACGTGTCCAGAGAACACACAGCCAGTAAAAGAAAAGAAAAGAAAAATTTCAAAAGTGAATGAATTTGTCGCGTCGTGACCAAGTAAACATTAGTGGATTAATTAATTAAAACAAATACTTCCTGCTTAAGCTGCGCGACCACTGACAGAGCGTGCAAACCTCAATCAAAGTTTGAGGCGGAGGCTACCCACCATCTTATCTCGTTTCAGACACCGATTCGCAGTCTTTTCGTCTCGAACAAGTAAGTGGCGCTTCTTGCATCTCCGTTTATCTATTAAACAATTTTTTTTTCTCAACGTCGTCTTCCTTTCGTAACTCTACTAAATTAGCAAACATTCAGTGAGTGTACACAGTCTCACCGAATTTTTATCTACGACACACACAAAAGTGGTGTAATTTATTTCAAAGAAAAAAGACTCCCCTTGGCTTGGGTTGCGGAGCCTCGACCACCTCGTACTAACCCTCAAAAGCGCGGTGCCCGCTTTGCGTCTGTTCGTTGGTTCATTGAAAAAAAAAAAAAACGCCAAATTCCGCCCCAAAATGTCTGGACAGTGTACCCGATGGCGTGCAACACCTGTTGAATTTGAAATTTATTTGATGTGCGTATCTGTTCTCGTTCATCGGTGCAGCGGCGCTTCTGGATAACTAACTCGACAACCACATGATTATTCCGGTCGCGGTCATCACTTAGCACCTTATGGTGGCAGGGGGTAGAGGAAAATAAATAAACGAATTCGTTGTACCAATTGGAGGTGGTGTCGTTGTCGTCATCGAGACCGGTAGCGGCAGTTTCCAAACCTATTGACGGTCTGTTTTGCACAATTTATTGTTTTTTCGAATTTATCTGCGTAAACTGTTTGTATTCGTTCTTCCCCCGCCTACCGACCTACATGTGTAAGGCTTGCTGGCCGAGCTAATGGAGGAATTTTTCAGACTTTCCGAGAAGAAGGCGGTTCTCTGTCTGACTCAAATCGAAGATGTGAATTTGAAGTGAGCCACAAAAATGAGTTTCTATTTGACCTAGTGAAACTTGAGATGGAAGATGTTTAGCAACAAGGGGTTAAACGATAAACTAGCATTCCCGTCTTATCCGAATGGGCTCGAAAACCGGTTCGCCAGACGAAACTGGCAGGCCGCTGTTGCAAAGCGATTCCTTTCAAGGTAGATTAGTTTGTTTTGAAAATGCCTGTTTATCACGTCTCCGAAGGCGGGAATGAGTAATGTGTGCATTTCTCATCCAGTTCTCTATTCGGAGTTTCGCTCCCGTGCAGTTAACGCAATTCGATGCTGATATCATCAAATTTGCCTTCGCTTCAAGTCGTTTATCTGAGAGCACTAATTTGCCTGATCTCGAAACAAAAGGAAATTGCTCATGAATTGGTTCAGTGGAAACGTGGTTTTGAAATATATTTTTTTTTTTTTGGAATTCCTTTGGGACCAATGAGGTATTCATTTTCTTTTAATGAATGAATGAATCGCGACACTAGAATCGTCTATGATTTAATTACTTAATGAGTGAGGAACATCCTACAAATTCCAACATAAATAGCTTTCATCATGCCAATGACACACATACACACAGCTGCTTCTGGTCGTTTGACACAGTGAATTATTTATGATATATGACACTTTGTTTCTGGGCAAGCGGAGCGAGCGCCAAAATTTGGTCGCACTAGGCCAATGGAATTAATCACTTTATTGCCCTGAAAATATTAATTTTTCTTAAGCAAAACAATATACTCTTGTCTATGCGAAAGAATCAAATCGGTCCGACACTTTTCCTAAATCGAGAAAAAAATCACACTGTTCTTTGGGAACTCCACGATCTTCGAAACATGATTAAAGAATCGGATTCGGAAGGGAGAGATTAAAGGGCAGTTCAAATCATGCGCATTACAGTGATATTGTATCACCGACAGAAAAATAAATCAAATCGTAACATGCTCGTAAGCGTTATATACCCTGTAGTACAGGGTGGGCATCGAAGACTTGACTTTGACACCGACAGCTGTTTCCCGCTTGGAATCCGGATGTACAGCCAGAGTCCTGTGTCCGCAAGACGAATGAAGTGAATCCCCTTATGCATAAGAAACGATGGAAAATATTGAAGAAAAGGATCTTATTGCATAGTTCAAACTGCGCGTTTCTTAAAAAATGGTAACCAACGCGCCTGCTCTACGGAAATTTGTAGAAAAAGTGCGCAAAATTGAATTCATTTGCGATAAAATGTAGTTCACACTTATTGGTACCTTTCACTGCCTCTGCGATGCTGAATTTTGATTTTTGTTTACTTAGAACAGCATTTTGTGTAATTCACAAAATTCGATCTACATTAACAACCAAATTGAATTAAAGACAACGAACCACTACCGTCTCAACCAAGAACATGGCAGGAACAAACGAAATGCTCCTCTCCTCAAATGGCAAGCGTTCTTTGAATGTGAACAAGTAGAAATAGTGAATCAAGCGCAGAGTTAAGCCTTGAGTTCGATATTGATAAATGTTCTATGATCTTCTGCGTCTTTCTTTCTTCAGCAGCGACACACGAGTTCAAACACTCGAGGCCACAGTGTGCAAAATCAAAAATGGAGTTCCTGCAACCAAAAAGGAATAAACTGAATTTCCAAGCATCATCTTACCGTGGACATCAACAACTTAACAGATACCAGCTTGAGGAAAATTGTTTAATAAATTCGATCGGAGCCTTTGAGCAACTTAAAATGGACAACAATTTGGGGAGAAGATTATTCTTTTCTTGGTTTCCTCCAAGAACCCAATGTAGTCACAAAGAGTAAAAGTTTGTTGTGAATTGCAGAGTGGTTGCATCGCGTGAACAATTTTTTTTTAAATGAGGCTAGTATAATATTTTGTACATTGGTGAGCCGTATTGTACAATGTAAACCTTATTTTTTCTGCAATGACTTAGACGCACTGCGGTTTTGCTGGAATAGCATCATGCGTCGAGTGAAGTCAATTTTTATTTTTTTTCTTTGTTTTGGAAAGCAGCGCCACGGTGCTGTGTTAACTTTGGCCTTTATTTGTAAAGAACTATCAAATGTGTCCGCTGTGGCGTAGTGGGTAGAGTGCGACATTCACACACCGAAGGTCCAGGTTCGATTCCCGGCTGAACACCTCGAATTTTTCACGGCATCACCTCTTTCGAACTGCTGACAATACTCAAAGAAACAGCTTCTCAAACTCCGCCGTTCGGTGTTGGCAAAGAACTGTAGGTCCCTTCTACTTGGGAGAGAAAAGTAACGCACACAATACGAGTAGTTGATGAGCAAGCTAGGTCCTGGTCCCTCTGTGGACTGTCGCGCCATCCAATTTTAATTATCCAATGCATGTTTTATTCTTTATCTTGCTTGATATGCCTCCTGAAAAATCACGAAATATTGGACGTAGAAAAGCTGTGTGTTCGATGTTTGCCATCTTCAAGCTTGCGCACAACATCGTTCGGTTTTCGGCAACCTGTATAAACTCTGTCTCTCTCTCCCTCTCTCTCTATCTCTCTCTCTCTCTCCTCTCTCTGTCTCTAACTCATTCTTTAAGAACTATAAACTAGTTGTTGTTTGGTTCTTTTTTATTTTTTTTTACTTACAATCTGCCTTCAAAAACTATGTAAGCTGGCCACAAGATCAGTTTTCAGTTTAAATTACGAACGATAGTAGGGGCTGGTTTCGGTCGAGCCATTAGTTAAAGTGACGTTCTTTGGCGGACTATGCCCCATCTAGGGCGCAGATCGCTCTACTGAACCGAACAAGTTCCTCGTGACCAAGAGCGATTTCTGTTTATATGTCGCCTATCCACTATTCTGCGTGCGGCATAAACGGAGATGGGACACCCTTCTGTATCCTGTATCAGCCCTTTGGAGTCTAAATAGAGAAATCTGTTAGGAGGAATAAAGCCGTTTACACGCACCTTTTCACGAAACATAATATTGGGGTAATATACCCCAAGGATTAAACTGTTGAACGAAGTCATCGTTCGTGAAAAATGCCTTCGAGTCAGCTTAATAATAAAACTACAATATCTATCGTGATTAGTTCTGTCTCCTTGTACAAGACCTCGTTGGAATAGATTTTCTTGCGGTAGGATTCAGTTTTTCGATACAACAAAGGCAGGCCTGAAGACATTGCCTTTCGATCACCCTCATCTTTTTTATCTGGGAGGGACTCAGATTGAACCACACCAGACATCCATACGCCATGATGGGCCGGATTAGGGCCATGTAGCACCTTCGCCGGAAATCAAGTTTGGCTGCTATAAAACAACAACCTTTCTTCTACTGCTTAAGCTTACCGCAGTACAAATACTGGTCAAACCAAATGCCAGGACATCTAACTACATTTTGCACAGCTGGCCTGTAGATCGAGTATGCCGGACTTGCACCAGTTTAACTTCCTGTCCTTTAAGGCCCTGAATTGCGAGCTTCAAAAGAGACTATTTTCAAACTTTGCTTGGTTTTAAACCGCGTAACGTACCTTTCTTTTCTGTGAAAAGAATTCCCAATTCAGGTAAAGTTCGGCTACACGCTAGTAAGCCCAGACTATACTTCGTAGATAAGGAAAGGTTTCTCGAATTCCTATTTTGCAATGTTCAGTTGACCGTTTACTGTCTGTTGTTCGGAATTGCGGTCAGCAGTGAGTTCATTTTCAAAAATATGCAGTTAACACTTATTTGGTACCTTTCACTGCCTCTGCGATGCTGAATTTTGATTTTTGTTTACTTAGAACAGCATTTTGTGAAATTCACAAAATTTGATCTACATTAACAACCAAATTGAATTAAAGGCAACGAACAACTACCGTCTTAACCAAGAACAAACGAGACGCTCCTCTCCTCAAGAGTTCTTTGAATGTGAACAAGTAGAATGAGTTAATCAAGCTCAGATTTAAGCCTTGACTTCGATATTGATAAATATTGTACGATCTTTTGCGTCTTTCTTTCTTCTGCAGCGACATACTAGTTCAAATTAAGACAACAGACCTCTTCAGCCACCATTAAACGCCTTGACTCACTCTGCTCCGCTTCCAATGCACTGGTAGATTCCTACATCCGCATGCAATGTACTCTCAAGCCACATTTTTTCAAAGGAAGTAGTCATTGGAGCAACACGTGCTGGAGTTTCGAAGATCTTTCTTTGAACCTTTTCTCATGTATAAATGATGCACCGGGAAAAATAATACAACTACAGTGCATATGTCATACAGTGCATATGTCATACACACACAGGACATGTTAAAGCTCAATTTAATAGAGGAATGAAATGTACCCAATTCCTTTCGTATGTCTGTCATACGAAGTAAAGATCTGGCTCTGTAAAGAGTAGCAACAACAGACTACGTGCTCTCGTATCGCGGACGCTTTTACCTAATGGCCATGACCTTTATTTTAAAGAACAGATGAAAGTGTCGACGAAATTTTGTATGTAGCGCAAGCCAAGCTATACTTAAGATTCTTTACTAACAAAACAGGAATAAATTTTAACTTGGGCGGATCCCAATTGGGATTCGAAAGCGCTTAAGAACTTAAAATGGTGCCACTACTGAGATTAGACTAACCTCTTGCTTGGTGAATGCTTAATTTAAAATTTGGCCCTTCCGGAAACCGAAGTGTGTATAACGCTGTAAGAGGTTTGCAATTCAAGGACATTCTCGCTCAGTTGTAGCGAACACAACTTCCGTACTCACTACCCGTTTTATTTTCGCAAGGCAGTGAATATTCCCTTCACAGAGAAATACTTATTAATGTCTGTGCAGAAGACGGTTTCTCTGCCACTGTTGCATCTTCGCTGGAATGGAAGCCAAAAATGAAGTACTTCCTTGGTAAGCCTAATGACTTGATGTCATAGGCTCATTATCAAAGCAGCCCTCGCCTACATCCCTGCAGAAGACAACGTAAATAAAGTAAATATGGATCGGAAAGCCTTAAGTGTGCTTTAAAGAACTCCGTCCGGACAAAGTTAACGTCCTTAATATAAAAAGTTCCAAACCCAACTCTCTCTCTCTCAAGAACGAAAGAAACTTAAGAACTCGAAGGTCTAACAAAGTGTGCAATTACCGTTGTGTACCAGACTTCCAAGAACAAGCGAATTAAAAACAATTTCTCATTAAAGTGAATAACTTCCTGCTCACTGCAAAATAATCAATTCAACGGATGAAGGAGGGCATAGTTAATCTGTGTTCTGCACAACCACCAGCCGATAAATCGCATTATTCCACCACCATCACTCATCCCCCGGCAAATTCAGGCATAATGTCTGCCATCTTGACGGCAAAGATTTATCAGAAGTCAACCCCCTGCCGCAGTCCACTTGGTGCACCACTTCTCGCATTATCTCATAACTCATTACTTGTATTATTACTAGATGTAAATAAATTGCGGACAATCGTCGAGTCACACACACACACCCCACCACCAGCCACGAGTGTGCAGTGTCACTTTTCTTGTCGTCATTGCGCTCTGGAAATAATGTGTGCGCTCATCCTCCTCCGTAAATTCCGCACACAATCTCGGACACGAGGGCGGTGATTCGTGAATTCAGCAAACCGCCTGAATGAAACTAGTTAGGGAAACGTGCACAACGGAATCAATAGATTTAAATTTTCTTAGCTACTCCGAGAAATTGCATTCAAGACGGCACACACACGCACACGCACACGCGCGCCGCGTGAACGTGCGTCTGCCGTCGCTCCGTCGTCAACCGACTTAGAATATGACATTCGCATGTTTATAAATTAATTTATGTAATAGCTGTCAATTGGAGGTTTGTGTATGAATTCAATTTGCAGGCGTGTCGGCTCGGGCTTTCCCCTTCGTTTCAAATCATCTGCTGATGGCAGTGTTTAGAGAACGTGTTTTGCAGAGCGCATTATTAGTGCCAAACCTTTTCCCGAAACCGTACATTTCCCATAAACGGGTGAAAGCACGTTTGGAGTCAATTTCATCTTCGATCAGAATGTACATCAAGCCTAGTGCCTGCATATGTGCGCGGATATAAAAAGTTTAAACATAAATAGGCTTTTAACAACTTCCGGGACGATCCAGAGACGTCAAAACATTCGTCATCACAGATTCTGAATGAAGAACCAGCCGGAGAGTAGGCCCGCGCAGTAAAATGTTATGAATCGTGTGTCACCATCAAACCAGTCGAAGTGACTCCAAGGTTATTGCCTTCTTCGAAAACGTTTATGTTGGTCGCACATACGTCTGCAAGGTTTTCTTTGACAACACAAAATATAAGCAAAAGTTGTTAACGAAGGATGACGACTTTGCGTTATTTTTCTCTCACTCTTTCAACTCCTTGCTGAATGGGGAGATTTGGTAGGTTTCCGTTAAAAAAAAAACAAAGAACGCAGAAATGCTTCCAAAGGAAATTTTTTAAAAATTCATGGAAGTCATCAGAGATGTGAATATGACAACACACCTTCCTTTTTGTTTTTTGTCTCACATTCTCCAATTTGTACAGTCAATTAAACAAACCACAGCGAAAGTCTGCTGTGTAAAGGAAAATAATTAACATTCCATCTGTAGCACCGCATAATAAATAGTTTCTCCTGTTTCCACGACGCAATAAATAGTCGATTGATGAATTTCATTAAAACGCATACATACATATATCCGATCATGTAAAATATGTCTGACTTTTTGAAAAGTGGCATCATTGTCCAAGCTCTTGTGTCCAAGTCTTAGTCCAAGCACTTGTTACAGTCCTTGTTCAAAAACTGACCTAGATCTTGTCCTAGTTCTTATAGTACTTGTCCAAGTTCTTGTCTAAATACCTGTTCATGTCCTTGTCTTTGCTTTGTGGAAGTTCTGCTTAAAATTCTTGTTCAAGTCTTTATTCGACTTCCTGTACAAGTCCTTGTCAAAGTCTTTGTTCAAGTTCTTATCGAAATTCTTGTCCAATTCTTTGTGCAAGGTCTTGTCTAAGTACTTTTGCAAGCTCTTGCCCAAATCTTTGTATAAGTTCTCGTCCACGTCCCTATAAAAATTCGTGCCCAAGTTCTTGTGTAAGTTCTTGTCCAAAACTTTTATCCAAAACTTTATCCAGTTCTTCTCCAACTTCTTGGTCGAAGTTCTTGTCTAAATACCTGCCCAAGTTCTTGTTTAAGTTCCAGCCAAGGTCCTTGTCTAAGTTCGTGTGCAAGTCTTTGTCGAAGTTTTGTGCAAAATTCTTGTTCAAGTCTTATCCGACCTCCTGTCCAAGTTCTTATCAAGGTCTTTGTCCAAGTTCTTATCGAAATTCTTGTCCAATTCTTTGTGCAAGGTCTTGTCTAAGTACTTGTCCAAACTCTTGCCCAAATCTTTGCATAAGTTCTCGTCCACGTGCTTATCCAAATTCTTGCCCAAGTTCTTGTGCAAGTCTTTGTCGAAGTTTTGTTCAAAATTCTTGTTCAAGACCTTATTTATCCGACTTGCACTCCAAGATCTTATCAAAGTCTTTGTCCAAGTTCTTATCGAAATTCTTGTTCAAGTTCTAATACGAATTTTTGTCCAAGTCCTTGTTCAAGTTTATGTCTTGCTCCTTATCCTAGTATTCGTCCAAGTCCTTGTTCAAGTTCTTGCCCAAATCTTTGTCCAAGTTCTCGTCCAGATTCTTGTCCAAGTTCTTGCCCAAGTTCTTGTGCAACTTCTTGTCAAAATCTTTCTCCATGACTTTGTTCAAGTCCTTGTCACAGTTCTTCTCCAACTTCTTGGTCCAAGTTCTTGTGCAAATCCTTGTCCAAATTCTTGTGCAAGTCTTTGTTGAAGTTTTGTTCAAAATTCTTATTCAAGTCCTTGTCCGACATCCTGTTCAAGTTTTTGTCAAAGTCTTTGTACAAGTTCTTATCGAAATTCTTGTTCTAGTTCTAATCCGAATTTTTGTCCAAGTCCTTGTTCAAGTTTTTGCTCAAATCTTTGTCCAAGTTCTCGCCCAGGTTCTTCTCCAAGTTTCTGCCCAAGTTCTTGTGCAACTTCTTGTCGAAGTCTTTCTCCAAGACCTTATTCTAGTCTTTGTCACAGTTCTTCTCCAACTTCTTAGTCCAAGTTCTTGTGCAAGTCTTTGTCGAGGTTTTGTTCAAAATTCTTGTTCAAGTCCTTGTCCGACATCCAGTTCAAGTTTTTGTCAAGGTCTTTATTCCAGTTCTTATCGAGATTCTTGTCCAAGTCCTTGTGCAAGGTCTTGTCTAAGTACTTGTCCAAACTCTTGCCCAAATCTTTACATAAGTTCTCGTCCACGTGCTTGTCCAAATTCTTGCCCAAGTTCTTGTGCAAGTCTTTGTCGAAGTTTTGTTCAAAATTCTTATTCAAGCCCTTATTTATCCGACTTCCACTCCAAGATCTTATCAAAGTCTTTGTCCATATTCTTATCGAAATTCTTGTTCGAGTTCTAATACGAATTTTTGTCCAAGTCCTTGTTCAAGTTTTTGTCTTGGTCCTTATCCTAGTATTCGTCCAAGTCCTTGTTCGATTTCTTGCCCAAATCTTTGTCCAAGTTCTCGTCCAGATTCTTGTCCAAGTTCTTGTGCAACTTCTTGTCAAAATCTTTCTCCATGACTTTGTTCAAGTCCTTGTCACAGTTCTTCTCCAACTTCTTGGTCTAAGTTCTTGTGCAAATCCTTGTCCAAATTCTTGTGCAAGTCTTTGTTTAAGTTTTGTTCAAAATTCTTATTCAAGTCCTTGTCCGACATCCTGTTCAAGTTTTTGTCAAAGTCTTTGTTCCAGTTTTTATCGGAATTCTTGTCCAAGTCCTTGTGCAAGTTCTCGTTCAAGTCCAAGCCTCTATCTAACTTCCTGTACAAGTTCTTGTCTGAGTTTTGTCCAAGTTCTTCTCGGGTAAAAACTTTGGATTAAAACTTGGAGAAGAACTTTTTGTTTTTCCAGAAGATTTAACAAAATCGCAATTATAAAAAAGTTTTTGTTTAATATTTAAAATTTAACAAACAATCGGCATGTTATTGTCCTGACAAAGCCAACTGTACTTAGTAAGTTTTGAGCCCCAGTGAACTCATTTATAAAGAAGGCATGTTAATTGAGGTTTATGTCCACCCCGGACTGAAGCGCCAATCAAAGAAGAAGATGTAGGAGTCTAAAGCGAAGGAGATTAGGAGATGAGTGGAAAAATAAAAGACCGACGATCTGCTGGTGTCTCGACTTTATAAATGGCCCAAGTGTACATTCTCTGTTGTATTTATATGTTTATGCTAAGTACTAAAATTCTTATTGTAAGTTGATTTCGAGATATTTCAGAAGAATCGTACAATCAGATGGCGAAAGAGGAAATAGATAGAGTGAACCATGACATACAGTCTGGCTAACAAGTATGCTATAAAATAAAAGATTTTGGTTTTGACTACAAAGAAGAATAATCTTACAGGAAAGCATTCTAGCTTCAAATAGCAAATTTCTGTAGCTACATATCAGCAAATCTTACTTGCACATGTACGTGATAAACGTCTTCAATTACTAAAATCAGAAGAAGTTCTGAATTGAAACGTTTGTTTTCCATTATAGGACTCATTCTTTGGAGAAGGGGAACATAAGGGATTTCATTCAAACCCAGCAGTGACAAAATAATGACACTTGATGCGCTGGAGTGATCCTTAAAAATAAATATGTTGAATTGCTGGCTAAAAGCGAATTTGAATCATATTCTGAATATTTCCACAAAGTTCTGGTAACGCATTTCTAGGAGTAGAACCATTTGTAGTACAACCATTGTTTTCAAAATACGGTATGTAAAATATTTCAACGCCGACTTGATGTCATAGAATACTTTATTGCAAGCACGTTCAGCACTGAATTGGCTGACACTTAAAACTAGCCTGAACTCGAATGTGATAACATTTCTGAGCATCCATCGTGAACGATCTTACAAGCAGCTTACATTTATTAATTGAAAAAATGCATTCCCAATAAAAACGTATTCTTCTCTGACTGAAACTCTTGTCAAGTAAACGTTAAACAAGATATGTATTCACATAACAGATGTGGGATTTTTGTTTTCTTATCTCAGATTCAATCCGAGTGTCAATTGACATAATCTAAACGACGTTTGTAGTTCGTTATTCTCGTGTAATGTGAATTTTAATTAACATTCATGGAATGACACATTGGAGAAAACACGGCAGCAGAGTACAACGCGAACAGAATACGAACACCAAAACTAAGGCAACTTCAGAAACACACCTAATTGATGGAAATAAAACGCTTGAAAGGGTTTCCCCATTGGGACTCAGCAACTTTGAGTTTATTATGTGAACGTACTCTGTCACTAATCATCAAACTGTCACTGTCAATTTATTCAGTGAAACTTATTTCAATATGATAAAGTACACGAGCGGGGCATGTCTTAAAAATATTAAAGTTTAATTTTAAAAGAAGTTGTCAACACCCTATTTAAAAACCGTTTATGTTTGTTGTGTTTTTGTTTTGGTAAAACATGGACTTTATGAAACGTTAAACACATAGCACATGTTTTCGTTAGCACGTGCTCATTGCTTAAGCATCAACGTCATTAGGTGTGTTCCCGTATCTGAAATAAACAACACAAAACAGTACAAAACAACGCAAAACAACGAAAGTATGAACCAGTGCACTGCAATAAAGTGTTTTATATCAAATGAGCGTTTTGTCGAGAAACTTGAATGTTCCCTACACAAAAAATGGGTCGATTGTTGGTTTTCTGCCTTTAAAATTATTGCGTTTGAACCCATTTTTAGCGTAAGGAAACAGACTATAGCATAGTTTTGTACTAGTTTGTGTAGTTTATTTTGGGTGCGATAACATACCTGTTCGATGACTTAATTCCACATATCTCTATCCAATCTGATAGATCACCGTTTTGCCGGAAGTCCAAAAAACAAAAATTAGAATCAGATCAGAAGAAAGAAATTACCCACTGCCTAGATACCTCATAGCGTTCGGCCACGTTTCCGTTTTAATGCGGAATGATTAATTAATTTAATTATAATTAACAATTTTAGTTAGTCTTAACTTTCTTCAAAATTAACTAAAATTAGTAACAAGTTTCTTTGAAATTAAAGTTGTGATCTCTGTATTTTAAGCCGCCGCGTTTCATTTATCGTTTGTTTATAACTCCATTCGTGCTCAAACACTAGCTATTCAGATTTGACATTTAATAAATCTCATAATTTCCATAAATGGTTTACCTGCGCTCCCGTGCGTTTTTAAGACTTTGCCTCTCGCTGAGAAATTCTTACACACACTTTTCAACATATGACAGACTTTATAATTTGGTACAGAAAGGATTGGAATATTCCTTCTGTGATGCAATGCAATAACTTTTTGGAGTTGATATCCATTTTTGGCAATCACATGTGTCTTCAAAAATCTATAGTGGTCTCTAACACGAATGATGGACTCACAAAGACAAAGCAGCGTTTACTTCTTTAAGAAAATAATTTATTATTTTAGTTTTAGTGTTGAAGCCAATCTGTTGATTTTTAAAGATCTTAAAATAATTCGTTAATATATTTATATTTTTATTTTTATTTAATTGTGGTCGCCGTGGCGTAGTGGGTAGAGTGCGACGCTCACAGGCCGAAGGGTCTAGGTTCAACTCCCAGCTCAACACCAATTTTTCGAATTTTTCACGGCACCACCTCTTTCGGCCTGCTGACAACACTCAAAGAGTAATAACTGTCTAAGAAAGCTTCTCAAATTTGCTTCTCAAAAAAACTGTAGGTCCCTTCTAATCGTGAGAGAACAGTAAAGCGCACAACACGAGTAGTTGATGAGCAAGCTAGGCCCTGGTCCCCCTTTGGGCTGTAGCACCAACAATTAATTAATTAATATTTTTAAATGTCGTATATAAATGTGCTGTGGCCGCCGTGGCATAGTGGATAGAGTGCGCACACGCGGAAGTTCCAAGTTCGATTCCCGGGCTGAACACCACTCATTTTTCACAGCACCACTTTTTTCGATCTGTTTACAAAACTCAAAGAGTATTAACTGTGTAAGAACATGCTTCTCAAACTTCGTCGTTCACGGTCAACAATGAACTGTGCGTCTTTTTACTCGTGAGGGAAGAGTAGCGCGTAGAACACGAGTAGTTGATAGGGTAGCTAGAACCCGGTCTCTTTGCGGACTGTCGTGCCATGCAATACTTTTTAAAGTGTGCTCTTTAATTTTTGCTTAATAATAAAATCTACTACTTTTATCGATTTTGCCGGGCAAACTGTATAAGGTCAAAAAATACTTACAGGCTGATCTGAATACAAATTTTGTGAAGAATGTTAAAAAAAAAAGATTAACGCGATACTAGAGGTAAATTAACAGAGAGGGAGAATTAATTTTAGTAAACAACTTGCCTTATAGACTCTACACTCCCCTCCACAAAATTCTCCACTAACGTTGCATATGAATACATTAGTGGATAGTTTTTGGTACGGTCAACTCACCATATATCGCGATATTTTAACAGTGCCAACCATTGGTTCACACAAAAGCCAATGACATAGTATTCAAGTACAGTGGAGCATAAAAGTTGTGAACAGAGAATTCAAATTTAAATTGGCGTACAATTTACCTTTCAAACAGAGAAGATCTATAAAAAATACTATCTTTATGTATTAGGAGTACATTTACAAGAAATACATTATAGTTCAATATTGGCTTCGCAGTAGGGTGTAATTTTCCAAATTTTTGTTAGCTCAGTGCTATCTACTGTCACTCAAGCGATCCCGAAATAAGTAGCCATTACCCATGAATGGCTCCTGCGTTGTTGAATCTAAACGACTTTCCATCCACGGTATGTATATCAACTCAACACTAATTTGGAATGATCACTTATTCGAGATCGCCAAAAATGCTGCGAAATGTCTAAGTTTCTTAAAGCGATGTAAGAAATATATCACCGCCTCTGACCTGGCAACAATTTATAAGGCGTACATTTGCGCAAAGCTTAAGTGTAACGCTCCTATCTGGTCTAGTGTTCCTAAGACCTCTCTGCACCCACTAGATAGAATCCATCAGCGAGCGATAAAATTTGTTGGTAATAATAATGCTGCGAAGTCAATCGGCTCTCTAGAACATCGACAAAATGCTCCATCCTATCACTATCTTATCGCTATTTCAACAAAAATTGCTGTAATGAGTTAGCCAGCTGCATTCCTCCCCTTCAAGAATTCATCCGCAATACTCGCCTTACTCGTTCACCCTTAAGCCCAACTTCGGACGTACAGTTAAGTTTAGAGACCAGTTCTTCAGCCACACCACCACAATGCTCTTTTCAACCAAACTTCCCTCCTCCCATTACAATCCACAGCCATTGAAAACCAATGTGCATCGGTACCTCCTTTCCCTTTCTTCCTCTATATCTTCGGCCCGTGCTGTGACTTAATTTCAGTCACGTAAAGGTGTAAACAATCCCTTTAGTGCGTGCCAATTATAAAAAAAAAGCTTACCGTTGATAGTCTGATATTCTTGAAACATTTCGATTATACTGGATTCATTTCAGTTCTTATCGCTCTTCACAAAAAATTCTAAAACGGTAAATGTGAAGCCAGAAAGTCGATACTAAACATTCACCCCCTCATCTCTTCTGAACAGTTTTTTAAGTCCCATCTTAGTCTGTATTATTTGTTAAACAAGCCACCAAGTTGAAATACGCCAAATTTAAAATGTGATTTTTCGTTCAAACTGGTTGTCTTGTTCTAAGCCTATAACTGCAATGCAACAACAAAATCATTGGGAGCAAGCTTTCAAATGCTACGTTGGAATTTTCTAATAAATAAGTTGAAAACTAAGTGCAGAATGGTCCTCAGGCTATTGACCGCTCATATACCGGTCTCACGAACTTTTCGCACAAACTAGTTAAGTTGCCACACGTAGTGCTTCATTTCGTTCATGACTTGTTTTTGTTTAAAACTTCGTCCTTCGTGGAACAAGCCTTACATCTTCAAAAGCAACTCTTTTGTATTGATGGGCGGTTCGAACGATATATCGAGTAACGAGTCGTTTGTACCTCCGTCACGCGACTACATTTATTTATTATTTATTTAACTTTCAATTTTGGCAAAAATTCAATCCAATTGAAAAATTCCCTTATCACAACTAGTCTCTGGAGAAATGTAAAATTCCGAAAGAAAACTTGAAAATTCAGATTCATTCATCCCCGATCGGTTTCATTTTATCCAGCCACACAAGGATGCACTCAGCCCGTGACACAAAAGACATTTGTCGTCACAAGAAAAGAAGATTCCACGATGATTAAATGATGTTCTCCTTTGCTGAAAATAAATAAAAGCAAAATCATTCAGTCCGTGTTGACCTGATTTATGCGTCAGCATCGCAGATATAAAAAAAAATTAGACGCACAAGTGGTCCGATGATTGGAAAGGAATATTTGGACGATGTCTCCTGTCAGACTGACTGATTCACATTTTCAGTCAGTTCTATTTGAACTGTGAGGTGGCACTATAAAACTTGGTGAAAATTAATTGGAAATAACCAACACACGTGGTTGCGGAGTGGATGCATAGCAGAAGCACGTCCAAAATTTCGAATTGGCTTCCATCCCAGTTTGAACAGCAGGAACAGCTGAGCAGTGAAATCATAATTTAATTATAATATATTGTGTAGCGGGAAGTGATTGTTTTTTTGTCTATTTTATGTTTTTCTGATATTGTCGGCTTTCGTCGGATTTCTTGAGTCGCAAACTTTAACGGTTGTATGTGGTAAAGTAGATTGTTGTCAAATACCGCCGTCTTTTTGTCTTTTGAGTTTCCCTGCTATGTACAAAGCGATACAGGGCTCATACCTGCCAAAAAAAAGTCTTGACATAACCTACTCAAAGACGCTATAGATGATTAGTTTGCATATTGTGTTTAATAGTTATAGGCGTGTAAACATGGAATTCACTAACGCGGAAGTTCGGGCTATTTTAACGTTTTCCTTCCTTAAAGGCAAATCCGCTCGGGAAACGTTCCGTGAGATTAATGGTGTATTGCGGGATGGTACTCTATCAGAGCCGGTGAAAACGACACTATGGATAAGCCAGCCGGCGAAAGACCTGTGACGACGAACACCGATGGAATCATGGAAGTCATCGATTTTGACCGGCATGTGGCATCTCGTGACATCACCCAGGAGATGGGAGTAAGTCACCAAACTATTTTAAACCATCTGCAGAAGGCTGGATACAAAAAAAAGCTTGATGTTTGGGTGCCGCATGACTTGACGCAAAAAAACCTTCTGAACGGAATCAACGCCTGCGATATGCTGCTGAAACGGAACGAACTCGACCAATTTTTGAAGCGGATGGTGGCTGGCGACGAAAAATGGATCATATACGACAATATCAAGCGAAAATGGTATTGGTTGAAGGCCTGTGAATCGTTCCAAACAGTGGTCAAGCCGGGATTGACGGCCAGGAACGTTTTGCTGTGTGTTTGGTTGGTATTGGAAGAGAATCAGCCAATTCCTATGAGCTGCTCCCTTATAGCCAGACGCTTAATTCTACCATCTACTGCAAGCAAGTGATCCGCTTGAAGCAGGCGTTCGACCAGAAGCGTCCAGAGTTGGCCAACAGGAAGGGTGTAGTGTTCCACCAGGACAACGCCAGACCACACACTTCGTTAATGACTCGTCACAAGCTACGGGAGCTCGGATGGGAGGTTGTATCGCATCCACCATATAGCCCGGACATAGCGCCAAGTGATCACCACCTGTTCCTGTCCATGGGGAACGCCCTTGGTGGTGTGAAGTTAAGCTCAAAAGAGGGCTGTGACAAGTGGCTGTCCGAGTTCTTCGCAAATACGGAGGGGGGCTTTTACGAGGAATTTAATATGAAGGTGCCGTCTAGATGGAAACAGATTATCGAACAAAACTCAACTAAACCCTAAACTAAACTAAACCCGATCACTGTAACTCTTTTTAAGAAGCATTGAATAGGGAGCAAAATAGCGGAAATATTTGACAACCTTCGATTTAAAAAAATGGGCAAAACAAATTATTAACGGACCTGTGGAAATTATTTAGAGCAAACAGTGCGTAGAATGATTGCTTACCGTTTTATAGTCGACACTTATTTGCGGTCCACACAAATTTACAACGTATTCATTTTGAATCTGGCAGCGAAAGCAGAAAAAATTGAAGTATAATTTCTAACCTGCCTTCAACTGTAATCGACTTCGATTAAACTTTCGGTAAACTTTTAGCTTATCTCTACAGTTTAAAAAAAAAACAAAAAGCAGTGTAACCAGCTTTGCACATTCAAACTTTAAGAAATACTGCTATCGAAGTATTTGCAAGAGCAGTACAAGTAAAGTACAAGTGCAGCACATGTTGTTCTAAGCCCTTATACTGGAATCAATAATTATATCCGTTATTTTGTATTCAAAAAATATTCTTTTATTGAAAAAAAAAATATAAAAACTAAAAAATCACTCAAATTCTTGTCCATCAGAAGCGACTACTACTACTAATTTTCAAATTACATCTTTAAAAAGCAGTCCACTCTGTCACTCATTAAGCCATACTTCGATTTCTTTTAAAGACCCGAACCGGTGACCCCCCATAACCATTTTGAATACGTCGATAAGGACAGTAGTTGAAGGATCAAGGTGACGAAAATATGATGGGTGGGGTAAGACCTCCCATTTCAGCGCTTCCAGGTACTTTTCGACCGCTAGAGCGATGTGTGGCCGAGCGGTATTGTGTTGCGAACTCACCTAACGGTCACTTCTGGCCGTTCTGCATGCAATGCTCAGCTTAAATGCATTGTTTTTAGTCGATTACATTTTGTATCAACAATATCGCTTGGTTTTATCGGCTCAAATTGCACCTCACCGGCCTGGTTTTCCTATATGCAGAGTACGATGTTCTTAATTGGAGTCGATATTGACGCTGATGGAGAGGCTCATCAAGCTTTGGATTGTATTTTTTCTTATTGGAGTTATCTCCAGTCACGAACTGGTGCAAAAATCCCTTTCCTTGATGACTTTCAAGAACTGTCCATGTTCCAATGTGAAGAATCTTACCAGCTGTAGAAAAGTGCATGGAGCCTATAATCGCTAGACGCATATATAACTTTATGAACAAACATAAAATTCTACACAACAATCAACATGGGTTTAGGAAAAATAAGACCACTTAATCGCTTCTAGGAAAATTTACAAATGCAATTAAAGCTAGATTAAAAAAAAACCCACCATGTTCTTGTACTCTTCATCGATTTAAGTAAGGTTTTTGACACCCTGGAGCCTGAAAAATTGAGTGATAGTCTGTACAAATATGGCCTTAGAGGACTAAACAAACAGAACGATAAGAGTTAAAGTATCGGACATAACTATAATATATATATATAAGCTTATATAAATATATCTATATATATATATAATATATATCTATATTATATACAGATATATAATATATATATATAAGGACGGAAAAAAAGGATTAAGTATGGAGTACCACACGGCTCGAAACTAGGATATATCCTATTCATTCTGCCCTATGCCTATGCGGATGATATAGCAATCGTGGTAAAGGACTGAGACCTGCAAGTATCCAGCAGGTAACGCAGCAAAAACTTATCTTGACAAAATAACCACCTTACAGCAGCGGCTTAGTAAATTAGTGGGATGTTTTAAAGTATTAGACGTAAAAGCAGTCTACAGGATGACCACACTAATGCATGACAGACCGACGATATTTACAGCCTATGTAGGATAAATACAAGAATACGAGCTCAAGGAATGTTTAAAATCCAAGAAACTTACAAGACTTACGGAAATCGAGAATTCCAACATGTTGTTCCAAAATTAATTAATGTATTACCTAAAAAACTAAAATGTTTTCCAAATTTGAAAAGAAGGAAAAAAAATTAAGAAAATATCTACTTCAATTATTAAATGTTAAAATTCAACTTTAACTCCAACTTTAACTTTTCGTTATTCATAGACATATTTATGCTTGTGCATAACTAATATCTGCTTAAAAGCGTTATTGTAAAGTGATTTCATCAGACAAACCCAAATGTCAAAATATTTCACAAAAAATCTATTACTTTCAAGTGTTTTTGGTTTGAATTTACAAATTTTACGAGAAGATAGTAATTGAAATCAATGGAATGCATTCAAAAAATGGAAAAAATCAATTGGAAAGCGAACAATCCTATAAAATCTCTGTTTTGTTTCAATAAACTCTGCCGCTGTGAACGGAAATTTAATGAAAAGAGAAAGCAATAATGCGATCCGTTTTGAAATTTTGTTTTGTAATTCTGGCCACTGTTACTTGGGAAATTCCATGCAAGGCTCCTGAAAGTAAAAACGTGCAATGATACTCGTACATGTCAATAAAAAGCTACCAGTTCACTTGTTAGTAATTCTTAACAATATCACACTGGTGGACATTTCTTCCAAAAAAATGCAATGCTACCAGCAGCACAGATCTGTTGGAATCGGCAGTGCACGATTCGTTCGCGTTTCTTGCACATCCAGCACTTCAATCAAAAATTTAACCGTAATTTTATTGAACCTGTACCGCGAATAAAATTCTTCCTCGTCTAGCTCTTCAAATGGATTCGATCGCTGTTTGCATATTTTTGGCCGTGAAATTAATTCAAAATCTTCAAATATGTCCAAATCTCGATCCCCCGGAAACATATTGGCAATTTAGACAATCGATTTAGAGCCAACTTTATTTTCTTAAAATCACGTTCGAGTAGTTTTAAATTTAAAGTCGACTTTAAGTTTATAGCCTACTACAAGATGACGATGAATAACAAAAAGTCTACTTTAAGTTATGTAGGTGAATAAATTCTTTTAAAGTCAACTGACTATGAATTTGCATCATTATTTTGAAGCGTCGAAACCGCTCTTTGCTTGATTTGATCGCAGCACGTATACCATATACTGCCACAAGCATTCGACATGCTTCAGCTGCACTCTTCTTACAATTAAAAGGAAGAAAATCCAAACTTCCCGCAAAACATGTTTATTTAAAACAAATGCTAACAGTTACGAAGAGGTGAAAAACAGCGTTATTGTGTTAAACTGACGGTGGTGCACACTAGCTATTGGTCACAATTTTCACACTATATCAATGAAGTAGGTAATCGCTTCCAAAATCTATAAGATTTTCCCAAATCAATAATAAGTTTTACTTATGAAAACTCAAATAGAAATATATTTCTCATGAATTTAAATTAAATACTCGAGCAAAAAGAAATGCATGTATTCCATTGGTATTATTAGAAATTTGTAAAAGGTTATGCTGACAACAAGGGCAAGATGTTCGAAAGAAGTGAAGCTGAGAACAAATCCGTGGTGTATAGACCAGTACTTGAACTGGGGTATGTTGTACTAACTAACTGCGATGCGGCGACTATAAAACCAGTTGATAGCATTATTTTTATATAAAACAAATAGCACCATGATAGGTGGCAGTCGTTTTGAGTGACTAGAAACCGGCAAAATTCTTGTAAAATAGAACTCCCAAATGGGGGAAATTTTATTTATTTCTTCGTACAGCCGGTGATCTTGACGTAGTTTGTAACGACATTTCAATCACCAGTACGGCCGTTTAAATAAGCCTTTGCCTAAATGGAGCTTAAGACTACTCTCAAGAGATCAATATTTCTATTTGTTAAACTAAGGCGGGCAGTAAAAAAGGCATTATTCACTCTTTTGATGAGAAGTATGCGAAAGAAATAATCATTTTTGTCAATCATTGACACTCTCTGGATAGCTTTAACAATAAAGTTTAAAACTGCGATGCTTCACCTCAGGGTACTGTGGTGATGGGCAATTTTTTTCATTTAAAAAATGAAAATGACAGTACAGCCCACGATCTGGATGTCAGAACGGGATGTGTCAATGACACGTTAGAATTCATCATACCCCATTTTGGATTCGTTTTGTATTCACTCCCCCACTATACCTGACTTCCATTAGTCTCTCAACGTGATGTTATTCTTTCTTAATATTCAGTTTCCAGGGCAGTGGTATTGTCAGCTGATTTCAGTAGTTTGTACTCTTAGAGAGATAGGGTGCGCGTCTAATTTTTATTCTGATGACAAATTTCCCCAAATTAGTTTTCCTTAAGAATTCTGGACTACATTTGGTTGTCACAGGACTCCCTACACTTTCACAGCATTGCCCTGTCAACATCAACTTCCTTTGCAGTGGGAACACCAGAACTTGTTAATTGCGACTTGGCAAAAAGGGAGCTTAAGAATTTTGGACTTCATTTGGTTTTCACAGAATTCCCTATATTTTCACATCATCGCCCTATCAACATCAACTTCTTTTGCAGTGAAAACAAACAAGAGAATTTGTCCATTGCGACTTGCAAAAAAGGGAGATTAAGCCTTCATTTAAATCATCACTACTTTGATCACGCAAGAATTAAGCATACTAGGCCACCTTTGAAAAATGTAAATTACCAATTCCAACTCAGTGTACTAATTGATTTATTGCCTTCATTTAATCCTGTTTCCATCAGAAGCCCCTTTCTCATTCAATTTAGTCGATCGTTCCCTGCCAGCGTCCAGAGGAAGTCTTGTGTTTATTTATCCAAATCAGCTGTTGTATGAGCGCAGTGGAAAAAAACAGCGCGTGGGGTACGTTAAAGTAATGCGCATATCATTTAACGCAAAATTACGCCAGCGTTTGTCATTGTATGGTCGCATGTGTTTTTTTGGCTTTGTTTTAATGTACACTTTTATTTCAATCCCATTCGTGATTATTGCGCGCACATGACAGCGTATGAGTAAAGTGAAATATAGGCATACACAATTTAAAACTAATCATGGAAAATATTGCTTCAATGTGTTTGAAACGGTAGCTGTTTCCCTTGGAGGTTGCCCAATTTTATGTGCCCATTAGTATATTCGTTTTTCCATTTTGGTAGGATTAACAGAAACCATAAGGTGTGTTGCGTGTTTAGTGTCTCTCGCAAATCGTGTCGCCCGCCATTTTTAATGCAACTGACCGTCCTATGACAAACATTAACCACAAAGAAGGTTTCATTTCAATGTTCATACTTGCCACAATATTAATCGATTCATTCCTTATTTGACTATGAGTTACAATAAAACAGAGTAGAATTCAAAACAGACGCTTTAAAGATCTGTTGATAGAAACATCAAGGCTATCATTAAGCTTAGGCCTTACAACAGTCATTGCGATAGTAACTCAGTGACGTACTTTAAAAGTTTGTGGTATAAGGATAGCTCATCAGGAAAATAGGAAATTCTTAAAACCTCGATCCTGGTTCACAAATAATTGCTTCTTCAATATTGGGTGTATGACAGTAAGTAAGTAAGTAATTCATTTATTAATAATTCATAACAAAAAGTATAGTTATGGGATATGAATTTTAGAGCTATGGCTAGCCTGGCTAGCAGAATTCTAAATGTGTATTTTATATCTCTGTGTACAAAGTTAAGTTGCAATTCAAGCATATTCAGTCATTAACAGCATTCTATATTTATAAGAATGAATATAATATATTATATATATTGAAACTGATAAGAATTGTCCAGTCGCATTCGTTTAAAAGTGGCCGCCGAGGCGTAGTGGGTAAAATGCGGCGCTCACATGCCGAAGGTCTAGGTTCGATTCCCAGCTTAACACGATTTTTTTGGAATTTTTTGCGGCTCTACCTCTTACGAGATTCTGACAATACTCAAAGAGTAACAACTCGCCGTTCGGAGTCGTCAAAGGACGGTAGGTTCCTTCTACTCGTGAGAGAACAGTAGCACGCGCAGCACGAGTAGTTGATGAGCAAGGTAGGCCCTCTGTGGACTGTCGCGCCAACTATTATTATTATTATTATAATAAGATAACACCTTAAAGATGTTGAGGCTGACAAAGATGTTAGGAGGCAGCGTGTACACTATTTTGCACGAACGTTTGTCCATGAAAAATCTGTTTTCGAAATAAGTGCCGCGTTTGCTTACAATAGACCAAAAACAACAACGTATTGATGACTCTGAAAGCTGCTTAGAGCTGTTTCACCAGAACGAACAGGATTTTTTACGTCGGTATGTCACAATGGATGAAATATGGATCCAACACTGCACTCCAAACCAGCAGTCAGCGGAGTGAACAGCAGCAGGTGAACCACACCCAAAGCGTCCAAAAACACAAAGGTCGGCTGGTAAGGTTTTAGCATTCGTATTTTGGGATGCGCACGCAATTTTATTCATCAACTGTTTAAAGAAAGCAAAAGAATCAACAGGGAATACTACATAGCAATGTTGGTGCATTTAAAGGAAGAAATCGTTAAAAACGGTCCCATATGAAGAGGAAAATAATTCTCTTCCACCAAAACACACCGTGCCACAAGTCGTTGGCTACCGTGCCAAATTGAATTGGTCAAATTGAACGAATTGGACTTGGAATTACGTCCTCAGCCAGCGTATTCTCTAGATATGGCCCACAGAGAGTTCTACCTCTTTTCAGACCTCTAAAAGATGCTCGCCAGAAAAAAATATGGCACGAATGAGGGGGTGATCGCCAAAATTGAAGTCCATTTTGAGGCCAAATATACATCGTTCAATAAAAAAAATGTTATTTGTTGTTCCCAGGACTTATTGAGTGATGTGTTATAGCGATCATCAATCGATTTAAAGACGTTTTCCAAAATTCTTGAAATGCCAAAAAATTCCGAAAGATCAAAATTCTTAAATTACCGAAAGCCTCGAGAAACTAAGATCACAAATTGCCGAGCAAGCCATGCAGATTTTAATCCTGAAGTTTTGATCTTCAAAGTGCTACATGTTCCAAATGCTTAATATTTTGAAGAACAATAATCCGGAAGTCAACCACCCCGTCAAGGACGAATATCAGTAAATGCAAAATAAAACACCTTACATATCCTCTTCTTCCTTGCGTGACGCTACAGTCCGAGGTAAGGCCCAGCTCAACTGACATGCCCCTCGAGCGAGCATCTCTCCCCAGCTGTGCTATTGCGCACCCCAAGTTGGTTGAGACCCTTCTCCACTTTTGTGCGCAATTTTAACGTAAGCGTTGTCCCAAATGCTCGGATTCGAAGACTAATCAGGCCGAATCAGTGATAAGTATACGCTCTCAAACACCTAGCCATCTTAGGCGTTGTATCCAAAGACGCTTGACCAGGCGCATGCGTCTGTACAGCCGAGTTCGTCGTTAAATCTTCTTCTCCAAATGCCATCAACGCATACGGGACCGAATATCGCACGCAAAACTTTTCTCCCGAAAATGCTAGGTTCGGGTTTCCTCATCCCTACTAGAGGTTTCCTCATCCGCTTTTAGTAGCGTCCAAGTGTCCGAGCCGTAACTGGGAAGTTAAAGCTGTTATACAAAGCCACCAAAGTCTTTCAAAAGAAGGCTCTATAATCCAGCAACTGCTTTTAAAGCCCTAAAAAACAGCGAATGGCAAAAGTGTTTTGTTGTCCCCAAGAGCCGAAGTAGACAAAGTCCTTGACTTCCCTGAAATTTCTTTTGTCTAGTGTGACGCTCTGTCCGAGACGTCGATGTTGTGTGTCCTTCCATGTATGTACCTCGTTTTAACCTCATTTACCACCAAACTCTTTTAGCCACTTCTGCTTCAATGCCAGCGAACTCTTAATTGGCGACTCACTGTATTCGTTAAACACGTCAATGTCGTCGGAATAAGCTAGCAGTGAAGCCGACTTTTGGAAGATCATGCCTCTGGTGTTGACTTGTGAGTTACGCACGATCTTCTCGAGGATGAGGCTAAAGGAGTCACATGACAGTGCGTCGCCTTGTCTAAAACCTTTTTCAACATTAAAGGTCTTGGTGAGTTCTTTACCGACCTTGACGGAGCAGCGAGAGTACATCGTCACCCTACAAACTCTTACGAGCTTGGTAGGAATGCTAAAACTACACATGACACTCTATAGCTCGTTTCAATGCACAAAATCATATGCGGCTTTAAATCGCAGAAAAGGTTTTGAGTGCCGATCTGTACTTCGTGGGTCTTTTCCAAGATCTGCCGCAATGGGCAGATTTTGTCTTCCCCGGCATGATACAATTTGATGGTAGGAACCTATCAGGTTGTGGACAAACGGTTTCAGGGACTGACACTGACACTGGCTTAGATGATTTTGTAGGCGATGTGAGAAGCTTGATCCGCAGTCAAGACGGCGTCCTTCTTTCGGATTTCAAGCATTCAATATTCAGTAGCCTAGGAAGCTACTGTCCGAACTTTGGAAAACTTTAATACTATACGAACATGCAGGTATACCAGTATTTTTTTTGAAAATAGAACTCTAATTTTTAATGGGAAAGTAAAAACATTTTATTTAAAGTATTGGCCATTGTTTTCTACACATTCTGACCATCTTTCTGGCAATCTGTGAATACCACGCCAATAAAATTGTTCGTCTTTTAAAGCAAACCAATCAGACACCAAATTTTCGACCTCCTCGTAGGAATCAAAGTGCTGCTCAGCCAATGCGTGTCCCATCGGTGAAAACAAATGGTCGTCGGAAGGAGCCAAGTCTGGTGAATATGGCGGGTAGAATAGCGGCTCCCAGCCAAGTGTTTTGATTGTATCCTGAACCGGTTTTGCTTTGTGTGCAGGTGCATTGTCATGGAGCAAATTTACCTTGCCGTATCTTCTGGCCCATTCTGGTCGTTTCCCGATCAATGCATGGTTCAAATTGATCATTTGTTGTCGGTAGCGATCAGTATTAACGGTTTCACCAGGTTTTGGGAGCTCGTGGTACAGCACACCTTTCTGGTCACACCAAACACACAGCATTGTCTTCTTGCCGAATCGATCTGGTTTTGCAGTCGATGTTGATGGTTGTCCCAGATTAACCCATTATTTTTTCTGTTTAGGATTCTTAAAATTAATCCATTTTTCATCGCCGGCAACAATCCGATGCAAAACCGATTTTCTTTCGTGTCTTTGAAACAAAATTTCACAAGTGTCTTTTCGGTTTTCCATCTGTCTTTCATTCAGTTCATGTGGCACTCATGTTTCACACTTTTGGATCTTTCCCATAGCTTTTAAGCCGTCAGAAATTGTTTGTTGTGCAACATTTAACATTGCTGCCATTTGCTTTTGACTCAAAGTGTCATCTCCATCCAATATCGTTTGCAAGTCGGCGTCTTCAATGTTTTTTGGTCGTCTTCCACGTTCTTCATTTCTCACATCAAAATCATTATTTCTGAACCGTTGAAACCATCTTTTGCATGTTGCTTCTGATAAAGCATGATCACCATATGCCTCGACAAACATTCGATGCGACTCTGCAGCACTTTTCTTCTAATGAAAACAAAACATTAATGCTTTCCGCAAATCATCACTTTCTGGTACAAAATTCGACATTTTTAACACGATGAAAAAATTTGATGTTGTCTGTTCAATGACTTGATGTATACTTAATATTTTTCACAGATGTAATAGCAAACAAACAAAAACAAATAAGGGCTCCGTCTCAACAACTGTTCCTTATCGAGACATTTGTATCTTGACGCTCACTTCATACCGGTATACATTTTAAGGAATTATTGGTGACACTGTTATAACCTCAAAATAGGCACACCGAGCAGCTAAGACATTGAACTGTCCAAGTCCAGAAATTATTCAGATTTAGGGATTTTCCCCAAACATGGCAATTAATGTTTTTCCAAGTGTTCGTCTCTGATTCTTTTGGATCACAGCTGCAGTCTCTTTTGACTGTGTCAAAGTCGTTGCTATCCCTTTCTACTGCAGAAAGTTGTTGGTTCCTATCAATTGAATAATTCAACAACACGCACTTTTCAAGGACTTATTTTCAAATGCCTGCCTCTTGCTCCGGCTTTTGTTAACGCAACAATCACACCAGACATGAGACACATTGGCGTCTGCCTGCAGATAGGGGAAATCCTTTCATTTGGAATATTTAATATTCCTTTCAAGGTCAGCATACCAAGAACCGTCCAACACGTTCTTTCTACTACCAATCCCAATCGTGACTTCCTCAAGAAGGAGCACTCTCTAAAATCTCAAGCTGCTGCCGCATAACTATTACAACAAAGCGAATTACACACTGAGCCATCCATAAATACTGTCAGAGCTGAGGGCGCTTACAGCCAACCATGGCACACAAGTGAGCAGGGAATGGGTGTTCCTTCCAGCAGCCGAAACGAAGTTCACTCGCCCAGCACCTAAGACGGACGGCGGGCATGTGGGGACGTATTCATGAGCTATTCCGAATACGCCCGTATGGGGTGGCCACGTTTCTGTTATCATCGATAAGAATGAAATAAAAAGAAATATTTTTTGTGTTGTTGCTGCTCAATTGTCCTTAGATAAGATTAGACGGCTGCGGGTGCTGCTCTCGCCGCATTTGTATTCGGTAATCGATTTGGTATTTATTCAGGCCTGTGGCTTGATTCCCGGAATGGGTGTCATCTTTGAGGATTATGACAGACAAGAATTTTAGACGCACTCAAATGACCAGGATTTGTATGGATGCCTGTGTGTGTGGCTTTGGGGAAGGTCATTTTTATTATTGACCAATGTTCCGAGTAAAAGAGGATTTAAGCTTCACACTGCGGCATGTGCTTAAGGCGCATCTTGAGCTTTGGTTGAATAATCTTCGAAAATGATTGAAGTGGAAGCAGGTCCGAGGTGATGGTGTGGAGTGATGCCTAGAAATGTGAATCGGTTGAAATTAACTCGTGACAAGGAGGCTTACTTCGATCATTTATGACAGCATATACGTTCGGTGCAGTCAATCACTTGATGAAGTAATAATAATGTAGGGATTCTGATGAGCCTTAGAAAAAACAACACACGTCCGCACTGTACAAACTCTTCTTTAATAATAGCCTGATTTCTTCTAGGGTTACATTTAGCAACATCTTTTGTGCAGAAGTGGAGACTTTTCGGATAGATCATCCGATCAGTAGAACCGATACATTTGCGGGATAGTAGTTGGGGTATTTTCGTTAAGAACAGTGGCGTACAAAAATAAGTTACTCTTTTTGATTTTATTCCACTACAATAATTATTTTATTTCCCTTTCCGACATTTGCGGCGCATTTTTGTTTTCTGAATGTAACAGCCGGCCTTAAAGACAGAATGAGTCAGTTTTGTTTTGACTGAAAAGTAATGGGCAATAAATATATTGGGAAGCTCTTTCAAGACATGCACGCATTCCCGCACCAGTTAAAGAAGCGTTGGAAATTTTCTGAGGATTTATCTAAAATGCAATTTTCTATGTAAAAGAATATAACATATTCAAAATGCGGAATAAAGTCGCAAACAGAGACAAGGGAAAAGATCCATTGCAGGCAGATAAAGCAGGAATGAATTTCCAAGGATTTCACAATTTACAGGGTCGCTGTAAATTCTCTGACACTAAGCCTCATGGTGGGGCTTAGTGTCAGAGGAAACGCAAATTCTGCTCTTATGCGGAATAATTTACTGAATATGGATGACGATGAAAAAAAAAGTCTCGTTATGCGACTTTGACGATCTGAAAAGATTAGCTCATGGATAATAGTATGGCATGGCGTATGCATGTAGGGCATAATCGGAAAATCGTATTTCTGATATGAGGAAATGCGTCCCTTTTAATACATCAAAGACTAAGGATAGACCTACTTTAGTGCATTGAAGAGAAAGGTAAAAATCGTTATATAGGAGGTCGTATTAGTTCTGTTGTTCTTGAAGTCAATTTCATTGCTACAGATTATCGAAGAGTCTGAAATAGCTTCATTGCTATTTGCATTGCATGGACCACTTTACGCTTAGGTCTCTCTAATTTAACAAACAAAACTCTCTCTTCCTCTCTGATTTGTTGTGTGAACGTCTTGAACCTATCGGTAACTGATTATATATGTCAAATATCTCCATTCCGCCTTTTTGTCTTTCGAATTTTCTTGCTATGTACAAAGCGCTACAGAGCTCGTGTCTGGCAATACTACACATCATTTGAAAGGTTTTGAAATAACCTACAAAACGACGACGGCTATGCGTGATTAGTTTGGATATTGCGTTCAATAGTTATTGACGTGTAGACATGGAGTTTACTAACACTGAAATTTGCGTTATTACGCACGTAGTTGAACGAAATCCGATCACTGTAACACTTTTTATGAAGCATTGAATGAAGAGTAAAAAAGCGGAAGGAGATATTTGACAATTTGATACAATATTTATTGTATCGCAATCTTTTTCTTTTCAAATGTGCACAAAGCACTTTAACTTGGAACAGGTTGAGGTTTTTCAATATGAACCAGACACATTAACTTGAAACGGTTGTGGAAAGGTGCACCAATTACTAAATGTAGGAGAATTTGCTAGGTAATGATAAAAAGTCTTGAACTTGCTATAAACGAAAGGAGTTTAATGGGTTCAATTTGGAATTTATTTTATGTTTATTTACATTTTTTATGAATCTATGTTTGCATTAGTTTGAGGTCTTTAAAATACAATTTGGCGAAAGGAGTCAGAATGCGCTGATAATTGAATTACACTAATTTGTTTAATTTAAATCTTTAAATTTATATGACACCCCACACGAATGTGGAATAATCTTCTTAAATCTACTTTCCCCCTGCTCACTGGGTTTTCCTGCCTATTCCTTCCTCCATACTTTCGGTCCGTGCTGTGACTTAAACCACTTTAGAGTAACAAATAATCTCCTTTGCGCACGTCATTTAAGAAAAATAATAATGCACGTAGGGACGCTCCATACAGTGTCATGGTACATTTTGACATTCATTTTAATCTTTCGAGTTTGTTGAGGGTGAATGTAAGGAACTTTTGTACCTCCACGATGGTAGGTAAAAAATACAACGTGACCCAATGTCGAAACATATTTTGTACAAGGAGATACATCCTCTGATTCTTGCTTGGTCCCATAATATCATTGGAGAGCGTATCGCTTTTCTTAATTCCGTTCAGCTGATGGCTTACACCAGCAACATTAATGTGATTGAGAAAGCACAAGGAGCCATCAGAAGTAAAGGCAACCAAAATCGGTCTCTGCCCAAACAGTATCAATACACAGTGAATATCAGTCTGTTTGATAGCTGGCAAATTTTTCATAAAATTAAAGTTGCCATAAGAAAAAACACAAATTAGTGAAAACTCAAAAATGTACTCGTACCAGTTAACGTAAGTTGGCGCTGCTTTAGTTTATTCCAAAAATTTCAATACATAAATAAATAATGTGAGGCTTGATGGTCTAAAATGTATTTTTAAACTGCGGTTAAAAATATGATTTTGTATTACAACAGCTCCCTTCTCTTTCATAAATATACAAATTTTTTTACATTTTCCTTACCACTCATTGTAATTTCAGGATTGTGGTTTATCTAACACGGATACAATTTTTTAGCTTCTTAGATAACAGCAGCCATCAACTTTGTGGCCGCAGACCGATTTTGGCTTTCGAAGCAATCGTTTCTTGGTCCCTGGTATGGACAGCAGAGTCGTATTTTTTACTGAACTATACAGAAAATCGTACAGGCAAGGCAGTCTTTTCTAAGGCTTCTCAAATCTCTCTACATTGAACTCAAAAAGTTTTCTTTGGCGGGAATAGCATGTTTTTAAAATACCTTTTTATGAGCCTCTGTTGCCAAATCGGAATCTATCATGTTTGGCGCAACACAGGCCCGTAAGTAATCACGTCGAATAACACCCTTGTAAAGAGTAAAGTTCTATTGGTGGAGTTTGCTTCGCTGGCAAAGAGTTGACAACAAACAGTCGCGTGTAAGCATTTCCGAATACAATGTTTTATCTGACTGGTCCATGTTCAAGCAACGGCTTCCCACGCGTTCCCTTCTCCTCATTTTCATCCACTCAGATAAGCACTACAGTCTATGTTAAGCTCACTTACATATCCCTTCAACAAGCCATCCTTACTGCTGCTTCCAGTACTACATAACCATTTGATTGCTTGAGGACGTCCTCTAAGGTGTTGCCCAAGTGGCTCGTACACAAACCTCTTCGAACTAGAGATGCGTTCTCCATGCATGCTACCTGCCACTTAAATAGACACTTGTGGTTGCACAACATTCAAACTTAACTTCTAACCGCAGTCAACATAAACAGAATCAGACAAAATTTCAAACATATGAATTAACCTAGGCCTTCGTCCTTGATTTCTGCAGCACCGAGCAGGACAGAATTGATCGTGATGTTTGATCGGGAGCTCGTTTACACAATGGCCTTCTGAGTAACCAAAACAATTCCGTATTGTTCTTATTTCCGATATTCGCGATATTGTGTATGTTTTTTTTGCTCACCTTTTTTTTATATTTGCCGCAATAATTTGTTTAACATAAAAAGACTCACGTAAATTTTTTTAGAAAATAAATAAGTTTCTGACACAAAGTGGTCATTTCGAAAGAGCTATTTGTAGTTGTTTGTTTTATGCTTAAATTACGTCAAATGGTAGCTATATTTCACCCCACGTGTGCTCCAGATAACTACAAGAACTAAGCTGTGCCAAGGAGTTGAATATAAACATACAACAATACACTGAGCAAGTGAAAGCTGCTCGCGAGCATGAAAGGCTTTCTCTTTAACATCACACTATTATTTTGGCACATATATTCCGCAACAGTATTTCCTTCAAGAAGTGGTGTACGAGAAGTCCGTTAAAGTTTTCAAAACGTAATGAACAGAGCTTCGTGTCATATTATATTATAAATTATATATATATTATATCTAATATAAGGTTGACAAATATCTTCCTTCCGCTTTTTTGCTCTTCATCCAATGCTTCATAAAGAGGTTAACAGTGATCGGATTTAATTCAAATAAGCGCCGTTTTGTTCGATAATCTGTGTCCATCTAGACGGCAGCTTCATAATACCCTCCTCGTAGAAGCCCCCCTCCATATTTGCGAAGAACTCGGACAGACATTTTTCACAAGTCTCTTTTGAGTTCAACTTCACACCACAAGAGCGTTCTGTGTCCATCTAGACGGCAGCTTCATAATACCTTTCTCGTAGAAGCTCCCCTCCATATTTGCGAAGAACTCGGACAGCCACTTGTCACAGCCCTCTTTTGAGTTCAACTTCACACCACCAAGGGCATTCCCCATGGACAGGAACAGGTGGTAATCACTTGGTGCTATGTCTGGGCTATATGGTGGATGCGATAAAACCTCCAATCCTAGTTCCCGTAGCTTCTGAGGAGTCATCAACGAAGTGTATGGTCTGGCGTTGTCCTGGTGGAGCACTACACCCTTCCTGTTGGCCTATTCTGGACGCTTCTGGTCGATCACCTGCTTCCAGTTGTTCGCAGTAGATGGTAGAATTAAGTGTCTGACCATATGGGCGCAGCTCACAGTGGATGATTCCCTTCCAATCCCACCAAACACACAGACAAGCCTTCCTGGCCGTCAATCCCGACTTGACCACTGTTTGGGGCGATTAACTGGCCTTCAACCATGACTGTTTTCGATTGACATTTTCGTATGTGATCCATTTTTCGTCGCCAGTCACCATCCGCTTCACAAAATTGTCAAGCTCGTTCCGTTTCAGAGGCATATCGCAGGCGTTGATTCGGTTCAGAAGGTTTTTTTTTTCGTCAAATCATGCGGCAGCCAAACATCAAGCTTCTTTTTTATCCAGCCTTCTGCAGATGGTTTAAAATAGTTTGGTGGCTAGCTCCCATCTCCTGGCCACATGCTGGTCTAACTCAATGGTTTCCATGATTCGATAGGTATTCGTCGACACAGGTCTTCCGCCGGCTGGCTTATCCATGCTGTCGTTTTCATCAGCTCTGAATCGTTAAAACCATTCCTCCGCGGTTTGAAGTCATAGAGTACCATCCCCCAAAACACCATTAATCTCACGGAATGTTTCTGGAGTGGATTGGCCTTTAACAAAAGGAAGTTCAAAAAGCGCGAATTTCGGCTTTAGTGAACTTCATGTTTACACGTCTATAACTGTTGAACGCAATAGCCAAACTAATCGTGCATGGCGTCGTTTTGTAGGTTATGTCAAGATCTGATGTATAGTATTACCAGATACGAGCTCTGTAGCGCTTTGTACATGCCGGAAAATTCAAAAGATAAAATGGCGGAAGGGAGATATTTGTCAACATTATATTATATATCATTTTTTCTGTGTTATCTTTAATATTAAAAATTTATGTAACTCTTGGGTTTCTGAAACTTCTTAATAATTCCTTTCTGTTTATGTTTTCTTGAAATCGTTTACCTTTCTGCTAGGCCAAACCGTCATCGTCATTGAGATTAAATTGTTCGCAATTTATTATTGACATTCTGACTGATCTTGAAAGCGATTGTCTACTTCATTGGAAGAGAGCAATTTTGCATCAGCATCGGCCTAAGCCTTTTTTAAAATTTCCGGAATTGTCTTAATAGACTGCATTTGAGGAAAGTTTTGATTTTTTTTCAATTGGAAGAAAAATGCAGCTGAAGCAAATCTGATGCTTATAAAAGTTGACATTTAATCTTCTTCGTCCGATAAATGATGCTGGGAATGATTTTGATACTCTGAAAGTGATGACTGTCTGGTGATGACTGATGGCGTTTGGGTGAGTCCAAAATGTTTTAAGATGAAGAATTGGAAGTATCATTCGATCAAGATCCTCTGTGAATTTGAACAATCGTTATTAGTCACTCATGAAGTAATTTCCGTTCAGTGATGGAAATTTGAACGCGTTGACACCGAGACATCCCGGTACTGCTTCTTTAAAGACAACAACAATAATCATTGTATGGCGCAACGTCCACAGGGGACCAGGGCTTAGTTGCTCATCCACTACTCGTGTTGTGCGCGCTACTGTTCTCTCACTAGTAGAAGGGACCTACAGTTTTTTGTCGACTCCGAACGGCGAAGTTTGAGAAGCTTTCTTTGACAGTCATTACTCTTTGAGTGTTGTCAGCATCTCGAAAGAGGTGGTGCCGTGAAAAATTCGGGGTGTTCAGCCTAGACCCTTCGGTGTGTGAGCGTCGCACTCTACCCACTACGCCACGGCGGCCACACATCTTCTTCAAAAAAAAACTCGTGTCTGTGCACCGCGACGTGCTTTCGCTTACATCCGTTTAAGAATTATGAAACATTTCTATGCGACTGGATAGAACCGAAATGTCATATCCCAATAATGTACAGAGATTTTTTTGAATTTCCTTAACGAATGCGATATTTTCTGTATTATAGTATATGGTAGACTCCAAAACACAGACAGCTTAAATGTGTGATAAATTTTCACTAAAGTCTGACTCCAGTTATTCATCTCTTTGTGCGGTTATGCTAGTATCAGTTGAAGATCAACGATGGCGAGTCATTTCCAGTGCCTTTTATAGCAAGCTCATTAGGGGCTTTAATTCTGATTGTGAACCGCTGCCCGAATATTCCAATCAGACGCTTAAAGCAGACGACCTATAAACCTCTGACACACAATGGTCAACTGTGTCGCAACAAATGAGAATTTGAAAAAAAGAAAACTGCTTCTTCTACTTTCAACTTCCTTTTTCTCTCTCACTCTCTCTCTCTCTCTCTTCGAGTAACTTAATTTTCGCAGTAGGAGGCACTCCAAAGAAAAACGGAGGAACCATTCAAAGTGTGCGATTCAAAATTGCGGACAACAGCATAGCCACCACCTGGCACTAAATAAAGATTTTCTTTTATTATTAATTTATTATTTGTTTTTATAAGTTAGGTTAAAATTTGTGTTTAATACTCCGTCTATCCTGCCCACACCGTGGCATGATTTAAGGCGCTGTTTCACGACAAAGCCTTTAGTAATAGAGAACTCACCATCTGACTGTTACCAAGTCTATCAAGTCGCAGGCAGGTTCTTCCTAATTACAGACAACAACATAAACTGTCAATGGAATGTGGATCCGGGGTATCATAAAGTTTGTGTGAAACTCAGCCACTGACTGGTGTCTAACCCTGAGCCATTGTGTGTACCAAGCCATGGCTTATAATAATAATAATTGTAGGGCATGACAGTCCACAGGGGACCAGGGCCTAGCTTGTTCATCACCTACTCGTGTTGTGCGCGCTACTGCTCTCTCACGAGAAGAAGGGTCCTACCTATTTTGCCAACTCTGAGCATCGAAGTTTGAAAAGCTTTCTTAGACAGTTATTACTCTTTGAGTATTGGCTGAGAGTGGTGCCATGAAAAATTCGAGGTGCTCAGCCGGGAATCGAACCCGAACCTGAGCATCACACTCTATCCACTACGCCACTGTGGCCATAGTCATGGCCTATGCTTACGTTAAATCAATCACCATGAAAAATGTATGAACTTAACGATGTTTTCAGCAAACACGAGGATATTCATGTTAATGATATAAGATTCCAAAAATCGGTTAAATACCGCCAATTGGCACTGTCCAGAAATCCCTTTTGAAAAACACTGTTTTTTCTTTTCCTAGTCTTGCAATTTATTTCGCTAAAGTTGAATCTGAATCAATCTTTACTGCTGGATAAAGTGCTGTTCAATGTTAAAAGTCGGAAAGCTCCGCACAATCTCCCATATACTCGATCCAGCCAAGGCTAAATAAAAAGCAAAAAAATCGAAATTATACCTTTGAAACACAGATCCATTTCCAACTGAATGTACTATATGCTTAAACAAAGTCTCTCAAAAACGCAGGCTTTGCATATTCCAGTTATTCAATTTCAATTGCCTTCAGTACCAACCACTTCATTGAACTGAACTCGTATGTTGTCACAGTAAACTTTAATAAATCCCCCACGCCGGATCAATCATCAGAATATTCACCTTGTCAGGCGCACTTACATACACACACAATCAATCCATCAAAAGGATTTGAGGTGAACCTGTTTGCTAATGACACGGAACACAGGCTCTTAGTTAAAAGGAGCCAAGCAGGACTCAAGGGAATGCTGAAGTCAACCGTTGGTGAACGCCAAGTCACGGGACTTGCCAAAAATGGATTTTCAACAAAACAAATGATGGATCTATGAAGTGTAAAGTGCGGTGTGCTTTCAATTTGAGGATGATGAAGATTGAGGGCTTGCTTATGTGCGCGCACAATGAGAGATTTACTGGGGATTTATTTCAATATATACAATGGCTCTAAATCGAATCGGTTGACGAATTTTCTATAAAAAGAAATTTGGGTCAAAGGGTATGGAGATATAGGACTAGGACTGAAGCTGTGGCTGGTTGATTTTTTGGATGACAATGCTGGAAATCATGACGCAAAGGACTGGTTAGGAAAACAAAACATGACATTCTTAGCAGTTATGGAAGCTATGAAAACTACTTGCATTGAGCCTAATTAATTGTGGTTTGCAAGTGAAAATCAAACTCCGTTTTTTCTTGCCCTTAAATTTAATCGTTCAACTTAAACACAGAAAGTTTACCTGTCTTTTGACCATAAATATAGTTTGTTAAACGAAAAAAAACAGGCCCGGCAGAACGATATGGTGGGGCTTGATTATGTAAAATCTTAAATATTCGTCCGAAGCCGAGTTGAAATCAAAAGTAACAAGAGGACGTCTGCCACTAACGAACGGACATTTTAAAATGTACACTCCTTTAATTTAGCTAAGAAGACTCTAAGAAAACAAATAGATGCCAGACAGAGGAACATGTATATAGCTTCTTCTGAAAAGTACCAAATTTAAATATAACTAAGCGGCTCTCTGCTGATTAATACCTAAAGTAGAGTTGCTCACTGGGCATTGCAACAACATTGCAACTTATTCAGAAGCTGCAAAAACAAAACAACTGTTGCCGACAAAACTTAAACTCCTACGCAACTCTGTCCATACGATTGACTTGAGGATGATGATGATGAAAGATGTTTGCTAAATACTGCTCGAAGTACCCTACATTAATCTAATTACTATAGAATAGTGGCAAGGAAAAGGCCCTTTATAAGCCAGAAAAACAAAAGCGCAAAAGCAAAATTTGCTAAAGAATATTTTTTGAAAACTTATGATATCTGAAACATGGGAAGTCATTTATTTAATATCCCAAAAGCATTTCCAACTCTTATTTTTTTAAATTCAGTTTAAATTTAGGTTCCTTTCACTGATGAAAACAAATTTAATTGGCATGGATCAGATGACAGCGACCGAATGTAGAGTTTTTGAACAATAACACCAAGGCCACCGTTAAACATGGAGGAGGTTCTTTAATGATTTGGGGCTGTATGCCTAGTGATGGGCTAAGCAATTTGCATTTGATAGACGGTAAAATGACAAATTTGTTCACCTCAACATCTCAAAGACAAAAATGAAGAAAAGTGCAGAAAAGTTAGAGATTTTAAGAGACTGCGCTTAACCAGTACAATGATCCCAAACACACTTCTTAGAGCAAACGAATGAAACGGATGATAAATCATTCCAATTACAATCACAAGACAGTTAAATTTTACTTTTGTTTTTTTTATTTAATCTTTATCGCGTCCGTTTACTTCCACTGTAACTCACTTAATGCTAAATAATTCCTTCGGTAGCACTCTCTTTCTCTTTGACATTTTTTCTCTTATTATTTATTTTCTCTTTATTTTTCGCTACACCAACGCTACAAACCACCGTTTTGCTACACTTCACAAGTAGCAAAACTCTGGTTTAACCACAACTTCCCCAAATTGTTTCAGACCTCAGCACAGAATCCAGACATCAATGTTATTGAGCATCATTGTTGAGAACTTGGAAGGCGAGTATACGAAACCAATTTCAACTCATTGACGGAATTAAAAACGTTTTGGTTAAGGAGTGGCAAAGATACGAGGGTTGTAGGCGGGTATACGAAACCAATTTAACTCATTGACAGAGTTAAGGAGAAGCAAAGATATGAGGGTTGTCTTTTGTATTTCGGGATAAGAGGACAAAATCAAATATTAATCATCAAAAACAGCTTTATTGTTCAAAATGTTCCCCATTAAGATCTATACACTTTTGCATGCGTTTGAACCAATTGTCGAAGCACTTTCGCCACTCTGATTGAGGTATCACGAAAACATGCATTCTGAACGCATCAACCGCTTTTTCAGGTGTCGAAAAACGTTGACCTCTCATTTTATTTTTTACGTACGGGATTAAAAGGAAGTCATTCGGTGCCAAGTCAGGACTATACGGCGGATGACTCATCAAATCGATGTTTTGAGTGCTCAAAAATGCAGTTGTTTGAACCAATGTGTGAGAGCTCGCATTGTCATGGTGAAGAGTGATCCGTCTTCGGCGGTTGTTTTTCCTGATTTCTTGGAGGACAACTGGCAAACAAATGGTTGTGTATCACTCAGAATTGACTGTTCTACGTTCTTCTAGTGGTACGGTTGCGACATGTCCAGTTTTTCTAAAAAACATGCGACCATTTGCTTGGAAGTGCTTCGTGTTTGAGCAACTTTTAATGGATTTGGCTCAATTTGAAACACCCATACGCGTAAATTCACGACTCATCACCTGTCGCGATGTCATAGACGTGTTTCGAAACACCACGATCGTATTTTTGGAGCATTTCTTTCGATCAATCGACACAAGCCTTTTTTGAGCAATTGACAAATTGTGTGGGATCCAACGCGAACAAATTCTCTTGACGGTCAAATGTTCATACAATATTGAATGTTTGCTGCTCCCACTAATCCCTAAGGTTGTCTCAATCTCACGATAGGTCTCACGACGATCTCGCAATATCAGTTGGCGCACAGCATCAATGGATTTTGGACGACCTTCACGAAATTCGTCTTGGAGTGAAGTATGACCTCGGTTGAATTCACCATACCATCGATAAACACGGGTCCTTGATGGAGCTTCATCGCCAAAAATTGAATTAAGTTCATCGATGCACTGTTGTGGAGTTAATCCACGTCGAAAGTTGTAAAAAATATTCGCACGAAAATTTTCACGATTTAATTACATTTTTTGGCCGAGATGAATATTTTAAGTTACTGCAAACAACACAAACAGCGCGAGCCATTCACGGCACCACCTCTTTCGAGCGGCTGACAACACTCAACTTCTCAAATTTCGCCGTTCAGAGTCGGCAAAAAACTGTAGGTCACTTCTACTCATGAGAGAATGGTAGCGCGCACAACACGAGTAGTTGATGAGCAAGCTAGGCCCTGGTCCCCCTTTGGACTGCAGCGCTAACAATTATTATTATTAGTTGCCAGATTGCAACACTAGGGTTGCCCAATCCCGAAATATAAAAGGCAGCATTCGTACGATGCAAAAACGATTACTGGCAGTTTTGAAAGCCAAAGCTTTACAACTTAATAGTAATATCCAATTTTTAGCTATTTTTCGCTCTTTGTCCGACTATTTGTTGGGCATTAAAAAGGAGTTCTGCTTTTACTGTCATGCTTTTAACCACTATTCTGAGTTTTTCTTAAAATGTTTATTTTTGTTACTAAGGAAGTTGTGTCAAAGAATAAATGTATGAAAACAATAATGGACTGTTTAGCTTTTTTCATTAGTTGTGTTGCTCGAAATGTAGTCATAAACTTTGTCCGATTGTTCTTTGGAGCCACTATATGTACATAAGTAAAATGAATGCTTCCTATGATTTATTTAATTGAAATGCAATTTTTTGTACTTCTGTAGTGAAATGCTAAGGACTCTCATTATTACACATCTCACAGTCACTAACATGATAACAAATTGTAACAAAGGTCGTATATGAGAGTTGTTTCGAACATTGATACAATAACCTACTTTATCAGTTTCTACCACTTTACAAAAAAAAAACTCAAAATTCCATTACAAGCTCACATTCGGGAGGCTTTTGTGTCTTTTAAAGGGCTGGCAAGCAAGAAATCATGCCAATTACTGTTTCTTTGGACTGAAGAGGCAATTGAGTAACAAAGCCGTCTCTCGAAGAACTAAGCTTCCTTTATATAACAGCTTGATCATCGCCATTACGAAATTACCGCCGCCGTTACCAAAAGCGGATGAGGACGACCTTAGTCCTTTTGAGAGAAAATTTTCGCGTGCGATTTTTCGTCCTGTTTGCATTGATGGCATCTGTAGGAGAAGAGTAAACGACGAACTCTATGGGCTGTACAGCGACATGTGCCCGGTCAAGCGTCTTCGAATACAACGCTTAAAATGGTTAGGCCATGTAGAGCGTATGGACACCACTGATCCACCGAAAAGTCTTAGAATCAGGACCATTGGGACAACGCAACAGAGGACGGCCTAGGCTTAGATGTCGCACACCAGTGGAGAAGGACCTTAACCAACATGGAGTGCCCAATTGGAGGCAGCTTGTGAAAGATCGTGCTGGCTGGAGAGGCATGTTGGTTGAGGCCCTCGTCCACCCCGAACTGTAGGGCAATAGGAAAAAGAAGAAGTAAGTAATTGCGGATTTTTTTTAGAAAACAAAAGCCATGGAACGAAAAAATTTTTTTCTGGAATATATTGCCCATTGGCCGCCGTGGTGTAGTGGGTAGAGTGCGACATTCAGACGCGAAAGGTTAAGGTTCGATTTTCGGACTTAACACCTCGCATTTTTCACTCACCATCTCTTTCGAACTGCCGACAACACTCAAAGAGTAATAAAAAAGAATAATGAAAAAAATTCTCAAACGATCGGACTTGACAAAAAACTTATTTTCGTGAGAGAACTGTAGCGCGCACAATACAAATATGATGAGGAATCTAAGCGCTGATTTAATTGTTGACTGACGCGCAATCCAATGTATATATGTACTGAGAACGCAAAGCCAACGCCCCGTCTTCCTCCAATTTCTACATCAAACAATGGCTCCAGATGAAAACCATAAGCAAAAATTTGAAATTTGAAACAGTCTACCCGCAATACGTTTGAAGCTATTCACCAACATCTACAGTGTTTAGACCTCTTCCTCTTTTTTGTTCCTACCTTAAGGAGTCATTTCTAGCACAAGCTATAGAAATGCCAGAGCCATTCAGTCGAAAACAATTTCTCCTTGTGTTTGACAAATATTGCAGCACCCTTGACTTAATTTGAATGGTTTCTCACATCACTGTGCGGTTCCAAATAAACTAGTGTCCACATAAACTTCTGCTACAGCGTGTTCGGTAAAATGTTTTGCCACTTCTGTTGCTGTAACTTGTAAATAAAAGAAATTAAGTGAACCAGATGGTTGTCGAACACAAGAAGGAAACACTGCTGTTTGCAAATCAAAAAATCTTAAATGCTGTCGTAGGCCAACAAAAACTTCAGACAAACTTCTGTGGCCAGAAAAACTCTTAAAACTTGTTTCGTATTGCGGAGGTTGCGGAAAATTAATTTCCCCAAATGCTGGGATGTAAATTTCACTGTGAGTGGAATAAGTTTATTGAAAAAGAGTGCGCGTGTTATGCACATGCTGCAGTTTCTCAACACAAATCGGGTGTGTCTGCAAGTGTTCCACGACAAATGGCTTCAGATTTATTTTCTCTTGGAAGTTGCATCTGTTTCAGTACGGCCAAAGTTTAGTCAGGCAACAGACATGACCCACTGCAAAGCCAAACATATCCCGTCGAAAATTGCGGCCCTTAAAGAATGAAAAGAGGACACTCTCCGCCCGCCCGATCTCGCAGTTGAGCGCATGCTATTTTTACGATCCGGAAAAGCATGAGGTATCTTTTAGACAAATCTAAATACCCTCCAATACCAGCACACACGCCAGTTCTCGTTAAAAATAAATTCATCCACTAATTAGCCAAAGAGACGGCCATGCGATTCGGAGATTAATGCGAGGGAAATTGTGTGTTCCGAAATGCTCAGCCGGCCTGCTTTGACATTGGAAAACAAATCGATAAAATTAAAATTTGCCACAAAAACTTATTTATGGAATCTTTGCACTCCGCGAACAAGAAACTGTGTACACGCGTCCGCCGAGAGTCATGCAAGAGTGAAATCCGTCAAGTGATCACAGCAGATAGTGTAGGACTTGGCCCGCGAAATGATAAATCGATCTGCTTCACTAGAGCGTCTCCAACTGATGGCACTTCGACCTGAACGTCTACTCGACTTCTAGTCGTTTTTATGTCATTTCGTTGCGTGAGATAAAATCTAATGATGTGCCAGGACGACGAAATGACGTGAATGTCAACAGGGTAGGGCGAGGGGGTTATTGATTTTCCCACAAAAAAATTTCGTCTATTTCCTTCTGGGGAGGTTATTGCATTTGCCACCCCTCCTCTCACACAATCCAAATGTCATTGTGCGCGTCAGGAATCTCTTGGTCTCTGGTCTCTGGATGGATGTTGGGCAAGGACGGCGTCAATGTCAAATATTTGGTTTGTTGTAATTTGTTCACTCGTGACAGGTGAGTGTGTGTACAAAACATCCCAATTGAGTTGGGACTGGTGCTGAATGTTTTGATTGCAATGATGACATATGTGAGGTCGTGAACTTAATTCGAACAAATACAAACACACACAGGCATCTGTTACTCAGTTTCGGTGCTCGAAGCGGGATATCGTGCTGTGGGTGTGGCGGCAAGGGAAGTGTTATGAGTCAATTATGAAATTTTCCCGGGAAATATGATTTGTTTCGACTTAATTGATTGGTTCCCCACTCGTTCATCAAAATTAGATTAGCATCAAGTTAATTGAGTGCGAACAGTCTGCGTTGAACTTGTTTGTTCCCAATGTCACAGAGAAGATTTTGGCTTTTGACAGGGCAGTTCGGAGATAAAAAATTTTAAATTAATGTCTTGGAACTGAGAGACGAGGTCTCAAAGCGAGAATGTTACATGTCCATATCTCCAAATTTGAAAAATTTTTACGACTTAGTTAAATGTGGATCGTTCTAGATTATTTTACAGTTTAAGATTTTTGATTTTGAAGCGAATTGACGATTGTTGAGTTAAAAGTACTACAGCACTAGCACCATGTTCGACTTTATCACTATTTTGTCACTATTTATGCTAAAAACTTCTTCCTACCGCCATGCAATAATTGTTGGCGCTACTAGTCCAAAGGGGGACCAGGGCCTAGCTTGCTCATCAACTACTTGTGTTGTGCGCGCTACTGTTCTCTCACGAGTAGAAGGAACCTACAGTTTTTTGCCGACTCCGAACGGCGAAATTTGAGAAGCTTTCTTAGACAGTTATTACTCTTTGAGTGTTGTCAGCAGCTCGAAAGAGGTGGTGCCGTGAAATATTAGAAAAATTGGTGTTGAACTGGGAGTCGAACCTAGACCCTTCGGCGTGTGAGCGTCGCACTCTACCCACTACGCCACGGCGACCACAAATCTTGCTCATTGAGTACAAGAAAAAAGGTGAAACCATCAACGCCACATCCTACGCTTCCACTTTGCATAATTTATGGAAGGAAATTTTGAAAAAAAAGGGGTAAACTCGCAGCGTGTGTGTTCCTTCTTCAGACAACGCTTCTGTTCACACGGCGAGAGTTTGAAAGGCTGCTGCGAAAGATTGTGGTTTCGAAAAAATCCAGCACCCACCCTATAGTTCAGACCTTGCTCTTAGTGATTATTTCAAGTTTCCGGATTTGAAAAAAAGTCTTCGTGGAAAAAGATTTCGGATGATGAAGAACTCAAGTCGGCAATAAATGGGTATTTTGCAAATTTGTTTTTTTGAGGGCTCAAAAAAGCTTATCTCAAGATGTAACAAATGCATTGATGTTAAGGGAGATTATATTGAAAAATAAAAATAATTTAAATTGAATTAACACTTTCCTTCATAGCGGTACCGAGAACAGATCGAAAGTTCCTCGTACTTCATTTTTATGAATTTTTGCACTTGGTGATAGTATTTTGCACGATTCGAAAATCGGTGTCATTTCGAATAACGGGCCTTTTCTAAGTCCAGAATGCACTTTTTTCTTATTTTGTTTTTGGGTTTTATTACTGATGGAAAAAGGATGTTGTGTAGTAAATATGATGTGTTTGCATGGCGGTGGTCGCCGTGGCGTAGTGGGTAGAGTGCGACGCTCACACGCCGAAAGGTCTAGGTTCGACTCCCAGTTCAACACCAATTTTTCTAATATTTCACGGCACCACCTCTTTCGAGCGGCTGACAACACTCAAAGAGTAATAACTGTCTAAGAAAGTTTTTCAAACTTCGCCGTTCGGAGTCGGCAAAAAACTGTAGGTCCCTTCTACTCGTGAGAGAACAGTAGCGCGCACAACACGAGTAGTTGATGAGCAAGCTAGGCCCTGGTCCCCCTTTGGACTGTAGCGCCAACAATTATTATTATTATTATTAATGAGCAAGATTCCCTTTAAGTCCCAAAAAACTGTGGCCATGAGCTTCCCGGCAGACGGAGTGACTTTGAACTTCTTCATTGGGTCTGTTCCCTTTTTATGCCACTGCATGGACTCTTGTTTGATCTCACGGTCATAGTGTTGAAAACATGTTTCGTCTCCAGCAACAATTCTATCTATAACACTGTCCGCGTTCTCACTACACATCTCTAAAAGCTCTCTACAGCATGTGATTCTCACTTTTTTCTGAGGCACTTTGAGCATTCGTGGCACACACCTTGCACAGACCTTTGAAAGGTTAAGATGGTCATGAAGAATGATGTGAGTGGTACCAGTTGAAAGCTTGGTGATTTCTGCCACCATTTTCACCTTTATTCAGGCATCCTCAAGAACAAGTTTTTCTATTTCTTTGATGCTTTCTCCCGTACAGTAGCCGGGGCTCCGGAGCACCTTTAATGCTCTTTCTGCCTCTCTTGCACTCACTTGACCACTTTTGCACAGTTGATAATGAAGATGCGGAACCCAGGTACATAGCCACCATCTCTTCATGAATACTTTTTGACTTTTTCCTTGCTTAGTGAGAAATTTAATTACAGCGCGATGCTCAATTTTCACCATCATCGTCTCAGCTGCCATTATGATTCTGTTTAACTAGAGATAAAACGCGAATTAATAATCAGATTTATTTGAGAGTTTACTTTATTATTATTATTATTATTATTAGTCAACCTCAGCTTCACCCCGATGCCGAGATAATATTAAACGCCCCTTGTAAAGGTCATGGAATAGTGAAGTTTTATTTTTTTTATTTTCGTTATAGTGTTACTATTTGGTCATATAAACTTAATTTTTAAGTACAACATCACAACGTCGTTGCATGGAATCAACTTAGGCCTGACATCGCTGAACAGGGATATTTTTCCATGCAACCTGCACCACATCCCATTACCTTTTTATATTTTTGGTTTTTGCTTCATATAGAGCTTTCTTTACATCTGTCCAGAGGTTTTCAATGGGAATTAGGTCCGGAGACTGAGGCGGCCACTCCATAAGTTGAACTCCATGACTTTGAAAAAATTCTGTAGGCAGATTGTTCGTGTGTTTGGGGTCATTGTAGAATCCACCTAAGCGGCATATTGCACTCTGCGTAAGGTAGGATGGGTTCTCTCATTATTCTGACATAAACTCCGAAGGTCATCATCGGTTTTATCCAAAAAATTGGACCAGTGCCATAATAGGAAAAGCATCCTCATACGTTAAGTTTTGCTTCGCCGTTCATGCTTCCCAAGAAACTCTTGGTTTTTCCGCCTGCGACAAATGTCCTGGTCTATTTTATATTCGTCCGTCCATAATATATTGCGCCATTTAGAAGGTTCCCAGTTCTTTCGCAAATTTGGTTCGTTTTAGTAGGTTGATTTTTGACAGTGGATGTACTTTTCTGGGACTTCTGGCAGATAAATTCTTCTTTACCAACCTTCTTCTTGTTGTTGATGTCGCCTTGTGTGAATTTAACTCCTCTTCTATTTTACTAGCATGGCCGCCGTGATGTAGTGGGTAGAGTGCGATGCTCACAAGCCGAAGGTCTAGGTTCGATTCCCAGCTGAACACATGGAATTTTTCACGGCACCACCTCTTTTGAGCTGAACACTCAAAGAAACAGCTTCTCGAACTTCACCGCTTGGAGTTGGCAAAAAACTGCAGGTCCTTTCTACTCGTCAGAGAACAGTAGAGCGCACATGATGAGCAAGCAAGGCCCTGGCCCCCCTGTGGACTGTAGCGCCACCCAATTTATTTATTTTCCTAGCGTCCATTAAGTGGTTACGTTTGACTAATCGTGCTATTTGTCGTTCAACGGCGGGGGTAAGTTTCGGTTTTCTTCCTCTTTTTTCGTCCTTTTGAACGTATTTTTTTGCATTTGTGATCATTTTATTTGATCACCTAACAATTTCACTTATAAATTTGTAAGTTTTTGCCTCAGAAAGCAATATTTTACTAAACCACATTTATCGGGAGTAAAATGCACACCACGACCCTTTTTCACTTTGCTAACAACGCTCCACTTTTGGAATATTATCTTTAAGTAAATACAATACTATGTGTAGACATAGTTCAAACCAAAACAAAAATTGAAACAGCAAACGTGCTGCCATGTAATTATTATAATTATGGGTTAAATGACTGATTTAATAAAGATGTTGTGCAGTAAATATAAGGCGCCTGCTATTATTTTGCATAGCGCTGTTTACATTTGTGTGTGAAGATCCCAGTCTAGAAAGCATTTTGTTCGTACTTGGGTGGGCACGCCAGGTATCCATGCAGGTATCCCCAAATTGTGATTAGACAATTTCCTTGTTTCAATTTTTCTACAAATTTCCTATGTACTTTCTTTTTCATTTCGTTCTTCAATTGAGCAGAAAGCAGCATTAGTCATTTCAGGGATTTAAAAAAAAACTCGGACTCATTTTTGGTTATGCTCTTGGTATTCCAATGTAATATCAACTAAAATTTAGAGTTTTCCTCTTCTCCTTCTTCTTCCTCTTCTTCTTCTTCTTCTTCTTCTTCATTTTCTGCTTCTTCATTTTCTTCTTCTTCATCTTCTTCATCTTCTTCATCTTCTTCTTCTTCTTTTTCTTCTTCTTCATCTTCTTCTTCTTCTTTGTCTTCTTTTTCTTCTTCTTCTACTTCTTCTTCTTCTTATTCTTCTTGTTATTCATCTTCTTCTTCTTCTTCTTCTTCATATCGATCTTATGAAGCTGGCGTGTTGCTAAAATTATGGGTAGATCTGGCCCTCAGCCAACATTCCTCTCCAGCCAAGCACAATCTCTCGCCAGCTGCCTCCGTTTGCACACACCAAGTTGGATGAGGCACTTCTCCACTTCGCCACCTCAGCCTAAGCCGTCCTCTGTTGCGTTGACATAATGACTCGAATTTGAAAACTCTTCGGACCAGAATTACAGTGATCATCCGTTCTACGTAGTGGCGTAGTGGACAGAGTGCGACACTCACACGCCGAAAGTCTAGGTCTCAAAACAACTCATTTTCCACGCCACCAAATCTTTCGAGCTGCTGACAACACTTAAAGAGTATTGGATGCATAAGAAAATGCTTCTCAAACTTCGCCGTTCGAAGTTGTCAATAAACTCTCCTTTCTACTCATGAGGGAACAGTAGCGCGTAGAACACGAGTAGTGGATAAGAAATCTGGGCCTTGGTCTCCCTGTGGACTGTAGCGCCACCCAATTATTATTATTATGATGCCGTAATGAAGATGATAAAGACTGTGTATCGCCAGTCTTGGGCTGGCCCACCAAGTACAGAATTGGGCTACGAACTTTTCGGATCTTGCGTTTGTCTAGGAATTAGATCACTCCTAGAAATTTAACCTCGCATTTCCATTTTTATCCATTTTTCTATAATCCAATCAGTGCTGCTTCCTACTTTATGGCGCGGAAACCTGGACGTTACTAAAAGCGGATGAGGAAACCCTTAGTCTTGTCGAGAGAAAAGTTTTGTATGGGATTTTATGTTCTGTTTGCTTTCATGGCATCTTCAGGAGAAGATTTAACAATATACTCCATGGGATGTACAGGGACATGTGCCTTATCTTCGGATATGTAGATGTAGAGCGTAGGAACACCACTGCTCCGGCCCGAAAAATCTTCGAATCAGAGACATTGGGACAATGCAACAGAGGTCGGCCTAGGCGGAGATGGCGCACACAACTGGAGAAGGACCTCAACCAACATGAAGTGCGCAATTGGACACAGATAGCGAAAGATCGTGCTGGCTGGAGAGACATCTTGTTTGAGGCCACAAGAAGAAGAAGAAGAATCAGTGCTGCACGCAACAACTTTAAGAGTGTCTGACAGCACAGCCACAGAAAAGTGTCTGACAGCAGCAAATACACATTCCCAAAAGACAAGAACATAAACATATGCTTCAACCCAGCTTCAGTCATCCGACAGCATGTCCCACAAAGTGAAATTCTTTTGTCCAACATTCCCCCAATTTTGGACAACCCTTCCACCTGCTCCATGAAGCAAGACCTCTGGCAAAAGTCAATTACAATCGAAACACACACAATCCGGAAAGTCATCGTCATGTTAGGCACGATATTGGTTTCTGTCTACATAACACCTTCTCAGCCGATTAATTTCCCCCGGCAAGAGTGTAAACAAAAAAACCAAAACAATTATCCACCACGATTGATATAAATTACACTCATCGGTTATTCACTGGCCCTACACTCACGCATCAGGCGACGAGCGACGACAGAAATGTCGTCAACACACACGAGTCTCCTACACCCTTTTTTTTCATTCATACTCCGTGTGAATTCTGGGCTGGATAAGCAGGTGCTCGGGGCACAGAACCAGATAAATGGACAGGAAGAGCTCTGGCGTGTTGCTTCACGTGATTGTGTTGGTTGTCCTCTTGTTCAATGTGGTTAACAACAGTAATCGAACGGTAAGTTTGTTGTTTAGTTTTTGTTTTGGTTTTTCTGACTGCTGCTCAATGAAGTGACGGATAAAGGTACGAACACTCGGCGGTTAAATCCGGTGCTCTGGGCAGTAGGTGGTTGTAGTAAAACGCAAATGAAGGGATTCACCCGGTGCGCATATGAATATATCGTCGTGATGGTGCCGCGTAATTCGTGCGGAATGGATGACTGGACACGCTGTTATGAGAACGCCTGATGATTCAGCGAAAAGTTTTGTTTCTGCATTACATGCACACGGGGAGTGGACGGCAATCTAATAATTTGAGAGCTCTTTATGAGTCTCACACGTGCACACGAACGGGTACTCAAAGGAGCTAAACAAATTAGAATGCGACTTGGATGCTTTCGTGGCAGCGACCGGGAGTCTCATTCCTCGTCAGTGCTGGGGCACGAGGAAGTGCGCTTCATTTGGCTTCAGCGATGTCGACCCACTTGACAGGGAATTGGTATTGGGATTGGGATCATTTTTGAACAGCACCGGATTTTGTTAATTAACTCCAATTTCCTTCTACTTGATTCCTCCGAACATAGATTCAGAGTTAAAAACCTCCAAAGCATTCATGACAAAAAGAAATGTTTGCAAGACCTCTTGGTGTACGACACGTGCTGGTCATTTGGCAGCACGCATTTGTCGGTGGTTAGTCGTAATCGGAACCTCGGAATGCGATTGAAGTTTGGTTCGGGTCAATGGCTGACCCCATGGCAATCAGGCCATCTCAGCCTCAGCCCTGAAAACTATTCGGCAATCGGGACGAAGAGATGACGTGATTTCAGAAATGAAATTTATTTGTGTTGCGCAATTAAATCCGACTCCTCAGTCGGTGCTTGATGTCCTCAATCTCAGTCGGGTGGAAAATTGTCTTCGAAGGGCACATGTGATGTTTCCTCTACACGTGGATCATTCGAATTCAGTGAACTTTGTAATTGCTGTTCAGTAAGAATGTCATGTCTTAGAGGACATTTTTATCAACAGTTTGATTAAATGAAGGGCATTTACTGCACCAAGCACACAGCAGGTTTGTACACATGCGCCTCTTCTATTTATCTTTTATAGCCAATGAGCCATTATCCTTAGAGGCTTGAGGATTAGTTCAGAGTTCAGTCGCAATAATTGTTTGGTCTCACTAGAAGCTTGTCCAAGATCTATTGAAATGCACTGCTTGGTCCATTTTGCTTCCAGCCAAGTTTTCCTTCTTATATAAGCGCTTTATTTCGGACTAGACCTGAATATCAACCAACATGTCTATCCAGTTGTTATTGTCTTTACCATAGACAGCTACCTCCAGGTTTACGATCCGTTGGAGTCGTTCTTCGTAGTGAAGGATGTCCTTAGTGCGCTACGGCCGATGCGAACGCATCGTTCCAATAGCTTAAATTTGAAGACCTTTGAAGCTGTACGCTTGAAGTTCTTTAAGGTATCTTCAAATGCGCACCCAACTCAGTCAACTTTAGCGTTATTTCAAGAAACGATTACCTATATTCGTCATTCCAGATTCCTTCAATGCGAAGAGAAAATTTCCGAAGAAAATTAATGGCCCTATCCTCAGCTTCAAAGAATGTCCAAGATGATATACAAAGGAGTGGTATACGTTTCTCGAAAAAAGCTTCATGCCATGTAGGTTTAAAAAGCCAGCTTGGTCGTTTGTTACCTCTCTTATCAAGCCCAAACAATGAGAATTCTTTTCTTGGCTCGCGCGGACTCTTGTAGTTCCCCAATTTCCTCGAGATTGCTCCTTTTTAATGTATTTATATCCAATCAACCGTAAATTAGATTGCGATGGGCGCAAGGCATTCCTCCAGTATTATAGATGTCCGAACGTTTCGAGGCGCCAAGATTGACTCGGACCGCCACCTTGTGGTAGCCAAGGTAAGGTTGTAGATATCCTGATCACCGCCTCGACTAAGAATTACTGTGAGGAAGTTCAACGTCAGCAAGAGATTGTCAAATCCTTTTCCGATCGTGTCTCCATTAACTCCTTAAGAAGTCCTACGCCGCCAACATCAAGTATTGAAGATCAATGGCAGCATTGCCAAAAAGCCATCAGAGATGCCAATGGGTTTCAATCTGCCGCCGCAACGAAACTCTTGGTTTGACAACGAGTGTCGGCAGGCGAATACTGTCAAGCAAAAAGCATACAAAGCTGCAATGCAAAGAAGGACAAGAGCTGCTCGGGAGCTCTACAAGCAGAAGAGACGAACACCGGCTTCTCAGGAGAAAAAAGAAGGAGCATGAGAAGCGCGCGATCGATAGTATAGAGGGATATTACTGCAGGAATGAGGTAAAGTCAACCAGACAAGGTTATAAAGTCCGAACCGACACCGGTGAGGATGATAAACTGAACATCGTAAACACAGTCCATGAGGATATGGAGAAGTCATTTCTGCAGACTGTGTTACGGGTACGAAGAACCAAATCCCGCTGTCATACAGAACGCACCATTCAACCTCAATGAATGGATTGCCATATCTAAACCGAAATTCAACTGCGGGAGCTAATGGCCTACCCGCCGATCTTCCTAAAGCTGCAGGCCATGATTTGGTAAGGAGCATGCACCAACTCTTCTGTAAAATATGGTCGGAGGAAAACATGCCCGATGAATGGAATAATAATAATAATAATTGTTGACGCTACAGTCCAAAGGGGGACCAAGGGCTAGCTTGCTCATCAACGACTCGTGTTGTGCGCGCTACTGTTCTCTCACGAGTAGAAGGGACCTTCAGTTTTTTGCCGACTCCGAACGACGAAATTTGAGAAGCTTTCTTAGACAGTTACATTACTCTTTGAGTGTTGTCAGCAGCTCGAAAGAGGTGGTGCCGTGAAAAATTCGAAAAATTGGTGCTGAGCTTGGAATCGAACCTAGACCCTTCTGCGTGTGAGCATCACACTCTACCCACTACGCCACGGCGACCACGCGATGAATGGAACCTCAGCATAAAAAAGGCGACCCGCGCGGTCTGCGGCAACTAAAGAGGCATCAGTCTCCTTATTATCGCATACAAAATTTTATCTGCCGTACTGTGTGAACGCCTCAAGCCATTCGCCAACAACCTGGTCGGTCCATACCAGTGTTGTTTGGTAGATGTGGAAAATCCACCATCTACCAAATATTCATACTGCGGAAGATTTTGGAGAAGACCGAGGAGCAAATCGATACCCACATTTTTTTTAATCGATTTCAAGGCCGCGTATGATAGCATCTATAGAGACGAGCTATACAAAGCAATATCTAGTTTTGGCATCCTTACGAAACTCATCAGATTGTATACGATGACGATGGAGAATGCATGCTGCTCCATCAAGGTCGGTAGAGACCTAACCGAGAACTTTGATGTCAAAAAAGGATGCACACAAGGCAACGCGCTGTCATTCGACTTTTTCAACATCGTTCTTGAAAGAATTAATCAAACCTCGAACGGCAACACCAGAGGAACAATCGACGACAGGCGACGCGCTGTCATTCGACTTTTTCAACATCGTTCTTGAATGAAGTGTTTAAGATTCGAACGCCAACACCAGAGGAACAATCTTTCAGAAACCCGTCCAACTCTTCGCATGTGCCGACGATATTGGCATAATCGGAAGAAGCGTGAAGCAGCGTGATGTCAATGTCAACTTTTTATGTATTGCAACGGAGGCCGCGAAGATGGGTTTCGCGGTAAACGAGGGTAAGATGAAGTATATGCTGTCAACGAGAAAGGACCCAAAACCGACGCCTCCATCAGAACGTCACAGCAGACAGATAGAAATTTGAGGTAGTCAAAAACTTTGTCTACCTAGGCACCGCTGTCAATTGAGACAGTGACATAAGCGCTGAAATCAAACGAAGAATAACTCTTGTCAAACGCTGCTTCTTTGGGCTGAGAAAGCAATTGGTAAACAAGGCCCTCTCTCGAACAACAAAAGTAACGCTTTATAAGACCTTAATCTTCCCAGTCCTGCTATACGGCGCGGAGGCATGGACTTTGTCAAAAGCGGATGAAGATGCTCTTGGTTGCTTTGAGAGAAAAATTCTTCGTGTGACGAACTACACGAGCTGTTCAGCGACATCGACGTAGCCAGACGGGTTGAAAATCTAACGATTAAGATGGCTAGGTCGTGTAGAGCGGGTGGAAACCAATGCTCCGGCCCGAAAAGTCTTCGAATCCACCCCAGAGGGACGGCGCAGTAGAGGAAGACCGCAACTCAGGTGGCGCACGCAAGTGGAAAGTGACCTCAACCAACTATGCGTGCGAAACTGTAGAGACCTAGCTAAATATCGAGCTGGCTATAGACGCTTCTTAGTTGAGACCCTGGTGCGCCCCGGATAGTAGCGCCACTTGAAGTAAGTAAGTAAGTAAGTACGTCCATTGCAACAATCTTTCCAAGACGTCAAACGTTGCCAGACCTACTTAGCCACTTAGGGGTTCGATATGTTCCCCTTATCACTTTGACACAATCCTCTAGGGCCAACCTAAGGGTGGGATTAACATACATACCTTTTGCTTCATAATTTATTGGTCACGGTTAATAGAGGTTTGGATCTTCCATACACATTTATAGCGAATTTCCACTTTCAACTTGTGGTGTTGAGTTGATGCTCAGATTTCTCACTTATATCGACAAGTTCAATCACAATGAAGCTGCCAGCGTAGATCTTCTTCGATTCATGTCTGTTCATAACAAGTAGGCAACGGAATCAGTATCGGATTTCCGACTAGAGCTACGTTGGTCGTACAAACCGTTCTCAGAAACAAGTTTCGCACGGTCTTCTCAAAAAAGAAGTTAAGGAAGTCATACAATACCACGTCTTCATGCCTTCAACTCCTTTGACATTGCGCCCTCTGGGCACAAAAATTACAAAAAATTAAATTCAGAATTTTTGCAGCAAGAATCCTCAAAACTTTAAAGATCATACAATTTCAATGAAGATTACAGCTGCAGCTCCTACGAAATAAAAACGAATTTGAGTCACAAGCCAAAAGGTACCCATGTGCGTCTAAGGCTCCACTCCTTGTCCTAGTTTTGAATAATTTTCAATTGCCATCCCTCTATGTTGGCCTCTTCTCCCAACACACTCTTTTTCAACTTATCACTGTTCGCTTCCGTAGTCCCCCACTGAGCCGAGCCAATGATAAATTAGGCCAATGCTTTGCATCAAAAGACTTACATTTCCTGTCAAAAGCACAAAATCCAGTCAATTTGTTTTCATAAAGAACATATCTGCATTGATTGCCTCGTTTGCAGCCTCACCCCACTCCCCATCTCCCTTGTCCACGCCTTTCTTGGCTTGTCGATGACAACACATAGCCTCTCCTCAGCATCCAATATGCAGGGGAGTGGGAAAATTCATTCTCGCCGTTCGAACCCCGCTATATGTCACTGTCAAGTCGGAATTGTATTAGCTTCTCTACTTACTCCCCCCAACGTGACAGTGATAGCCCGGGTAATTAGATGGCGTTTGGCACTAGCGGTGGAATGTAAAGGTGCCCGAGAGGTAAATGAAATTGCGGCTGTGTAATTTTGCGACTCCACCTTGTGAATTTGGGGTATATGCGTGTGGCAGCACTGTCTGAGTTAATAAAATTAGGAAAACAACCACGTGCGTTAGCCTGCAGGCACAGAAGGTTGGTTTATTTAAATTGACAACACAGCAGTGAATTGGGTATTTTTCCTGTGTTTAAAGACGAAAGAATTGACTGAAGTGTATTTAAAGGGGCATTCTTTATGGAATATGACGGAGAAAAGCTGGAAGGCACTCCAATGGCTAGGATGAAGGAACAATTCTGTAATCGAAGATGGAAACGATCAATGTTCCAAAAGATACAAAAAGCGGAAGAACAGAGAAATCAAATGTCCAGAGCGGAAGGAATGAAATGAAGATAATGTCTTCTGTCAACAAACTGCTCATAAAGGTTGTTGGAAATAAAGCATTTGATGAATTCAGGAATTAAAAATATCCATGCTATGTCAAATATCCAGTTTGCAGTTCTTAATTCTTTCGCTAATTTGGTACAAATTATTTTGGTTTCTTTTGAAAAGATGGCGCTACCTGGAAGTTGTGGTTGATATTGGAAACAACTATAGACTTTATTGGAAGGGTGTGATTTACATTTATGTCAGCATCTGTTACATTTAACATCAGCGTCTGCTTCATAAAACGACACTGGTGTTTGCCTATTCGCAAATTCATTTTAAGTAAACAGGGATTTGCGGAAAGTTTTGATTTTCTCTTTAGATCGGAAGACAAGGGTAGCTGAAGCCGAAAGAAGACGCTGTCCAATAAACGAAGCAAATAATGGTTTCTATGCTTCAAAATGGTGGTTTTTGCATTGAAGACAAAGATCATCTTGGCCAGTCCGAAACGTTTGAAGATGACGAACTGGAAGCTTTACTGCATCAAGATCCCTGCCAAGCGCAAAGTGAACTCGCGGAATCATAGGAAGTGACAAGCAAAGAAATTGGGTGCCGTACGAACTGAAACAAAAAGATGAGAAAGGAAGATAAGAAAGAAGATTTTTCACCTCGAAACTGCATTTTTAAAGACATCAAATTAAGAAATTCTTCGCCGGATCATGACTGAAGGTGCAAATAGAATAAGACTGTGATGGCCTCAAGAAGAAAATATTCTACGCAAAGCCTGGTAAACTTGTCCCGTCATCGTTTACATGAACGTCAAAGGAAAACATCCAAGTTCAAGCTCTGCATATGATCGGACCAGGCGGATGTTGTGTAATGTTAGCTGCTTAAGCTAGGTGAAAACATTGACGATCAATGTTGTCTATTACATCTTACGCGTTTGAGCTGTGCTTTACAGCAAGAATAGACAGATGACAACGCCCAACCCCACGAAAATGTAGCAGTGATAAGATATCTTAAATTGCTAAAATGAGAGGTCTTATCCAAACCGCCTTGGTCTCCAGATAATACATCTTGCAACTAATGCCTTTTTCTACGGACAACAAACGACTTCGGGTCCTTTAAAGAAATCGAAGACCGACTGAATGATTGAATGGATGCCAGATTATTTTTAGATTTTGTATTTTAAAATTACTAGAGACTTGGCAAAAGGAGTCACTTCGATAGACAATACTTTGTAACCGAACTAATTTGCACTCCCATTGTTTTGCGATTTGATGCGTTTAAGGATTTACGATTTTTAGGGTCTTGGGTATTTTGAATTTCAATCTTCTCTCAGTGATTTGGAAAAGGAAAATTTTCACTGGGTGTAAGGTTATCTCATCTTTGTGTCTTCTTCTTCTTCTTATGGGACGAGGCAGACTAAGGCAAAACGTCTTAAGCTTCCAATACATAAGCGAACGTCTCATAACAATCCACATCAAGGCTAAATTCGGGAATATAAGTCTCATATGCGCCCACGACCCGACAGAACAAAAAGATGACAGCAGTAAAGAAGACTTCTATCACCTCCTAGAAAGGACATACGATCTACCCCCATCTACAACACCAAGATCGTTCTAGGCGATTTCAACTCTCAGCTGGGAAGAGAAGAAGTCTTTGCTAAAATCATCGGAAGACGCAGCCTACACGCCAACACCTCCGGAAACGGACTCAGGCTAGTTGACTTCGCCTCGGGACGAAATCTCTCTGTGGCCAGCACGCGGTTCCCACACCTCAACATTCACAAAGGTACCTGGCGATCACCTGATCAATCAACCGTTAACCAGATTGATCATGTTGCAATCGACGTCAGACACTCCTCCAGTATTCTCGATGACATTGACTCGGATCATTTCCTTGTTGTAGCCAAGGTAAGAACCCGGATATCGAGAGAGCAACGGAGTTGAGACGTCAAAGGAAAACATCCAGTCCATACAGTCCAGGGTGAACCTAAACCAACATGGCTCTCCTTCCAGCTCGATCTCTCGACCCAAGTTTGTTGAGGTCAATCCGCGAGATGCCATCAAGAAACTGGACCAAAACTTGCACCTAAAACTTTTCTCTCCAAAAGATAGAGAACTTCCTAATTCGCTTTTAGTAACGTCCAGGTTTTTGCCCCCTAAGGTAAGACTATATAAGGTCTGTAGGTCTGTAGAAAGGTCTTTTTTAATCAATTTCCTCCGGAGTCCAAAGAAAAGGCAATTTGCAAGAGTGATCCTGTGTTTGATTTCGGACAGATGTTCTTCTTCTTCTTGAGGTGCTACAATCCGGGGTGGACCTGGGCCTCAATCAACATGCCTCTCCAGCCAGCATGATCTTTCGCTAGCTGCCTACAATTGCGCACTCCAAGTAGGTTTAGGTCCTTCTCCACTTGTGTGGGCCATCTTACCCTATGCCGTCCTCTGTTGCGTTGTCCCAATTGCTCTGATTCGAAGATTTTTCGGGCCGAAACAGTGGTGTCCAAACGCTCTACATGGCCTAACGATCTTAAGAGTTGTATACAAAGACGTTTAGCCGGGCGCATGTCGCTGTACAGCCCATAGAGTTCATCGTTAAATCTTCTTCTCCAGATGCCATCAACGCAAACAGGACCAAAATCGCACACAAAACTTTTCTCTTGAAAAATTAAGGGCTTCCTCATCCGCCTTTGGTAACATTCAGGTTTCCGCGCCATAAAGTAGGACTAGGATGATTGAGCTGTATATAAAACGAGCTTAGTCCTTCGGGAGAGGAATTTATTACTCAATTCCCTCTTGAGACCAAAAAAACAGCTATTGGCAAGAGTGATTCTGCATTTGATTTCGGTCTTAGTGTTATTGTCCTTATTTACCGCGGAGCATAGGTGACCGAAGTCCTTGACTGCCTCGAAGTTTCTGCTGCCTAGTGTGCCGCGCTGTCCGAGACGAGGATGATGGGTGTCCTACTTCGACGACAGCATGTACTTCGTTTTGACCTCATTAACTGCCAGACTCATTTTATCCGCTTCCGCGTCAGTGCCAGCAAATGTCCCATTGATCACTCACAGTGTTCGTCCAATCGCATCGACGGCGTTAGCTAGCGATTGCGCTGACTTTTGGAAGATCGTGCCTCTGGTGTTGTTTTGTGAGATACGCACGATATTCGAGGATGATGTTGAAGAAGTCACATGACAGTGCGTAGCCTTGTCTAAATCCTTTTTTGACATCGAAGGTCTTGGTGAGTTCTTTACCAATCTTGATAGAACAGCGAGAGTTCTCCATCGTCATCCTACACAATCCGACGAGTTTGGTAGGAATGCCAAAACTTGACATGGCACTCTATAGCTCGTATACGCACTATATCATATACGGCCTTAAAAATGAGGAATAGGTGGTGAGCGTCGAATTGGACTTCTTGAGTGTTTTCCAGGATAGTCTATCGCGGACATCCCAGGACTACAACCACTCTGAAAGGGACCTTTTAGGTTATGAGCACACGATTTTAGACGTTCACACAATACGGCAGAGAGGATCTTGTAGGCGTTGTTAAGGAGGCTGATCCTTCGATCGTTGACGATGTCAAAGGGGTATCCTTTCTTGTGAACCCGGCAAACGGCGCTGAGATTCCACTCATCGGGCATGCTTTCCTCCGACCATATATTACAGATGCGCTGTTGCATGAGCCCAACCAGCTGCTTTGATTAGTTTTAACTTCAGTTCCTATATTGCTATCTGAGAACAAATATGTGTATTACCATTCATTAATAAATAAAATTTCCGTGCAAGGAACAAAACAGCTTAAGTTAGTCTACACCACTCACGAACAAAAATTTTTGTAACTCATCTACTACACCATCGGCCAAGACCTGACGAGTGACGATAAGTCTTCTTCCGTGCATAAGCAAAGTCTTTGAGAAAATAGTCATCAAGGCTCTGAAAGAGTGGGTCGAGCAAAAACAAATTATTCCGGAAAAGCAATTCGGCTTTAGGGCGAGGCACGACACAATTCATGCCGCGTCCAAATTGGTTTCCGACATACAATGGAACAGAAACAAGACACAGTGCACAGGTGTCTGCCTGATTGACATGGATAATGCGTTCGACACCGTATGGTTAGAAGGACTCTTCCTCAAGTTGGTCAGGCTTGGCATGAACAAAACGTTGCTATATATGATCTATGACATGATAACAGGCAGGAAGTTCGTTGTGAAAAATGGCAACGTAACTTCCTCCACTGTTTTTCACATAAAAAATGGGTTGCAACAAGGGGCGGTTGGTTCGCCGATTCTATTCACGATATTCACTAGTGACCTTATAGGTTCCATGTCAAACTTAATTGCGTTTGCCGATGATCTAATCGCGTACAGATCAGGTGCAAAGATTGAGGTCATAAATGGCCTGATGCAACGTGATTTCGACTTGATTCAACAATATTGCGACGACTGGAAGTTGAAAATCAACTACCGGAAGTGCGAAACTATTCTTTTCAGAACCCCGTTGTCCAGAGCATCAAGGGACACGAAAAGAAATTGGCGAAAGTTCAGCATATAGGACCCACAGGGGCAGCCATTAACTGTTAAAAGTGTGGTTAGATATCTTGGCATTTGGTTGGACCAGTTCCTGTATTGTGGTATCCATGCAGCAACAGTTTTGACCAGCGCTAAGAAAGCCTTCGCTATGGCAAGGGGGCTGTTTTGCAGCAGCCAACTTGATACCAGAGTGAAGGTGATCTGCTACATGGCCCTAATACGGCCAATTATGGTGTATGGTTGTCCTGTGTGGTTCAACGTGAGTCCTTCCCAGATGGAAAAGAGGAGGGTGTTCGAGAGACCGTGTCTTCGGGGGTGTCTCCGTTTATATCGTACACCCGAATCCCAGTACAAAAAATTCTATCCCAACGAGGTTTTGTACAATGAGACAAACCTGATCAGAATAGATAATTTTATTATTAAATTGATTCGGGGTCACATAGCTCGAGCCATGACCTCAACCAACAGTCTAATCCTTGGGGCTTACTACCCTAATGAAATGTACCATGAGAAGGTGCGTCTTAACGGCTTTATCCCACCTGAGGCGTTCCTCTATTTGGACACGAAAGGCCTGATACAAGATAGGGAAGGCTGCCCTATCATCTTCCATGTCGCACGCCGAGCAGTGGAAAGGCGACTTCAATACGAGCCGGACGTCGCTCGCAGCCACGAAGTCCTCTTACGGTTCAGTAGAGCGATCTCTGCCCGCTATAGAGCAGTCTCTGACAAAGAACGGCTTTTCTTTTGGTGGCTGCATCAGAATCAGCCTTCGATGCCGCCAACTTCTCACACAGGACCAAGATAGTTGACTCATTAGGGCCAACTTACATAGTTTAAGGTAGCTATAAAGTAGATTAGGACAAAAAAACAAAAGGTGCACCACGGAGTATTCGATATATATGTCAAGCATATAAAGAGCATATACTCCCCGGTGCACGCGTCCGTATTGCTTACGAATATAGTTGTAAGATATCTGTAAATATGTTTAAGTTTGAGTTAGGATAAGTAAGTTAAGTTAGCAAGTAAGTTAAAAACATTGACTAAGGAACGTCCAAGTTTTTTTTTTTAATTTTCTTGGGCAACAAAAAACAAAACCACTAGACTTAAGATTTAATAAGAATACAAAAGATGTCGAAAGGCAGAAAAAACTAACATAGATTAGCTTAGAGTACTTGTTTAGAGTCAGTAAGTTAGATATAAGATTAATATTTCAGATTAAATATTTAAGCTAGTTTTAAGCATTTTTGTCTAGCAACTAAGTAAACGAATTGTAAAGTGTTAATAAAAATGCGTTACAAACAAAAAAAAAAACAAAAAACAAGTGGAATGGACTTCGGAAGTCAAATCTTCTCCATCTCTATTTCATTCCAGCGGATTTCCATCATCCACATTTGCATACAAATTTCGCTGACATAAAATAGTCAGTCACTATCACCTTGTACGTTGTCACCAAAATCCATGACAGCAGAGAACAATCAATCAAGAAGTGTACTAAGTCACTCCACGGCAGCACAGGGTGAGGATGAATTAAATTCCCTCTCTGTTAGTATCACCCAATCAACGAAGGAGATCAAAAAATACCTAAATTGTGAGAAAGCAGTCGCAAACATGTTCGAATTGCTCACTGCCCCAACAGCTGCATGAAAATACAATTCACTCGGTACAACACGGTCCTCTGTGGTGATTTCGAATTTATGGGCGAAGCCAAACCATTTCACGCAGCACCGTCACCTTCGATTTTAATTGAATTAACACGTCGTCAGAGTTATTTTCCGTGAGTCGCTCGCTCGCCTTCCACAGTTCAACAAAACATGTCATTGCCACTGTAACCAGAAGTTGTAAATATTTTGACCGCTCAGAAGACAGGCGATTCAATTGTTTTCGGTTTAAGCTGGCACATAACTGCGGAAATGATAAGGGCAAATGTTCCATTGCTGCCTGATTGATGGCGCGACTGAAGCGTTCAATTGCCCGCATTTAACCGATGCTCCCGTCGTTGGACGGGAATTTTATGTGTCACAGGGATTTGCTGCTGCCACACACTGCCGATTCAACAGACAGACTGGGAAGCATGGGATTAGCCCGATTCGAGTATAAAACATTGGAAATAAACTAGAACGATTTTCCCCATCAGCGAGGGCACAGTTTGACGCCCGACCCAGAACCCCCGGCGCACCGTTCGTTCTATTTCGACATAATCCCATTAAATTGCTGGCAAGCGCTTAAATCACAAAGGACTCGAAATTTTATTCGTTCGTACAATCGGAAACCCCAGTGATCCTGTAGCGTTCGTTTTGCACTTCATTAATTTCTTAAGCCAGTTCCCGGCGACGACGCAAATTCCCTTTTAATTGATGCGCCAAACAGGGAGCGCGGTGGACACTTGCCAACCTTTTCGCAGATTACCAACAGTTCGCAGGACGTCTCGCATACCACTGACTGGTGCAATAAATTTCGCCGTAAATGAGGTCAACCGTGAGGAGTGATTGTCTATACCCTTATGAAAGTTTATGTCCCATCATGAAGAGGCATTACAGGGAGACGGCGTCGTGGGTCTTATCACTCCGTGACCGTGAGGTTGGAGAAGGTGTTCCCGCCTTGGCAATTTATCAGAGTGCCGTGTTGGTAGGTTCGTTCATTTACCAGCCGGACAAGGCAGTATGAAACATTGCCGTCACACGAGTTCCGCGGAATTTTCCCGCCAAGCGTTTAATAGTCTTGACGCGCAGTGTCACAAGTTACAGGTTTGAGGCGATGATGACAGGACTAATATGATGCAAGCATCAAATGCAATGATGGACAGGACAAAGCGAATTAAATTAATCACATGGAATGGATAGTGGGGCAAAGCGCCCCACTCCTGGGAATAGTTTAGCAGGGGCAATCAAATGCAGGCGAGTTTTGCGCCTGAAAGTGAGTGACCTTTACGTGACAGCGCTTTGGAAATCCATTAATGTTGACACAGACGTTGTGCACCCCACTTCCTCGCTTAAAAAAAGTGACAAGTTGGTGTGAGCGGGTGGGCCTGGCGAACAAGCAGCTCCGTTTGAAGAGTCAAAATCGGATTGAAAGGAATAATAATAAAAAGATACGTAAACAAACTTTATGCATTGTTCGGTTCGGAGGCAGCGGAAAAGAAATTTGCGAAGCTTGCTCGCAGGCAAATGAATATACTGTTCGTCAATTATGAAAAGTTTATGATCCAATTTAGACAACTTTTTTGGGGAAAATTACCCTCGGCCTTGAGAATTTTGGGAAAATGCTAAGGGGAACGGAGTTTTTCAACCTCTGGTTCAATTATTTTTTGATGATTCTTTAAGAAATTGTGCCTTGACTGAGGGTAAGATGTAACTTAAGTTAACTTATCAAAAAGAGCTGAAAAGGTACTCAACCTAAGCAAGTCCTATGTTTTGATATATGTTTTTTTAAATATTGTTTCGCACTTTGGCGTGGCCGCCGTGGCGTAGTGAGTAGAGTTCGATATTCACACGCCGTAGGTCTGGGTTCGATTTCCGGCTGAACACCTCGAATTTTTTCACGGCACCACCACTTTCGAGTTGCTGACAACACTCAAAGTTTAATTTCTGTCTCAGAAAAAGCTTCTCAAATTTCGCCGTTCGAAGTCACCAAAACTGTAGGACCCTTCTACTCGTGAGAGGACAGTAGTGCGCACAAAACGAGTAGTTGATGAGCAAGCTAGGCCCTGGTCCCTCTGTGGACTGTAGCGCCACCCAATTATTATTATTATTCACACTTTGGCGCTGATCCAATAAATCACATTAAAAATTAATTTGCTCCTCATTCTCCTAATTCTTTTCCTTAATGTGTATTCCTTAACATACATATGTACATCAATGTCCCATTATTTATAGTGGACAAGCGAGCCGAAAATCCTTTCCCATCCCTATTTCCATCTCCTCACCTTTGGTCATCTTAAAGTTTTTCCAATAAACACTTGCATACCGTTCCAGCAGGCGGATAGTGCATTGACTATTTGACAAAACCCAGTATTTGTAGAAAATACATTTTTTGGGAAGCATTGACTGTTTAAGCTTTTGTCTTCTTCGAGACAACTGGAAAGAAAAAAGATATAAAAAAATATGTGGAAAATAAATAAGCTTTGGTACATTTCCAGAAAAGTGGAGTGGTGAAGCCTAAAATCCAGTCTTAAGAAAATCCCCGAAGAAAATATTCGATGGAATATCCGAAACCAGTAACTTATGCAAATTTTATTACAACCACGAACAAGGGAGCTATAGAGAACGGATCATTTTCCCCATTAGGACCGTGTCAGGTCTCTTCATATCATACCCCCTTCTTATTCTTGTGGCACTACATTCCCCGGTGAACCTGGGCCTCAACCAACACGCTTCTCCAGCCAACACCACCTTTCGCTAGCTACCTCCAATCGCTCACTCCAAGTTGGTTGAAGTTCTTCTCCACTTGTGTGTACGACCTTATCCTAGGCCGTCCTCGGTTGCGTTGTCTCTGATTCGAAAACTTTTCGGGCCGAAGCAGTGGTGTTCATACGCCCTACATGGCCTAGGCATCTTAAGCTCTGTATCCGAAGACGCTTGACCAGGCGCTGTACAGCCCATAGAGTTCGTAATTACGAGGGGACTTCAGTATATTCTCGGTGTCGATATTAAGGAAAATGCGAATTCAATTTAAATTGTTTTTATTTTTCAGTATAATCTGCCCTAACATCAATGCATTTGCTACATCTTGAGAGAAGCTTTTCTAAACCCATAAAAAAATGTTTAAACAAAATACCCATTTAGTGCCGACTTAAATTCTTCATTATCCGAAAATTCCTTTCCACGAAGACTTTTTTTTTAAATCCGGAAACAGGAAACACTAGGGGCAAGGTCTGGACTATAGGGTGTGTGTTGGATTCCTTTGAAACCACAATCTAGCGCAGCAGCCGTGGAAACTAGCGCCGTGTGAACAGGAGCGTTGTCATGAAGAAGCAACACACCCGCTGCGAGTTTACCCCGTCATTTTTTTAATTTCCTCCCACAAATTATGCAAAGTGGAAGCGTAGGATGTGGCGTTGATGGTTTCACCTTTTTTTTGTACTCAATGACCAAGATTCCCCTTAGTCCCAAACAACTGAGCCATGAGCCATGAGCTTCCCGGCAGACGGAGTGACTTTGAACTTCTTCGGGGGGTCTGTTCCTTTTTGATGCCACTGCATGGACTCTTGTTTGCTTTCAGGGTCATAGTGGTCAACCCATGTTTCGTCCTCAGTAACATTTCGATCCATAACACCGTCCGCGTTCTCACTACACATCTCCAAAAGCACTCTACAGCACGCGATTCTCACGTTTTTCTGAGGTGCTGTGAGCATTCGTGGTACCCACCTTTCACTGACCTTTGAAAGGTTAAGATGGTCATGAAGAATGGTGTGAATAGTAGCAGTTAAAGGCTTGGTGATCTCTGCCATCATTTTCACCTTTATTCGGGCATCCTCAGGAACAAGTTTTTCCACTTTTTTGATGCTTTCTTCCCGTACAAGTAGTAGCCGAGGCGCCGTAGCGGGTGTCGTCTTCAATGCACTCTCTGCCTCTCTTGAACTCACTTAACCACTTTTTCACAGTTCATATTGAACTTGCGGAACCCTGGTAAACAGCCTTCATCCCTTCATGAATAGTTTTTTGACTTTTTCCTTGCTAAGTGAATGCTCAATTTTTTCCCTTCTCTTGAAGTCCTATTTTCGATGAGTTCTTCCATTTGTGCCATGCGTTGCCAATTACGTCAAGTAAAATGTAATTAAATATATCATTCAACTAAAATTAATTCATTTGGAAGAAAAATCAAGATTGTACTGAAGGGAAATTACAGCAAATTTTCAACGTAGGTGACGAGCTCACGCTTACACTCACGAAATCAGTATCTTTAATGTCAACAAGGATTTTGGAAAAGGCTTGACTTCCCTAACATCATTTTGAGAAGATCGTACGTAACCCACAAGTCAACACCAGAGACACGATCTTTTAGAAGTCCGACCCCCTGCTAGCTTCTGCCGAAGACATTGACTGATTGAGTTAACAAACCTTGCAAACGCAAATGAAAAAATCTGGACTCTTACAGTGCATTCCTGGAGGACATGGCAGAAGAACCTGTCAAACAAGAACTGCAAACGTGGATGAATAATTCTTATACCAGTGGTCTCACGAAGATAAGGAAAAAATTATAGCTCGTTAGTACTATATGGAGCAACTCCGTCCATTTCTAGTAAAAGTTGGAGTGACATAAGCTGACGTGAGAATCGCAGATAACAGAAAGAAATACCAACTGTCTAATTCAGCAAATGTTACTGGATGCGATGGTTGCATAGACCACAAAGCAAGAGAGCTTCCAGCCTCCGAAACGGCCAACGGTGTTCTAAAACAATACAAAACCACAATCAGTTTCTAAAACTAAGAAAGCTGATACACAAGAAGAACCTGGTTGTTTCCAAATTTCTCATTATGACTCAAAAGGAAAAACGCTGCGTTCTTTCAACAAAAAAAAATCATTAAGTTCTGAAGTCGATGCACAAGAACCTGAAAGTTCCAATGCCCTATAATTAATCAACTACGCACACGTTCAATTAGTGCAGTTATCTGTCGATCACATTCAAAAGCACGTGAATAACACGTTAAATCGGAAAACAAGGAACCGCCAACGATACACGTGCATCCAGCAATTAGTCTCAAGACACACAATAACCTCTCACAAGAAGCCGAGGAATGAGTACATTCAGTAACGAATGACTCTTTTTTTTCAATTACCTTGAAACAACCCATTGGCACGCAACAATAATTCGTGGAACCACCCGACTTCGTGCAGTACCAAGAATTACGAAAACTTCAAAACAAAGAAACCGCTCCGACATGGACGTCTCAGGGCTTTCATCCCTAATCGCATGGGCTAACACGTCGATTGTATGTGCTGAGCAAGGACTTCCAGTCTAGGATTCGACTCATCCCACCATCCGGAAGTGAGAAACAAAGGAGAACTCTTGAAGTGGCAATCAATCACCGAGTGGAACCTGTAGTGGCTGAGAAATTCATTTTCCGACGACTTTGACAAACGAATGTTGCCGACCTTCAGCAATACTCGTACTTCATGCAATTTGAAGCAAATTAGAAAAAGACGTTGAACTTTAACGAACAAGTTTTGAAATTTGTTGAAGTTGCTTCTGGAAAGTAAAAACATTGAATTGACACTTGTGTGGGAAGTTCAGGAAGAGTTTTTCTTCCTATTGCTACAAATTGTATTAGTTTGGAAAGTGACGGATGACAGATGACCTTTGGTAGAATGTTTTTTCTATAAAGGATTGCCCTGAAATTTAAAAAAATAAGCGACAATGGTTTTGATTAAACTCCGAGGCGGGCAGAGGTCTGTAGTTCCACAATTATCCATAAATATACTTGTATCATGAATTTTTTGTGGAAATCAATTTGAGCTAGAGACAAGCAGGCGAAAGGGAAAAACCGCCTTGGAATTTAATTTTGCAAAACTAAATCGTCAAACGCCCGAAGTTCTAAGGACCAGTGCGTTGTTCTTATATTATTTCCTCAGTCTATACTTTAAAAGTTAGATTTAATTGGCGAATTTGAAATCAATATATTTGCTGGGAACTTTGCCGATTGAGTTCCCCTAAAACTCGCTCAGAGTTCGACGCTGCCTGCACTAAGCATAGAAGAAGTATGGAAACGTTATCAAGAAGCCATCAAAGAAGCTGCCACTGATGTGCTGGGTTTCACGCCACCACCCAGAAGGAACCCATGGTTTGACGACGAGTGCAGGCAAGCGCACGCAGCTAAACAAGACGCCTATAAGGCGACGCTGCATCGAACAACGAGGGCTGTTAGTGAGCTCTACCAACATAGAAGAAGGGAAGAGCACCGGTTTCTCAGAGGGAAAAAGAAGGAGCATGAGAAGCGCGCGGTCGAGGAAATGGAAAGGTGTAATGGCAGCAATGAAGTCCGAAAATTTTACCGAAAGGTGAAACAACTATTCGGAGGAGACAAGGCCGAAGCGTGCCGGGATTAAAATGGACAACTTGTGGTAGAGTCGCAGTCTGTGCTGAGAATCTGAAAGGATTACTTCTGCCTACTCGTTAAAGCGACGCACTGTCATACGACTTCTTCAACATCATACACGAGAAGATCGTGCGTAACTCACAAGACAACACCAAAGGTATGATCTTCCAGAAGTCAGTTCAATTGCTAGCTTCGTGGTCGACTTAACGAGGTTGGACGAACACAGCGAGCCGTCAATGAGGCGTTTGCTGGCATTGAAGCGGAAGTAGCTAAAATTGGTCTGGCGGTAAGTACATGCTGTCTTCAAGGAAAGACATACAGGATCGCCACCTGGGACAGAGCGCCACACTAGGCAGCAGAAACCTTGAGGTAGTCAAGGTCTTCGTCTTTTTGGCTCCGCGGTAAATAAGGACAACAACACCAGTACCGAAATCAAACACAGAATCACTCTTGCCAATTGCTGTTTCTTTGGGCTCAAGAAGCAATTGAGTAATAAAGAACTCTCTCGAAGGACAAAGCCCGCCTTATATAATAGCTTGATTATCCCAGTCCTACTTTATGGCGCGGAAACCTGGACGTTACCAAAGGCGGATAAAGAAGCCCTAAGTCTTTTCGAGACATAAGTTTTTCGTGCGATTTTTGATTTTGTTTGCGTTAATGGCATCTGGAGGAGAAGACTTGACGACGAATTTTGTGGGCAGTACAGCGGCATGCGCCTAGTCAAGCGTCTACGGATACAACGCCTAAGATGGCTAGGCCATGAAGTGCATATAGACGGCACTGCTCCGGCCCTGAAAGTTTTCGAATTATAGCCATTGGGGCAACGCAACAGAGGACGGCCTAGGCTAAGATGGCACACACACGTGGAGAAGGACCTCAAGCAACTTGGAGTGCTTAACTGCAGGCAGCTGACGAGAGATCGTACTGGCTGGAGAGGCATGTTGGTTGAGACCCAGGTCCACCCTGGACTGTAGCGCCAGAAGAAATATAAGAAATTTAATTCCCCAGTGTCTAGTGTAGCTAGCATATACGACATCCAAGGCCGGTTCTGGTGCAGCCACCAAAAGAATTGCCGTTCCTTGTCAGAAACTGCAGATATCGCTCGCTAAACCGTAGATCTCGTGGTTGTGAGCGACGTCCGCCTCGTATTGCATTTGCTTCTCTACTGAATGGCGCGCGAAGTGAATAATGATAGGACAGATTATCCGATGTTATATCATATATCTAGCATCCAGGAAAATGAACTGAGAAAAGCCGTAAAGACGAACCCTCTCATGTACATTTCATTTAAAAATTAGACTATTTATTGAAGCCATGGTTTAAGTAGTGTGACTCCAACTAAACTCAATAAAACAAATAACTGTCCCTATAAGGTTTGCCATGGTGCACAAATTCTCATTGGGGTAGAATTTCTTGTAATGGGGTTCCGGCGTTTAATATAAACGATGACAAGCCAGAATGATAGGGGTCTAGAACACATTTAGCTTTTCCATCTGTGAAGTCAAGTTAAACCACACATGACAACCATTTATCCTTGAAAAGCCGGATGCGGACCATGTAGCAGATCATCTTCACTCTGTTGTCAAGTTGACTGCTGCTTAACAGCCCTCTCGCCAAAGCGAAATCATTCTTAGACCTGGTCAGAGCTGCTGGTCCAACAAGATGCCTGGATATCTTTCTACACTTTTCACAGTCAATGGCCATCCAAGTGGTTCATCTACGTCGAATTTGCGCCAGTTCATGTTCCTTGAAGCTCTGAAAAACGTGATTATGAAAGGGACAGTTGTTGTTGATTTCCAACTTCCAGTCTTAGCAGGGTCGTTGAACTCTTTTTTAAGTCGTAGTGCAACAATCTATTTATTTTTTCTACTTTCGAACCTGGTCTGTACGTGATTTGCTCCATGTGTCAGTATTGTCGAAAAACTACATCAAAACTTGGTGCAGGACATGGACTCCAAGGCTATAACTTTCCCTCCAATTGACAGTTTTTTTCCGAGTAGGAAGGATCTGGCTGTCCTTTTGTTTTGTTTTTATGATTCAGTACTTGGCTCCCAATCATTGATAATACATATACTGGGTGAGATTGTGTCAGAATCGCTATAACGTTGGAATGTAGGATCGACCCATCCGTCTGTGTAGTAAAAGTGTACATGGGTTGAACATCCATTAAGTCCTCGCGGCTGGAGGTAAAATCACTCCGAGATGGATAGACTCCTTGACTACGTCGAAATGAATATCTACGCACCGATTAAAAGAATTGCTCACAGTTCAGGTCTCTTAAAAACACCCTTATGCTTCTATTAATTGAAAAATAAATCTCAAGCAACCATATTATGACTTTCTCTTAGAAGGCGTGTTTCGACCTCATTCCCCATGTCGTAGAGTTGCCGAAGCTCCAAAAATCCCGTTTACTTTAAAGAATGCCACATTTAAATTAAGTTCCTAAGATTTCTTAAGATATCCTTAGACAACTCCAGAAAGCCACATATTTACTCGTTTCTCCGCAAGTACTCTCTCGCAAAAGTTTCGGGGGCAATTGGAAATAATCACTGGCAAAATTAAATCGCGCAAAACCAAAGTCCTTTCGTCTTCCCTCATCAGCCCCCCGCCTTCAGGGAGTGGTGCGTGTCTAAGGAAATAATTACCACAAAACAATTTAATTGAAAACTTTTTCCTGTACGCACGACTGTGTCGCAGCACAACAGGCCACAGTGCGTCGTAAAATTGTATTTTCAACTCCGCATTCCAGAGTTGCCGAGAAAATACCCCGTACAGCATTTGAACTGATTCAATTGGTTGAAAAATGTTTACGATAGCTGAATGTGCGTACTTTGGATATTTGTTTTCATGAGTGGCAGAGGTAAACGACACTTCAGGTTGTGATTCGCGAGAAAATATGAGTAAACATCTGACGTGAACAGGTTGAGTGAAACGCAATTGATTGAGGGTGACACTTGACGAGATTTGAGGATTACTGAACAGGGATTTTCATTAAGGATGATATTGTACATCGTTTCGCTCTTAAGTCCTTGAATAATTCAAGAGATGGATTTGAGGATTACAAATTATTTCGTTGAAATGTTGGAATTGAGGCTAATAAGGGATTGTTGTTGAAAATGTCAGTTAACAATAGAATTCTTAGAGAAGAACGGCAGCTTCTTTAAAGGTTTGTTTCTTTAAAATATGAAATTAAGTCTGACTGTATATACACTCATTTATTTTGTTATTTCGAAGCTAAAGAGGTGAATATCATTGACGCATAATGGAAAGAACCTGTTTTCAGATGTTAAATATTATCCGAGGTGAACGTTTGCTTTTTGTGTTAAATGAAGGTAGACGAATTACATTTTGTATTTAATCAAACATTTGCTATTAATGATTGAAAGTGAGCAAACGTAAGGTCTTCATTAAAAACCGAATCATTTCCATTTGTCGGATCCAGTAATCTCTAAATTTAAACGCGATTGATCTCTTTGCAATTGATGCCCCTTCAAATGTAAAACTTAGCAAAATGTGCTACTCAAGGAAACTTTAAATAAAATTTTTTTTCGGGCATTCTTCTTCTTCTTCTTCTTCTTGTGATGCTACGGTCAAGGGTGGACCTGGGCCTCAACCAACATGCCCCTCCAGCCAACACGCTCTTTCACCAGCTGCCTCCAGTTGTGCACTCCAAGTTTGTTGAAGTCCTTCTCCACTTGTGTACGCCACCTTAGTCTAGGTCCTTCTCTGTTGCGTTGTCCAAATGGCTCGGATTCAAAAACTTTTCGGGCCGGAACAGTGGTGTCCCTTTCTTGTTAACCGAACGCTTTCCTCCGACCATGTCTTACAAAGCGGGCGCATGCGCCCAACCAGGTCATCGCCAGCTGCTTTAAATAATTCTGCGAACAGTTCGTCCGCTCCGGCACCTTTATTCGACTTCAACTTCGATATTGCTTCGAAGGTTACCTTTTATATTTCTAGATTAGGGGACAAAAACAAGTATTAATCATCGAAAATAGCTTAATTATTTTTCAAAATAGTCTCCATTAAGATCTATACATTGCATGCGTTTGAACCAATTGTCGAAGCACTTTCGCCACTCTGATTGAGGTATCTCCGAAACATGCATTTTGAACGCATCAACCGCTTCTTCAGGTGTCGAAAAACGTTGACCTCTCGTTTTATTTTTTACGTAGGGGAAAAAAAAGAGGTCATTCGGTGCCAAGTCAGGATTGTACGGCGTATGACTCATCAAATCGATATTTTGAGTGATCAAAAATGCAGTTATTTGAGCCGATGTGTGAGAGCTCACATTGTTGTAGTGAAGAGTGATCCGCCTTCGGCGGTTGGTTTTCCTGATTTCTTGGAAGACAACTGGCAAACAAATGGTTGTGTACCACTCAGAATTGACTGTTCTGCGTTGTTCTAGTGCTACGGTTGCGACATGTCTAGTTTTTCCGAAAAAACAGCCGATTTCCATTTGCTTGGAAGTGCTTCGTGCGCGAGCAACTTTTGTTGGATTTGGCGCAATTTGAAGCACCCATACAGTCGACTGCTGTTTAATTTTGGGCTCATACGCATAAATCCACGATTCATCACCTGTCACGATGTCATAGACGTGTTTCGAAGCACAGCGATCGTATTTTTGGAGCATTTCTTTCGACCAATCGACACGAGCCTTTTTTTGAGCGATTGACAAATTGTGTGGGATCCAACGCCAACAAATTTTTTTGACGGTCAAATGTTCATGCAATATTGAATGCATGCTAGTCCCACTAATGCCTAAGGTTGTCTCAATCTCACGATAGGTCACATGACGATCTTGCGATATCAGTTGGCGCACAGCATCAATGGTTTCCGGAACAACAACTTTTTTTTGGACGACCTTCACGAAATTCATCTTGGAGTGAACTACGACCTCCGTTGAATTCACCATACCATCGATAAACGCTGCTCCTGGATGGAGCTTCATTGCCAAAAATTGAATTTAGTTTAACAATGCACTGTTGTTGAGTTAATCTACGTCGAAAGTTGTAAAAAATAAACGCACGAAAATTTTCACGATTTAATTCCATTTTTTGGGCAAGATGAATCTTTAAAGTTACTGTAAACAACACAAATAGCGGTTGTATGTCAAAACGTTGTGAGTACGTATAACCTCAAAAATGTCAAACTTTACGATAAAGCTAGCAGTTGCCAGATTGCAACAAAAAAAATGAAAAACTCAGTTGTCGGCAAGAGTAAGGTCTGTATTTAGAACAAAAATTACTTGCTGAGTTACCCCTAACAATTCTGGGAGAGTTTGCGCTTAACGCAAAACTCGATCAAATAGGGCCACCAATTTTTCTTCGTTTTCAAATTTTTAAGACTGGATTCAATATTTTCTTTCTCCATTCAAGACGATCTTTGTGTTTAACAATAAAATCACAATTTTCAAAGCGTCAGAACCACTCTTTAATTTTTCTTGCATCAATAAAAGAATCGCTTCCAAGCTCAGCCACAACTTGTAGGTGGCAGAACATATCTGCGTATATTCAGCGGCTTAGACACATTGTATTGTATTCAAAATTCAAATTTCGCATCATTCAATACTGATCTTCACACAAAGAAGTGTCCATTTTTTTTTTGTGAATCTAGTTTTTTTTGTTCTCCATGTGGGATTCGGGAAATAAAACTCACTTTTAATACTTTGATTTACAGAATTTATTTAATTATAAAATATCGTTTCGCATTTGGTGACGACTGACGTGTTCGATGGCTCAACTACTACTCTCTGTTCTCTTTTTACTATTCTTCCTTTTATCTTGCCAGGGTGTTCGTTTGTCAAGGGTATGTGTGTGTACGTCTGATCGTCCGTGTTCGTCGCCTGTTTGTCCGTCTTCTGTGTATGCGTTCGTATGATTTTGTCTTACAGTTTGGTCGCCTGTTCCTAGCTGTTGTTTCGTCGCGTGATTTGTATGTCATTATAGAGTAAGGTCAGATCGTTTGGCTCCTGATCCCACATCCATAACAATAACTTGAAATAATATCTACAACTTGTAACAACAACAAAATTAATGTATTTCTATTGTTCATTGTTCAATTGCAATTTTACTATGTATACATGTAAAATGTTTTGTTTAATTGTTTTAATAAAAAAGATCCCCTGACGAAGGCAGCAATCCCTGCCGAAATGTTGGGATAATAACAATAAAGTAACCTGGTTTCATTGACAATCAACAGTAGCCAAAAAAGCCGACGAAAGAAGGAAACGGTTTCCGCTGCATAATACTTTCCGTCATCTTTCAGGCAATTTTCAAAAATCACCTCTAAAAATAAGTCCTTTCTAACATCGGTTCAATCACTTCTTCGATTTCTTTGAAAAAACCCTCGAACTAGTGACCCGCGAACCTAAGGCCACCCATTTCAACAATGAAAAATCGCCTTGTTATGCCTTTCTACCGTGTCTTTTCAATGCAATGCGGGGCTCAAACGGATTAGTTTTAATCGAAAACATTTTAAATCAATTGTTCAGTTCAGTTCAGTTTATTTGTAGTTTAATTCATAAGCATTTACATTTTAGTAAAACATATTCTAAAGATACAGAACAAGAGTTCTTTACAACTATGAAGGTACACCAATAGTTTCGTCTAGTATAAGCAGCTCATAGTACACCACTTGGTACCGCCTGGTCTAGCCATATGCAGAGTATGGACCTTGAGCCATGGAGGTTTTTATTTGACATTAATGTAGATTATGCTGCTTTTCTCCAGTTATTTTTCATCTCCAGTTATAATCTGGTGAAAACATCTTTTTTTTGGATGTTTTTAAAAAAAAAAAAGTTCTCTCGGTTTTGACTCGTATGGTGTCTTGTTTTATTAAAAGTTAAAATTTTTTTATACCGAGCGGAAGTCTGATCCAATAATATTTCCAATTCCTCATTTTAATTTTAGGCTGCTGTCAAAACGGCTTTCTGAATGATTTGTCGGTCGGAGCAGACTCATTTAAAGTCCAGTAAAAAAAAATTAAAATTAAGTTCTGTTTCGTTCTGTTAGTTTAATACAATTCCGTACATGTACAAGAGGCCAAAAACAATGTTGTTGTCTGACAATGTTGACGCTGATCAACACTGGCAAAAAAGTGTGACTTTTCTAGTGAAGTGGATAATCACTTCCAAGAACAGTCACCACTTGCAGGTGGCGCCATCTTTTGGAAACTGAACTAATCTGTACCAATAGTAAATGACGATGGATCTTGTTAAATGTGTGTAATTTCGGCACGTTCATAATGAATACTTATCAACCTTTGGCCGCCGTGGCGTAGTGTGTACACCGAAGGCCCAGGTTCGATTCCCGGTTGAACACCTCGAATTTTTAACGGCACCACCTCTTTTGAGCTGCTGACAAGTGTAATAACTGTCTAAGAAAATACTTCTCAATTTTCGTCGCTTTGTTTCGGCAAAAAGTTGTCCCTTCTACTCGCGAGAGAACAGTAGCGCGCACAACATGAGTGGTTGATGAGCAAGCAAGGCCCTGGTCCCCTTGTGGACTGTTGCACCATCCAAATAGTATTATTAGCAACCTATGAAGTGGCGAATATAAATATGTAGACAAAGTTGTGTAAATATATTCACAAATTTATTTTGTTTTGTCCTTATACACTTATACAAAAACGGTAGAAGGTAAAGTCATTTTATCATTGAGTTTCAAAGACCTATAGAAATTAGTCTTTTGTAGCCCGAAGGTACATACTACTGTAAAAGGAAGAAAAAGGACTATGAAAACATATGTATACGAGTATTATGAAAAATAAGTTTTTGTTCAGTGTTACTATTTTTTAGAGCCTATGAACAATATTTGCCTAGCGTATAAAATAATTTGTCGAACATATGTAAGCTCAGATATAAAAGTGACTATCATAGGAATTGCCAATTCGGGCCAAGGATACACTCTTGAAGTTGAGAAAAAAATTGATTATCATTTTTTCAACGAGCTTTTATGCGCTCGAGACAGCAATGACGCCATATTCATTGTCGTTAAACGCAGGAAGAAAGCCAGGGGTAATAGGTTCACACGACGAAGGTCGCAAATTCGATTCCCGGACTGAGCACAGGATGGCACAGTAATAATTGTCTATAAAAGAGCTTCTCAAACTTCATCATTCAGAGTCGGCAAGAAATTTCAGGTCTTTTCCACTCGTGAGAGAACAGTAGCACGCACAATACCAACAATCGCTTAGGAAGCTAGGCCCTAATACTAACATAGACTCAAGAAAGTTCTTAAGTCACCACATCGTTGACAAAGTTGGGTTTATCACTGTGTTTTGTTACTTAAGCCACGTGGTTCATGTGGATGTTAGAGTTCCCAGTTAACTAAATCTATGGTCGAGCACTTCCCACCCATTTACTTAACTCAAGATCTGGAACGGAACTATTGGTCGCCGTTGTTCCCTTGTGACGTTTTGCCAGGGGTCCACTCTTAAAATGCTGCCTTAAACGAGTTTCTGGCAACACTCAACAAAAACTGCTGTTCAAATTTCTTCGTTGGGACAGCACAATTAATTGTTGGCTCCCTTTGGCGTGACTAGATTAACAGCAAACACAACAGGGCTGGAATTCTCTTTCAGACTTTCCATATTTTGGGCAGATTGCTTAAGAATTGGACTACCACATTGTGGTCGTTTAAGTACCACAATCCATCAAATTTCGTTTTAAGTTTCCTTGTTCACTGACTCAAAATGTTGATTGCTATTTAGAATGCACATACGTACACTTCAAAGCCCCATTCCCACTAACCAGTCAAGCCAATTCTCTGTTCGTTTGTTTGAAGGGCAAACACGGCACAACGCACCACTCAACTTGACAATGAATGCGGCGCATTTTTTGTTTAGCACCCCATAAAAAATTATCCACAGCCCTTCGGTCGCCCTTGTCCAAGGCATTGCTATCTCGATGCATCATTGCCAAATTCAAGCCCCTAAAGCAAACGTGTACCGAGCAAACACTTGTCCCCACCCAAAAACTCAGCCAATATGAAACCCCGCCCACCACACATCCAAATGGTCGCACATCGTGTGAAGTAATATGACTGAAAACTCACCCGCACTGTCACTGTCATCACTCAATTATATTTTTATGGTCATTTGCTAATAAAACCTCCACTGCCTGGAATGTGGTCCCAGCAGGGGCGCATCGCGCACACCGAATTCGTACGTGCCCCCTGAAATGTATTTGCGTTCGCTAAAAGCCAACTCTTCGGCCGGTTACACATAACTGCGCCGGATGAGAGGAAGCACAATTTAAAACTCATATTTAAACGGAATTATTTGATTGACCTTCCCAGCAATGACACCATGGCCGCAGTGTAGAGTCTGCCTTGGGCACAGGCTAATCGATAAATCTGAATACAGTCTGACCAGCTGATCTCCGTGTGAATTCAAAAGCACTTCGTGCAGCGGCACCTCTGAACGAATGCTTCCGCAACAACGCTAAGCATATAAAACATTTGTGAACCCGCCCCGCCAGAGCATCGTCTACATCAAGGCAATTCGGAAAGAGTTCATGTTCATGTCTGCACGTGCTTGCGGCGCGGAATGTCAGCGAGAAACGTTGTAGAAGTCAGGTTCGTTCAGTATCTTGCCCCAGTAGTCTCAATAGCATGACCTTGGTGGTTATGAGGTGATACGATGGACATTCAATCAATACCCTTACTATTTACAACCATGAGAATACGGCACACGACGCATGTTTGAGAGTTATCACAAAGACGACTAGTGTCAAGGGAGCATAAAATGTTTATGAAAGTGGTAACCTTAAACCTGAATGTAGAGCTGGTAAAGGATTAATGCCAGCGGACAATTGGGATGCCTGAATAAATAGAAGAGAAAATTGAGTGAGGTGATTTAACGATTTACAAATTTTTTCCAGCCTGTTGGTCGAAGCAGCCGTATCAAGATTCAAATCTTAGCACTTCCTTCATAGAAAGAAGTTTCCTTAGATGGTCCACATCAAGACGCTGCACGGAAGGAAGGAGTGGGAAAAGGAATGAAGATAAATACATGGATTAGAAGCAACCTTTGTTTCTTAACGAATAACTTAAGTTGATTTGTAGTAAGTAGTGTATAGTCAAGTTTTAAAAAAAAAAACATTTCGACAAAATTTATATTTTCCACGCTTTCTTTTAAGCGAGAAGCCTTAATATTTAGTTCCTTCCGCTATCCCTCGCCAGCGACTTTTATTTTACAAGACTAAGCCCAAGCATAGCCAGAAGAATTTCGAATGCGGTATAGCGAACTCCCAAGAGATAGCCTGCAACGTGAGACCGAATATAAGGTAAATCTCAAAAATCGCGATAATAAAGACAGTCGCGTCACATGGTCAAGCCATAGAATAATAGCTCTTTCTTTGTTATTTACTGCACAGTATGGATCCACAAATTGCATTTTTTTTTTCAATCTATGCAACCCATGTTTGATTCCTGGACTGAAAACCTTGTATTTCCTTACGACGCCACCTCGTTCTAGTTGCTAACAACACTCAAGGAGCACAGTTCGTCAATGCAAATGCTTCTTAAAACACGCAGTTGGAAGTTGGTAAGAAACTATAGAACCCTACTACTCGTAAGAGAACACATTCAGGGACAACCCAACTAGTTGCTCTCATAGAAGCTAGTCTCGGTTCCTCTTGTGGGCTAATATTAATAATAATTGTTGGCGCTACAGTCCAAAAAGGAACCAGGGCCTATCTTGCTCATCAACTACTCGTGTTGTGAGCCCTACTGTTCTCTCACGAGTAGAAGGAACCTACAGTTTTTTGCCGACCTTTGAGAAATTTGAGAAGTTTTCTTAGACAGTTATTACTCTTTGAGTGTTATCAGCCGCTCGAAAGAGGTGGTGCCTTGAAAAATTCGAAAAATTGGTGTTGAGCTGGGAATCGAAGCTACACCTTTCGGCGTATGAGCATCGCAGTCTACCACTACGCCACGACGGCCACCTTGTGGACTAGTCAGGTAAAAAATATAAATTTCTGTTCAAGCAGGTAACTGCAACAACACTAAGAAATTTCGTCTTATATCTGGCTCTTTATACTTACGGTGATTATAGAACACGACGGAAGAACGAATTCATGTTTTACAAAATGGTTGCTCTGCAATTATGGACATTGAGCATCGACACACACAGTTTCTTGAACCATTCCAAAGAACCGTTTTGCTTCGGATTAACGGTCTTGTCTGCTCATAAATCGATTCGAGTCAAAAATTCAGAAATATTGCCAGCCTTCAACTAACAGGCTTTGGGTTTTAGAAGAAGTAGAAGACCTTACCTCTGATATACGAAGGTTGCCTTTTATATTTCGAGACTGGATAACCCTAGTGTTGCAATCTGGCAACTGCCAGCTCTATCGTAAAGTTTGACATTCTAAGGGTTATACGAATATAAAAGTAACTGACTAAAATAAATTTAGTAGCTCTATAGATCAAGGCTTATCCACTTCAACAAATGCGTGTGTCTTATGTGCTATTGCGTAAAGGGTAACTAACAAATCACTCAAAAAGTCCCGGGACTGACATATAGAGAACACCACTAACAAAAAATCCATATTATGTCTAGGAAGTACCAACATTCAAATGATACCAATGATATTTCCATGACAGTCTGATTATTAGTGCTTCAAGTGATGCTACCTTTGCGATATGTAGCTCGTTGCCACAAGTATGTCCTACTTGGAGTTAATTCAAAGGCGAGGAGTCGATTTAGGTATACAATATTTTATTTAGATAAGTTATCGTCGGCGATTTCTATGTAAGTATTGATCAGTGTCACTATCCCACAGCTAGTTATGATCCGTCTGACTTTCTAATTGCGAGTGTCTCTTGTGTGACCCAACCCATTCCTTTTATTGCTCCGTAGGCACATGCCCACGTTGCATCCCTCGGCGTTGGTGGGATGCGAAGGATATCCTCTTGTGCGTCGCGGGCACCGTTGGGTTCGTTGGGTTGTTTACCCAACGACGTACGGACCGCGATCGCAGATGTTATTTTGCGTGGAAGGATATCCTCGCGTAGGTTATGTGCCGTTGGGTTAGGTCACGTACTGCGATGTGCTGCTGAGTGTGCCGTTGCGTAGTCCGTTCAGTATGCTCAGCTGCACTGCTTGGCCGGACCGTTGGTGTGGTTGTCCGCCACAGATATTTTCTTAATGGCGCCATCTATATGCCAGTCCTGGGACTTACTGAGTGATGTGTTATAGCTTATTGTCAATATAGAATGGCAGCTGGGAAGTATTGATTGCGGTTAGATGTTCAGTCCTGAAATCGAACCTGGGACCTTCCGTATGTGAGTCGACGCATTTGCCTTCAATGAGACTACACGGCTAACTTTTTAAATATGGAGTTTACTTTATTTGCGTTGATTTTGATCTCCATAGCATACTTTATTAAATTTAAAATATAAAAATATTGACGTGTAATCTACCGAAAATCCTGTTATTCTTTAATATGCCTCTGAACCTTGGTTAAAACTGTTTTATTAAATTCTGTCAGTAAACAACCAGAGTCGCATCCTTTATTTAACAATAATCAAAGTTCTCTACAGGGCATTGTGTGTCCAATTTTGTTATATAATTCTCCATTCGAAGCCGTCGAATTAGTATTGAGAAATATGGTTTCGTTGATAACGTCGTCTCCAGTTCTCTAATATAAGAATTCACTCTTGGAACTGGTTAGCAAAGATTTGAAACTGTGTAGCAAGGATTTAAATATTTAAAAAAGCATTGAGACACGAAAGGTATTGATTTGTTAATTTTTTTCTAACCCCTTTCGATTGAAACCCCAAAAAAGTACGAGCCATTACAAACAACATGAAATCATCTCACATAACAATTAGTCTTCACTGAAAATAATTATTGTACGGAGCGACAGTCCACAGGGCAACAGGGCTTAACTTGCTCAACAACTAATCGTGTTGTCCGCGCTACTGATTTTTGCCGATTCCGAACGGCGAAGCTTGATAAGCTTTTTTCTTAGACAGTATTACTGACAACACTAAAAGGTGGTGCCGTGAAAAATTCGCCTTGTTCAACCGGGAGTCGAACTTGGACCTTCGACTTGTCAGCGTCGCACTCTACTTACTACGCCACAGTGGCCACAAAAAGGAAAGCAAAATAGGCCGAAAATCCCGTTATTTAGCACCATGTGTAATATATATGACACTTCCCACGAATATGGAATGATCTTCCTAAATCTACTTTCCCCCTCAGAACAATCCGCAGGCTTTAAAAACCAATGCTAACCGATATTGCCTGTCTCTCACTTCATCCATACCTTCGGCCCGTGCTGTCACTTAAGAGTACCAAATAATCTCTTTTGTGCGCGCAATTTAAAAAAAATGATAATGTGCGTAGGGACTCTCCATACAGTGTCATGTTATGTTTTGACATTCATTTTAATCGCTCGAATTTGTTAAGGGTGAATGTAAGGAACTTTTGTACCGCCACGATAATCGGTAAATACACCCCTTTCTTTGTAGCAGTCATGGACATCTTGTGGTAGAGTCGCAGTCTGTGCTGAGAATCTGCAGACACCGTAACAATGACGACCCCGATTTCGCTGTTAGGCAGAATGTTCTTCTAAATTTGTACGATGCTAGGCAATAAGGCCGTCCCCCCGACATAGACAAGGTTAAGAAAGCAATATCGAAGATAAAGTCGAATAAAGCTGCTGGAGTGGACGCACTGCCCGCAGATCTATTTAAAGCAGCTTCACAAGAAAGGAGACCCTTTTATATATCAGTTTTAATCAGTCTGTGCTAGCGTTAGTCACTTCAGTTGCACAATGGCGCTAGAATTCATACCTCACACGTAAGAACGCACAGTTTATTGCAATTCTGATTTGATATTCTTCGGAAACTTATTTGATATGTTTGCAATAGATGCCGTTGTCATTTTGTTGGTAAAACATCATTCGATGCAGAACTTATAGAAGAAGAGCAGAATGTTATAGCGCCAAAAGCAATATTGAACGCAAGATTAAAGAATTTCAAAGATAGGTTCATACCAAATCCCTTTCCTCGGTGTTTTCAAAGAAGCAGTTCCGAGGAAAAAAAATCGTTTTCTAAATTTTTTCAACCAAACGGAAATTGTTATATCCGCCGTGGCGTAGTGGGTAGAGTGGGACACTCACACGCTGAAGGCCCAGGTTGATTTTCCGGCTGAACACTTCGATTCTTTTACGGCAAACAACACTCAAAGAGGAATAACTGTCTAAGAAAGCTTCTAAATTCGCCGTTCGGAATCGGCAAAAATTGTAGGGCCCTTCTTCTTGTGAGAGAATAGTAGCGCGCACAACACGAGTAGTTGATGAGAAAGCTAGGCCCTCGTCCCCCTGTAGACTGTAGTGCCACCCAATAATTGATATTGTTATCAAACGGAGATCTGCGAGATCACTTTACGTTTGGCATGAATCTTGACCAAGTAAAGCTTTCAGTTCCAAAACCTAAAACTATTTCTGATGGCCAAAACGTCCTTTGCCTTCGACACTAAAGTCACCACTTTTGAAATTTCGAAACCAATCTCTACATTATTTATACACCGAAGCAGTTTCAGTACAAACTTCTACAAGCATTCAATTGACTTGACCTTTACTTCTCTTCAGTTTAAAAAAAATAAATTTTCCGCAGTTGCTTTTTATTCAAGGCTAGTCCCAACATTTTCAAACAGAAAAAAATCAATTTTACTGCCTTAAACGCGTGCTCGTCCACGCTCATTATTGCTAACAAATGTCACAACCTTCCAATAAAGGCGATAATCGCTTCCAAGAACACTGACAATCTACAGGTGGCGCCATCTCTTGAAAATAGACTGAAACAATTTGCACTCGTATCTCGAGTCCCTAAAGCCTGTTTAGCGCTATAAAAACAAAAACCCTGTGCGGAATAATGTTTATTAAATTAAAAACAGACCATCATAAATTTGAAGTCGCGGAGTGAACAATGTTATGTTTGAAGTCTGTGGGAATGCATCAAAGTTTGGCTAGCAACGTTTGCACAAGATACTCCCCTTTCGCTGTCGCCTTAAACTACATTATGATTTCACAGCGCACAACCATTGAACATCCTATCAGTTTATCGTTTCGGAAGGCATCTAGAAAGTCCTCCTTAGTTTATTTCAATTAAACCAGCATTAGGTCCTCTTCCCCCCGTTTCATAGTTTTCAATTAGAAAAGTCCATAATTGAAATCCCTTAAGCCTGTTCTTTGATGTCGCAAATCAAACAGACTCTGTTTTTTGCTATGCTCCTGCAAAACTTTCCTTACACTGAATAGACTCCATGACACAATAAAATCCATTGAAGTGAAACATATCCCTGTTTCCCGTAAGCTGTGAAATTAATTTTATCCCATAATCCCCTGGCGTGTTGGTCTCCTCACATGTAAACTACGACTGCAGTTCACATTTCTCTCACCATTAAAAATGCTTACAGCACATTTGCGTGCACATGTCCGAACAAATTAACTTGCACATTTCAAAGCTGCACAAGGGAGCGTCATGATGAAGTTGCTTTTAATAACAGTGCCAGGACAAATGACTTCAAGGCAAGCCACAGAGCTGACCATTTGACAACGCAAAAGCGTTCTTGTTTAAGTTTCTTGCCGCTGATTTTTTTTTCGAATGACTGACAAACAGGATCCTTGTCGGCTGACCTTATTCAGCGGCACAAACTCGAAGACTTGAGAGCGAATCAAAATAATGATCGTAAGCAAGGGTTTTGTTTAACGCTCGTGGCCCAGAGAAAGTCTGGAGAATCCCCTTAAAAGCGTATTGAGTGTCAAAGGATAATGATATTCCACCCGCTTTTTGTTCTATTTTCGAGTGACAAACAGCAAACAAACTGCCATAACGAGCTGCTGAATCTCATTTCCGGTCACAGTAGTGCCGCCGCACACAAACCGCACATGGTAGCGTTGAAACGCAAGCCGTAAAGCAATTTCGCAGTGACCCCAAAAGCAACTGGTGTCAACTACCCCCTCGACCGCACACTCAGTGAAATGGTTTAGAACGAAATTTTGCACATCACACGAATATAGACGTTTTATTATCCCTAATGACGCGTGAAGGGATACAGTTACAGCCGTACCATAAGTCCTCTCATATGTCTGGCGTTTCCCCGTGGTCGTAACAATTGTGTCGACAATGTAAAGGAGCTCGCCGCTCCCCCTCTTTCCTTCTTGCACTGACTCGCGTGTCTCCGACGATGTAAACACGACCGCCAAATTCGGTGTCCAATTTCGTAATTATTCCTTTCAAGCCCCATCCGACAGGATACTTTAACTGTGATTTAGGATAATGTGCAGGTTCACAGGGAATTAGTTTGTCATCCGTTTAAAACCGCTGCCCCGGCCTGATACTTGAAATTATTTTATTTTGCCTAAACATGAGACGCATTTGTATTTATTGCGCATCCTTAAATACTGTCACTGTGTGTGTGAGCAGTAAATAAGCAAACACTTTATGGATTGACATAGATATCGCCTTCGCTACGTTCGCCGACTTAATGGCTGGTGGCTCTGCTGGTCGCGGTCGGCTCGGCTGGATTTTTATGAGATTGTACTTTTGACCGGTATCCCTGTGCAGGACACTTTCAGTGGCGCACACTCAATTACCCGGAGGTACAGTCCGCCCTAATGACTTTGTGTGGCTGGATATTCATGCACAGTGTAATGCCTTTGTTCATTAGTTCTCATAAAGAAAGGGTGAAACACTTTCAAGGATAATTACGGAGGAAAGGAACGAACAACTCGACTGGTATGTGTGTTGGAGGGCGCACGTTGCTGTTTGCGAAAGCTGCAATAATCTGCTTTCGTGGGTTTCGTGACAGTGTTGACCGATAAACTCAGCGGGAGGTAATCTTTTCGCTGTCATCGATTGTTTCGGCAGGGGCATGAGTTTGTTGGGGAAGTTTTTAGATTTGCTGCTCTCTGTCAGATGGGATTAGGGGTAATTGTTGGCCATCGATTTAGAGGGATTTCAAAAGTAATTCAATGATTAAATGGATTACTTGCTTAACTTTGGCGTGGGAAAGGGACTTTTGTTTGGATGGAGAATGTCAACACGGATTATGAGTGAATAAGTTCCACTTACATTACATAATTTTTTGATCGGATTTATTGAATTATTATCTGTTCATCGGAGCAACGCATGTTTCTTGCAAGTTTTAACTTTTATTTGATTCAGGAAATAGATTTGCGGCACATTTCGTTCAGCTTGGGAGGATAATAATAATAATAATAATAATTGTTGGCGCTACAGTCCAAAGGGGGACCAGGGCTTAGCTTGCTTATCAACTGCTCGTGTTGTGCGCGCTACTGTTCTATCACGAGTAGAAGGGACCTACAGTTTTTTGCCGACTCCGAACGGGGAGATTTGAGAAGCTTTCTTAGACAGTTATTACTCTTTGAGTGTTGTCAGCAGCTCAAAAGAGGTGGTGCCGTGAAAAATTCGTGTTGAGCTGGGAGTCGAACCTAGACCCTTCGGCGTGTGAGCGTCGCACTCTACCCACTATGCCACGGCTACCTTGGAAGCGAGCTTCGGAGGATGACATTGAATAAAAACAACTCGACCGTCTTCTGTATACAAAAATATTATCCATTAATCTTGATAATAGCGGTTGTGTTAATTTTAAATTAACGCACAGAGTTCAGAGTAATTTCGACTTCTTCCGATGGTGTCCCAAAACATTTTCTTAATGAATGAAATCAAAAAACGCTGTTTTCTTTGAAGTTTAGTTTAAACTTCGGTGTGCCCGTCTGTCTGTTCTTTTTTGCTGTTTGATATGTGCTCTACATTAGACTTACGCTCAACCCTAGCTCAAATTTGTATAACATTTCTGTGGGAGCTCTATCTCAAGGTGAAATAGTTGTTAAAGTTATTTTATGAAGTAACAATTAATTAACTTTTACATCTCCCACAAACAAAATAAAACACTATACAGCTAAAACTGTCAACATATGTCCGAGACAAGTGTACCAACATAACAAAATAAAAGAAATCGATAAAAGAATTTACCAAGCATGCGAAATTCACCTGTTTTGAACAGACCTCGTAGACATTCTTGTGCAAAAGTCTAGTGGAGAGTTTCTAGTACAATCAACCCACCATATAACGCTATGTTTAATCAATGTCAACCACTAGAAGACACATAGGCCATTGACGTAATATGCAGGAACAGTGGGGCATGGAAGTTATGAACAGTGAGTTAAAAATTAAATTGGCTTACATTACATTTATGTAAAATTTTTACAAAAAGTAGAAGTTCCCAATTATAAACAAACAATTTTTAACCTTAGTTGTGATAACTTCATTTTCCACTCTCCAGCCAATGCCTTAAAATTGATTTGCCGCCACCATTTGAAATTGTATCATTTAATTTTTTTCATACATATTTGATTTTTTTACATACAACAAAGAAGAATTTCTCTTTCTTAAAAATTTTCGCAGTAAATTCGACTTCACGCCCTCCGCTTTTTCTTTTCTTTCTCGTGTAGTTGATCGAAACCATATGACTGTGTAGTGTTATTTTCTGGTTGAGTTGTGCTTGGAAGCGAAACGATATCCAAAAGGAGACATAGAGAACGAGTCGTTCGTCAACCCGCAAGCTGCTCAATTTCCAAAATAGACACTGTACGCTGCTGGTTAGTCAACCGGAAAATTTAATGAACTTGAATTTAAGAATTTACTGATTAATTCATATTTGACAACCAGATGTGCATTCAATATTAATTATCAATTTTTGTTTTTATAGTAGATTTTGAAACAGATTGTCTTTGTGAACTAAAGGTGTATAAAACTGTGAAAACCAAGAGGACTTTTTTTAAAGTAACATGAAATTTACTCTATTCGAAAAATAATGGCATTATTATTTAAGTATAATAAAGAAATCGATAATGGATAGAGGCAACCACCAAAGTACGACAGTACGGGACAGGTTCAAAGTAGGTGAAGTAGGAGCTCCTGCAGAAGTCAATTTCTGACGTGCTTACCAGGCACACACTCTGCTTTTATTCATATCCTGTGTTCTGTAATACCTAGTGCGTGGCTAAGTAAAGCTGTAATGCAATTACCTTTTGGTTTTGAATAATTTGGCTTTGTTACAATGTTGTACGATTCCTCTTTAACCAAACCACTGAAAGAGATTTTATTGATTTGCCAATTCGTCCATTGAACCAGGTCCAAGTGGACCTGAGCCTCAACCAACATGCCTCTCCGCCAGCTGCCTCCAGTTGCGCACTCCAAGTTGGTTGAGGTCCTTTTCCACGTTCGTGTACTACCTAAGCCTAGGTTATCCTCTGTTGCGTTGTCCCAATGGCTCCGATTCGAAGACTTTTCGGGCCGGAGCAGTGGTGTCCATACCCTTTACATGACCTGGCCATCTTAAGCATTGTATCCGATGACGCTTAACTAGGCGCATGTTGCTGTACAGCGATTACAGTTCGTCGTGAAATCTTCTCCTCCCAATGGAATCAATACAAACAGGACCAAAAATCGCACGCAAAACTTTTCTTTCGAAAAGCAGGGCTACTTCATTCGCCTTTGGTAACGTCCAGGTTTCCGCGCCATAAAGTATGACTGGGATAATTAAGATGTTATATAAAGCGAGCTTAGTCCTTCGAGAGAGGGCTTTATTGCTCCTGAGCCCAAAGAAACAGCGATTGGCAAGAGTGATTCTGCGTTTAATTTCGGTACTGGTGTTGTTGTTTCTGTTTACCGCAAAGACGAGGTAAACGAAGTCCTCAACTACCACGAAGTTTCTACTGCCTAGTCTGTGCCTGTCCGAGACTTCAAAGTTGTGTGTCCTTTCTGGTTGACAACATGTACTTCGTTTTGCCCTCATTAACAACCAGACCCATTTTAGCCACTTCCGCTTCAATGCCAGCAAACGCCTTTTTGACGACTCGTTGTCTTCGTCCAATCAAGTCAATGTCATCAGCGTAACCTAGCCATTGAACTGACGCACGATCTTTTCAAGAATTATGTTAAAGAAGTCACATGTCAGTGCGTCGCCTTGTCTAAAACCTTTTTTGACATTGAAGGTATCGGTGAGATCGTTAGCAACCTGATAGACTCCTCTCTATGCACACTGTCATAAAATCGACGAATAGGTAGTGAGTGTCGAGCTGTACTTCTTGGGTCTTTTTCAGGATCTGCCGTAAAGTAAATATCTGGCCTATCGTGGACTTCTCAGGACTGAAACCACTCTGATAGGGACCTATCAGGTTGGGGACAAACGGTTTCAGACGCTCACACAATATGGCAGAGAGGATCTTGTATGTGATGTTAAGAATGCTGATTCCTTGATAATTGGCGCAGTCAAAGCTGTTTTCCTTCGTGTGAATCGGGAAAACGACGCTGAGATTCCACTCATCGGGCATGCTTTCCTCCGACCATATCATACAGATGAGCTGATGCATGCGACCAACCAACTCATCTTCAGATGCTTTAAATAGTACTACGGGCAGTCCGTCCGCTTCAGCAGCTTTGTTCGACTTCAGCTTCGATATTGTTATCTTCACCTCGTCTAAGTTGGAGGACGGAATCCTTGTCTTTCATCGTCCAAATTGGGCAGAACATTCTACCTAACAGCGGAATCGGGGCCGTCATCGCCGTTAAGGAGTCTACCGAAATGATCCTTCCTTATTCTCAGCACAGACTTCGACTCTATCAGAAGTTGTTCATTTTAATCCCGGCAGGCTTCGGTCCCACCCTTGTATCCTCCGGATAGCTGTTTTACCTTCCGGTAAAACTTTCTGACTTTATTCCTGCCATAACGGCTTTGCAATTCCTCGACCGTGCGCTTCTTATACTCCTTCTATTTTTCTCTGAATTGTTTGTGCTCTTTCCTTCTTCTCTGCTCGTAGAGCTTGTGAATGGCGTTTGTAAAATGTTCAAGTACGATTTCAGGTCTTTCGAAGCAATTTGACTCTCTATTAGTACACAATATTCGACTTCATCCAAGGGACTGCTTCCCAAATAGTTAATACTTCTGCTTGGAAATGGCTGTAATATCGGGAAATATGAATGCTAGACCTTGGATAGGGTTGTTTTTTGAAAAATGTGACTGCCCAGACCTTATTTGGTTGTAAACCAAGCAGACAGCATTTGGTGGAAAGGGGTAAACTATACCCAAGTAAGTGATATGAATTAAATGTTGTCAAAGACCTTGCCTAGGATATGCAAATTGGTATCGTACATTGATAGCGGAATGGCCTATCGTGTGGCTCGGACGTAGTCTAATCTTGAGGTTCTGTTTTTGCTGACTTTTTCCAAAATTTGTGGGCGTATATCGGCAATAACGCACAGAATGTTGTTCTCCAATCATTTCGCTCACATCGGACTTCAAATAGAAGTTTCCTTCGGCTTTGGTAATCAGTTTGTATTTTTCATCAGGGATACATCAGGGAAAAGTTTCGAAAATTTTGACATTTTCAATATTTGGCTGGTAGGTGAACACTTTACAGTGTAAGTATAGAAAATATCTTTTTAAAAAATATCCAGTCATCAAAGAAGCGTAATGTATAATATTTTCTAGATTATTAATTATTAATAAAAAATCCTTTATTGGCCGGGTAGATCTTAAGAGCTAAATTTTCCAAAGAATTTTTCCTGAGACTTATTCTACGCTTACGCTAAACTAAACTTCTCTGGTTGCGAGGGTCGGCAGTCACAGAGCATTAGATTCGTGTGTTGGTCTATGTAGATGCCGTGTCAGCATTTCGAATGCGCGTACAATTCCTTGTTTGGTTTTCAATGTACCTTTTATTCATTGTTTCCTTTTTGTTACTTACCTGATTTACAAAAAAAAATACTTAAACTAGCTCTATAATACAATCTGTTGATCATAATTCTAACTTTTTGACTCTTAACTAGGGCTCCAAGCTAACCTACCAGGTATACCGGTATGAAATGAGAGTTTTTTTGATAATAAAACACTAACTATTATTGGGAAAGTAAAACATTTTATTCAAAGTATTGGCAATTGTTTTCTACACATTTTGACCACCTTTCTGGCAATTTATGAATACCACTCCAATAAAATTGTTCGTCTTTAAAGCAAACCAATCGGACACCCAATTTGCGAGCTCCTCGTAGTAATCAAACTGCTGCTCAGCCAATGCGTGTCCCATCGATGAAAAAAAATGGTAGTCGGAAGGAGCCAAGTCTGGTGAATACGGCGGGTGGGGTAACTGCTCCCAGCCAAGTGTTTTGATTGTATCCTGAAACGGTTTTGCTTTGTGTGCAGATGCATTGTCATGGAGCAAAATTACCTTGCTGTGTCTTCTGGCCCATTCTGGTCGTTTCTCGATCAATGCATGGTTCAAATTGATCATTTCTTGTCGGTAGCGATCAGTATTAACGTTTTCACCAGGTTTTAGGAGCTCGTGGTACAGCACACCTTTCTGGTCCCACCAAACACACAGCATTGTCTTCTTGCCGAATCGATCTGGTTTTGCAGTCGATGTTGATAGTTCTCCCAGATTAACCCATGTTTTTTTTCCGTTTAGGATTCTTAAAATAAATCCATTTTTCATCGCCAGTAAAAATCCGATGCAAAACCGATTTTCTTTCGTGTCTTTGAAGCAAAATTTCACAAGTGTTTTTTCGGTTTTCCATCTGTGTTTCATTCAATTGATGTGGCACCCATATTCCACACTTTTGGACCTTTCCCATAGCTTTTAAACGGTCAGAAATTGTTTGTTGTGCAACATTTAAGATTGCTGCGATTTGCTTTTGACTCAAAGTGTCATCTCCATCCAATATCGTTTGCAATTCGGCGTCTTCAAACTTTTTAGGTGGTCTTCCACGTTCTTCATTTCTCACATCAAAATCATTATTTCTGAACCGTTGAAACCATCATTTGCATGTTGCTACTGATAAAACATGATCACCATATGGCCCGACAAGTATTCGATGCGACTCTGCAGCACTTTTCTTCAAATGAAATCAAAAAATGTATGCCCTCTGCAAATCATCACTTTCTGGTACAAAATTCAACATTTTTAACACGATGAAAAAATATGATGTTGTCTGTTCAATGACTTGATGTATACTAAATATTTTTCACAGATGTCATAGCAAACACACGAAAAAAAAATAAGGGCTCGTTCACAACAAATGTTCCCTATCGGGACATTTGTATCTTGACGCTTCAAACCGGTATACCTTTTTTTACCTTTCGCCTTCTTTATTAAAATTTTGTGCCCGTTTTTGTTTAAATTCATTTTAAAGTCTTATTTTCATCCAAGAAAACTCCAAAAACTTGGGGTAACAAATACTTAGCTTAACTTAGCTTAAAACTAAGACTATAGACTTAAGACTAAAAGTAAAACCTAACTCTATAGTAAATGAAGTCTCAGCTTAAATGTACTTAACTACTATATTTACAATTACCCTAGTGCAATTCCTTGTCTTATGTTGCACGTGATCGTGGAAATTCACTGCACTATTTAGATAAAGTAATAAGATTCCTTTCTAATTTAGTTCAGAATTTTGACTACATATCGTAAAACAGAACAGACAGGGGAAAGAGTATGAGGACTTCCTTCTGTAAGGTTTTCTTGAAAACCTAACAACAAAGATATTTTATTGAGGTTTTTTAAGTAAAGATTTATTAATTCTTGACTTCCAAAAAATAGCAGCACGTGTAAAGTCTGACTGCATTAACGAGGGCCGTTCAATATATTCTCTGTATCGATATGAAGGAAAATTGAAACTGTTCTTATTTTTCAATATGACCTCCCCATTGCATTTGTTACATCTTGAGATAAGCTTTTTTTAAACCCTTAAAAGCTCTTTAAACAAAATACCTATTTATTACCGAATAGAGTTCTTCATCATCCGAAAATTCTTTTCCACGAAGACATTTTTTTAAAATCTGGAAACAGAAAATGATCACTAGAGGTAAAGCTTGGACTACAGGGTGGGTGTTGGATTTCTTCGAAACGACAATCTCGGGCAGCAAGCTTAGAAATTCTAGCCGTGTGAACAAAAGTGTTGTCATGAAGAAGCAACACACCCGCTGCGAGTATACCCCGTCTTTTCTTTTCAATTTCCTCTCGCAAATTATGCAAAGTGGAAGCGTAGGATGTGGCGTTGATGGTTTCACCTTTTTTGTACTCAATGAGCCTGATTCCCTTTGAGTCCCAAAAAACTGTGGCCATGATCTTCTCGGCAGACGGAGTGACTTTGAACTTCTGCGGGGGGTCTGTTCCATTTTTAAGCCACTGTATGGACTCTTGCATGCTTTCAGGGTCATAGTGGTGAGCCCATGTTTCATCCCCAGTAACATTTCGATCCATAACACCGTCCGCGTTCTCACTACACATGTCCAAAGGCCCCTACAGCATGCTACTCTCACTTTTTTCTGAGGCGCTGTGAGCATTTGTGGCACCCACCTTCCACAGACATTTGAAAGGTTAAGATGGTCATGAAGAATGGTGTAAGTGGTACCAGTTGAAAGCTTGGTGAATTCTGCCATCATTTTCACCTTTATTCAGACATCCTCAAGAACAAGTTTTTCGACTTCTTTGATGCTTTCTCCCGTACAAGCAGTAGCCGGGCCGCCAAAGCGGGGGTCGTCTTCAATGCTCTCTCTGCCTCTCTTGAACTCACTTGACCACTTTTGCACAGTTGATAACGAAGGTGCGGAACCCTGATAAATAGCCACCATCTCTTCACGAATAGTTTTTTAATTTTTTTACATGAATGCACTAAAATAATAACCACAGCTTCACAGCTTCACCCCGATATCGAGAATATATTGAAGGCTCCTCGTATCTTAAATGCTTTCCACCTCTATCGAGTAACTGACTTTGCTCTGACAATATTTATAAGCTTCGTTAGTGTCACTCTGTTTTAAGTTTTTTTATTTCATTTGGTTTCTTTGTGAAATTCTGTGTATAAACACTAGATAGCGAGACAAATCACACGGGGACAGGAAGCCTAGTTTCTTCACCAACCACTTGTCTTGTGAGCTCTACTGTTCGATCTAGGGTAGATGGAACCTACAATTTTTTTTTGCCGAATCCGAACGGCGAAGCTATCTTAGACAGTTATTACTCTTTGAGTGTTGCCAGCATTTAGAAAGAGGTGGAGAAGTGAAAAATACGAAGTGTTTAGTCCAAGAATCAAGCCTGAGATATTCGGTGAGTGTTGCAGTCTTTCCACCACGCATCAACTGCTGCTGCCAATTTTTATCTCGTTCATTATGTGATAAGTCCTGACTATCGGAGGGTATCACATAAACGCATCCACACCAAATTCGGAGCAGAGGTGATGAAAGATTTCAATTTTTCGAATTCTTTGTGAGAGACAAAGTTCGCCAATGAAACAGTATTGAGTAATGGAACCGATGAGTATTGTAACAGCGGACAGCCGTTTTGCCTTACATAGATCATGGAAGGGAGCAGCTTAAGAATGCGTTTCATCATAGGCAATGAGGAATAAGACGTTTTGTGAGGTGAACAAGAATGAATGAATGATGAGCTAGTCATACCGATTAGATGCTGGCAGGGATTTTTTGTTGTTTAAGTTAAAGTTGGTCAAGGATTTTAAACTAGCTGCCTTTGGAAATAAATATGATTCCTTCCTTATATTACACGAAACAATCAATGTCCCTAAAATGGAATGCCAATCTTAAAACCTCGCTATTTAAAAAACAATTACCTTCTCAATCAGATGAGTTTCTAACAAGGCCTTTCGGCTAAGCTTTTAGGCAGCCTGTAGTTCATTGGTTACAAGTTAAAGAAGCAGGAAGATACTGACTGTTGTTAGTAGCTTCACATCAGAAATTTCCCAAAAAAAAAACATATTTTCGTTTAAAAATTTAAAAACTTTTATTAGTTCTCAGAGCCAAAACATGCTTCACCAAAGTGAAGTGTGTGAAAGCGTCAGTTCCTCACAAAAAGCAACACTATCAACTTGTAGAATTTTGTTAGGCAATTTGCCGCGTACAACGAAAGCAGGTTTACACTTGCAGTCGCAGCAACCTTCTCGGATGCTGTATATACAGCAGAATTTAAATTACTAAATTCACCAATGTATTTCTAAATGCCAGTAATTAAACCTCCCTTCACTGGCCAGTTCGAAGGAATTCGAAATGAGCATGCAACGCGCATTTTTAAGTGTCACTTCAGAGTATAAAAAACAATTGCTGTTTGCTTATATTCCGCACATCTCACGTAAAGAAGAACCGAACACGGGTAGCAAGCGCACATTCCACTAATTACTTAATGGGGCGGGAGATTGAATAAAAATAAGCGCGGCGTTCATCCTCGTTGCATTTGCATTTGGAATCACTTTGCTCTTTCTCGCTACGCTTCACCCGACTGGAAATTGAAAAAGAATTCTAAGGATGCGCCCCGTCGCGGCACAGTGAGAATAAATTATCGCGGTTTTGACTTTCATTCATTTTTCTATGTCGCTGCTGCGAGCCCAGTTGAGTGGCTTCGGTGTTCTTCTCTTTGCTTGTTCATTGCTTCCTATATCTGCTCATTATTTCATGGTGGCCGCCTCCAAGGACGTTCCTAAGAGGCTTCGAGTGTGTATGTTCTGCGGCTACGAGTTGAAAGTTGATATCGAAAATGTGATTTATGATTAAAGGACAAATGTTATCACAAAAGAGGCGTGTTTCATCTTTTTATGCTCTAAAGAAAACTCCTTCTCGGTTTGGAGGTGCTTGCTTTGCCAGCGGCAGAGATGAAAAATTGGATGCTTGCCATGTGATAAGGGAAGACCAGGAAGTGCAGAATAGTTCTGCACATGATGTATGTAACGATGAGTTTGGGTGTGTTAAAGGATATGTCAGTTGCAGCTGCACTTCTTTCGAATGGTGAAAGTTTTACTCTAAGGGAGGAATAGTGATGCAAGTTGTGCGCGACTGGCAGCGGTTGAAAAAAAATATTACACTTCTATAAGTATTTACAAAACCACTTGTCCGCTTTTTTTCTTATTTAAGCCCACGTAGCAAATTTTACGTCAGCACAAGAAAATGCCTGAATGTATCTGAGATATTCTGCGATCCAGAGGAACAGTTTGTGATGTGGATTTATAATTTAAGAATATGGCGATGTCATGTCATGTCACTGCAACCACCCAACTGCCAATAACTTTGATTTGCAAGATCTTCTGATTGACTTTTGAGTGATTTCCTATTCATGGAGATTGCATCAATCAAAGAGAGGAAAATCAGTGGGACTCCTTCGACGCCAGAACTATGAGGAAGTTTATAAATTCTGAACTCGTAGCTCATAATAGGATTCCCGTTGAAAACAAACAGAAACAGAATAAACAGAGAGAGTGATATTCTCCGACTTTGAAATTCGAATTATTTTTAGTTGAATATTTGAAGAATTCAACAGGCGTACAGTCATAGATGCAATGACGGGACGACACACGAAAAGGACACGTGTAACCGCTGCATAACAAGGAATATTTCAGGAACCAGATGACATCGTCATTATTATTGAAATGTTTACCATTCCAGTTTTGCAAAGATCAAAATAAAATGTAATCAGATGGTGGAAAGTCAGGACTATATGGCGGATGTTGCAAAACATCTTAACCAAGCTCCAATAATTTTTGCCGAGAGATTAAAAACTTGTGTGGCCTTGTATTGTCATGATGGAATACAACAGCTTTTCGATTCGTTAATTCAGCCCGCTTTTCTTCAACTGCGTTGGCAAATCAATTTTGAAACTGCCGTTCTTTTAAGGCTTCGCCACCATACACTACATCAAAATATTGCACACACAGCAAATTTTAAAAAATTTGTATTTCTTATCATTTGTTTTAATCTAAAACTAAGTTTTAGGAAAAGATATTTCTATTTTTAATTCTCCATAAGGTAAGCTATAAACAACAAAAAACCAAATTGTGTTTAACTTCAACTACAAAGAAAGCAAAATTAAAAAACGAACTCAAAAAACTGCACATACATACATCAAACAATTGCACTGATTTATTACAACAAAACAACTATTTTGCCGTACACTGTCCTTCTTACGATATTAAACTATATCAACATATTATAACTGAAGTCTGCAGTAGTCATTTAAAGTGTATACAACTCAGTGTTTATTAATGTAACAAATTTAGTGCAAAGACTAAAAAGGAAAAAGTTATACGGAAATATAACGGATTGTTGATAGACCACGTACAACTGTACAAACTGTCATAAATGTTTTTGAAATGAATAGGAGCTTCGCAAGCGCATGCAACCAAACAAAACGCCTATGAGGCATAAGAAGGAAAAAGAAGGAGCATGAGCATGAGATCGCGCTCTCGAGGCAATGGAAAGGTGTAATTGCAGGATACAACGCTTAAGATGGCTTGGCCATGTAGAGTGTATGGACACCACTGCCTGAAAAGTGTTTGAATCCGAGGCATTGGGACAACGCAACAGAGGGTGACCTCGGCTAAGGTGGCGCACACAAGTGGAGAAGGACCTCAACCAACTGGAAGTACACAACTGGAGGCAGCTGGTGAAGGATCGTGCTGTCTGGAGAGGCATGCTGGTTGAGGCCCAGGTCCACTCCGGACTGGTTGGGAAAAGGTGTTAGACAAGTAACTACAAAAGAAAATCGTGAATTTCTTGCATTCAAAAGATTACCATGCGCGCTTAGCAAGAAAAAAGGGCGTTTGGCGTACGCAAATGAATACACAACAAAATCGGACAATTTTTGGAACAACGTTTTTTTTTGTAGACGAAAGCAAGCTAAACGTGTTTGAATCTGATAGTCGTCGTTTTGTATGGTGCAAAGCTAACACAGCTTTAGAAAATAAAAATGTAAAGGACACTATGAAGCATGGTGGTTTCCATATCATGGTATGGGAAGCAATGGAAGCGAATGGTGTGGGAAATCTAGTTTTCATTCAAACTACGATGGACAATCACATGTATCTACGGATACTCTCAGAAAACTTAAAGCCAAGTGCAAATAAAATAGGCTTGCAGGGCGATTTCGCATTAGTTCAGGACAACGACCCCAAACACTAATCTAAGCTAGCGAAGGAATAGTTTCTATATAATGTGAGGTATGTGTTGCCCCTACCGTCCCGATCCCCGGACCAAAATAAAATCGAGCATATACGTATATGGGATATTTTGTAAAAGAAACTGCGAGAATACCAAGTGACCAGTTAGAGTCCAAAATATCACCCGAAATCACCAGCAAGATCGTGTTTTCAATGAATAACCAATTACGAGATGTTATTATAGCAAAAAGTCATCATACACGTTAATAGATAAAAAGCCTATATTTGTATAGTGTATGTGCAATTTTTTTGGGTTAGTTTTTTCAATTTTGTTGTCTTTGTAGTTGATCTTAAATACAATTTGTATTTTGTTTTTTTTATAGCTTTCCTTATAGAGAGTTGAAAAAATATCTTTTACAAAAACATAGTTTTAGATTAATGAAAATAATAAAAATATAAACTTCTTTAAATGAATTTGTTGTATGTGCAATTTTTTGATGGAGAGTAAACAGCGCACAACTTTTTGTGAGCTTGAGATGCATTTTTTACTAATTGACAGAAGAAGTACCAACTGTCAAATAGAAAAATGTACTTCAAATTTCGACTATATCAGCGAACCTAAAAAACCATTTATGAGTTAAAATACTAAGTTGCCAACCCAGTTCATATGCACAGAAACCTACCATTAATGAATAAATTACAAACTTTGCTAGAAATCAAAGTCACATATCATGGCCATAGTAACCTTAAACTTATGAAAAAATAAAAACATTCAATCGAGTACCCAAATTATGCTTAATCTAAGCTTGTAGTTTAAAAATAAGAAAACTTTAGCAAATATAGTATACTTAAAGGGCCAACAGTCCACTGTTTTCTAAATAGTCTAAATCTACACTTGTGGTCGCGGTGGCGTAGTGGGTAGAGTGCGACGCTCACATGCCGAAGGGTCTAGGTTCGATCCCCAGCTCAACACCAATTTTTCGAATTTTACACGGCACCACCTCTTTCGAGCTGCTGACAACACTCAAAGAGTAATACCTGTCTAAGAAAGCTTCTCAAATCTCGCCGTTCGGAGTCGGCAAAAAACTTTAAGTCCCTTCAACTCGTGAGAGAACAGTAGCACGCATAACACGAGTAGTTGATGAGCAAGCTAGGCCCTGGTCCCCCTGTGGACTGTAGCGCCAACAATTATTATTAAATCTACACTTGGATACTGATTTCAAAACCAACAAAAATAAGCTATTTGGAGACAGTCAGTAATCTTACAGCTTTGCCAGTAACTCAGAAGAAGTCATGCCGTAAGAAATTCAAGGTTTTTAGTTTCCACTTAGAATACTTGTATAGAAAAATTAAATGTAGCGCAAATCAGATTTAATACATCTACACAGTCAAAGATTTGGACAAAATACCGTGGTTTAGACGAAATGTAAAAAAGAAACCTTGTTCAATGTTCGTTCTTTTTAAACAGCCTTTCAGAGCTTTTATCAAGTTTGCAGGAAATACTTACCACTTATTTTCACCATGACAGCCTAAATTCGCTCATCTGCCAACGATGACAATTTGAAGTGCGGAACCAACGCATTTAATTTTCGTTTTATTACAGTTTATAATTTTCATTGGAATCAGTGGGTTGATTTTGAGTAAACATCACATTTTCACCATTAATCTGCATCATAAAAAACTGCTCTGCGAATAACAAAAACAGACATGTGATTGCGGCATTTTAAGAAAACTCACAGCCATTATCCAATGGACAGCAATCACGGCGTCCACGCAATTCTAATGACACATTCTTAATTTAATGACATCAAAATTTCATCGAGGCTGATTCGAATGATTCGCGAAGTATGCCGCAGGCCCACACACTGATTTTGTTTTTATTCCTGTCTTTCTGCATCCATTACGGACGACAGAGTCACTTTGGATATTCCCATCCCGTAAACGTTTTATGCCATCCGTCATCCGTAGCCGACGTCTGAATGATAACCATCCTCAAACCTGACCATTTGTGGAAATTTTATGCTTTTTTCGCTTTACCTGCGTCCGGCTGTAACCAAATCTCTTTAACGATCAATAAAAGCACACAGAATCTCTGGAAGCCATGACGGTTGGGCAAAATTCTTCGGCATTTTCCTGAATTGTTCAAGTTCAACGCATACGCACACAGTTACACTGAATAAAATTTGTAAATTATGAAATAAATAAAAGTCTCATACGGTGGCGTATGCGTAACCTTTTCTTGGCGCAACGTAGTATTCAGACGATTGTCATTCGCACTTCTTGGTGATTTTTTGTTTGGGTGGAATGTATGCACATATAAAATATGACCTTGTGCAAAGCCGGTGTGTGGAGATGTGAGGATTCTGATATATGCAAATCTGAATCGGGATAGTTTATTTTGTGTACACTTCTTGTGTGCTCCCGAAGAAAGAGTTCTGGGTCAATGCTTGTAAAGAGGGATTGCGTCGAATGCTCATAATCGTATTCTTTTATGATTTATGAGAAGCATTTGTTTCCCATAAAGAAGGGTATCCTTAAATAATGTTTGCAAGCTGCTTTGCTCCCCAAACGGGAATTGTAGTATTTTCAACTTTTTTACAAGCTACAAGGCAACTGTTGAAATATACATATCTTGGTAGGTTATTTTAAGCTGTGAAGCTTATTCGTCAAGGAAAACAAGGTTCAAGATTTGGTAGGTCCGTGTGGCTTATGGTTGGACAAGTCTGCTATAAAGTAAATTTTTACGGCAAATCCTGGAGGGAAGCCAAGAAGTGCAAATCAAAACCCTTAAGCAATTTTTATATTTTAATACCGCATGTGACAGGGTGCATAGATACAAGCTAGATATGATGTATTATTATGGTATTATGACCATGAAGAACTCTCATGTTCAGTCCGGAAATCGAGCCTGGGACCTTGAGTGTGTGAGTATCGCTGCTACCCCTGCCATAAACTGCCAAATGATTGGTGTAAGAAATTTCATAGACTTTGTCGGTAACGACTAGTGTAGGGCACATCTTTCAAATCAAAAATTCTGCAACAAAATTTAATAGCTCAAACGAAACTTTTGTTTTATCAAATATTTCACTCATCGTTACTCTTATTCAAATCAGTATAACACGAGAACCTGTGTAAATAAGCCCCTTTACAAGAAATCTAGCCCATCCCGTCGCTTTAAAGGAAAAGAAGAGCGCTGTCAGCAACGACATCACAAGGAGCCAAAATAACTCTGAAATATCTGTTCCACGCTGAATAAATAAAAGTTTTGCATTTAAGCGAACTAAACTGAGGGTTCTTTTGATTTTAATCCTAATAATACCTCTCTATATGCGTTTCTGAGCACTCAGCATATTTGTTGTGGAAGATGTCAATTTCCACGTTACTGTGGAAATAGCTCTCGCACAATGATAAATGATTCTTTTTGGCCTCGATTGCAAAGTATTGATTTGGTCAATGTGTGGTACCATACCATACCATACCATACCATATTTTACAATAAATCGATCCCGATTTAGTTCGCGTTGTGTCAGGGAATGGACCCGTCATAGCCCCTTCGTTTATGTTTATATTATACGAGTATTCTTTGGCACTACGTGAAGTCATGGAAATTTGTCATTGGTCTGTTCCATTTAATTATTGTATAATAGTATCAAAATAAGTTAATTGCAATAGAAATATGTATTTTAAGCTCATCTTCACATAACGGCAGATCCTGGAGTGCAAATCGATACCCACCAGATATTCGTCGATTTTAAGGCCGCATATGGCAGTGATCACCGTTACTTTTTCAACATCATCCTCGATAAGATCGTGCGTAACTCACAAGTCAAGATCTTCCAAATGTCAGTTCAATTGCTAGCTTACGCTGATGACATTGACGTGATCGGATGAACACAGCGAGCCGTCAATGAGGCGTTTGCTGGCATTGAAGCGGAAACGGCTAAAATGGATCTGGCAGTAAATGAGAGCAAAACAAAGTACATGCTGTCATTTAGGAAGGACACACAACATTGACGTCTCAGACAGAGTGTCACACTATGCAGTAAAAACTTCGAGATAGTCAAGGACTTCGTCTACTTTGGCTCCGCGGTAAACAGGGACAACAACATCAGTACCGAGATCAAACGCAAAATCACTCACAATTGAGTAATAAAGCCCTCTCTTGAAGTCTGAGCTCGCTTTATATAACAGCTTGATTAGCCCAGTCCTACTTTATGGCGCGGAAGCCTGGACGTTACTAAAACCGGATGAGGATGCCCTCGGTATTTTTGAGAGATAAGTTTTGCGTACGAATTTTGGTTCTGGTTGCACTGATGGCATCTGAAGATTTGTCGTCGAACTCTATGGGCTGCACAGCGACTTGTGCCTAGCAAAACGTCTTCGGATACAATGCTTAAGTTGGCTAGGCCGAAAAGTCTTTGCATTTGAGCCATTGTGACAAAGCAACATAGGACGGCCTAGGCTAAGGTGGCGCACGCAACCAACTTGGAGTGAGCAACTGGAGGCAGCTGGCGAAAGACCGCGCTGGCTAGAGAGGCATGTCGGTTGAGGCCCAAGTCTACGCCAGACTGTAGCGCCACAAGAAGGAGCAGAATTCTTTTGTGCTTACAATACAGCTTCACAAACTGGGAAGAAATGATTTTGATGCCTCACTGTAAAATCTCTTATTAGATTTTAAAGAACTTCTTCCGCTTAATATTAAATTCTTTCTTTTAGGTTTCTGGGTATTCGTCTCCGCATGAGCGACTTAAAAAAGGCTTTTGCTTTTTCTAGGAATTGCATATGCGCATTCAGTTCTTCGGTTAAGCAATTCGACCGCAAATATTTTGTTTTCCATCTCTTTGATGTTTCACTTAGGTTCACACAATTTGGGATCCTCCAATACAGTCATAAGCTCTGTACAAATACTTCACTTTGTAACCAGTTTGAATTTTGCCTTAAGCAGTTATTGTTATTTTTTGAAGAACTTGACCATTTTATTTTCATGCACAAACTAGTCGACTTTTTTGTGTTTGCTTTAAAACCTCTATATTCATCTCAATTTTCACCGTTCAAGTCATAGTTTTGACTCTTTCGGTAATGTCACGAAAAGTTCAACTTCTTGAATAATGAGAAGGCTGAAGAAAGAAGCATTAGCAAAATTTGATCGTAATGTGTACAGAATAAAAAAACTCAAAATAAAAGTGAAAAACTCTGAGAGCTAATATTTAAAAACAGTCGCCCAAAACGAAGCAAATTAGTTTAATTGTTTTTAATAATAATAACTAGTGGCGCTACAGACCACCGGGGAACCAGAGTCTAGCTTGAATCAACTACTCATGTTGTGCACGCAACTGTTCTCTCACGAGTAAAAGGTACCTACAGTTTTTGCCGACTCAGAACGGCGAAATTTGGGAAGCTTTCTTAGACAGTTATTACTCTTTGAGTGTTTTCAGCAACTCGAAAGAGGTGGTGCCGTAAAAAATTCGAAAAATTCGTGTTAAGCTGGGAAACCTTCCGCGTGTGAGCATCGCACTCTACCCACTACGCCACGGCGGCCACAAATGTTTTTAATAAAGGAAAAACTTACTTACTTATCATGCGAAGGACCCATGAAGAGGCTAAGCCTGAGTTTAGCTGCCTTCCATTCTTGACGGTTCCAAGCAGACTGCTATCAGCTGTCAAGACCTAGCTCACTAACGTCCGCAACCACTTGGTCTCTATACCGGAGGTTCGGTCTTCCTCTCCCCGATCCTTTAGATTGGGATTCAAAGACCCTCTTAGCTGGGTGGGTATGGGCTTATATTCATAGAGCAAAGTTGCTGACTTAACCCAACCTGGCGGGATGTCAAAGCAATCAAGTGCATGAGTCAAGCTGGCATACAGCCTCATATTGGCATTCTCTGGATAGACGCCCTAACACCCGTTGGGTGTTAAACTTATGTATGCAGCGATTGCTCTAGGCAAGAGGGCTCAACATCTGCTCCCGGACCGACCTGGGGTTTGTGCGGGCGACTATCGACCCTCCCACATAAAAACAAAACTCTAATGAGAGAGCAAGCGGCTTTAGATATTCACTTAAGGAAATACAGGCAGAAATTATGAGACTATTTTATAAAAATCAACACAGATCAACCTAACTTTTGCCCTACAAAAGGCAAAAAAGGGATCAAAATAACAAAACAAATACACTGCCTTAATTGCTCTTAATCACCATACCACTAGCAACAGGAACCATATTTCATTAATACACAAAGCGTCCAAAGAAAGAATAGAAGAAAACAAACGAAAACAACTTCTTTCACTTATTTCACAGACAAAACTTACTTCTGCATTTGACAATTTGATATTTGCACTTTGTGGTCGCCGTGGCCGAGTGGGTAGAGTGCGACGCTCACACGCTGAAGGGTCTAGGTTCGACTCCCAGCTCAACACCTATTATTTTCAAATTTAACGGCACCACCTCTTTCGAGCTGCTGACAACACTCAAAGAGTAATAACTGTCTAGGAAACCTTCTCAAATCTCGCCGTTCGGAGTCGGCAAAAAACTGTAGGTCCCTTCTACTCGTGAGAGAACAGTAGCGCGCACAACACGAGTAGTTGATGAGCAAGCTAGGCCCTAGTACACCTTTGGACTGTAGCGCCAACAATTATTATTAATTATTATTATTACTTTAAAGGTTTCAGCCTTTAAAATTTGCAAAGGATTATCTTATTATTATACTTTTTTTTAAATAATTTTGGGTTAAGAGGTCAACAAATCAAATTTGCCTATGTGAAGCATATAAATCCCCACCTTCTTAATTAGCTGCAAACCTCTTAGTAATCCACATCCTACCAGATTTATTCCGTATTCAATTATAAAGAAAAACAATTTTTTCCGCTTTCACCCAACTGCGGAGCAATGATTAAGTAAATCAAATCACAGTGGCCACCGCTGCGAAACACAGCATACAACTGCTAGTAACATTATTGCCATGGCACACTATTCACAATTATTGTGTAACAAGTGTCAAATGGAGTAGTCCTGAAATAAGCCAATCCGTCCGTTTCAAATAATTGCCACCCAGGCAATGGGGCGGAGATTGAACAAATGATACAAAAAAAGGAACGATGAAAATGAGACGTCTTCTCGTATGATTGCATCGAAAAGGAGCAGAAAGAAATCAATTTCCCTGCAGGATATAACACATTTGTGTGCCTTTATGTGCTCTGTGTGGACGATGAAATATCGTTTATTATGTCCTGCGCAGAATAACGGAAGACGTTATGTGTAATAAGTCATCTTCGTGCGTGCCGTCATCTCCGAGATGGGATTATCTCTCCTGCAAAGTCGGTGAAATACTTGGAATTAGACACTTCGACGTGAAAATTGCTAAAGGAAATGTCTGGGCATAAGCTATGATTTAAAGCAAGGAATGGGCACTTAAATATTTAATTTTCAATTTTTTGACCAAGAGAATATGAGTGACTTGATGTGTGCACTGAATGAACCGAATTGGGCTCTTGGCGACACATCATGTGACAAACGATTCACATTCCCATGGCGACCTAATCACAAGTTCCAACCAACACAACACGCGGAAACATAACAATTTGAGTATGCAATTAACAGGCTTTAAATACTTTAGTGGTATATACACACTTAGGTGTCAGTAAACATCATTTCACTACTTTGGAAGAGATTCTAAAATGATTCCATCATCAAACATCGCCGGGAATGTTAATAGACTTAATTCGTAATACGTTAATAATGTTTACATGATTTAAAAAATAAACAGTGAACCCAAAAAAACTGGGACACTTATTACCTTCAAATTCAGCTTAAAATATCTCAGTCATTTTTTAATATATTAAACCGAAATAAATTACATATGAAACTGCAGTTAAATACGGTTTCAGTTATCCGAACACATTTATTGATAATTTTTCAATTTTAGCAGCTAAAGGTTTAAGTCGAAGATAGTGCGTTCATAGGCCATAAAACACTGGGACACTTGTTTTCCAAGACCAGATATAATGTACCGTTGCTTTTATATCCTTATCTTTGATCAAAGATTACCTCCGCTATTTTGTCAAGTTGTTAACAATTGCATATTTATATTATTAAATTTTGTTGTTGAAAAAATGGAAAATAAACAGACGTCCCGTGATATGAACGCTTTAATAATTGATTTTTATGAACAAAATTATAGTATTCGCGAAATTTCTTCAGTGGTTTACAAACCTAAATCATCAGTCTTCAATATTATAAAGTCTTTTAAATATAACGGTTTTCTTCATAGCGTTTCGGGAAGTGGAAGGCCTTCCAAAATTTCTGCAGATCAAAGTAAACTAAGAATTTTAATGGTGATAAGTAGAAACCCGAAGCAGTCAGCTGTGGAAATTGTCAAAACTTTGAAGAAAGAAATAATTGCAGAAGTTCATCCACAAACAGTGCACAGTTTTTTTACATAAAAATGATCTAAAAGCCCGCACATCTCGCATAACGCCAACCTGATCAGAAAGAAACATAAAAAGCGACTGGAGTATGCCAAGGAGTACGTGCAGAAGACGGATGAATTCTGAAATCAAGTTATTTTTTGTGACGAATTAAAATTTAACAATATCAGTATTGATGGTCGACGGTTTATGTGGAGGAGGGACTTTGGATCTAAAAAATATCAGTTAAGCACGGTGATGGGAACATAATGGTTTGGGGTTCAATGGCAACAAACGGAGTTGGTTCTCTTCATGTAATTGAGGGAAATTTAACAACGTATTCAAACGTTGATATCCTAAAACGTTGTATCCCCGAAACCAAAAAAAATTGGGAATACCGCCGGGTGTAATGCGGTAATGTTACATAATAATGATCCAAAGCACACAGCCGGTATTACAAAAGATTGGTGTATGTGGGACATAAAAAAGGTGTTGCCGCATCGCCCCTAAAGTCCGGATCTTAATCCCATAGAGCACATTGGGGCTGTTTTAAGAAAGGAAATTCGAAAAAGAAGCATTTGTACCAGATAAGAGTTAAAGGCAGCATTGTGTGAAGAATGGCAGAAAATTCCAATTTTGGCCGATGAATTTGCACAATTTTTGATATAAACCTTAAATTGCTAAAATTAAAAAATTAACAATAAATGTGTTCGGATTACTGAAACCATATTAAACTGCAGTTTCATATGCAATTTATTTCGTTTTAGTAAGTAAGTAAGTAAGTTTTAAGTAAGGTAAGGTTTAAGGCAAGTTTTTTTTGTTCACTGTATATTTGTTCAATTGCTATTAATCTAATAGTTTTAAGTTTTGTTTATACAAAAAACAGCAGCTCCATTTCTGAAGGAGAAAGAAACTTTTGGATCCGTTTCCAAAGGTGGTGCCACCTGCAAGTTGTGTCTGAACTTGGAAGCGATTACTTATTTCATTGGAAAGCTGTGGCATTTGTCAGCAAAAAATAGTGTGCATCAACGCATGTTTTAGACAAAAATATGTACTGCTTCATTGAAATAAACAGCGTTTCCCGAATTAACTTTCTTTTATAAATTGAAAATAAATTTAAGAGTGGTTTCGACGCTTTGAAAATGGTGATTCTATTGTTAAATATAAGGACCATCTTGAAAGGAGAAAGAAACTTAAAAACAATTTGAAGACACAGAGAAATTGATTGCTTTATTTGATCAAGTTTTGCGCCAAGCGCAAACTCTTGCAGAATCGTCGGAGGTAGCTCAGCAAACAGTTTTTGTTTTAACTCTAGACCTTACTCCTGCCAACAACTGAGTTTTTGTACGTATGCAAAATCATTTGTAGGGGAGGGTGAAAATAGGGACAATTCGAGTCTTTTGAAATGATAGTTTTTATAAATGATAATTGAAAATTTTCTGGGAGATGAGAAAAAGTGTTTACTTCCGACGGACACTACTTTGAGTGATTTACAATAAAAACGAGCAGAATTAATTTGTACTCGTAAAACACATACAAAAACTCTGCTTTTTTGTTTAGAAATTATTTTATTTTCTCAAAATAAATAAAATCTATTTAAGAAGAAATTATTTGAAAATATTTAGAAAACAAAGAAATTAAAAATGAGTCGCCTACCGAAAGCATAGGCTGTACCAGTACATGATGTGTCAACGAAGTTGCATCGCAGCAGAACAGGCTGTTGTTCATGAGTTTAGCTCTGATGCGGATTGTCATCAGGCATTCGCTGACGTGGTCGAAGCTTAAGACTTTTTGCCTAAGACTGCCCCGCACAACAAATCCGCATCGAAGTAATCATTGTCTTCTCAATTGCTTTGGAGGTATCGCGTTTCGTTACGACCCTTTTGCCAGACCCATCCCATTGCATTTTCTGGATGGCGGTAGTGTCTGTTTTGTAGCAATCCGCATGTTCTCCGGTGCCATGTGGTCTATGAAGGGACCTCGTTTCGTTGTCCTCTAATCGCTTGTAACGATCGTACACAATTGATCCCTCCTTATCCAAGTCATGATGTTGTCTCTGAATTGAAATTATTTTTAAAAAGTTGGTGAGTTAATCACACGCACAATCTACAGACTGCTAGTCCAGACCCATTATTTATTGCTCGGGCATAGGCGTTTGCTTCATACATTGGTTCACGTTACCACAGTTGTTGTGATAACTATCCACAAAGCGCTGCGAAGACTATGTGCATTTCAAATTGATCTGTGCACTAGCAAAGGAAAGTGTGGGTAACGCGCCTAGTTGAGCACATTGACTGGTGTGCCCATGCCTAGCACCTTCTAACAGTCATGTTGTGTCAAATTTCAAAATTGCGTAAAACCTTAAAATGCCTAGGGAGTCTTGATTAGTTCAACAAAAATTAATAAAGCGGAAAGTCAGGTTCTCCATGCCCCTGGCTATTTCGAATCCGCAAACATGGAATTTCCCGTAGTACTCTAGTAACTTTTTTTTGCTGGATTTCGTTTTAATATCAAATTCGTTTTTAAAATATCAGCTTTTTTGGATTTAATGATTTGGGATTTTCGAGTTTTTAATGCAGATCCACGTGGCGACGTTCGGCTCGTATTGCCTGCGTGCCTTTCTACTGATTGGCGTACGATGTGGAAGATGACAGCCTTCTCCATCTTGTATCAGGCCTTTCGGATTCAGATAGAGGAAAGCTAGAATAAGACCATTAAGACATACCCTTTCATGCTACATTTCCTTAGAGTACTAAGTCCAAGCAAACCTCAGTTAAAAATTGCGCAACATTCCATGTAAATGCAGAATTACCCTTAAGCCAACTCTTTCTTCCTTTATTTTTTAATTGAAACAGTATTGTTAAAATCAATCTCACACTGGCATAACCTTTCCGGTAATTAAATTGCACTGCCGTGACATTCCGCTTGTCGATTCGCTATAAAATCAATTAAGACTCAATAAACCTAATTAAATCCTATTTGCCTACAATGCTCACACTCTCTTCTCCTTTTTGTTTTGCAGGAACACACACAAAAAAAGCTTCCCCCAATCATGCTCGGACTGGGGAGAACTTAAACAAGAGGAGACAATTCGAGCGAAACTGACTTTGAATTGAAATTATCGAATGGGTGCACACGTCTGCGGCGGCAACTACGGTTTAATTTACATTCCGACGATGTCCTGTATCCATGCCGCCACTGCTCAGCTGTTCATACACGAAAGTTCATTATTGCGTCCCATGCGGAAATTACTCGTCAATTACCCAGCGAAGAACTATACATGAAAAAAAGAAACAATCTTTTCAAGTGCACTTGAATATTTTACTGGCATTCCCACGCACAGAGTGCCCACAACAACTGGAAGATACTCGAGCGGCCACAACCAGAGGGTGCCACCGAGTGTTTGCCCGTTCAACAGCCCTCCCGGGATAATTGAATTATATCGAATCAATCGACGAAGGAGTTCGAACAAATAACGAAAGTAACAAGGTTTATCTTTGCTCATACCATAGACTTTAAGTGCCAAGTGCCGCGGTGTCGAGATGTCCGAGTTTCGATTCTTCTTCTTCACCGACGATCACGTGTACCACTCGGACAGCCCCTCCACCCTGCCCATATCACGGTTTCAGCCCACCAGCCGACTCGCTGCCGCTGGCCTAAGCGAGGAGGAGGTCTCCACGGAGCTCAACATTCCATACGCGGTGTTCGAGATCCTTGTAGCTGTGTTCGCAATCGTCGGCAACCTCATGGTGATTATCGTATTTCATCGCGACCGTAAGCTGCGTAGACGCACAAACTACTATATCGTGTCGTTGGCGATGGCGGACTTTTTGGTCGGATTACTGGGGGTACCATTCGCCGTGCTGGCCTCGGTGGGATTGCCGAGAAATTTACATGCCTGCCTGTTCACAGTGTCACTTCTGGTGGTCCTCTGCACGATATCGATATTCTGTCTGGTGGCCGTATCTGTGGACCGATACTGGGCGATACTCTACCCCATGGCGTATTCCAGAAACGTCCGGACGAAGACAGCTATTGGTGAGTACACATATATTTGCGTGTTGGTTTTTTCCCCGCATCAAATGTGACAATGGGGGACTTTGAACAGATTCTATTCTACCCATCTTGCTGGGGAGGCGAAAACAAAAACCGCGACGTTTGAGTGGGCTGCTGGAAACGCGAACAATAACGTTTTTGTGTCGGCGTTGTGGGCGTTTTGCATTCGCTTTACTTAAAGGAACTTTATTTACACGTCCAAAGGTTTTCGTTTTGTCATCAGTGTTTTTTTGCATTAAAGTCGCAAAATGTATTTCGCGGGATGCAGCACATTTTCTTCGTTGAAAGGATGTGGACGTTGAATGGCAGTCGAATAATGGGCGGCGTATGACCTTCGAGAGTCCTGTGTGTAGAGGACTGATGCATGAAACATTTCGATGGCAATTTGGAATCAGTGCATTTTTGAATTGTGTGTTATGTCAGTTGTCAATGGATATATTTTACACAAATACAAATCCAGCTTTTTATATCACATAAGACTGGCGGGCTGCAGGGAGAAAAGTATGGCCGTCAGACTCTTTACTAATCGAAACCTTAAACTTTAGAATCTTTAATTTATTTGAATTCTTTTTTCGCAAATGGTCCGAATAATTTCAATGTACACAATTCTTCTTTGCCTCGACATTCCAGCCAGACAACACCCAAAAGAAGGTATGGTGAAATCTTTGCTGAGGTAAATAATTTGACCCAGCTCGTGAATGAGCCAACATGGATACCTGACATTGCAGATCATACCGCCAACACTTTGGACCTATTTCTCACATCTCATCCTGAAAAATACTCAGTTGACATACTTTCGCTTCTAGGCACATCAGATCAACACGTTTCAGCCAATTTTACACACTTGCCCCAATCTACTCGTATAGTTCTACGAGAAAGCGAACTGGAGGGGCCTAAACAACTTCCTAAATTTTAACCGGTCACTATGCTTCCTCGATAGTGACTTGCATGCCGCTGCTGATATGATTACAAAAATAATTTTATCGGGTATCGAACCTAACGCGTGGTATGAACCGAGCTGTAAAAAGGCTATCAGGCTGAAGGAAATAAGCTTCCGGACCTTCGAAACCAATACTTTTGAGCAAAATTGAAAGAAGTTCAAAAGGGAATGAAATCACTGCAATGCATTAATAAGACGTGTTTAATTTTCCTATGCTCAAAAGTCGAGGCAAAATGTGCTGCATTGTCCCAAGGGCAACAAAATCTTCTGGTCTTTCGTAAAAAACATACAGAATTCCGCCTCGTCTTCAATTGTCATTTGCAATGACATTCCAGCTGTCAGCTGCTTGAACAAAGCAAATCTGCCAGCTGCACATTTTCCAGCTAGCTCAACGCTTCCAGATTGAGCTTTGTCCACGCCTGTACATAAGAGCGTAAATTTCTCCATGGGACAAGACCATTTTCGCACTCGTACAGTTGCAAGAATACTTAAAGATCTGAACATGCACAAATCCGCTGGTCCGAATGGTAGCCTCCCGGTCTTCTGATGAGGTGTTCTTTTACGCCGGCAAAACCACTGCGTAAGCTTTTCCATTTGTTGAACTCTTTAGGGCTCTTTCCGAGTAAGTGGAAAACAGCATTTATCCAGCCCATCCCTAAAAAGGGCGAACCGTCATCGCCCACCTACCGACCCATAGCATTTACGCCCTTACTTTCTAAGGTCATGCAAACGCTGATAAATCCTCAGTTTATAAAATGTCTTGAAACCCGGAAGGTTTTTAATGACCGACAGTGCAGCTTCCGCAGCAACAGGTCCACTGGGGATTTGATGGCATAACTCACCGAAAAATGGAAAGATTGTTGCGCTTGATATTTCATAAGCATTTGACAGAGTTTGGAATCTCTTCTTCAATGGATTTTAATTTTTCTTTCGAACCTATCAAAATAAGTTGTATTGGATAGGCTCAAGTCTGATATTCACCAAATTAATGCTGGTGTCCTCCAGTGCTCCGTTTTGTCTCCGACACTCTTTCTCATTTTTATAAATGATCTCTTGTCTGTCACTTCTAATCCAATTTACTCCTTCGCTGACGACAGTACCCTCAGCTTTTTATACTCGTTCCGCGGCTCTCGACTCTCCTCTTCGGAATCTTCATGGAATTGGAACGGCAGCATATGTTAAGCTCATTAAATTCCGATCTTGATAGCAGAAAGAATAGAGTGGAATTTAATGCCTCAAAAACTCAGTGCTTTCTGCTGTCACTTAAGGGTTACCTTTTATATTTCAGGATTAGAGAACAAAAATAAATATTAATCATCGAAAACAGCTTTATTGTTTTTCAAAATATTTCCCACTAAGATCTATACACTTTTGCATGCGTTTGAACCAATTGTCGAAGCACTTTTGCCACTCTGATTGATGTATCTCACGTGCATTCGGAACTTAGTAACCGCTTCTTCAGGTGTCGAAAAACGTTGACCTCTTTTTACGTATGGGAATAAAAAGAAGTCATTCGGTGCCAAGTCAGGACTATACGGCGGGTGACTCATCAAATCGATGTTTTGAGTGCTCAAAAATGCAGTTGTTTGAGCCGATGTGTGAGAGCTCGCATTGTGGTGGTGAAGAGTGATCCGTCTTCGGCGTTCGGTTTTCCAGATTTCGTGGAAGACAACTGGCAAACAAATGGTTGTGTACCACTCAGAGTTGACTGTTCTGCGTTGTTCTAGTGGCACGGTTGCGATATGTCCAGTTTTTCCGAGAAATCATGCGACCATTTTCTTGGAAGTGCTTTGTGCGCGAGCAACTTTTGTTGGATTTGGCGCAATTTGAAGCACCCATACAGTCGACTGCTGTTTGATTTTGGGCTCATACGCATAAATCCACGATTCATCACCTGTCACGAAGTTATAGACGTGTTTCGAAGCACAGCGATCGTATTTTTGGAGCATTTCTTTCGACCAATCGACACGAGCCTTTTTTTGAGCGATTGACAAATTGTGTGGTATCCAACGCCAACAAATTTTTTTGACGGTCAAATGTTCATGCAATATTGAATATATGCTGATTCTACTAATGCCTGAGGTTGCCTCAATCTCACGATAGGTCACATGATGATCTTGCGATATCAGTTGGCGCACAGCATCAATGGTTTCCGGGACAACAACTGATTTTGGACGACCTTCACGAAATTTGTCTTGGAGTCAACTACGACCTCCGTTGAATTCACCATACCATCGATAAACGCTGCTCCTTGATGGAGCTTCATTGCCAAAAATTGAATTTAGTTTAACAATGCACTGTTGTTGAGTTAATCTACGTAAAGTTGTACAAAATGAACGCACGAAAATTTTCACGATTTAATTCCATTTTTTGGGCAAGATGAATTTTTAAATTTACTGTAAACAACACAAATAGCGGTTGTATGTCAAAACGTTGTGAGTACGTATAACCTCAAAAATGTCAAACTCTACGATAGAGCTGGCAGTTACCGGATTGCAACACTACGGTTGACCAATCCCGAAATATAGAAGGCAACCTTCGTATTTCTGAAGTAAGGTTACAGCAATATTGAAAGTGTTTTTGCAGCCTACAAAAGTTCATAAGTTTATTCAATTAATTGTTAAGATTAAGCAGTCACAACATAGGCAAATGCGGATGTAGCAGATCTCTGGGCCACTGTGAACTGCAGCACTTATTGTTTTATTTCTATAGTCATAGTGCGTGGTGGCTTCTACCACAGACCCAACCGAACATAAGAATCACATTAGGTTTTTAAAAAATCACATTCACTCACAAAACTCTTTCGGCCTGTGGTTCTTTCAATCCTGGTTGAAACATTGAATGGGATAGTTCACGAGGAGACCAGGGTCTAGCTTCCTACTGTTCTCTCACTAGTAAAAGGGACCAACAATTTCTTGCCAAGTTTGGGAAGCTTTTTCTTAGGCAGTTATTACTCTTTGAGTGTTGTCAGAATAATACGAGATGTTCCGTCCGGGAATCGAATCTGGTACCTTCGGCATGTATCCATTACGCCACGGCGGCCACCATCAGTCCTGTCATTTTTGATCCCAATTCTGTTTAATATGTTGCCCCTCTTCCAGTGTTGAATTTTTCTTTCTTTCTTATTCTTCGCTAGTTTCCCACTAACAGGGATGAAACTACGATATAATGTTTGCACATGCCTCTCATTGTTTTTTAATTAGCTCACCTTTCCCATTGGAGCGAATTTATCTGAATGGCTTTGACTTCCGCTGATTATTCGATTTGTTTCATAAGTAAACTTTGTTTCGATTTAATTGCTCATACATGCCCACACCGGCATTTTCAAGTTCTCCACCCAATCCATCCGTGCTTTTGTGACGTATGGCGTGGATATGAGTATATGATACTCATCCGCTTCCCTGAAAAGGACTGTTTCCGCTGTGGCCATTTTTCCGCAAAAATTACTTTATAGAAACCAATATTACCCTATTAGGAAGGGTTCACTGATTTTACCCGATATGGTATTTTAGTTCTTCTTGTTCGGTTTCTTTAATGTCCGTGTTCAACTACGGAAGTCCTTAACACACGCAATTATTTTAAGAGAAAAGTTGTCGTCTAGTCCCACAAATTGGTTACAGAACTCCAGTAAACATTGCGCACGAGACTTCCCGTTCCCTTTTGGGTTATTTTTAAAACATGCAGAAGCCTTTGAAGTACACATGATGCAGCAACATGTGTGTGGGTTATTCGTTATAAGCTAATTGACAGTCTCGAAGGCATTGGAACTGTTCTTAACCGGCGGCGCGATACTACGTCAAATGGCCAAGCCCCTTCCAAGTGCTTTGCCCCTTATTGCTGATGTCAATCCCGTTTTTCTATTTTCAGCCCTTCAGTAGGAGGACATTTCAACAAACATTCTTTTTTGACCTCTGAATAGACGAGTACCGCAGTGCAGCAAGCACACAGCGTACGTCATATTGGAAACCGTCTACGCCTTTCACTTATAATTATTCTCGGGAGCATTAAGTGGCAAAGATGCCATCGTTATCGTCCTTCCTTTCCAGTCCATCTCAGGGCGGTTGGTTCAGTGTACAGGGCATTAATCAAACTGCAGCGCATATATTGTAGACACAGACATAAACTTGGAGGTGTGGCTGAAGCGCTTTGCATATGGACGATGATGAGGCAGCTTAAACTTGTTTCCCGCATTCTGTAGTGTATCCCTACGACTTAATGGAGCTGCAAACTGCCGATGATATGCTGTGGGTATTAGTTAACTAAACGGCAGAGGGTGGTTTCCAAAATGTTGAATTTATTTGGTGGACAGGAGTTTAAATTTCAAGGGGTTTTTCCATCTTTTCATTCTGTCACAAATTAATTTCATTAGCTAATGAAAATTTATTTACTCTTTCCAGGAATCATTTCGATGTGCTGGGTTGCAGGAGCGATTGTTGGCTTTCTGCCGCTCTTCGGTTGGCATGCGGATGTTGGACAAAACGCCGCCTGCCTGTTTGTGCAGGTCATGGACTACGACTATCTGGTGTTTCTATACTTTGCCACAATCATCACTCCGGCACTGTTGCTCTTAGCCTTCTATGCTCACATCTACCGTGTCATCATCAAACAGGTTTGTTTTCCCATCAGAAAACCTTTCCCAAACTTATCTATTTGTCTTTTCCAGGTCCGTCAAATAGTCACCATGAATCCGGTTGGTGACAACAGTCGAAGATCTTCCACTGCGCAAATTCAATCCACCCCCAGTCGAATGTGCCACGGCGGAACCATGCTTCGCGTCCTTGGGGCAGCACGCAAACGAGATGTCAAAGCAACTCAAAACCTCTCCATAATAGTCCTGTTCTTTATGATCTGCTGGATACCACTGTACACCATCAACTGCATCAAAGCCTTCTGCCCGGACTGCTTCGTCCATCCTAAACTGACGTTCTTCTGCATAATCCTATCTCATCTAAACTCCGCCGTCAACCCTGTCCTTTACGCCTACCATCTGAAGGACTTCCGGGCGGCACTAAAGACACTGATTTTGAAAGTATTCGGCGTTGAGGTTGAACCACATATGGACGCAGCCCACAGGTTCTCCCTGGCCAGCCAACATAGACTGCACTCGATCGAAAACAAGCGATCTTCGCTGCACGCTAGAATCTACGTCGGTGAGGCATTATGTCACCTTCTCCATCCTTCAGTGAACTTAAAGATTCCTTCCCTACTTTCAGACTCTCCCATATGGCTGCGACAGCAACAACAACAAAACCTTAGAAGCGATCTCTCAGGCCAGCTAAGTCCTCGCAGCAAATCATCGATATCGAACAGTCTTGCCGGGGTGCACCAGACCGTCTCCGCCGTCGCATCGGCCACGGCGGACATTGACCGGGACATCTGGAAAATTGTAGAAGCTTCCAGCGCCGCCGAGAAGGAAGAAGACTCGCCCAAACATCCGTCCTCGTCAATCGAAGGCCGCGACAGCCCCTATTCCTACGAAAATCAAAACTACTCCTCCAGCCCTGATGACCTGGACTACGACGAGGTCTTCCTCAGTGTCGAACAGAGCAACCATCTGGCGTCCAACGCTGACACGATGCGTGACAAGCTCCGCTCGGACGACGATTCCTTCAACGAAAAGTACAAACTAGCCCAGCGGGCTCTCACAGACTCTTCCTTTAGCGATTACGAAATTCCAAAAAGTCATCTCATCCCCGCCTCCAGTGAGACCACGGTCAGCTTTAGTCCCTCGCAAGGAGGCCTTGAAAACTGCCCACCCCTTACTATGAACACAGACAGCAGGCACTCATCCACAATATTTGTCATCGAGAACGACACCAACCCCCTGTCGCCCGGACACAAACCGAAATTCAGAAAATCCCCCCGACTTTCTGTCGGCCTTGTCGGCACCCGCGCCAAGTGCCGCATCACTCGCTCCTGCAGCTGCACCGGCGACACTGAGCTAGCATCGTCAAATAGTAATAATAGCATAAATAATTTAAGTAGCAATAACAACAACAACAGTCCGACATTTGGAGAGAGATTCAGCCCGCTAAAGGTGATGAGCAATTTCATCTTTCCACCAGTCAAGCATTCCAGTTTCATTCACATATTCGCTGGAGCGGATAGCCAGCAGCCGGAGCAACGGAAACCCAGCCAGGAGAGTTGCGCGTCAAATGGCGGCGGAAAGGTAGTCAAGCAGCGTACCGCCTCCGATAGTTAAAGTCTGAAGAGGACAATAGAGAATACTCAAAGCATTCGCATTCGGTTTGATTCCTTAAAAACGACGTGTTTCATTAAAGTGTTGCGCCATCAGGATGAGGGTTTTTGAGCGGGTTGCAGCCTCAACTGGTGCAGGAAGTGATAAGTCGGCTGAATGGATAAGTCGGACTATTTCATCATAAATTGCCGAAATTGGCAGAACGTGTTTAGCGAAGAGTTTACGGTTTCCCCTCCCACATGATGTAGATTGGTATAGGATTGGCCAAGTTTGGTGATTTTCTAAACAGACGCCTTATGGATTCGATTTGGATAATAACGAAAAGAATACGACTTGTTCAAAAGGAACGGATAAAAAGTGGAATATTTCTTAACGTCTCCTTCAAACGGAATTACCTACGGTTCGATGTCATATAGCAGAAGTTTTGTCTTGAATACAAACAGAGCAGCGACTGTTTGGTAAACCGAGGATCAGATAAAACGAACATATTCAAGAACTCGCCTACTCGGTTCAAGTCATACGAGTAGCTCCTAACAGATAAATGTACATAAGTCGACCATAGCCAATAAGGGAGAACGCTGAAAATGAAGAAGGAGAACCTTGAAAATTGCTTTTATTTTCTCCTTTGTATGCACCTAAAATGTGAAACCACTATGAATATGTCGCGATAGAAGAGCTGGAGTTATTGCCGTTAGATTCTACAATGCTGACTTCACAACAGTGTGCCAAGGAGTGCCGTTATCTACTTTAAGTAAATACTGAAGTATATATTTATCTAAGATCCGCAAAAGGGCCGTGAACAAAATAAACATATATTTCAACATGAGTTACCATTTCATTGTTAAATTGTCAACTCGAATTCAAACCGGGCTCTGATTGATTTCCTCACTTCCAACATCCATTAAAGCTTTAATAAACAATTGAAAAAAATAAAGAAAAAGGTTTCAAACAAGTAAGAAAAACAAAAGATTCAAGAGTTCAAGCGAGAAATTTAAGTAAATTATTTACAACTAAAAACAAAATGTCTGTGATTAAGAAATAAATAATTAATGAAATTATTAAAATGCATGAACTGGCAGAAATGTGCATTTCCCTTGTTATTCTAAGTTTTACACATTCTAATTTATTTTTTACCACGTTTAGTTCATTTCTTTGTCTACTTCTTTCTTTTCGCGAAGAGGAAAACGAATAAATTGCTCAAGTATTACACGTAAATTTAATGTCTATGAACGATGCTTTCTTTCAATCTATTTATAATCATTATGGTCTTGTTTATACATGTTATATGTATGTAAAATGAGAAATTCCTTGTTAAAGTGTCATGTATATAAAATAGGAAAATGTATGTACCTTTATAATGTATACTGTAGAATAGGGAAAATATTTAAGCAAAAGCTGTCATGTACAACACGGCATGTAGAAATTACTATTTTTTAATGTGTATTGTATTTATTTATAGTATTTTCTTTACATTTGTTGTAAACGAAACAGTGGAATTAATGATGGATGAGTTGAATTCCAAATAAATGTTTAAATCTCTTAAATGAAAATGAGTGTTTTTTTTTTAATTTAGTTTAGTAAGACTGTCTGGTAGGCGCGGCACGGTACCCAACAATTTTCAATTGTATGTACTATAAACCACTTCTAAGTGTACAACACATTTCATTCGCACGCCAGGGCACTATTAATTAGAATTAATATCTTGGCAATTTAAGTAGATGGGCCAAGCAATAAAAAAACGTTAGGCATCTAAAACGTTTACTACAACAAAGGAAGACACGGATGATTTTGATTTCGTGTTCATTGTGCGGCGGAATACACATTCAAAATTCAATTCAGGAAAGATGTTCCAGAGGAGCATGGGAAGTGCGCTGTTGAGAAAATGGAAAGTTGTTATGGCAGAAATGTTAAATAATTTTTTTTTAATCCGAAAGTTAAAACAGCTATCCGGAGGATACAAAGTTCGGACGGAAGCCTGCTGGGACCAGAATGGACAACTTGAGGCAGAGTTCTGCAAACTTTTCAACGGCGATGACGGCCCAAATTCCGCTGTTAGGTAGAATGTTCTACCTAATTTGAACGATGATATACGAGAATTCCGTCCCCCCGACTTAGACGAGGTGAAGATAAAAATACCGAAGCTGAAGTCGAACAAGGCCGTGTAGGATGACGATGGAGAACTCTCACTGCTTTGTCAAGGTCGGTAACGAACTCACCGTGACCTTCAATGTCAAAAATGTGTTTAGGCACGACGACGCACTGTCATGTGACTTCTTTAACATCATTCTTAAGAAGATTATTTGTAAATCACAGTCAACTCCAGCGGCACAATCTTCCAAAAGTCAGTTCAATCGCTAGCTTATGCTGATAACATTGCCGTGGTTGGACGTACACAGTGAGCCGTAAATGAGACCTTTGTTGGCAATTAAGCGGACGCTGCTAAAATGGGTCTGGCAGTTAATGAGGGCAAAACGAAATACATGCTGTCGTCGAAGTAGGACACCCATCATCCTCGTCTCGGACAGAGCGTCACACTAGGCAGCAGAAACTTCGAGAGAGTCAAGGACTTCGTCTACCTCTGCTCAACCGTAAATGGGGACAAAACACCGGTATCGAAATCAAACGCAGAATGACTCTTGCCAATCGCTGTTTCTTTGGACTCAAGAGGCAATTGAGTAACAAAGCCCTCTCTCGAAGGAATAAGCTCGCTTTATATAACAGCATGATCATCCCAGTCTTACACGCACGGAAACCTGGACTTCACTATAAGCGGATGAGGACGCCCTTAGTCTCAAGAGAAAAGTTTTGCGACCAATTCCTGGTCCTGTTTTCGTTTATTTTTCGGCATTTGAAGCAGAAAATTAAATGACGAATTCTATGAGCGACATGGGCCTGGTCAAGCGACTTCGGATACAACGCTTAAAATGATTTAGCCATTTGGATCGTATGGACACCACTCCTTCGGTCTGAAAGAGGTTCAAATCTGAGCCATTGGGACAACGCAAAAGAGAACGACCTAGGCTTAGATGGCACACTCATGTGTGGAAGGACTTCAATCCACGCAAATTCAGGCAACTGGTGAATGATCGTGCTGTCTGGAGGGGTATGCTGGTATAGGCGCAGGTCCTCCCCGGGGTGTAGCACCACAAAAACAAGAGGAAAGATATCTCAAGTTTAAAGTACATATTTTTAGGATCTCAATTCAGTAACACAAACCAAATAAGCATTTACGTCCTGTCAAGGAATAAATTTGATATTAGAAAAAAATTTAGTTATAATCTTCTAAATAGGTTAAATGATCAAAGTCTCATCAATGACAATGACAATGATCTTTCCAAAAGAGCAAATTCTGTTGCCTCTCTGAAGACAAAATAACATTCACAAAGGAACTCGGCGATCCCCTAGTTCCAGACAGACTATCCTTACCTTTTTCAGTATCCAAACTTTTCTAGAAGATAGCATTAACTGGAAACATTTTGTTTTTATAGGCGGTATAAGAAAAAAAAACAATAATATCGCTACTACAGCAAAATACAGCAAGATCACAACAGTTGGCCGTCGAAAAGCAGCATCAATAGTTGTCCGCTAGGATCTTTGTCGTTCACGAAGTTCACAATAGCCGTTCACAAATAGCCGTCAAAAAATGTAGCCACTATAAAACACAGCGGCCTTTTATGTGCTGGGCCTCCCCTCCCGGAGTAGACCCCTCCCAGAGTCGAATCCAAATATCGAACAGATATCCGTTGAAGAAATATCTGCCGGACAGATGTCTGTAAGTTTAAACGGTTGAATGTTCCGTTCCATAAAATTGATCTGATACGAGGAAATTCCTTTACAAAAATTAATCAAAATAACATAATGCATTGGGCGTACTAAAGGGCAACTAACCACAATCATTTGAAAAAAGAATTGCAAGTGTTATATCAGATCAAAAACTTGAAAAGATACATCTAGTCCTTGTTTTAAAGACACAGTAATATATAAATCACATGAGCCATTCTCAAAAAACTGCCAAAACTATTTTTTTTTGTGAATTCCGAATTGCATTTAAAAGTGTAATACAAGCTGTAAGTCTTATGGCAGTCTGACAAACGCGGTTCGGTTCTTTTGTTTTTAAACGAAACCTTAAAAAGCTAATACTGTGACTATTTTATATTTCCGCATTTTTTTCTAAAAAATTGTGCAAGTGGCAACAACATAAACATGTTTAATTAAAAAAAAAAACAAATCATTTTGATTTAAAATACTCTGGGTTTTCGTCTGTCACTGCGCAGAGTATTTCTTAGCAAATGATATGAAAACTAATTTGGACTACAAGTTATATACAATAATTTTACCAACCAACTCGTCTGGCATGATTTGAAAATGAAATTTAAAAAAGACAACTTACATTTGACCCGATGCGGGCATATATTTCAAAGTAACGGCTAACTATGAAAGACGTTAACATCAATAAATTACCACATAAGAAAAATAATGGAGACAATTGGATATTTCTTTCATTTTCATTTCTTTCATACACCATTGTGAACTGATCAAATATGAAAGAAATTTTTAAAAATAGTACTGTTCGGGTACTCTTATTATTCACAGGTCTTACTATAAAAGCGTTCGCTTACTTACAAATTCCTTAAAATCTACAAAATGTTGCTACATTTAAAGTGAGAATATGAGAGAATTTGAGTACTAATTACAAAACGATATACAGGAGGTTACGGCGAAATGTCAAAACAAAAGAAACTCTCACGTGTGTGGAACTAGATTAAGCGCGTTGCAATAAATTTCAGATTTTTTTCAATAATGTCCTCGTTTTTCATAAAAAATAAACCGAAAACAGGGAAAAAGCGAAAGGTAAAACGTCATATTAGAAATCCGGAAATATATTAAATTTGTAATTTTGCAGCATGAAACTCCGAAACCATCAAAGTCAACTAAAACTGCACCAAAAACTTCGCATTCCAAAAATGACGAGGAAATCGACAGCGACGATGCATTCGGTGATGGTGAAGGAGAGGTTGAACGAACCACCAAATACGTAAGCGATGAAGAAATACAGGAAACTGCACAGGATAAGCGACTGCGGCTGGCTAAAAAGTATCTAGAGGCAGTCGAGAAAGAAGAACAGAAACGTGCTGAGGATAAGGAACTATATGACCATGTGTCACATCGACTGCAAGAAGAATACCTTGAAAGTGTTGGAAAGTTGAGAAAACAAATTGCTGCCTCAATTGTTGGATTCAGTGTGGATGCTTCTCTAAAGCACAAGAAACAAAAGCTCCCCCAGACTTCGTTGGTGCTTAGCAGCGATGGCAAATTTCTGTTTTCCGGATCTAAAACACAGTTTGTCGTCAAGTGGGATATGACAACACTGCGTCCTGTTGGGACATTCGATGTACAGGCGCATAGGGAGGAGTCTGAGACAGCTATAAAACGGCGTTCGAATGTAATAGCCATGTGTTTATCGACAGATATGAAATTCCTAGCCATCGCTGAGGGCGGCAACAACATTCAAATTTGGTGTCCGCGCGAACTGAAACACCTCAAAACATTCAAAGGGCACAGAGACATCGTGAGCGCACTGGTCTTTCGAAAAGACACACATGATCTGTACTCTGGGAGCAAGGACAGGTCGGTAAAAATCTGGTCCTTAGACGAAATGGCATATGTGGAAAGTTTGTAAGAAAATTTGAGGCTTGTTTGTGGTGCGTGAATAAGACATTTCCCTTTTATTTCTTAGATTTGGTCACCAAGCACCTGTTACAGGAATCGATGCTCTGGCAAGAGAACGTGCAATAACGTCCGGCGGCATCGACTGCAGTGTGCGGATATGGAAGATCACAGAGGAGTCGCAATTGATCTATAACGGCCACCAAGGAAGCATCGAGAACGTAAAGTTTATAAATGATGAAAACTTCGTTTCTTGCGGTGACGACGGGTATGTTCGCCACGCTCACTTGACAACTCAAGTGCTTTAACGACTCTTATATTTGCAGATCACTTTGCTTGTGGAGCGCGCTTAAGAAAAAATCACTCACCACGCAGACCACCGTGCATGGGAAGCAGACAAACGGGGAACCAAACTGGATCTCCGCCCTGGCCGTTGTTGTGAACACAGACTTGATTGCTTCTGGTAAGTTGAAAACCGTCTTTCACGCAGTACACAGTTCTTATATTCCCCTTCCATTAGGTTCCTGTGATGGGTTCATTCGTCTCTGGCAAATGAGCGACAATGGACGTAAGCTGACACAAATCCATGAAATTCCCGTGAACGGCTTTGTCAACAACCTGGTGTTCACTGCAGATGGCTCTAGGCTGATTGCATGTATTGGCCAGGAACATCGACTTGGACGCTGGTGGCGGATAAAGGACGCGAAAAACCAACTTTTAGTTATCAGCCTGAAAACCAATACAACCTGAAGAAAAAAGTATAAGCTTTGTTTTCTTGTGACCTTTATTTAAAACTTTGCTTGAGACTAGAAAATATGATACGCTACGCCGATGCTGCGGAATGTGGGTGGGGTGAGAATTTTATCCAATGTCCGAACCGCCGCCCTCGCCGACCACATCTGCTATGGTCGCAACCAGGCGCCTGCAGTGCTCGATGGCGCAAGTTGTGGTCACGAGGCCGAGGTGCATGCAGAATATCTCGTAGCACTTAATCTTTCCGGGCGACGTCTTGGGAAAGCCTAGCTCGGTGAACTGATGATAGAAATCGGACGCCAGAAGTCCGGGAGCATGCTGCGGTTTCGCTGCGGAATGATTGTAGAAGTGACTTTGCAGGTCGATGGGCTTCATGGCAACAGAGTTCTGGTCCTCGAACCACAGGAAGTAGGAGTAGTTAAAGGTCTTGTCCTTCCACATAACGGTCGTATGGCCCTTCTGCAGGTAGGACCGCGTAAATTCGACCATAGACCAAATGCGCGGCAGAACCGGGACCATCTTTTCCTCCTTCGTGAGATCCGGTGCGATCATTGTGCCTTTAGTCCGGTTGATGTATATGAAGTGAACGAGGCCAGGGAATTCCTCTAAATACGACTCGATGTTGAGGTTCCGCTCGGCCTTGACGCTTAGAAATTCGGAGAATTCTAGTAGTTTTCCCTCGACGAATGATGACACTTCGGGGATCTGCTCCAGCGCGATCTGGCTGCTGTCGCAACAGGTGCAGGTGAAAAGAGACTTAAGGTCCTCGAGAAACGGTGGTATATTTGACTCAATGCGTACGGCTATTTCTTTATCATAGTTCTTAAAGTACTCCAAGTACATCTTCTTGATGTTCTCCCACTTGGAGGCAAATTTTTTGTGGCACGCCTCAATCTCATCCCCGCGAAGCTTCGCCTTCTTGAGTGCGTCCAGAGTTTGTTTGACGTATACTTCAAGATTATCGAACGAGGGCTTAACCGTGTCGGTATCCCCCTGTACTTGGACATTGAGAATCTTTTGTAGGACGAAAAACGTGTCAAACATGCTGCTGGCCACTTGGAGATTGCAGTACTCGATAACAAAGATGACGATGACGCCCTTGTCGAGCTCTGAGCAATGGGCTATACATGGAATGCATCCGGAAACGTTGCTTGCGTGGTCACCTTCGAGAAATACAGCCACCGAGCGGTTCAACTGTCGCGTTTTCTTGGTCTTCTGCAGAGTCCTCCCCAGAAGAGAGAGAAAGAGTATATCCGAAGCACTCAGGCCCTGCGCCGTGCGTGAGGAAAACGAACCCACGAACTTATTACTTACAAACAACAGGGCATGCGACCTATTTGATCCCACGTCCTTTAGCTTCTCTGTGGCCACTTCCAGGGTTCGCTTAATCGAGTTTTTTATTTCCGAATTGATCATCAACTGCGGCATAGCCTCCACATGCATTCCCTGATCCGTACGGGACAACGACTCGTACACATCTACCAAATCATCGAACAGCTCTTCCTGCAATTTGTCCGCCGCAAAAAGATTGGGACCGTAAAGATGTCGCGCCAAGGATATGGCTACGTCGCAATTTCTGCGCATTACTTCGATAGGAACCTGTCCGATTTTGATGAAGGAAAAGCCGAGAAAATCACCAAACGTGAAATTCAAGTCATCTTCGCATTGTATGCTGCTGTAGGTGTTGTCGAATTGACAAAACATTATCCTTTGGGAGTTTACGAGCGGTGAGAATATCTGCAGGACAATGTTGGTGTCGATGGGAGTGTCTGCGTCTGCAAGTCCCTGCTTTTGGGCGATTTGCTGAATTTTTTGCTTGAGATCATTGTTGAACTTCTTGAATACAACGTCACTAGAACTGTTAAATGCAATTAATCCGTTCATTTTTAAGTGCAATTCGGTGGTGGCTGGGGTTTATTTCATTTTTTCTTTCGCGAATCCACTGGAGAGTGATAAGAAAATTATTTCGCTGCACGTAAACAATTTTTTTGTTTGCACTTTGACGTAATGCATCAGGCATGTTTGCGAGGCATTTAAGGGTTACTAACAAAACAGCTTACAGGACATATATTGCATTCACTAAAAAATTGTTTGTTCATAAACTGATGCTTTCGTGTTCGGTGATAACTTTAATCATTCAAAAAATAGCCAGTCTAACATTTTTGGACAAAAAGTGTCAAAAATAATAAAATTATTTGTTTTGGTATAATATATTTTCCTGTTATGATAACTTTTACAGCCAAACAATTACCAAATCACCGTATACTGTTTCCCAGTGTCAAGAAATTCTATGTTCACTCGGATTTGACATCAACCGAAACTGTCAAAATCTGATTTGACAGATAAAAGGACTTAAGCAATGATTTCTGATAATTGCTTCATGAAAGATTTGTGATAAAGAAAAGAAATGGGAAAACTAATCGAAGAATATGCACTACAAGGCCACAAAGGTCGAATTTGGGGAGTCGACTGGCATTTCAAAGGAAACGCATTTGCGTCATGTGGTGAAGACAAAACTATTCGAATCTGGTCACTAAGTGGAAACAAGTGGACGACAAAAACAATTCTCTCTGATGGACACAAGAGGACAATTCGAGAAGTATCCTGGTCACCATGTGGACAGTACCTAGCATCAGCCAGCTTCGACGCCACAACAGCGATTTGGAGTAAAACTTCTGGTGAGTTATACTACTCAACAATTGGATTGGTAAACTTAGCCGCATGTCATTTCAGGAGAGTTCGAATGCAACGCCACTTTAGAAGGTCATGAGAACGAGGTCAAGAGTGTTTGTTGGTCAAAATCAGGGTCTTTGCTGGCAACCTGTAGTCGTGACAAATCGGTTTGGATCTGGGAAGTCGTAGGAGACGACGAATTTGACTGCTCGGCTGTGATGAACTCGCATTCACAAGATGTAAAGAAAGTGGTTTGGCACCCCTATGAGGAGATTCTAGCGTCAGCAAGTTATGACAACACTATAAAGATATATAAAGAGAACACTCTCGACAGTGACTGGGAGTGCACAGCAACTTTGGCATCGCATACATCTACGGTGTGGAGCATTGCCTTTGACGAGTCTGGAAAGCGATTAGCTTCCTGCTCCGACGACAAAACAATCAAAATCTGGCAGTCTTATCCGCCAGGAAATGAGGAAGGAATCGCCACCCCGGATAATGAGACCGTGTGGAAGTGCGTGTGCACAATCTCTGGTGAACATACTCGAGCGGTGTATGACATATCTTGGTGTCATAAGACTGGCCTCATAGCTACCGCCTGTGGTGATGATTCGATTCGCATATTCAAGGAAGATGAGGGGTCTGTGAAGAATGAACCCACATTCTCCCTTGTCACCAGTGTAGACAAAGCACATCTGCAGGACGTTAACTGTGTCAAGTGGAATCCAGCTACCGCCGGCCAGCTCCTGTCTTGTGGTGACGACGGGAACATTAAGATCTGGAAATATGTTGAGTGATCCACAACGTTCCATGTAAATTTGTAGGCAGTTGACAAGAGGACAAATATATAGCTTTTGAAATGACTTGACTTTATTTGCTTAGGAAGGGTTCATGGAGGGTTTTGTATAGTTTTTTGGCTTTTCGAGGGCCCAAGCCTGTCACCAGCGACAGCCGGTCCTCGCTGGCGTTGATTATGTTCTCTAGATTACCGAAGTTTTGAAGCAGCGAAACGGCATCTGTCTTGTTCACTGGTTTGATATTTGTCAAAGCTGTTACCAACTACATAAAAAAATAGTTGATCAATTTTGCAATTTTTGAAAATTCGGCATTACCTTCTGGTGAGGATTTGAGTCCACACGCTCCATGATGAGATCAGGTGGTCGATTTTCAAATAATTTGTACGTTTCAATGATTTTACCGGCTTCCTCGGCATTCCAGGCCAGCATTAACGTTAGGTCGGCTAGAAGACTGATCCTTGTTAGGTTTTTCAATGCATTGTGAGGATCCTGAAAATAAGATGAAACTAACTAACTAACCATTTTTAATAAAAAGATAAACTTACCGGTGCATCAACTTGAACTAAGAGAACGCGCAGCGCGTACGTCTTTCCAAGGTCTTTCAGTCGCTGGCAAATATATTCCGGATTTAGATTGTGGTACTTCAATGACAGATAAAGAATACAAGCTGCTTTCCCGACTACATAGTCCGGCACAATATCCCTGAATTCGTAAGGGCAGTTCTGTATACATTTTAAGACGGGATTTCCTCTTTGCTTTGAATTGACCAAAATACAATGTGGATTGGCAGGGGATACCACTTTAACTTTGTCTATGCAATCCTGATTGGATGGAGCAGGTTGAGAGTCCCTGATTGTGCCACTGACGACCGTAGTTTGAACTTTAGGGATTTTCGGTGCGGAAGGTATATCGATGTTGATTAGCGCATCGTCAATTGAAACATCAAAATCATCGTCTGCCATTGAAATCTTAATGTAATATTAAGGAGAGTATTAAGCACAAACCACATAAGTTGCTAAATGATTTCTGGTTTTAAGATCTATGTTTTAATACTTCCATGGAGCAATCAACAAATGTGACACTCCATAATCTTTGACAAGTTTCATATCGAAGACTCAAACCCAAATGACCTATCAAAACAAAACAGAAATCTGTTTAAGGCATTGCTTAGACTGATTGAGGAAGAAAGATTATTCTTATATCTGAGCATCTCGCAATCCTAACCCCTCGACGCTCGAGTAACGCTCTTGCCAAGATATAATATGTATACTTGTTTAATAAATCTAAATAAATAAGTAACTAATAAATAGACTTTGGGGTGCATGGGCCTGTCCACGCGAGATAACGTTGTTGATTGGGCTCAACAAGGCGAGCTTCCAACACTACCCTCGTTAGTGCACAGGTCAAGTTGAGCCATCACAATATCCATTGTGTGGTGAAACAATGTATGCAGTGAAATCCTCAGAACGAGGATTAAATAATAGGTCTGGCCTATCATCGCCTACAAGATCCTATCTGCCGTATTGTGTGAGCGTGTGATAGGTCCCTGATTGGTACCTATCAAGGTGGTTTCAGGCCAAGGAAGTCCACGATCGACCAGATCTTCATTTTAAGGCAGATCCTGGAAAAGACCCAAGAAGTGCAAATTGGCACTCACCACCTCTTCGTCAATTTTAAGGCCGCATATGACAGTGTGCAAAGAGACGAGCTATACAGTGCAATATTTACTTTTGGCGTTCCTATCAAACTCGTTAGATTGTGTAGGATGACGATAGAGAACTCTCGCTACCCCGTCAAGGTCGGTAACGAACTCACCGAGACCTTCAATGTCAAAACAGGTTTTAGATAAGGCGACGCACTGTCATGTGACTTTTTCAACATCATCTTCGAGAAGATCGTGCGTAACTCTAAAGTCAGCACCAGAGGCACGATCTTCCAAAAGTCAGTTCAATTGTTAGTTTACGCTGATGACATTGATGTGAAATAACGAACACAACGAGCCGTCGATGAGGCGTTTGCTGGCATTGAAGCGGAAGCGGCTAAAATGGATCTTGTTTTTAATGAGGGCAAAACTAAGTACATGCTGTCATCAGGAAAGGACACACAACATCGACGTTTCAGACAGAGTCACAATAGGAAGCAGAAACTTTGAGGTAGTCAAGTGCTTTGTTCACCTCAAGTCCGCGGTTTATAGAAATAACAACATCAGTCCGAAATCAAACGCAGAATCACTCTTGCCAATCGCTGTTTCTTCTGTCTCAAGAGGCAATTGAGTAATAAAGCCCTTTCTCGCAGGACTAAGCTCGCTTTATATAACAGCTTGATCATCCCAGTCCTACTCTATGGCACGGAAACATTTACGTTACTACAAGCGGATGAGGAACCCATTAGTCTTTTCGAGAGAAAGGTTTTGCGTGCGATTTTTGGTCCTGTTTGCGTTGATGGCATCTGGAGGAGAGGATATAATAACGAACTCTATGGGTTGTTCATCGACATGCGCCTGGTCAAGCGTCTACGGATACAACGCTTAAGATGAATCGGCTATGTAGATTCCTGAAAAGTCTTCGAATCAGAGCCATTAGGACAACGCAACAGAGGACGGTCTAGGCTAACATGGCACACACAAGTGGACCAACTTTGAGTGCGCAAGTCTAGGCAGCTAGCATGGAGAGGCATGTTGGTTGAGGAGAAGTAACACTTTAAATGCCAATTACCGATATACCAAGTCCTTGTTCGTCTCTTTTCACTTTTTTAATTCGAAGCGAATGGAAGTCGCTCGGGTAAACCTTTTGTCAAGATATAATAGGTATGTTCCAATCGCTCTAGTTTCGGTAAGAGAAAGTTTTTTATCCATCTACTCAATTACGAATATCTGTACACAAATGAATTGGAACAGACCTACAATTTGCTTACGAATGGAATCTCATTTACAAATAATAGAAGTCACACATCAAGTTTGACTGCAAGTGTATATGCAGCCAGTCATGACAATGTTCTGACGTGTAATCGAAGTCTTGAATATGGCCATGTTCAGACCGACTTTACATAATGCCTTATATACTCAAGCCTTCCAGAGTGAAATAGAATAACTTCAGTAAAAAAGTTTTATTCGTTTGATATCTTAAGTATAACAGAAATAAAATTTATATATATATTTCATAGTCAGCGAATGTTTGAGGGAAAAAACTCAGGGACTATGAAGTTTCTTCTGGACACGTAAATAGCACAAATACGTTTTCCTGTAATTAATTTATTAAAAATGAATACATTGTTCAATATCTTTCTTGATTTTGATATTACCTTATCACTACTTTGTACTATAGACTCAATTTTGAGTTACAGCCAGACATCGCCTTTCCATACTCTCAACAAGCTTCTGACATCGACTCTTTGGAATGAAATACCAAGCTTCTTTTATTCTTTCCCACAGCTCATTGTTGTTCTCGTAGCTTTATTGCTCAATTTTAAGCTTTACATCATGCCAAAAATTTTCGATAGGATTGAGATCGGGGCTTTGAGTTGGCCCGATTTTTTTACAGGGTAAATGCATCTGATCTTTTACCAGTTTAATAGCGTTATAAACCATTTTTTGGATTTTTTCAATTGTTCAGCTACTTCAGCTGGTTTTTTGCCGCCCTGATAAAGAGCATAAATTGAGCACCTTTCTTCAGAATGGCAGTGCTTACCTCTGCCCATTGTAAAAAAAAAAATTAAATTGCACACTATTTGAAAATATAATAAAACAAAAAATTGAATACTACACAAATTATTTTGAGAGATATTCCAATTACCAGGTTTTTGTGCAGACACAAAGAACACTTCAAAGAATGAAGGAACAGATTTGACATATGAACTCATTGATAACGGTACAATTTTTTTTCCGTAATCTACATAGAGGGAATCAGAGGCATGCATAAAAGTTTGCTTTACATTGTTTAAAATAAAATGTTTAAAATAAAATGAGTTAAAATGTAAAGTAAACATTTTATTTCGCCTTATGCTATTTAGGTGGCCATAGCTGTATATATGTATATATATATGTATATATTTATATATACCATATATATATATATATATATATATATATATATATATATATGATAATGATAGATATAAAGGTTCGTCTTTAAAAAAAAACATTGCAAAACTAAAAACTGATGCTTATGACTGCCGTATTCTGATATGTAGATGCGCTGAGGACCCAAAAAAACAAATGACGTTTATTTGAGGCAAAATGTGTCTAATTTATGAATGCTACTTCATAGCTGGTAAATGGAACAATCTCTTGGTTGACCTTAAAGTTTCAACGAAGATATTTTCCGATCAGCAACTCTTTTTGCAACTGAAAGAGAAAACAATCTAGTTTTGTAACAATGGAGCTTGAACGCTTTAAAGTTGTCAACAAAAATTAAACGTATGCTTTAAAGAATTCAAATCGCAATAAAAAACAGTGATAACCAATATCAAAGAATTCTGTACCACCAAGCAAAACGAGGTACTGCCGTAGTCAAAGAAAAGTGGTTTGAGGCACAACGGATTTATTAAGAACATACAACTCCACTTTTTACATATAATTGGTTTTGGTTTGAAAATAAGAAACACTAGAGCAACTGATCCCATCTGCGTGAAAAATGTTAGATCACCAGCTGAGTTTTGTAAGCCTGTTAAGAATATTAATGGACGCACTACCAGGAACCGCAATATCCTTGAATGTGACGCCTTTACAATCGTACTTTTGCAGTAGGCCCCTAAAGAGCTACTCTTATTTCAGTACACAAACTCCTTTAATTCTACACGACAAACTTAATGCACCATTTGGACTGGAAGAAGTTGAAGAAGCTATACAAATTTCTATACAAACTAAAGAAGATCAAGAGGCAATAAAAATGTCTATACAAACTAAAGTCCCAAGAGTTATTTTTAAAATTTTAAAAATTATTCAAACGAATCCATACAATTGCTTAGAGAAGTATTCAACCGGATATTTGACATCGTTCAGGTCCCATAAATGTTCAGAAAATTGCAGAGGTATTTCGGTTTCAAAAACATCATCCAAATTGTGTACAACTTTTGTGCAAAGACGTCTCAGCGAATAGATAAATTAAAATAAATGAATTCCAAGCTGGACTAAGAAAGCAGGGGCCTTGGTTGACCAAGTATTTGCACAAGCAAACATCGCTTACACACATAAGTTGAAGCACAATAAATTGTGTGCCTTGCTGCCGATTTTCATGCGCCATGTTACCCCACAAAGCACTTTTTATTTAATAATTATCCAAAACTAATGTATCATCTAAAATTGTTGGTATTCTCAGTGCTCTCTGTATGAAAATAATATTGTACTTGTCCGGGATAGTAATATCCAAAAAAATGTATACCGCAATGGTTGCTAAGCAGGCACGTACTCGTATACCAAGTGCATTACTTTTTATAATGTGTGAATAACAATTCAGGCGTTAATGTATGCATATGGCATCGTTTTTCTAAGTGACTGCTGACGGACTGCATTTAATTTTTTCGTAAGTTCCTAAAGGCGTAATATATTGTCTTATGAATGTTTTGCTTAGATACTAAAAGAAACATTCTGTAGCTTTCCAAGTGGATCCCCATAAAATGCCGCATAAAATTCCACTAATGAGATTTACTTCTAGCGATCTAACGAAATACCTGCGCAGAAGTGAAGTACAAACTGTTGACTTCGATCTAACTTGCGGTTTTCCCACGTGATCTCTGCCAATGGTCCATGTCACTGTTGACGATATAAATACCCTCCTCTGAAACACCAACTCTATCAGTTTTCATTTGTTTTCCAATAAAAAAGCACATTATTGAAAAGCAGCGCGAGAATGGTGTCCACAAAAATTATTTTCTTTTTTGCCTTGGTTGCTCTTGCTTACGGACTTCCAGCAGCTCAATCAGAGGGCGATTCGAAGGATGTCCAAGAGGTTCCAGTTGAACTTGACAGCTACCTAGACAGTCTGTTCCCGGGTGATGGAGGTGCGGCCAGTTTGACTATCGAGGTAAGTTTGCCAAGTCAACTAGAAGTAATTTTTAAAAACTATCTTCTCCTCAAATCCACAGCCACAATCAGAAGATTCAGAGGTTCTCACTAGGCATCGCCGGGCTTGTCGAACTGTTAGTATCCGTACCAGATCTGGAAGGGTAATCTCAGCAAGAAGGTGTTAGATTGTTTTCTTTTTTTTTTGAGTAAATAAACATTGAGCATAAAATTTACGTGTTTAATTTTATACGTTACTTTTCATATTGTATATGAATATGAATCGTACTTCTTAGTCCCTCTGCTGATGGACTGCCGGGGATAATTAACAGAGTAGACTTATTTTACAGTAGTTATAATAGTCAACTTGTAGATGTGATTTCTAGCGACAGAAGTGGGCGCTACTCTTGTCTATAAAAATGAAGAATGAAATGGTGAAGCCAGAGATATAGTTCCGAAGTACAAATATCTAGGTATGAAAGTATAAGCCAAGTAAAATGTAAGCAAGGACCTTGGCGAAGAATTGTCAGATATTAAGCGCTCTGTATCATCAATATGGGATCGGTTCATTCAAAGTATATAATCTTTTCAACAAACTTTTGGTCTAAATGCTGCTTTACTTTTAAGGGCTTAAGAATGGGGTTACAAACTGTACGTTGCCGTTAAAATGTTCCTTTGATATTTTTTGAAGAGGAACTTCCAGGCATTAACAAACACCGAATTCAAAGTTTCATAAAGAAACTCTTACTACTTACAGGATTCTAAAGTTACCATATTGGTGATGGAAAGATCAAGGATTCCAAACATACTTATAGGAAATTTAAAAAAAAATTTACAATAAGTAATCAAAACAAACACAACAATAAAACAACACAACACAACAATGTCACATTATGCAGCAGAAACTTCAAGTAAGTTAAGGACTTCGACTGCTTCGGCTGCGCGTTAAATAGGAACAACAACAGTACTGACTACAATTCCTGCTAATCTCTGCTTTTTGGGCTCAGGAGGCAGTTAAGCAGTAAAGCCCATTCTGAAAAAAACAAGCGGACTTCGTACATCATCATTACAGCCCTTCTTTAAGGTGAGAAAACTTAGGCGTTTCCAAAAGCGGATGAGGAAGACCTTAGTGTTTTCGTTCTAAGTGCAATTTTTAATTGTTTGCGTTGACGATATTTGGAGGAGAAGATTCAACGACCCTAATGGGGACATACGCCTGGTTCAGCGTCATTCAATACAACACCTATGATGACTTGTCTAAAGAGTGAATAAACACCACTGCTCTGGCCCGATAATCTTGTGTTGTTCAAATTCAAGTGGACACCTCCTGGCATTCGAGAAAGATGCAAATAAAACCGCACTGGAATCCTTTTCTAAAAATCGAAAAGATGAGGAGTAACTTTATTTCCTCGTTATGAAGGGAGAAGGGGGGATACATAACTTTGTGGTATACTACAGATTAACCGCCTAATATCTACTCGGGCTCCTCCTTGACTTGAACGCCATCGTCCTCCTGTTTGACATCGTCATCGTCCTCGTCCTCTTTGCTGTTCTCATGAAGAAGAACGTATTCCCTTGAGCTGAAGCCGAACTTCAGTACGTCCTTCTCCATTAGCTCTATATATCGTTTGGGATCGATCTTCTTGCTGTTCAGGAACGTCCCGTTTGCCGATTCTAAGTCAATTATGTACGGGCGGACCCGTCGACCCGTGGTACCGTCTTCGCGTTCGAACGGAACCAATCGGTACTGGAGAGCTGCGTGCTGCTTAGAGCACGATGGATGATCGACAGGGAGGTCACAGACTTTTCTATCGCGACCGATTAAGAAACAGCTTTGACGGTGAATGTGCAGAGTCGGTAAAGCCTTTTCCCCCTTGAAGGGATATAAGCGCCATCGTCGCTTCGGCTTGCGTGCCTCGGGTGGTTCTGCATACTTCACGACCACCCCATTCACCGTGTTGGTATCCTCTGTAAGTTTGCCACTGAGAGCGAAATTCGGTTTCTCCTTCTCAGCAGGACTCTTGTCTTCCTCTGTCTTTACGCGCGACTCTTCTTTGCGGGAGCCCCATTCATACTCTTTCTCATTGCCATCATTGTTCCGTCGGGGAAAGTTGCGCTGCCTCCGCGGACTGCGGCTTCGACTGCGCCTGTAAAGTTGACTTATTATTTGGATTCAATAGTGTGAAATCTCCGGCTTACCGTCTCTGTGGTTCCCTATCCCTGTCCGTTTCACGATCTCTGTCGGCACGAGTATCATTCCGTCCTCCTCTCTCACGGTCATCGTCACGTTCGAAAGGCCTTCGATCTCGATGGTCGCCACGATCTCGGTCATCATTGCGACCTCTGTCATCATAGCGGCCTCTGTCGTCGTTACGACCTCTCTCGTCATTACGGTTTCTATCGTCGTTCCGGCCCCTATCATCGTTCCGTCCCCTGTCGTCTGTCCGTCTTCTGTCGTCGTCACGCCACCGTTCGTCTTGACCTCTGTCGCCACGAGGCCCTTCATCCCGTCGATCACGACCCCAGTCTCTATCGCGGCCTCCTCCGAATCCATCCCTGCCACGGTGGCCATTATCACGATTGTTACGCCAATCATTGTTAAAACCTCGATTCCAGTTGTTGTTGCCTCGCCTATCGAAATTACGATTGTTTTGGTAGCCTCCTCCGCGGCGATTTTCTCTACTTGGACTATCCCACTTTGAGCAATTGCCACTGTCGCCAACACGTTCCGTTGATGGGCTTCGTCTGCTCTCTTGTCGTTTGTTCTCAATTTCCGAATTATCAGATTCCTTTCGTTTTGGTTTCTTCTCCTCAGAGTTAACGCGTTTCATTTTCTTCTTGGATGCACCATTATCTGAGGATGACGATGACGAAGACGAACTGGAATCATCCGAATCCGATTCAGAACTTTGTTTGCGTTTCTTTTTCTTTAGCACTTTGCTTGCTTTGATTTTTGTTGATTTCACTTTAGTTTGCTGCTTTTTCCGTGATGATTTTTCTCCATTAGACGACGATGAAGAGGAAGAAGAGGACGAAGAGGAATCACTTTCAGAAGAGTCCGCCGAATCGGAGTCAGCTGAAGCGGCATCATCTGATGCGGACTCGGTTTCGTTTTTGGACCTCTTTTTTGATTTTGACATGTTTGAAAAATTGATATTTTAATTGATGTAAATATTAAATCAGTTGAGAAAACTGAACATATTTTAGAGTAGATCACTACTTGAATTAATGGAGAAAAATGAGTTTTTCAGCGGCAATGCGATTGTTGGCAAAATTAGTTTTTAACGATTTCACGGGGAATATGTCAGTTTAGTGTCAAATGAATAGTGATGCCAAGTCAGGTGTTTGACTCAACTATGTGACACCTGGTGGATGGTAGGAGAGTTATTAAGTGGGCGCGTGTATCGGATACATATTATACTGGACTTAGAGTTTAATCGATTCGACACCATAAATATATAAATACCGACATTTTTAATAACAGACGCTACGTTTTGTAAATGAACCATTTAACTATAGTCAAGATCAATTTATATTTTTTGGAAAACATAAAATATATCGTACGCATACTATAGACAGTTCTATGCATGAGATTTAAGATTGTTGGACAGACTTCACCAACATCTACGCAGAAAAAATTAAGATTTTCGCGCTGATTTGCCCGTAACAGGTTAATCTTTCAAATATCATCTTAGGACACCTTTCATTCAATTATTGTTTGTAAGTTCCTAAAGACGTAATATTGTCTATTGCTTGGATACTAAAAGAAACATTCTGTAGTTTTCCAAGTGGATCCCCATAAAATGCCGCATAAAATTCCACTAATGAGATTTACTTCTAGCGATCTAACGAAATACCTGCGCAGAAGTGAAGTACAAACTGTTGACTTCGATCTAACTTGCGGTTTTCCCACGTGATCTCTGCCAGTGGTCCATGTCACTGTTGACGATATAAATACCCTCCTCTGAAACTCCAACTCTATCAGTTTTCATTTGTTTCCCAATAAAAAAGCACATTAGTGAAAAACAGCGCCAGGATGATGTCCACAAAAGTTATTTTCTTTTTTACCTTGGTTGCCCTTGCTTACGGGCTTTCAGCAGCTCAATCAGAGGGCGATTCGAAGTATGTCCAAGAGGTTCCAGTTGAACTTGACAGCTACCTAGACAGTCTGTTCCCGGGTGATGGAGGTGCGGCCAGTTTGACTATCGAGGTAAGTTTGCCAAGTCAAGTAGAAGTAATTTTTAAAAACTATCTTCTCCTCAAATCCACAGCCACAATCGGAAGATTCAGAGGTTCACTCTAGGCATCGCCGGGCTTGTCGAACTGTTAGTATTCGCACCAGATCCGGAAGGGTAATCTCTGCCAGAAGGTGTTAAACTGTTGTTTTCAAAGTGAATAAAGTTTGAGCATAAATGTACGTGTTTAATTTTATTCATTAAAAACTGCGAAGGCAAGTCCAAAGTGACAAAATTGACTGTTTAAATTCTACTCACACTAGTTCTAGGATTGTGACAGAAATCCAGACCCTACGTGTGAGTGAGTGCTCCAAACTTGCGAAATGTCCTTTGAAAGTCCAGAATAACATACAGTGGATCAAAAAAGTATTGGCAATTATGGTTTTTTCGCAATATTACACAAATCAAAAATTATTTTTCTGAAAACAATTTTATTTGAAGTAAGCGATAAGAAAGAGAGAAAATAGTGATGTTATAATTCAATTTAATTGCAATATTTACGAAACAAATTAAAATACTACAAAATTCACATCAAAAAAGTATTGGCAACACTTAATTGGTGCCGTTATTCGAAATACCGGAGGCATGTAAGTTTAAAGACTTGTAGATTAGAATATTAGACGTAATTTGACTGTAATTTGTAAATTGGTTAACACGCGTTTACATCACGGAATCGAACTTAAGATAAATAATGGGTAAACAGTCCAAAGAGTTAGATATTGTTATAAAAAACAGAATTGTGACAATGCGCCAAGAAGGTTTTACGTATAGTGCAATCGGAAAAGAATTAAAAATAAGTTTATTCACTGTAAGAAGTGTTATCCAAAAATATGAAAGCACCGGATCAACAGAAAATAAAAGAACTGGAAGACCGCGTATTTTTTCTGATAGAGAAAAACGTGATATTTTAAGGGAAGTAAGAAAAAAACCCAGAAGAAGTGCTCCAAAACTGGCAGAAGAAGTGTTCCAAAACTGGCAGAAGAAGTGCTCCAAAACTGGCAGAAGACGTAGTAAAAACAACAGAAAAGGTTTTTAATGTGCAAACTCTTCGTAATGTTTTGCATGAAGCAAAATATTACGGAACAGCAGCTCGGAAAAAATCTTTTATTTTAGAGGTTAATAGAAAAAAACGCTTGCAGTTTGCTTAAAATTACTTAACCAAACCAAAAGAATTTTGGGAATCCGTTATATTTTCGGATGAGTTAAAATTTAATATTTATGGAAGTGATGGAAGGCAATATGTTGGAACGAGGCCTAACACGGAGCTGAAAAAAGAGAATGTTGTCCCAAATGTGAAACATGGTGGGGGGGAGTGTTTTGGTTTGGGGTTGCATGGCAGCAAGTGGAGTTGGAAGCCTGACTTTTGGTGAAGGTCATATGACGGTGGTAATGTACATTGATATTTTTCGCCATAATTTGAAGTTAGTGCTGAGAAACTTGGTTTTGGTAATACGTTCATCTTTAAACAAGACAGCTTGGGATCAAGCATACAGTTTTCAAAACTCGAGAATGGCTGCTGTATAATGTTCCTAGGCAACTGAAAACTCCTACCCAATCTCCTGATTAATCCCATAGAGAACTTATGGGGTCAATTGGGATCAACAGTACAAAAACATAAAATTTCGTCTAAAACAGAGTTGAGGAAAATACTTACTGAAGCATGGAGTAAAGTGCCTTGGGAATTATTTATTTGTATTGTATTTGTAATGTATTTATTTACACCAGTGGGATACTTTATGCATTGCATTGCATGTTCAGATTTCGTTTCTTTGCCAAACATTAACATTGGGAAAATGTTTTTATATTTTGTTCTTAATTCCGGGAAAGGAGAATTTAACAAAATTTACTTTTTACAAATAAACACTGACATGAACTCATGCCAAAAATAGATATTTATTGGTTTCTAGTTACTAAGCAACTACAATCGATACTTGCTAACTTTGAATGTGAAATGTGTAATGAAGTAGGGTGTGTTGAGATGTTGCGAGTGTTCACCATGTGTCGTTATTATGTCAGTGAATGTACATATTGCTCATTGTCGTACAATGCTCAGAACTGCTGATAAGTTTTTGCATTACTCAGGTAACTTTCGAAAACCATCTCTTAAAAATGAGTTCTCTTAGTCATCGATCCAATCACTGAGTCATTCATTTGATTTTTTCAAAAATTCCGAACCGGTGACCCCTCAAATCGTTTTGCTTCCGTCGAAAAAGACAGTTGTCAGAACGAGCTAGGTTTTAAGTGTAAGACATACCATTTTAACGTCTCTAAAAAAAACTTGACTGCTGCAATCACGTGGGTCGGAGCTTTACACATATATTCACCTTTATCTACAGTCACGATCCATTTCCCTTTGTACGGAACCGAATTTCATGACTTTTGAATAAATTCAAACTTTTAGCAGAGCGGAAATTGCACTCCCAATGATTCTGCGAGTTCGGGCTCTGCACTCTAATCTAATTGTTGGCGCGACAGTCCACAGGGGGACCAGGGCCTAGCTTGCTCATCAACTACTCGTGTTGTGCACGCTACTGTTCTCTCACGAGTAGAAGGGACCTACAGTTTTTTGCCGACTCTGAACGGCGAAGTTTGAGAAGCTTTCTTAGACAGTTATTACTCTTTGAGTGTTGTCAGCAGCTCGAAAGAGGTGGTGCCGTGAAAAATTCGAGGTGTTCAGCCGGGAATCGAACCTAGACCCTTCAGCGTGTGAGCGTCGCACTCTACCCACTACGCCACGGCGGCCACGGGCTCTGCACTCACTGCAGGATTTATCGGCCGAAGTAGTTAACTATTACAGTCATTCAGCTGCACTTCTCTTCCAAGGAAAGAGGAAATTTACACTTCCCGCAAATGCTGTACATCTGGAAATTTTCGAAGAGCCAAAGCAATGTCGTTGCCTCAAACAGACGCACACTCATTAATGTTAACAAATGTCAAACTTTTCCAGTGAAGTAGGTAATCGATTCCAAGACGAGTCGCAACTTGCAGGTGGCGCTATCTATTGAGAACGAACCAAAAAGTAATTTGTGCCCCGAATATCTTTTTTGTCAGAGTTCATTTTTGTTTCGTTTTGAAATTTTTTTTTTTGTTTTCTATTTTTTATAATTTCTAATTGTACATCTAAAGAGTTGGCACTAAGTCCTGAACATTTGTTTAAGAAAATAAAAGAAACATTTTTCATGGAACGAAATAACTTTATTCCGTAATGCATTGCCCATTTTGAGCAATGACCTTTTGCCAACTTTCAGGCAGCATCAGAATTCCACGTTAGTAAAACTTCTGGTTCTTATCTGCAAAATACTGAACGAGGTACGATTTGACATCCTCACCATTATTGAAATTTGTACCATTTATGGAGTTTTGCAAAGACCGATATAAAAAGTACTCACCTGTAGCAACCTCATTACTAAAGGGTGATTTTTAGCTATTATCTTTTTGCCAACACTGGTTTAAACAGCTAACGCACGTTTCGTGTTTTGTTTCACTGTCAAACATCTTCGGTTTGGTCTATAATTTAACCATGAATCGTCTTACAAACGAACAACGCTTGCAAATTATTGAATTTTATTGTCAAAATGTGTGCTCTGTTAAGAAAGTTCATCGCGCGCTTCCTACATTTTATGGTCAAAAATGGACGGAGCTAACTTTTAGCTCAATGGGTACGTAAATAAGCAGAATTGTCGATTTTGGAGTGAATATCAGCCAGAAGCATTGTAAGAGCTATCAATGCATACAGAAAGAGTCACAGTTTGGTGCGGTTTATGGGCTGGTGGCATTATTGGACCGTACTTCTTCAAAAATGATGCGAATCGTAACGTAACTGTGAATGGTGAGCGCTACCGTGAGATGATATCCAACTTTTTTTGCCCAAAATGCAAGATCTTGACTTGCATGACATGTGGTTTCTCATGTCTATACAGACAAGCCCGCTTCAATTGACGCATTGAAAGACAACATTGAAGCATTTATTCGTGAGATACGGGTCGAAATGTTGAAAAGAGTATCCCAAAATTGGACTTTGCATGAAATCATCGTCAAACATTGAATTATTTAGACCGTACTATCGATTTAAATAAATATTTCATGCATTTTTCTGAATTTTATGTGTTTTTTTTTTTTGAAAACTCACCCTTTTGTATAGTGGATGGATGGTGACAAAACATTCCAACCAAGCTCAAATAATTTTTGCCGAGTGACCAAAGATGTGTGTGGGCTTGCATTTTCACACCTTTTCGATTTGTCAAATCGGACCACTTTCCTTCAACTGCATTGTTTAATTTTTTAGCTGTTCAATGTAAACGAGATGATGTAACTAGATTTTATAAATCACATGATTCAAAAATTACATCCGTATCACTATTTACAGTGACAACGGAAGCACTGAAGGAGAAAAGACCGTCTGTGGCATGATGGCGGCTAACAGACCCAGGTTTTGAGGGAGCCTGACTGGCAGTGACAGCTTGACCAGAGGCTATATTCTGGTGCCACGGGAGGTCAGGAGCCACTGCAACTTCCGTTCCAGCCTGACCGAGCGGTAGACTCCCCTGTGGATGTATCGTGGTGGCTGGGGTTTACCACCTAACTTCGCGAATAGAGTCGAGGATAGTGTACTATGTTGACTTGTCTAGCTAATTGTTAAACCCATGGCTATGCAAGACGGTAAGGGGACTATCCGGCTTAGTGTGGAGTTGCATTCTTAACTGGGCGCTACGACTCAGAGAGCGGAACAGGTTTTAGGAAGGCCTCGCATAAAACCAAGGCATTGCGCATCAAGCATGATCTTAGTTTGGTACTTGGGTAACAAATGCTTTTAGTCTTGCGTTATCTACGATTCCTGGGAAAATGGACCCCGTGATACAGGTGATCACGTAAAACCAAATCCGACATATGTTCAATGTAAACATCTGAACTGATCGTTCGGTTGGGTGGTAAAATTTCAAAGTAGACAGTTTCTTTATAATTCCACCAAACTAAGACATAACTTTCTTTTGATGAATATCTTCTTATGAGGTTGTTTGAGCTGGTTCACCTCGCTTGCTTCACCCGATTGACATGTAAACAACCCATTTTTCATCACCAGTTATCCATCGTTTTAAAAGTGGATCATTAGGTGTGTTCCCGTACTCGAAATAAACAACAGAAAATAATGCAAAAAACACAAACTAACACTGTTTTACATCACATGAGTTCTCTCTCGAGATATTAAAATGTTCCCTCACCCTGTCCATTTTAACACAACAATTTTTTGTGGGCAGGTTGTTGGTTTTCTGTCAAATTAATTGGTGTGAGATAAGTGAGCATTGACCCATTATCTCTGTGTACTCGTATGTGTCTCAAATTTTGTTTTTTTTTTCTGTATCGAATATATAATGACAAACTTTACACCTTTGGTTTAGTTGCGTTCCAGTACTTTACCTCTTTCAAAGAGAAATTTTTACCCACTTTTTAACAAATGACAGACTTCAGAAATTGGTACAGAAAGTACAGGAACACAGTTGAAGGATCAAATAGTTAAATGTGTTTGACATTTCAATTACGTCAGCAGACCAAAAAATTCAATTAAAGCCATCTATGAGTGAAATCCGCAATATCTTACTTGCCAACCCAATAGCTATAAAATTTTATAAGCGACAATAGTTATATAATTAAATAATAATACTAATAATAATTGTTGGCGCGATAGTCCACAGGGGGACCAGGGCCTAGCTTGCTCATCAACTACTCTTGTTGTGCGCGCTACTGTTCTCTCACGAGTAGAAGGGACCTTTAGTTTTTTGCCGACTCCGCACAGCGAAATTTGAGAAGCTTCTTAGACAGCTATTACTCTTTGAGTGTTGTCAGCAGCTCGGCAGAGGTGGTGCCTTGAAAAATTCGAGGTGTTCAGCCGGGAATCGAACCTAGACCCTTCGGCGTGTGAGCGTCGCACTCTACCCACTACGCCACGGCGTCCAAATTTATATTATTTAGATTTATTAAAAACTAAGCTAATTTTCTTCCCAGGGGCTGCATCCAAAAACAGAACTGTGGCATCATTGCCACTATCGTGTTATTTTGAAAAAGCCAATGCATCGACATAGACTGAGATTTTGTTTCTGAGTGGTAGCATATTTCCACATACCTGAAAAAAAAACTGGGCCGTTCAGATACGTGTTATTCTTACTAGCAGAAATCAAAGGTAAGAATTCGGACTACCATATTTTAAGACATGGTAGCATGAAGTGAGGGCATTTAATAACTTGGACCTCTTTATAATAAGTCGTGAAAGACCTATGCAAACAATTAAAAAAAAACAGAAATCAAGTACTGAAGTCTACATTTATCTAAGTGGTGATTTTGAAGACATTTGAATTTTGCTGTTTTCTTTAAAAAATGCGAAGAGCCACAATTTGTGTACCTTGGCTGAGACTATATTTGTAGGTCTGCTGCGCAAAGGGTTAGTCATCAAATGCAACTTTTTCTTGAAAGTCCACTTTTTTTCAAGTTTTAAATGCTGCAAATTTTATATGCATCAGGGTTGGGCAGTACGCAAGAAATTGAATTGAGCTTGCAAGGTAACTTGGTCAAATGTTTAAATCCGAAATAGATGGACATAAGACCCCACCAGTCTTCCTTTCAACTACTTAGCAATTCTCTCTTTCATCAACTGCACGTGAAGTTCTACTAAGAGCAGCAAGTTTTCGTCAAGTCCCTTGGTATAGCATCAACAATGAAGCAGCTGCCCGTAAAGATAGTCATCCATTTTCGAACTGTAAGACATTCCTTGCCCTCCTCTACCTTTAACCATTTTGCATCCAAATATTCCACTGAAATCATAATTCAGCAACATACGAAACTGGAGCTCAATATTTCATCGCTTTTCCAAGTAAAAGTCAAAGTCACATTTGTTGCTCTCGGCCCTCAGAAAAACAGAGCACTTCCATTGCGCCCAACAAACTCGAGTACATCTCCAGGACAACTTAAAGAAGTATTTTCATGTTTATTTATATCAGTCGGTGCATTCGATTTTTCTTCTTTTTTTCTGAATGCACAAGCACCAACTCAGGTGAAAGAAATTGAATTGAAAATTTAAATTGGAAAAGTTTACGTCGATTTGGAAAAGCGCACTTCAATACGCACTCAAGTCTGACAAACATTGCACGATTCATCGGAGGATTTATTCAACCTCGCGCACTCCTGCCCTGCCCTAACCGCAGTTATTCTTCGATGAGTATCTCAACAAATCATCTTGTCATGCGATTGTATCGAGAATTTATTGCAGTTCTTGAGCACGAAATGGGTGCATTTGGCGCACTTGTGTTGTCTGTCAGGTGGAATGCTGTCGAAAAACTTACCAAATTGTATAAGTTTTCGAATGGAATTTTAATGGGGGCACCCCCACCCCACCCTTGCAAAGGGAATATAATGCCACCTCTCTCGTCGGGGCGTTGTGCTAAGTCCAAAGTTCGTCCAGCAGTCGAACGAAATGTTGTAAGTTCATGTACCTCCTTGAAGAGAAAGTTAAGAGCTGGTGTTGGATGAAAAAAATCGCAGTCTATGAGAATTTGAGATGCGTGAGATTCCCCCGCCCCAACCCACAACCGCAGGGATTCTTTGATGATGTCTTGGTGGAGGGGGATTAAAACTTCAAAAACAAGTCTCTCGTTAAGGACCCCCCTGGTGAATGCCGAAATTCATTGGCAATTAATCTTGATGCAATTCACATTCAGGACTTACATCTTTCGGGCGAGAGAATGGTGCTGAGCTCCTGTCACTGGGATGAGGTTAATGGGGTTCATTGGCGGCATACAGTCAGGAATCAGCACTTGAAAGCGCGGTAATGTGAGTGTTCTGTTAGTTTGAAGTGAGGGCGTTCGCAAGACTGAGCTGTCATGTGGTGAGACATCGAAATTGGGCTCGTTCTTCAATTAATTCGATTGTGGGGATGAAAGGCAATCCCCTGGTAACCAGAACACTCCGAATTTTCCATTACCATAGACACCACCCATGGGAATGGTGTTATCATTCAATTATAATATCAAATACAAGATAAACACCCTGGTGTAGGAGCTAATGTAATTTTGGGCCTATATTCGATGTAAAAACTAACGCAGTGACGTGCGCGCTTTAAAGTGGCGTACGTTAAAATGTCAGCATGGCGACTCTTATTTTGAATTGTGCGAGGGCTTGGCCGTGAAAAGCGAATCGAATATTGATCGACAGCAGCCGTGTGGCGGTCACGGTCATACTCTTTTTAGGGGGGTGCGAGTTGCAAAATCAAAGATTGTAAATGAAACAAGGCTGTTAAAAATACTTTTTGAAGCAAACAAGTGTGTTCATCAAAGGCTTAGTCAGTGTTGGTACAGGCTAAAGCCCCACTATAATTGTGGGCGTTTCTATACGAAAACTGCAACCGATCAGACGTTGACGGAAACGTGCTTACACCACTTGTATATATATGAAATTTGCCTCGGCACAGATATCAACAAGAAGTGTCCAACTGAACAGACATATGTTTTCCAAGCTTCTGTGGTAGTTTTTGTCCATGGCAATTAATAGGTTAATTAAATTATCAAAATGAATCATGCCGTTTTAGTTGGCTTGTCTGTATAGCCAAACAGTGGGCTTTAACTCAATTATAGTCCTATTCAAACTTCAATGTATGAATTATTTAATTTTAATGAAACTTTGATCATTGGGGCGATTTTTTTTGAGATTTCTTGATCTTGAACCGAAGCCCGAAACAGATGAGAAATATATGTTCTAGATAAAACACAGTTTTGGTGTAAAAATACTGATCCTTGCAACCTTTGCAATATTAGTATATATATAATATTTGCTTAAAAAGAACGAAGAATTCAAATTAAAGTCGCACTGCGGTTGATATTGTTTAGCGCAAACAAATTTCGATTGCTGACAACACGTTCTAAAGGCTCTTAAAACAGGTATACCATGCAAGAAAAACCGATATAGCTTCAACTCGTGACTCAAAGATGCAACAACAAGGTCTACAAAAGACCCATGTCGACAGTCCTGTTCTGTGAAGCCCAAATCTGGCGAACAAACAAAATTGCGGACACTGTAATATGGTACTTGGTGCCTGGAGATAAGAAAATCGACTTCCTGTATACAGCACTGTGCAAAATAATAGCACCATGTTCGACTTTGTCACTATTTTGCTTATAACTTTTTCCTACCGTCATGCAAACACATCATTTTTACTCCACAACATCCTAATTCCATTAGTAATAAAGCCCACAAACAAGATAAGAAAGAAGTGCATTCTGAACTTAGAAAACGCCCGTTCTCCGGAATGACACCGAATTTCGGGTTGTGCAAAATAATATCATCAGGTGCAAAAATTCATAAATACGAAGTAAAAGTCAGTGGAATAGAGAAGTTTTTTAATTTTATTTTTGTTATAAGCTTAGTACTTAATAATAATAATTGTTGGCGCTACAGTCCAAAGGGGGACCAGGGCCTAGCTTGCTCATCAACTACTCGTGTTGTGCGCGCTACTGTTCTCTCACGAGTAGAAGGGACCTACAGTTTTCTGCCGACTCCGAACGGCGAAGTTTGAGAAGCTTTCTTCAGCAGCTCGAAAGAGGTGGTGTCGTGAAAAATTCGAAAAATTGGTGTTGAGCTGGGAGTTAAACATAGACCCTTCGGCGTGTGAGCGTCGCACTCTATCCACTACCCCACGGCGACCACAAGCTTAGTACTTGGTCGTATAATATTTATTTTTAAGGACAGCGTCACAACGTCGTGGCATAGGGTCGATTAAGGCCTGACAAAGCTGAACAGGGATATTCTTCCACGCAACCTGCACGACATGCCATAGCTGTTTTATATGTTTGGGTTTTGCTTCCTATGCAGCTTTCTTTACATCTGTCCAAAGGCTTTCAATGGGATTCAGGCTTCCTATGCAGCTTTCTTTACATCTGTCCAAAGGTTTTCAATGGGATTCAGGTCCGAAAACTGAGGCGGCCACCCCATAACGTGACCTTCATTGCTTTTTTTTTTATTCTTTAGGCAGTTTGTTCTTATGTTTGAGGTCATCGTAGAATGCATCTAAGCGACATATTCCACTCTCCGTAAGGTAGGATGGTTGTTCTTATTATGCTGACTCCGGCGGTCGTCATCGGTTTTATCCGAAAAATAGTATCAGTACCAAAAAAGATTTAATTTTTGCTCCGCCGTGCTTTACAGTCTTAATAGTTCTCTTCGGTTGAAACTTTTGGGTTTATTGCCTGCACACAAATCTCCTGGTTCCAAGAGTACTAAATAAAACTATACGTCCATAATATTTTGCGCCATTTAAAAGGTATCCAGTTCAGGTGTTCTTTCGTAAATTTGGTTCGCTTTAGTAGGTTAATTTTTGACAGTAGTGGTACATTTTTGGGACCTCTGGCAGGTAAATTCTTCTTTACCAGCCTTCTTCTTATTGTTGATGTCGCCACGGGTAAATTTAACCCCTCTTTTACTTTCCCAGCGTTCATAAACGGGTTAAGTTTGACTAATCTTGCTATTTGTCATTCATCGGCGGGGGTAAATTTCAGTTTTCTTCCTTTTGAACGCATTTGTGAGAATTTTATTTGATAACCCAACAATTTTATTTATAAATTTGTAAGTTTTACCCTCAAAAAACAATATTTTTAGTAAAGTACGTTTCTCGGGAGTACTATGTTCACCACTACCCATTTTTTTTACTTTGTTAACAACGTTGCACTTTTGAAATATTATCTTTTAGTAATTCAATAATATGTGTAGATAATGTTTAAAACCAACAAAATTGAAACACAGGCGTACACTTAGAAAACGCTCTTCAGAATGACTTAGTGTTATTATTTTGCACAAATTAAATTTTTTTCATGTAACGAGACCTTTTTTAATGACAAGATGCATTTTTTTATTATGTCGTTTATAGGTTATATGACTGAAATAATAAAGATGTTGTGGAGTAAATAAGGTGCCTGACCGATCATAGAAAAAGGTAATTAGCATAATACAGACAAAGTCGAACACAGCGCTATTATTTTGCACTGTGCTGTGTTTAAGGATAAACACTATAATGACAATTCAAAGAGGAAACAAAAATGCATTATAAACTAAACTAACTAACAATTGAAAGATGTTGAAAATGCTTAGTGTTTTAAGATATTCTTTATGAACCCTTGCTGCAAATATGCTTAATAAATTTAAAGGGATGCATGTGAAACAAAGGCATGTCTTTAATGATTCAATTTTAATTTTAATAAAAATTGATTGTATTCTTTATATTTACAAAGAAGCTTGCAATATTCCATGTTGCCTCTTTTTAGACGGGAAAGAATCCAAAATAATATTTTGTACACAATTAAACCAATTTTGTCACTTTTAAAAGCGACCTACTCAATATTAATAAGAAAAACACATGTTGTTGATTCAAAACTATAATACAATTAAACTACAACAAATTTATTGCTGAGCTTCGATTTGATTATCTATTCACCATAACTTCTTGAGCGTTGGTAGAAACTTGTCTCATAAAAAAATTAGTGGAATAAATTTGGCCATGGAGAGTTTTGTTCATTTCATTGTGTTAATTTTTATTAAATAGAGTGTTCGGAAGTATGCTGTAAGAACTGGCACCAACTTTAGGAATGATTGTTTAATTTATCCCCTCCATAGTGACTGCCTTCACGTCATCTTCGTTCATTTCATTATTTGTTTTCTGCTTGTAGTGCAAGCACGAAACGAAATACGTTAACACATTTAAAAATTTTAAAACACTGTTTATACCTTTTTCGCTTTCTGTGCACATTCCCTTGTACACGAATTTTATGGAAACGAATCTACCGTGTAAGAATAGGGTTTACCCTTAAGTGATCAGACTTAGCCCGGGACACATTGGGTTTGAAAACTTGTGCATTACAACAAGAAACAAACATCCAGATGTAAAGAGCACTCCAGCCGCGTGCCAAATCACTTCGTGATGATTCAGGGTAATCCCTGGGTAAATACGTCGTTGGTGATAATGCACTCCAGTATTTCTTGAACCCTGCCCTTCTGAAAAACTGCTTGAGTGCGCCAATTTTGTGCATGTAAACAGAATCACTTATTAACTGGAACTAAACCAATAAGGCAAAATTGCAACTGCTGCGGCGTGTAATTAAAAGTGATGCAGCTGCGGCTAATCGGGTGACGTTTGAGTTCGCCGACTGAAAGATTCTGTGAAATCTCTCTTTCTCACTTGCTTTAGAATTAAGTGAACAAAGGTCACGTTGTTGCTTACGGGGTACAGAGGGAATCGATTTCCAATTAAACTTCTCGATTTGTTTTGTAGACTAACGTTAAGAATATTGATGTGAATGTATCACTGACAGCTTTCACGAAAAGATTGCGCAGCAAAGAATTGATGTGCATTATGAATGCCACAATTGGGTGCATTTTTGTCGACCGAGTATATGCCATGTTCTTGTATGGGCATTTAAAATTGTAAGAAATAATTAAAGGTAAAGTTGATGTCACTTGGTGGATTAGTAAAAGCGTCTGCTTATGATCGGGCCGTATTTTGCCCAAAAACTGTTTGCAGGCAAAGAATTACTTTTGCAATTGTCCCTACTTTCTTTTTACAAACGTCATACAGGCGCAGAGGAGTCGCGAATTTCATCCCCATACCTGCTTAAATTAACTTAGGAATGCAGAGCTTAAAGGCATTTGTTTCAATAGCGCAAGTAGCTTCGGATATTAACTCCTCCGAGATGTTTTCATTGCACTTGGCTCTCGGAAAATAAAACTATATTTCCTTTGGATAGGGATTGTTACATTGTCTTTACAGTGCCTTTTCAAGATCGGGTGAAATAGCACTTTGTCTTTTCGATAGTTATGTTCTATGTTCAATCATTGGCCCTGTTTTTGTTGAGATATACTGATTCAAAGCTTATACCGTTACGCCGTGTTGATGATATGGACAACATTGCCAAAGCCGAAGAGTATTCAATTTTGAACTAGTGGGTCGTCAACGGATCCGATAATGCACACAACTTGGAGTACGAAACTGGAGCAGGTGGCTAAAGATTGCGCCAACTGGAGAATCTGGTTGCTGATGTAGTGCATAACTGTTGTTGAAAATTCGTCTTCTTCTTCTTCTTGTGGCGCTACAGTCCGGGGTGGACCTGGGCCTGAACCAACATGCCTCTCCAGCCAGCACGATCTTTCGCCAGCTGTCTCCAGTTGCGCACTCCAAGTTTGTTGAGGTCCTTCTCCACTTGTGTGCGCCACTTCAGTCTAGGCCGTCCTCTGTTGCGTTGTCCCAATGGCTCGGATTCAAAGACTTTTCGGGCCGGAGCAGTGGTGTCCATACGCTCTACATGGCCTAGCCATCTTAAGCGTTGTATCCGTAGACGCCTAACCAGGCGCATGTCGCTGTACAGCCTATAGAGTTCGTTATTAAATCTTCTCCTCCAGATGCCATCAACGCAAACAGGACCAAAAATCGCGCGCAAAACTTTTCTCTCGAAAAGACTAAGGGCTTCCTCATCCGCCTTTGCTAACGTCCAAGATTCTGCGCCATATAGTAGGACTGGGATGATCAAGCTGTTATATAAAGCTAGTTTAGTCCTTCGAGAGAGGGCTTTATTACTCAATTGCCTCTTGAGCCCAAAGAAACAGCGGTTGGCAAGAGTGATTCTGCGTTTGATTTCGGTACTGATGTTGTTGTCTCTGTTTACTGCGGAGCCGAGGTAGACGAAGTCCTTAACTACCTCGAAGTTTCTGCTGCCTAGTGTGACGCTCCGTCCGAGACGTCGATGTTGTGTGTCCTTCCTTGATGACAGCATGTACTTCGTTTTGCCCTCATTTACCGCAAGACCCATATTAGCCGCTTCCGCTTCAATGCCAGCAAACGCCTCATTGACGGCTCGCTGTGTTCGTCCAATCACGTCAATGTCATCAGCGTAAGCTAAAAATTGAACTGACTTCTGGAAGATCGTGCCTCTGGTGTTGACTTGTGAGTTACGCACGATCTTCTCGAGGATGATGTTAAAGAAGTCACATGACAGTGCGTCGCCTTGTCTAAAACCTTTTTTGACATTAAAGGTCTCGGTGAGTTCGGTACCGACCTTGACGGAGCAGCGAGAATTCTCCATCGTCATCCTACAGAATCAAACGAGTTTGGTAGGAATGCGAAAACTAGACATGGCACTGTATAGCTCGTCTCTATGCACACTGTCATATGCAGCCTTGAAATCGACGAATAGGTGGTGAGTGTCAATTCGCATTTCTTGGGTCTTTTCCAGGATCTGCCATAATGTGAAGATCTGGTCTATTGTGGACTTCCCTGGTCTGAAACCGCACTGATAGGGACCTATCAGGTCATGGACAAATGGTTTCAGACGCTCACACAATACGGCAGAGAGGATCTTGTATGCGATGTTCAGGAGACTAATCCCTCTGTAGTTGGCGCAGTCAAAAGGGGCTTCTTTTTTGTGGACCGGGCAAACGACGCTGAGATTCCACTCATCGGGCATGCTTTCCTCTGACCATATCTTACAGATGAGCTGGTGCATGCGCCCAACCAGGTCATCTCCAGCTGCTTTAAATAGTTCTGCGGACAGTCCGTCCGCTCCAGCAGCTTTGTTCGACTTTAGCTTGGATATTGCTATCTTCACCTCGTCTAAGTCGGGGGGACGGAATGCTTGTCTATCATCGTCCAAATTGAGTGGAACATTCTGCCTAACAGCGGGATTTGGGTCGTCATCGCCATTTAGGAGTCTGCAGAAATGATCCTTCCAGATTCTCAGCACAGACTGCGACTCTACTACTAGTTATCCATTTTGGTCCCGGCAGGCCTTGGTCTGAACCTTGTATCCTCCGGATAGCTGTTTTACCTTTCGGTAAAACTTTCGGACTTCATTCCTGCCAAAGCACCTTTCCATTTCATCGACCGCGCGCTTCTCATGCTCCTTCTTCTTCCTTCTGAGAAGCCGGTGCTCTTCCCTTCTTCTCTGTTCGTAGAGTTCACGAACATCTCTCGTTGTTCGATGCAGTGTCGCCTTATAGGCGTCTTGTTTAGCTGCGTGCGCTTGCCTGCAATCGTCGTCAAACCATGGGTTCCTTCTGGGTGGTGACGTGAAACCCAGCACATCAGTGGCAGCATCTTTGATGGCTTTTTGACAACGTTTCGTCACTGAACAATTTAAAGCAGACCACAAGGCCTTAAATTTTGATAATTTAAATTGAAGTTGATTATACTTGTGCATTGGTTAAATGTTTCAATAATAACAATAATATGATATTACGTTTTCTTAACAAATTCAATGCGAAAGATGACAACGTACGTCCTAAGGTGGGCTTACGAGTGAACGGGGTGTGTGTGGTGAGATGTATATTATGGGTAAATTCGTAGGGGCTACGTTTTAAGTTTTTCTTAAGTTTTAAGTCTAAAGTTTTTTTGATGAAAAAGCAAACAAGAGTCGTACGAAAATTTTCCAACGAATCAATTGACTTCCCGTTATTAATTCCAATGCTTTCTATCGCTCGCTGTTGAATTGTATTCAATTGGTGCAGGTCTTAGGAGCTCCAAACAAAATAGAAGTGTTATACTCAAGCATCGGAGCCAGATCAAAAGAAGTGAAATATTTCGTGCATCGCTTGAAGAAAGTAGAAATTTTGCTGAATTTGTTGGCAACTGAAATATGTGATCGTTCCCACTTAGTGTTGTTGTTGATACTGAGGATAGAAAGTCGTTTGGTTTCAAAAATACAGGAGACATTTACAAGTTGCCATCTTGCTTTCGCGATCTTATGATTCTGGTCATTGTCCACTGTTGATGATCGTAAGTGGGAGTTCGAAGAAAAACCAAAAACTCAAACTGTTTGTAAAGAGTTTGCTGTTTTATTGATGTGGCATGTGACAGTAAGAAAACATCTCAGTGAAGAAGCAGATGATTTCGTGTTCCCTTGAACATTTCTAAGAATTGTGGGCGGAACTGCCAAAGACCTTTTTCTACGCAATTTAGGTTTACACTAAAGAAAATCAATGTTTTAGCTTAAGTACACAAGCGTGCCTCTTAGATTATCAAGATCGAATTTATCAAATAAACTTCTTTGGCGAGCACTGCAATAAGGAGTGGACCTGATCCCCATCTTAAATATGCCTCCTCAGTAGAGAGCTGTCTCTATTTCTGCACACTCTGATTTGAGATCCTTCTTTCTTTTGCTCGGAAGTCCTCTGTTATCTTCTCCCAATGGCTCTTCGGTCTCAAGCTGTATTTTTCTTAAGCTTTGTATCTGTAGGAGCTTGACAAATGGCACCGTATAGCTTATACTGCCTCTAGTCCGCGTTTTATAGCGATTAATTTTCTGCACTATAGCGTAGTGGTCGCCGTGGCGTAGTGGGTAGAGTGCGACGCTCACACGCCGAAGGCTCTAGGTTCGACTCCCAGCTCAACACCAATTTTTCGAATTTTTCACGGCACCACCTCTTTCGAGCGGCTGACAACACTCAAAGAGTAATAACTGTCTAAGAAAGCTTCTCAAATCTCGCCGTTCGGAGTCGGCAAAGAACTGAAGGTCCCTTCTATTCGTGAGAGAATAGTAGCGCGCACAGCACGAGTAGTTGATGAGCAAGCTAGGCCCTGGTCCCCCTTTGGACTGTAGCGCCAACAATTATTATTACTTTAGGGTAGGATGGTTAAGTTGGTGCACATAGCCAGCAGGGTCCTAGATGAAACGGTTTTATTTCCCAATTACATTCTGAGCCCAAGGAAACAACGATTGCTGAGAGTGAGTGCTGTGGTCCTCATACAAACACACACTGAATTATCTTTGTTTTCGATTTATTTTTGTTTCTTCTGTTAGCACAGATTTTGTAAACACATTTTGTTTGACTAACAAAGTCAAATGATATCGAAAGCACATTACATTCAAATTCTGGCTCCAATCGATTCACAACAACTTTAAAAACACATTTATCAAAACTTGATTGCCCCGCAGCTCGTTCCTGGTTTTTAGCGAGACAAACAAATGCTGCGCGCTCGTCAGTGACAGCTCACTATCAAAATGAAAAAGAAGACATTTGTACCGATATCTACCCACAATTGGTTCAATTGATACTCACAGGAAAATTCAAGAGCAAACTCGACTTGTATATATCCTCGACTCTGAGAATATCGTCGCAAGCACCGGGTTTGTCTAGCACCGTGTTCGGCAGACAGCACTCCGTCAAAAGCACGAGTGCCAAAACGAGTAGTAGAACGTATCTGAGCGACATTGTGAATGCTCCACGGTCGCGGCAGAAAGTGATAAGCACACTCGTGGTTTGCCGGCGTTTTATACATGCATTGCCGGGGGCAGACAGTTGCCGTAACTTGTGAAATGAATTTCATTTCGTGAAATGCAGGAATAAGCTGTGTGTTCTATGAAATGGGTATGTAGCAGTTCGTACGTAGCGTACGATTGGAGGAAAAAAAAAGTTTAAAAATGGGAAGAAAATTTTTCCCATGACTCAAGCGTGTTATCTAGAGAATCATGCAGTGACTTGAATGAGGCGTAGTGGATGCTGATTGGGAGTTAGTCGCTTATTGGAAGATATATAAATAATTGTTTTGAACTTGTTTCTCTGACGTCAGTTTGCGATTGTGACGATTTGAAATTTCCCGAGTGCGAACGAATGCTGCAATGATTTGAAGACAGTGGCTTCATAGTGAATATAAGCGCCTAAAATGTCTCTTACAATACATAGAAAAAGGGGTCACTACATGGGCTTCGTTGTAGTGGGTGAACTGGAGTGATTTTGACATTTGTAAACAACAGTTTCGTTTAGATAGCATCCTTCGGATGTCAGTGAGAAGGTTCTCCATCGTTTCATCATCCTGAGCAATTCGTCTGCATATCCCGAGCTGTTGATATCATTTTTGTGAAGGTGAGAGCTGCATGTTTCATTTAAATCAATCTCAGCCCAACTTTCATTCTTGAGTTTACAAGTAGTCTTCCTGCGAACATTTTTTTTTTTTGAATTTTTAATGCCCTCTTGTTATTTTACCACTTTAACCTAGCTTAGCTTCCAAGCGAAGGCGGTGGTATTCACCAGTTGCAAGAAAGACAAATATGCCAAATTCATGGTTGGAAATCACACACTTAGGTCCATGGGGTGTGTGAAGTACATATGTACTTTAGGGATATGTTTGACAATAGGCTATCCTTTAGGGAATATGTAAAGTATGCCAGCAAGAATTCATCACTTGTACAAGAAGCACCCTCTCGAATGCTTTCAAACATTCATGAACTCGGTTATGCCTGCAGTCAGTTCTCTAATACGCAGCTCCAATTATGACCACAGCATTCACTTCATGACGACTGAACGAAGTCAGCTTACAGCTTACATTCAAGACCATTTCTGATGATTTGTCATAGCAGGAGCGCTTCTATGGACATACTTGTGGATGAGGTTTTGGGGGTGTACCAGCGAAGAGCCCCGGACTCGCACCAGGCAAAACAAGCAAAAAACCAAGCAGCATCCACAGTCGAGTTGTGTAGTTCTGAACTAACATAATAACTGCGCCTATTTCTTCAGTCGGAAGTCGGAACCGTCTCCACAGCAGTGTGGCAGCCGTTCCCACAGCAATGTGGCAGTAGGCCAGATGGCACGGCTCCACTTATCGTAAATCGACGCATACTTTCATTACCGGCAGCGGAGTGTAACTACCAACTCTCACAGTTTCTGCCTGGGCATGGCGTTGACCGAAAGCAGTGTCCAAATGCCGAGCCGCTTTGCACAGGAGAGGCATATGGTAAATCTACCACGCGCTGGAAATGTGACCCAATGAGATCTGTAGCAAACTAAAAGGAGCTGTTTTTATTCAACGTGAAAGTCCACTTAAAACTAAGGAAGACTGAAGCAGAGAGGCGCTAACCAACTCAACGGAAATATTCCTTGGAGTGAGTGGTTGAAGAAGGGTTTTAATACGTAACCACTTTTCCATAATCGAGTATCGTGGGTTGCGAATCGTGTTGCTAGCTTGGCTGCTAATATATCCAGAAGGTTACAGCATTCTTGGGTGCATCCCGAAAAAAACCTCAATATTGCCCTTAGGGAGATCATTTATCGCTTTTGATATCTTTTGATGAAAGAAATTCTTGATTTTTCGTTTACTTGTGTCTTGACCAAACTAAATTAAAGTCCTCTCATGACGTCCAAAGAGAGGATACCATGTCAAAGAGACATGATCAAGTCGTTCAAGTAACGTCAAGCAGTGAGTAAGTGTGGCACTCACACTCCGAAGATCCTAGGTTCTATTCCAGGATTGAGTTGTTCTGAGTTGTTTTCTACGGCCCCACTTCTTTTAAGGTGCTAATAATGCTCAAATAGCAGTAGTCCTCTATGAAATGCTTTTCAAATTTCTCCAATCGGAATCAGCGAATGACTTTATCTTTTTTCTACTGGAAGAGGGGAAAATTGGCACAGCATTGTGGGGACAAAATTGTGGTGTGTAGTAGAATGATTTCAGAGAAGAAGGGAAACGAGAATCGAACAGAGAATAGGAGTATATCAAAGATCATGACAGAAGAGAGGACTGCCGGTTAGATCAGGGAAATAATATTGTAAGAGGACACAGTTGATAGAGGAGCGTTCAAGTATTCGGGGCAACAATGAAGTTTAAAAAGAAAAAGTAAAAATTTGCGTTTCTTGTGAATAATAATCCCTTAAAGGTGGTATATTTTCATTTATTCAAATTCGCCCAACAAAGATATTTCATAATAAGAAAAAATTTTAATTAAACCTTATGAAAGTTTTTCTTTCAAAAGAATAAGGAAAGGTCAGTGACTGGTTGTTGGTAAGCGCCACTTCTAAAAGCAACCAATAACCAAGTTGAGAAATGCACGACTTATCACTTAATGATTCAAATGCCCTTAGCAAGGCATTCCTTTGGTTCCTACCATTACTACCATACTCCACGATATACAGAACAAAAGGGAATGGACTCCTATCATTAACTTTTTTCTCTCGTTTTGTCATTTGTATTGGCGCGAACTCTTTAATGTGTGCTTTGATTTTGTGAATTCTTGTTAGTGATTATAAATGATGATTTATAAAAAATGGCGATTTATGCAGTATTTGGTTGCAACAACAATACTAATAAGCACCAACGTAAAAGTAAAAGAAGAAATGTTGAAGAAAAACCAAGATTCGAGACTCTAAAATGGCAAAAGTGTGGCAAATCAAATGTGGCCGAAAAGACAAAATGAATTTAAAAATGCGTATTTACGCCCAAACATTTTAATAAAAATCAGTATGCATGTAATTTACGGCATGAGTTTTTGAATCACTGCTAGAATATTTAAAGACGTTATGGTACCGTTAGAATATCTTCCGTGTGCAAGTGCTACGCCCAGTCGAAAAGAACAAGTAGCTGCTGAAAGAGAAGAATGAATTCAAAGGCGAAATAACCAAGCTGTAATCTTAAGTAATAATAATAAATAATTGGGTGGCGCTATAGTCCACAGGGGGACCAAGGCCTAGATTGCTCATCAACTACTTGTGTTGTGCTCCTTACTGTTCTCTCACGAGTAGTAGGGATCTACAGTTTATTGCCGACTCCGAACGGCGAAATTTGAGATGCTCTTTCTTAGATCGTTGTTAATCTTTGAGTGTTGTCAGCAACACGAAAGAGGTGGTGGAGTGCAAGATTCAAGGTGTTCCGACGGGAATCGAACCCAGACCTTCGGCGTGTCAGTGTCGCATTCCACCCACTACGCCACGGCAACCATGAATCTTTGCTTTGCGATTCGATTTTTGCTAAATGAACATAACTAGCAATCAAGTTGGAAGTCGTTTAAGAAAACTCGAAGCAAATCAAGTGAGTTTGAAATTTTTCACGCACATAACATTCCTTATTACTTAAATATTTTAGACCAAGAGTAAAATTAAAGTTAAATCACTCCAGAATGAAAAGCAATCACTGCATGCACGAGTTCTGAAATAAACCCACGAGCTAGCATGCTACGGCATGAGTGCAGTACAGTAAACAATATAATTTGCGATTCGGCAAAAGAGTTAACAACATGTCCATACCTACCGGCAGAATCAGGATATGCTTGACATGTTCTTTGGTATAATACGTTCCAAAGGTCTCTACGATAATCCGAGCTCACTAGAATTTAAGTACCGTTTAAGCTCGTATTTAGTTAGAAGGAATGAAGGTTTGATGACCTACACTAAGGACACGCACACAAGTGGAGAAGGACCTAAACCAACTTGGAGTGCGCAACTTGCTGGCGAAAGATCGTGCTGGCTGGAGAGGCATGTTGATTGAGGCCCAGGTTCACCCCGGACTGTAGCACCACAAGAAGAAGAAGAATGAAGGTTTGATATCTAATGCTGCGAATGTGCAATCATTTATTGAACCACGAACTGAAATGGGAACTGGTTGTCACGCCGGTAATGAGAAGGTATAAAAAGAAAGTTCTCTAATAACATCAGTTCTTCTTTCTTCTGTAGTTGAAGGGAAGACATGTGGTACATCGAGTATGACGCCTTGGAATATCTGGGGGGATATCCATTGTATCGACTCAAAGGTAGGTAACCTCCTGGAGCTGTATTCCGAGAGGGTGGACAAAAACATCGCACTCACATGGACAGACGTCATAAGCCAAAGGGGACTACATTAGCCAAATAAATTGTTTATGTTAGAACTTCAGTACTTAGATAAGCTTTTTAACGAATGTAATAATAATTTAAATATATTTGTTTAATATTAATACATTAAAAAGAATAAAACAAATCAAAATTCATTAATTTTAAAATAACAAAAGTCTTTAATTTAATTTATGCCGCAAAAACCGAATTCTGCACTCAATAAGAAGTTATTTGCCGGCAGATGACGTCACTGAAATTTGACAGATAGAGAAGTACATTACCTCCTATTATGTATATCGTTGTTTTACTCTATTTACCACTTCCAGAATTTTAATGAGTCTTTAAAGAAATGTATGAGTTGGCGGATGCTTGCTTTCCTCAAGTCATTTAAGACGAATGTCACCGAATGGTTTTTTCATCTTCCAGGGATTCACATGAGCTGAGCAGATGAGGACGGTTCTTCCCCCTTTCTCATCTTTGCAGCCACGGTGAAGAATTCATACTACAGAAAAATGATTACAAAATTTCAAGTGTATAAAAGCATGTATATTTGCATAAGCTTGAGTGTAATTAATACAAATTTATCGTTTTTGGTGAATCGGTGTAAGAATTTATCCACACAATCAGTGCTTTGTATATTCTGGGGGACGTTCTCTCCTTGAAGTGCCTCTAAGAAACTGTCTCCCTTTTCATTATAGGTGCCATTATGTTTTAATTCCAGCAGTGCACGTTGTTTGTCTCCCACTACGAACTGCACAAGTAATGTGACTAGAATTGGAGTAAATCTCAACAGCATTGTGCTTAGATGCTCGTCGCCCTATAAAATATTACAAAGCATCCAAAGCGCCAGTGCTTTATAAGCGCACATTAACTCAGTTGCTCCTACTGATGAAATTACAGAGTTCGCGAAATAAACGAAGCGCTTACGAGTGTATGTGCAATTTCTCGGAACGTAAACAAAAACGATGCGCGAGCGGTATTTCCCGGCATTTATTGATGATCGGTGTCGTGAACGGGGCGCGGACTCAACGCCCATTCCGATTAGAGATGTAACCCATCTCTACTAATATTTCCAGATATTACCTAATACTAATATATTCGTTTTCGAATATTATAATATTTTAAGAGATATTTTCGAATATTATAATATCTTAAGAGATATGAATATATCACTAATACTCATATCCCTCATGGTGGAACAGCTTAGGTATTTCAGTGCGCGGCACAGCATTTGTGACTGTGACATGTACTATACATCCATAGGTAGTTTCTCAAATATTGTGGGGTGTTCAAATAAAAAGATCGCAATTACCAAAAAATACTTTTGAATGTATTTTTCGAAGAAAAAAAGAGAGAAAACAAAAACTGATTACATACTCCATAGGCATCGGATTCCTTTCAATGTATAAGTGAAACTAAGCGAGAGAACCATATGTACATGTATTAGTGTTAGTGAATATTGAGCGGGGAAGCGTGTGTGAATACAATACTTCAGAAGAGCATCGGTGAATATTTGATTAACATTGAAGTATCGTAATATCCGAGATATTAGTAATATGTAGAAATATTAGTAGTATATATTCGCTCCATACCTAATTCCGATACTGAGGTTCTTCGTGGAAGGGAATTTAATTTTTATTTAAATTGAACAAAACATGTTCTCCGAAGCTGACGATGTTTGCCGGACGAATGGTGGAAAGTGCATGGTTGCGTCAAGCGTATGGCTTCTGTTGACGGGTGGCGAAAGTCACTGAGTTGGAATTCCTCAAATTCGCAGTCGCTTGCAATGAAAGCAGTGTGCATTATTCTTTTGCAAATATTATGATGCATTATGATGTTTCTTTTCGTTCAATTTTTGTGGGCAAACATTGTTTTTGGTTTCTCGAGATTGACACTTGAAACAAAGTGCTTTTTAAAATCGTGTAGAAAAAATTACAAAAATAGAAACTGACTTTAAATAAAGGACAACGAATGATAACAACAACATAATGCGAAGTAAACACCAAACGCACCGATTCACATAAACCGAGCAGATAAGTAAAGTTCTGCCTATTTCTCTGCAGTCACGGTGAAGACTTTATACTTCAGAAAAATGAATACAAAAATTTAAGGGGTCAAACGTTTGTATATTTGCATAAGCTTGAGTACCATTAGTAAAAACTGATCGTTTGTCTTGAACTGGTTTAAATCTTTATCCACACAATCAGTGCTTTTTATTTTCCTGGGGGCGTTCTCTTCTTGAAGTGCCTTTAAGAAACTGTCTCTAAATTTTTGGTAGCAGGTGCAATTATATTCCAATTCCAGAAGCGCACTTCGAATGTCTCCCACTACAAATGGCACAAGTAATATGACTAGGATTGGAATAAATCTCAGCAACATTGTGTTTAGATGCTCGTCGTTCTGTAGAATGAAAACAAAGCCTCCAAAGCTTTGGCCTTTTATAGGCGCACACTAACTCAGTTGCACCGGTTGATGATATTACACAGTTCGCGAAATAAATGAAACGCTTACGATTGTGTGTGCAATTTCTTGGAACGTAAACAAACACGAAGCGCGCGGGGATTCCTGGCATTTATTGATGATCGGTGTCGCGGGCGGGGCACGCACACAATGACCATTCTGATACTTATATAGGTGTGTTGTGGAAGGGGATTCCATTAATTAAAACAGAATTAAACTTGTTCTTTGAAGCTGATGATATTGGTGGAAAGTGCTTGGTTGAGCCATGTATAGAGCTTTCTGTCTGCGGACGGTGAACGCCATACGACTCGAACTCTGCAATATCGGGGTCGGAAGTGAATATGTAGTGGCAAGAAATCGGTGTGCATTATTTTTTGTAAACAGTGAGCGCTTTATGTTCTTTGCCCCTTCCATAAATATATAATATCTACAGTGGCCATCATAAGTATGCGTACAGTGATAAAGCTTTCAATTTTAATAAGTAAACATTGTATTTGTTTTCTTCGAAATTGACACGTGAATAGGAAAATGTTTTTTCAAATCGTCCAGAAAAAAATAAATAAAAGGCAACAAATAATAACAACTAAAATTGGCATACGATCAAATGGCGAAATAGACAACAAGAAGTACCTTAATCATCTACTGAACCATAGATCGCTTTTGATATGACTGACGAATTGAATTCACTTTAGACCTGGCCTACCATCAACCATGTCCACGAGAGATAAATTTAGCAACTAAAGAAACGGTAATCATATCAAGAGAATACGTCAACAAGCCCATCTGTGAAACTCTGTCAAGACACATGTGGCATCAGTTAAGTGGAAAAAATTCTTAATCAGTTCGGTTACAGCATGAAAGTGTTTTGCGCGAATGTGTTCCTCGCATAATACTTCCCACATGCTATAAACGCCATCTCACAGTTTAGATATCTTTCTTTTTAGCACGTTTGATAGATATTGGAACAGAGGATCTGAACTCGCAATATCCCAAATGAGGAAAAGAAGAAGATTGAATTCTTTAATGGAATAATGTAGACCGATCTTATACTAATAGGTCTGTTCCAATTGTTCTGAATTGCTACGAATGCATACGAATTTCGCCGAGAAACTTTCAAAAGTCGTTCCATATGCTGATTTCTTCGTAGAAGAGAGATCTCATGAGGAAAATATTTCCCCTCTCTTCGAATATCATTGTTGTCAAAGGGAAATAAAAAAACTGCTGACATTTCATATATCTGATAGCTGTTAACATTCTCGAATTTCTACGAGAAGTCGTTTCATTCGTTTCGGCAGAGTAACTCTCTGCAAGATGGATTTTTACACAAACTACTCAATTTCTGTACACAGATGAATTGGAACAGACCTATTATTAAAAGCATCCATCGAGTGGCCGCCTTGGCGTAGTGGATAGAGTGCGACGCTCATACGCTGATGGTCGATTCCCGGCTAAACACGTCGAATTTTTCACTGTACCACCTCTTTCAAGCTGCTGACAACACTCAAAGAAGAATAACTGTGTAACAAAAAACTTCTCAAAGTTCGCCGTTTGGAATCGGCATAGAACCCTTGTACTCGTCAGAGAACAGTAGTGCAGTAGCACTGAATTCAACTTACCGAACTGCATATCTTAATTGTAAACCAATTGTATTTTCAGTGGTGCACAGTCACGATTTGTTTTGAAGGTATTTGAAGAAGATGTGTGGCTGCCGTGGCGTAGTGGGTAGAGTGCGACGCTCACACACCGAAGGTTCTAGGTTCGATTCCCGGCTGAATACCCCAAATTTTTCACGGCACCACCTCTTTCGAGCTGCGTACAACACCCGAAGAGTAATAACTTTCCAAAAACAAGCTTCTTAAACTTCGCCGTTCGAAGTCGGCAAGAAACTGCAGGTCCTTCACCTCGTGATAGAAAATTACCGCGCACTACATAAGTAGTTAATGAGCATGCTAAGCTCTGTTCCACCTAATTTCCTACTTTTCTTTTCCTGGAATATTGTAACTTCTTGTTTTAACTTACAAACAAATTATAAATGTTCGTTAGAAAATAACACCATTTTCCCCCGAAATGCCATTACTTTGCGCATTTTACATATAAATTATGTAAATAAAATCGATCAGAACGCAATAGGAAGTCTGAGAAAGCAAAAAAAATAGAAGTTAACCCTTCAGAGAGCTAGATGGAATCGTGTTAGTCCAACCAAATTGTAAACTCTGTGACCTGGAAAATTACTTTTCGAAGAATACCACAATTTGCATAATTCTGATGAGACTGGACAATATAAACATCGATTTTCCAAAAATCATATGCGACGCAAAACAATCTGCGATGTTTATTCCTATAGCAGAAATTATAGTAGGAAGAAGACGAACTGTATAAAAGGCTTTTTCCCTTTGATTGATAGCTCTTTAGGTATTCTTGTTTTCATCTGTTACTTAAGAGAACAATTTCGAAACTGAAATTGTTACACGTGAGAAATTATTTAATGACATGCCGTGCTTAAATCACCGTTAAGGCACAGTGGCACACCATCGGTTTTAAAGTGCTATTTTAAAGTTAGGCACGTAATGTTGATTTATGGCTAATAAAAAATGATTTGTACTTGTCTGTTGAGTGCGGTTGTACAGTCAAATGTCTGAAGTTGTTGCTTGCGACTTAGGCAACAGTTCTCCTAACTTTGACATCTCACTAAGTGAGTACGAGTAGAAAGAATATAAAGTTAAAAAATAAGTTTGCTAAAAGATTAAAGTTTGAAGGAAATTTCAAACCACCGGCGTTGGCTTTCAACAACAAGTCTCCCCATCCATCCCGGCGACACAACCCAGTTGTGCATCCCAAAGGTTCGGGCGTCCAGGTCGTTGTCATCCCTCCAGCTTCTTATGTTTATTCACGATGTCGCCGTCCATTCAACGAGCTGTTAAAACTTTATGAGCCGGTTCCTTTAAGCTCATGGTCACTGGAGTCTACCGAGCTAAATTTGATTGTTTTTTTAATAGCTCCGATGTAGATGGCATACATTTCGTGATTATACTGTCTTCTGTAGCGTCCTCATACATCATGTAAGGGCCCAACAATTCTCTATAAAACTTTTCTCTTGAACGCGCTTAAAAGATTAAAGTGCAGTTTGGTAAGCCCCCAGTTTACAAATCCATATGAAATTGTTGGTGACACCGCCATTCTGTATGACATTTTTGATGTTATGAATCGCCCTTAAATTGACAAAATGATGTCATGTCGTAACAGTTTACTGTGCACTCAGATTCAAAACTCAAAAGGGCGAAAAGTGTGAGTAAGAGACAAATTCGACCACTTTGGAAATGTACTCAAAACTATAAGACACACCTTCTTTTCCTTTCGTGACTATTTGACTATTTATCTGCTTGTGAATTTAAAATTGAAAATAATTTTGATTGGATTTCAAGAACGAAGAAGAATTTCGGGTGTAGTACATAATTTAGCAGTTTTGGGGATACGGTGAGGGGGGTACCCGTTTCAGGGTCTCCAAAAGGTTTTCAACCACTACGGCCACGTGGAAGGAAGCATTATCATTTTAGGAAATCACTTTTTCATGCCTTTTTGTCCTTTCTGGCTGTTTTTTCGTGTAATATACAACTGAAACTCCGTCTAACTAGGTTTCGAACTAGTTAGAAGGTCCCTCCGTCCATTTGCAGGGCATGATCCTTGCTCCGCGGAAGTTTGATAGTAGGCGATAGTGTAATGGGTTGACCAGGTTCTGCTTGGTATTTTTCTTCTTGGGGTTTTCGTAGTATATTCACTTTTCATCACCAGTTACGACTCGGTGTAAAAATTCCTTCCTTCGATGTCTGAAGAAGCAGATCTGAGGTGAAAAATCGCCCATAACATCTCTTGCATCAATTCTCTTTGTTTTTCAACAAAAACTAATAGTAATTGTTGGCGCGATAGTCATGAAAATAGTTCCTTTGGTTCAGAGTATCCTGCTTTTTAACTCTCGAGGCTTTATTTTAAACGTATTCCGGGTGTTGTTTTCGTTTGTTTGAATATTGCGGTATAGTTTATTTTTCAAAATGGACAGATATTCCATGTGAATATGTAGGCTCTCACCACAGTCGTTACTAATAGTTTGACACCTTGTATACCACCAATCTGCATTCCTTAACTAATTTATATTCTTAAATCATTTTATCTGCAAATCTCAAGTATGAAGTCACCCTGTGACATGAGCGTGTCCGTTGATAGTTTTGGTAGACCTGTTTCTAAGTGTAAGGCGGAATTTATAATTAATAATAATTGTTGGCGCTACAGTCCAAAGAGGGACCAGGGCCTAGCTTGCTCATCAACTGATAGTGATGTGAGCGGTACTGTTCTCTTACGAGTAGAAGGGACCTACAGTTTTTTGCTGACTCCGAACGGCGAAATTTGAAAACCTTTTTTAAACAGTTATTACTCTTTGAGAGTTGTCAGCAGCTCGAAAGAGGTGGTGTCCTGAAAAATTCGAGGTGTTCAGCCGGGAATAGAAACTAGACCCTTCGGCGTGTGAGCTTCGCACTCTACCCACTACGCCATGGCGGTTTTTCAATAAATAGATTTTTTCCCCGAACGAACATTTTGTGCTGAGTCCTTCCCAACGGTTTGTGTTTGGCAGGAGTTTTGATTAAGTAGACGATGCAATTTCGGAGTTTTAGACATTTTGGGCTTGCCAAGACGCCATTTGTCTTCGACGCTTAAAACACTACTTTGGAACCGTTAAAACCACTCTCTGCATAATTTATCGGTCGGAACAGATTCATCATGAACTTCTACAAACATTCGATGGGCTTCAATAGTACTTTTCTTCCAATTAAAGCAGAAATTCGTAACTTGCCGCAAATGCTGTTCATTTTTGAAGAGGCAATATGTCTTAAATTGTCGTTGACACAAGGCTATTGCTTCCAAGATCAGCCACGTCTTGGCTTCAATATGATTTTTGAAATGCACACAACCCGAAACACCCGAAACCACCGAAAAATACAGAGACATGTTTTCTCCTTATTGGGTTTTCTAACGTTTTCAACGTGTAAGTGGAGTTGGCAAAACGAAAACTCTTAAAAAAATGTCTGATTTAGTTCATTTGAGAATTTTGATGTTTTGAAATACCCATTAGTTGTGAAATTTAATTAAAATGCGGTAAAATTATGACACCTCTAACACTTTATTCAATCATCCCATTATATTTTTACAAACACACAACAAATTTTTAATTGAAACCATTGAATTTCGAAATTTCCTCGGGTGTGAAGACTTTGTAAAAATATTTATCCACTATCGCTGGATGTTCGGAGTGATCAAGTAGATCAAACTCAAATTCCGTTTCATCAACGAGCGACGGATAACATGACGCCGCTGCGATTGTGACAAAAAGGAGAGCAAAAATTAAGTACTTGTCCATGTCCTCCAAAATTTTGACAGTGGTGACACTTTGTGATTTTTGTTAAAAAATTATTCGAGAATGACTGACTGCTCTTGACACTCTCTGTCAACTGACTGACTCTAAGTGTTCGTTTTATAATAAGTATTAACTACGCTACGTGTATTCTCTGAAGCAATCTGAGTAAACTGGAAAAACATTGCTGCCACATTATTTGCGGTACACACGTGAAATTATTCATTAAACTTCCAGGCAATCACAAATGAAATATGACCTCAAATGTGGGGAGTTTCGTGAGACAGATATCTCAGAAATGCATAGTATGCATTCGGAAAACAAAGTGAAATAAATAGAATGAGCAATTGCTAGAAATTTGAAAATATAAGGTTTCATTATATTATTTGATGCAATCCGTTTCCGAGCTTTGAATATGAGATGTGTAAGGTTTTCTTCACTATATGGTAAATCAAGTTTCAAACATCTACACAGCACAACCCAATCACCATTGCTGTTGCTTTCTTCCAGTCCATTGTATATTTAAAGCAGACATGCCCAATAATTGCGCCCCATCATTATCTAATGTACAAATGTACAGTCATGTCAGTCAGTGCTGCATTGTATTCACTGAATACGACTCAACGTTGTTCTAAAAGGAAACGTTAAATCGGTTTCATTCATACATTTCAAAGCTTCCAAAAGCAAAAAAAGAAAGAAAGAAGTCCATTCACTGTTCAAAAGATTATTAAGAAAATCATTCAACAGTCACAACAGAAAAGTTTTTCTTGTCCCACTGATCTTGGAACATTGTGTACATATGAGTAAACTATGGATTCAAGTTTTCACTAAACTCTGTATTGTTGATGTGGCAGGAAAATGATGGCGTCGAAAAAAATGATCTTGATGCTTTCAATGTCGAGGTAACTGAGCACGAATTTTGTAGTAAATTTACTTCATGACGATTTGCGAACTAAAAATTAGTATAATATGAAGAAAATATGGCGTCCCTTGCCGTTTCTATCAATAGGACATTTTAGTATCCTTGTTAAAAGACCCTTTACAAGATGATGTTTTATACTTTTGATGCATTCATTCAATGACTTAAGATAAGCCACAGTCATCGCTGGACACGTAGGCAACAAAGGACGAAGTAGGAGCAACATAGTGCTGTTTGTTTGTACTCATATATTTGAATGTGTGTAAACTGATAGTGTTCGTCGCTGCCTGTACAAACCATAGAAGAAGTCAGGAAACGTTGTCAAGAAGCCATCAAAGCAGCTGCCCCTGATGTGCTGGGTTTCACGTCACCATCCAGAAGGAACCCATGATTTTATAACGATTGCAGGTAAGCCCATGCAGCCAAACAAAACGCCCACAAGCCAACGCTGCATCGAACGACGAGGGCTGTTCGTGAGGTCTACGAATAGAGAAGAAGGGAAGAGCACCGGCTTCTCAGAAGGAAAAAGAAGGAGCATGAGAAGCACGCGGTCGAAGAAATGGAAAGGTGTTATGGCAGAAAAGAAGTCCGAAGGTTTCACAGAAACATAAGACAGCTATTCGGAGGATATAAGGTTCCAACCGAAGCCTGCCGGGTTAAAAATGGGCAACTTGTGGTATAGTCGCAGTCTGTGGTGAGAATATGGAAGGATCATTTCCAAAGACTCCTTAACAGTGTCGACGGCTCCAATTCTGCTGTTAGGCAGAATGTACTACTCAATTTGTACGATGATAGACAAGAATTCCGTCCCGCCGACTTAGACGAGGTGAATATAGCAGTACCGAAGCTGAAGTCGGATAAAGCTGCGGACGGACTGCCCGCAGAACTATGTAAAGCAGCTGGAGAAGACGCAATATCCAGATGGGCGCATGCACCAGCTCATCTGTAAGTTATGGTCGGAGGGAGGGAGGAATCTCAGCGTCGTTTGCTTGGTCCACAAAAAAGGAGACCCCTTTGACTGCGCCTTTGACCCTTTGAGCCTCAGTTTTGAGGATCAGCCTTCTTAACATCGCCTACAAGATCCTCTCTGCCGTGTTGTGTGAGCGTCTGAAACCGTGTGTCCATAATCTAATAGGTCCCTATCAGTGTGGTTTCAGGCCAGGGAAGTCCACTATAGACCAGATCTTCACTTTACGGCAGATCCTGGAAAAGACCCGAGAAGTGCAAATCGACACTAACCACCTCTTCGTTGATTTCAAGGCCGCACATGACAGTGTGCATAGAGACGAGCTATACAGTGCCATGTCTAGTTTTGGGCATTCCTACCAAACTCGTCAGATTGTGTAGGATGACGATGGAGAACCCTCGCTGCTCCGTCAAGATCGGTAGCGAACTCACCGAGACCTTCAATGTCAAAAAAGATTTTAGACAAGGCGACGTACTTTCATGTGACTTCCTTAACATCATCCTCGAGGAGATCGTGCGTAACTCGCAAATCAGACCCAGAGGCACGATCTTCCAAAAGTCAGTTCAATTGCTAGCTTACGCTGATGATATTGACATTGACAGCGAGCCGCCAATGAGACGTTTGCTGACATTGACGAGAAAGCAGATAAAATGGGACTGGTGGTTAATGAGGGAAAAACTGAGTACATATTGTCATCAAGAAAGGACACACAACATCGACACGTCTCGGAAAGAGCGTCACACTAGGCAGCAAAAACTTCAAGGTAGTTAAGGACTTTATCTACCTCGGCTGAGCGGTGAACTGGGACAACAACATCAGTACCGAAATCAAACGCACAATCACTCTTGCCAATTGCTGTTTCTTTGGGATCAAGAGGAAATTGAATAATGAAGCCTTCTCTTGAAGGACTAAGTTCGCTTTCTAATACAGGTTGTTCATCCCAGTCCTACTTTATGGCTCGAAAACGTGGACGTTACCAAAGGCGGACGAAGAAGCCATTAGTCTTTTCGAAAGAAAAGTTTTGCGTGGGATTTTTGGTCCTGTTTGCGTTGATGACATCTGGAGGAGAAGATTTAATGACGAACTCTATTGGCTGTACAGCGACATGCGCCTGGACATGCGTCTACGGAAACAACGCTTAAGAAGGCTAGACTATGTAGCTCATATGGACGCCACTGCTCCAGCCCGAAAATTATTTGAATCTCAGTCATTGGGACAACGCAACAGGGGACGGCCTGGACTAAGGTGGCGCACACAATTGGAGAAGGACTTCAACCAACTTGGAGTGCGTAACTGGAGGCAGTTAGTGAAAGACCGTGCTGGCTGGAGGGGCATGTTGGTTCAGGCCCTGGTCCTCCCCGGACTGTAGCGCCATAAGAGGAAGAAGAAGAAACTGATTGTGTCAAACGATGTGACAAGGCAAGTTTCAATTTTTGTGAAGACGGCTCTGCAAAAATTCAATTCGAAAATTCGAAAACACAGAAATCGTTTCTGTACCGACATTAAAAGACTTTAAAACCTTGATTGATGGCAAACTAGATTATGATGATTTGGAGGTGAGATTAACAGGAAATTGTGATTTATTAGTGACTGGAATTGTTTGTTTTGCGCAACTCGACCAAATTCAAGGCGACAGGGATTTTACCATTAGAAAAGAAGTTGTCTTCTGTGATGAAAGTTCTGGGCGTCTTAATTTTTGATGACCAGGGAACAGATTGGTTAGGAACTTTTTACCCATAGCACTTTAAGTTTGCAATTTGTTTCGGTTTCTGCAAAAATATTTAAGCGAAAATAGTCAACAAGTCTGATATCTGATAGGTTTGAATTGTCTTTTGTTTTGTTAATAGAACAGTTTATATAAGGTTGTCAAATATCTACCGTCCGTCGTTTTGTCTTTTGAATTTTCCGGCTATGTACAAAGCGCTACAGACCTCATATCTGGCAATACTATACATCAATTGAAAGGCCTTGACGTAACCTACAAAACGATGCTATGCATGATTTGGATATTGCGTTCAACAGTTATACGAGTAGACCTGTAAACATGGAATTCACTAACGCTGAAATTTTCCTTCGTTTAAGGCAAATCTGCTAGAGAAACGTTCCGTGAAAGTAATGGTGTTTCGGGGGATGGTACTCCATCACTTCGAACCGCGGAGGAATGGTTTTGACGATTCAGAGCTGGTGAAAACGACACCATGGATAAGCCAGCCGGCGGAAGACCTGTGACGACGAATACCGATCGAATCATGGAAATCATCTAGTTAGACCGGTATGTGGTATCTCGTCACATCGCCCAGGAGACAGGAGCTAGTCACCAAACCATTTTAAACCATCTGCAGAAGGCTGGATACAAAAAAAAGCTTGATGTTTGGGTACCCCATGATTTGACGCAAAAAAAACCTACTGGACCGGATCAACGCCTGCTATATGCTGCTGAAACGGAACGAACTCGACCCATTTTTAAAGCGGATGGTGACTGGCGACGAAAAATGGATCCCGGTCGGAATGGAATGGAAACGGTCGTTGTTGAAGGCCGGTGAATTGGGATTGACGGCCAGAAAAGTTTTGCTGTGTGTTTAGTGGGATTGGAAGGGAATCATCCACTATGAGCTGCTCCCATATGGCCAGACGCTTAATTCTACCATCTACTGCGAACAACTGGACCGCTTGAAGCAGGTGATCGACGAGAACCGTCTAGAACCGTCCAAAATTGGCTAACAAGAACGGTGTAGTGTTCCACCAGGACAACGTAGTGTTCCACCAGGAAGGAAGATATTTGGCAAACTTATAGTTTATAAGCAAGCTTTACTAGTACATGTAAAAAACGTTGCCTGGAAACGTTGAAAAAATTCCGAATTTGCATTCTGAATTAAGTTTCCAAACCCTAAATCAAGACTGGGTTAGGAACAGCTCATTCGATGGGTGAACAAATCAGTCATATCCACTGGACAAGAGCTGAGAAGTGCCCTGCGCATGCTTTTATGTAATTAGGTCTAGTGTGATAAGAATACATGTCGGAACTTGTGAATTTTTGAGTAAAGTAGAGAAAGGAAAGAATTTTGTGTTGTCAAAGGATCGGGGTTCTTAATAGGAATGCTCGAATTTTCTTTCGATAGGGTCCACAAATGACGCCATATTTCAAAAATTTTCTTTGGACAAAATAATATTTGGTATGGAGCAGTTCGCACTTGAGCAATGTTATCAAGTATATATAATTTTTTGTACAAAATGTGCGTTCAGTCACAACATTTTTAAGAGGAAAAATCATCTTCAACCATATGTCTTGATTTTTCCTTTTGGCTGTGGATTCTGTAGTTCCAGCTGATTCTAGGAGTTGCCAGTATCAGTAATATTTTTGAAATATTATACCAGTTCTTCTTGAATTTTTTAACTTTGAAAAGTTGAAAGGGTCGCTTTCAGCCTCTTTTGATTGAGCTGCAAAGCGTTGTTGTCATTAATCTTCGAAAGGGTTGTGAACACAATCTCACGAAAACTAGTGCTCTCAGTTTATCTCCAACAACATCTCCATTCTCGGTCGCAATGGTAGCAATTAAAATGGGCAGACAAAAATACACAGCAATGAAATTCGCGAAACCTTTGGCTGCATGGGATCAAGAGGCGCTTTTCATGTTAGTGCCTGTTGTGTGCACTCGCCAAACTCACCCTTTCTTCGAATACCTGATTCCGTTCTGTGGCATTGGTCAAACCGCTGATATCCGTTGTGATATGAGTGCGACTTTGACGGTTTCAGACGATTCTGTCCGAAGTGCAATGTTTGCTCCAAAAAAAAGAGTCAGCAGAAGTAAAGTACCGGGATTACGTTCAGTGAATGGGCTCTTTGGAATCTGGATTGAAGGATTTCGAAAGTCGACAGATACGTTGTTGAACCACAATCCATCGAATCAAGAGAGGCAGTCAGTAGGATTACAGAAGTAACTACTTGACTCACGATTTACAAATGAGAGCAGTTGTATATTGTTAAGCGCAAAAATAGATTGATACTGTTTAAAACGAATTAGAGGAAAGTGAGCACTTTCAAAACTGGGAATATTTGTTATCCAACTTTTGTGTATTTTGGATAAAATTAGAGCAAATTAGTAGTACGACAAAACATACTTATTGTGTACGAAACGTTTCTTTTATTTTGTCGTACTTATTGTAATATAGTGGTCGCCGTGGCGTAGTGGGTAGAGTGCGACGCTCACACGCCGAAGGGTCTAGGTTCGACTCCCAGTTCAACACCAATTTTTCTTATATTTCACGGCACCACCTCTTTCGAACTGCTGACAACACTCAAAGAGTAATAACTGTCTAAGAAAGCTTCTCAAATTTCGCCGTTCGGAGTCGGCAAAAAACTGTAAATCCCTTCTACTCGTGAGAGAACAGTAGCGCGCACAACACGAGTAGTTGATGAGCAAGCTAGGCCCTGGTCCGCCTTTGGACTGTAGCGCCAACAGTTATTATTATTACTTATTGTAATAAAAAAATTCAAGAATGTTTAAAAGTTGCATTTAAAAATAAGCGTAAATGGCCATATTCGTTAAACATTCTGATTGTTAGCTAGTAACTATTTATCAAAGCGAGTTTTATGGAAAAGCTTTATTTTTTTAAATCATTGAGTTTCAATCTGCTTCTAGCCCTAATGAAGACGTCTATTTGAAGCAGCCGTCAAGAGAACCTGGACCTAGCTTCTTTAATATGTAAGTTACTGCAAATGCTGCGTGCTTTTGTTCTCTCACAAGTAGAACGGGCCTACATTTTTCTGCCGATTCAGACGGCCGAAATTTGAGATTTGTCAATAATAAGCAGTACTCTTTGAGTGTTGTCAGCAACTCGAATGAGGTGGTGCAGTTGAAATAACAATATGCTTAGTTCAGGAATTAAACCTGGAAAACTTTACCCGCTACACCACGGCAGCAGCGCGAATGTTTTCTTATGTGCCAGTGTTTCTTGGGGTTATTCAAAATCCGATGAATTTTTCTCCTTTGAGGCATCCCTTAAGATTCACTGTAAGTCCCTAAATGATCTGAATTTGCCTTCAAATTTAAGATCCATGTCAACCTGGTTCAGCAGTAATTATGTAACTTACGATAGTTTGTATGTAGTCAGTGGTATAAGGCCTCGATGTTATTTTTACTTCATAATCCTATGGTTGAAGCCTAAGAGAGAGAATAATAGATTAAAGAACTAGTGCAAAAAGGAAAAAGGTGAATGAGCGCAGTAATATGAGGAAGTTAAGCTGTGGTTATACGAGGTTTGCTTTTATATTTTGGGATTAGAACTTGGAGTGCACAACTGGAGGCAGCTGGCGAAAAATCGTGCTGGCTGGAGAGGCATGTTGGTTGAGGCCCAGGTCCACCACAGACTGTAGCGTCACAAGAAGAAATATATTTGCATGCTTTTGAACCAATTGTTGAAGCACCTTTACTACTCTGATTGAGGTACCTCCAAAACATGCATTCTGAACGCATCAACCGCTTCTTCGGGAGTCGAAAAACGTTGACCTCTTATATTATTTTTTACGTATGGGAATAAAAAGAAGTCATTCGGTGCTAAGTCGGGACTATAAGGCAAATGACTCATCAAATCGATGTTTTGAGTGCTCAAAAATGCAGTTGTTTGAACCAATGTGTGAGAGCTTGCATTGTCGTGGTGAAGAGTGATCCGTCTTCGGCGGCTAGTTTTCCTGATTTCGTGGAAGACAACTGGCAAACAAATGGTTGTGTACCACTGTTGTGCGTTGTTATAGTTTTATGGTTGCGATATGTCCAGTTTTTCCGAAAAAAACAGGCGACCATTGGCTTGGAAGTGCTTCGTGTGCGAGCAACTTTTGATGGATTTGGCTCAATCTGAAACACCCATATAGTCGACTGCTGTTTACTTTCGGGCTCATACGCGTAAATCCACGATTCATCACATGTCACGATGTCGTAGACGTGTTTTTAAGCACCGCGATCGTATTTTTGGAGCATTTATTTCGACCAATCGATATGAACCTATTTTTAAGCGATTGGCAAATTGTGTGGGATCCAACACGAACAATTTTTTTGACTGTCAAATGTTCATGTAATATTAAATGTATGCTGGTCCCACTATTTCCTAAGGTTGTCTCAATCTCACGATAGGTCACATGACGATCTTGGGGCATAGCATCAATGGCTTCCGGAACATCAACTGATTTTGGACGACCTTAACAAAATTCGTCTTGATAACTATCGATAAACACTGGTTCTTGATGGAGCTTCATCGCCAAAAATTGACGCACTATTGTTGAGTTAATCCGCTCCGAAAGTTGTAAAAAATAATCGCACGAGAATTTTCACGATTTAATTCCATTTTTTGGGAGAGATGAATCTTTAAAGTTACTGTAAACAACACAAATAGCGCTCGTATGTCAAAATGTTCTGAGTACATATAACCTCAAAAATGTCAAATGTTGCCAGATTGCAAAAATAGGGTTGCCCAATCCCGAAATATATAACGCATCCTTCGTAATACTACTTTTTTAAGTGCACTCATGTAAAATTTCATATAAATGTGATTATTAATTCGCGTCTTACCTCTAGTTAGACAGAATCATAATGACAACTGAGACGATGATGGTGGAAATTGAGCATCGCGTTATTACATTTCATACTATGCAAGGAAAAAGTCAAAAAACTATTCATGAAGAGATGGTGGCTGTTTAGGAAAGTTCCGCAACTTCATTATCAACTGTGCAAAGGTGTTCAAGTGAGTTCAAGAGAGCATTGAAGACGACCCCCGCTCCGGTGCCCTGTTTGTACAGGAGAAAACATCAGAGAAGTCGAAGAACTGGTACTTGCGGATTCCGAAAAAAAGTGAAAATGATGGCAGAGATCACCAAGCCTTCAACCGGTACCATTCACACTATTCTTCATGACCATCTAAACCTTTTAAAGGTCAGTGCAAGGTGGGTGCTACGAATGCTCAGAAAAAAGTGAGAACTGCATGCTGTAGAGACCTGTAGTGGGAACGGTGGTACTGGGGAAGGAACATGAAACATGACACTGAAAGCAACCAAAAGTCCATGCAGTGGCATAAAAAAGGAACAGACCCCCTGAAGAAGTTCAATGTCACTCCGTGATGAGCTTCCACAGTTTTTTTTTTGACTCAAAGGGAATTTTGCTCATTGAGTACAAAAAAACGTGAAGCCACCAACACCACATCTCACGCTTCCACTTTGCATAATTTGCAGGAGGAAATTAAAAAGAAAAGACAGGGTAAACTCGCAGCTTGTGTGTAGCTTCTTCATGACAACGTTCCTGTTCACACAGGCTGCTGCGCGAGCTCGTGGTTTCGAAGGAATCCAACACCCACCCTATAGTCCAGACCTTGCTTCTAGTGATTATTTCCTGTTTCCGGATTTGATAAAATGTCTTCGTGGCAAAAGATTTTCGGATGATGAAGAACTCAAGTCGGCAATAAATCCGTATTTTGCAGAGAAAGAGGAAATTTATTTTTTGAGGGTTTAAGAAAGCTTATCTCAAGATGTAACAAATGCATTGATGTTAGGAGAGATCATATTGAAAAATAAAAACAATTTAAATTGAATTCGCATTTTTCTTCACAACGATACCGAGAGTGGGGGGCATGGGCCTATGCACGCGAGGTAACGTCGTTGATTGCGCTCAACATGGCGAGCTGCCAAGGCAATCCTCGTTAGTGCACAGGTCAAGTTGACATACAGCCTCCACGTGGCGCCCCCTGGATAGCCATCACAACACCCGTTGTATGGTGAACTAATGTATGCAGCGACCCCCTCTGCCCGAGGATTTAAATAATGGGCCTGGCCTACCAGTCTGTGGGTTGTGCGTGAGGGTAACTTCCTTACCACGTAAAAATAAAATAGTTCAGAGAAACCAATATGCCTCGGATAAGGACGGATTAACTGTTGACGACCCCAGCAAACGTTTAAAGGACAACGATTTTCGGTTTTGCACGTGGAATGTGAGGTCCCTTAACAGGCCACGTGCAGCCGAACAACTTGCGGAGGCCCTTGACAGCTACAAAGCTGACATAACCGCCATCCAGGAAGTGCGATGGGATGGGTCTGGCATCAAAACGGTGAAGAACTGCGATATCTACTACAGCAATTGCTATAGAGAGAGAAGGCAGCGCTTATTCGGATGCGGATTTGTTGTTCGAGGCAGACTTAGGCAAAAAGTCTTGAGCTACGACCCAGTCAGCGAGCGCCTCATGACAATCCGCATCAAGGCTAAATTGGGGAACATCAGCCTAATATGCGCTCACGCCCCGACAGAGGAGAAGGATGACAACATCAAGGATGACTTCTATGATCTCCTAGAAAGAACATACGATCGATGCCCCAGCTATGACACCAAGATCGTTCTAGGAGATTTCAACGCTCAGCTGGGAAAGGAGGACATCTTTGCTGGAGTCATCGGTAAACACAGCCTGCACGACAACACATCCGGAAACGGACTCAGGCTGTTGGACTTCGCCTCGGGGCGAAACCTCTCTGTGGCTAGCACGCGGTTCCCACACCTGAACATTCACAAAGGAACCTGGCGATCTCCTGATCAATCAACCGTCAACCAGATTGATCACGTTGCGATCGACGTCAGACACTCCTCCATTATTCTCGATGTCCGAACCTTCCGAGGTGCAAACATTGACTCGGATCATCACCTTGTTGTAGCCAAGGTAAGAACCCGGATATCGAGAGAGCAACGGAGTCGAGAAAGTCCAAAACGGTTTGACGTCGAAAAGCTACAATCGCAGCTGATTGCTGGGAACTTTGCCGACCGAGTCTCCCGGAAACTCGCCCAGAGTTCGACGCTTTCTGCACTAAGCATAGAAGAAGAATGGAAACGTTGTCAAGAAGCCATCAAAGAAGCTGCCACTGATGTGCTGGGTTTCATGTCACCACCCAGAAGGAACCCATGGTTTGACGACGAGTGCAGGCAAGCGCACGCAGCTAAACAAGACGCCTACAAGGCGACGCTGCATTGAACAACGCGAGCTGTTCGTAAACTCTACGAACAGAGAAGAAGGGAAGAGCACCGGCTTCTCAGAAGGAAGAAGAAGGAGCATGAGAAGCGCGCGGTCGAGGAAATGGAAAGGTGCTTTGGCAGGAATGAAGTCCGAAAGTTTTACCGAAAGGTAAAACAGCTATCCGGAGGATACAAGGTTCGGACCAAGGCCTGCCGGGACCAAAATGGACAACTAGTAGTAGAGTCGCAGTCTGTGCTGAGAATCTGGAAGGATCATTTCTGCAGACTCCTAAACGGCGATGACGACCCAAATCCCGCTGTTAGGCAGAATGTTCCACTCAATTTGGACGATGATAGACAAGCATTCCGTCCTCTCGACTTAGACGAGGTGAAGATAGCAATATCCAAGCTAAAGTCGAACAAAGCTGCTGGAGCGGACGGACTGTCCGCAGAACTATTTAAAGCAGCTGGAGATGACCTGGTTGGGCGCATGCACCAGCTCATCTGTAAGATATGGTCGGAGGAAAGCATGCCCGATGAGTGGAATCTCAGCGTCGTTTGCCCGGTCCACAAAAAAGGAGACCCCTTTGACTGCGCCAACTACAGAGGGATTAGTCTCCTGAACATCGCATACAAGATCCTCTCTGCCGTATTGTGTGAGCGTCTGAAACCATTTGTCCATGACCTGATAGGTCCCTATCAGTGTGGTTTCAGACCAGGGAAGTCCACAATAGACCAAATCTTCACATTACGGCAGATCCTGGAAAAGACCCAAGAAATGCAAATTGACACTCACCACCTATTCGTCGATTTCAAGGCTGCATATGACAGTGTGCATAGAGACGAGCTATACAGTACCATGTCTAGTTTTGGCATTCCTCCCAAACTGGTCAGATTGTGTAGGATGACGATGGAGAACTCTCGCTGCTCCGTCAAGGTCGGTACCGAACTCACCGAGACCTTCAATGTCAAAAAAGGTTTTAGACAAGGCGACGCACTGTCATGTGACTTCTTTAACATCATCCTCGAGAAGATCGTGCGTAACTCACAAGTCAACACCAGAGGCACGATCTTCCAGAAGTCAGTTCAATTGTTAGCTTACGCTGATGACATTGACGTGATTGGACGAACACAGCGAGCCGTCAATGAGGCGTTTGCTGGCATTGAAGCGGAAGCGGCCAAAATGGGTCTAGTGGTAAATGAGGGCAAAACGAAGTACATGCTGTCATCAAGGAAGGACACACAACATCGACGTCTCGGACGGAGCGTCACACTAGGCAGCAGAAACTTCGAGGTAGTTAAGGACTTCGTCTACCTCGGCTCCGCGGTAAACAGGGACAACAACATCAGTACCGAAATCAAACGCAGAATCACTCTTGCCAACCGCTGTTTCTTTGGGCTCAAAAGGCAATTGAGTAATAAAGCCCTCTCTCGAAGGACTAAACTGGCTTTATATAACAGCTTGATCATCCCCGTCCTACTATATGGCGCAGAATCTTGGACGTTAGCAAAGGCGGATGAGGAAGCCCTTAGTCTTTTCGAGAGAAAAGTTTTGCGTGCGATTTTTGGTCCTGTTTGCGTTGATGGCATCTGGAGGAGAAGATTTAATGACGAACTCTATAGGCTGTACAGCGACATGCGCCTGGTTAGGCGTCTACGGATACAACGCTTAAGATGGCTAGGCCATGTAGAGCGTATGGACACCACTGCTCCGGCCCGAAAAGTCTTTGAATCCGAGCCATTGGGACAACGCAACAGAGGACGACCTAGACTAAAGTGGCGTACACAAGTGGAGAAGGACCTCAACCAACTTGGAGTGCGCAACTGGAGACAGCTGGCGAAAGATCGTGCTGGCTGGAGAGGCATGTTGGTTAAGGCCCAGGTCCACCCCGGACTGTAGCGCCACAAGAAGAAGAAGAAGATACCAAGAGTAATGAACGCCCCTCGTATAACGACCCGAAAGCAACAACTCTTCAGCACTGGCATTCGAATTGAAGTTTTTAATATATGTATGTGCTGATAATGTGGCCGCCGTGGCGTAGTGGGTAGAGTGCGACATTCACACGCAGAAGGTCTAGGTTTGATTCCCGGCTGAACACATCGAATTTTTCACAGCACAACCTCTTTCGAGCTGCTGACAGCACTCAAAGAGTAATAACTGTCTAAGAAAGTTTTTCAAACTTCGCCGTTCGGAGTCGGCAAAAAACTGTAGGTCCCTTCTACTAGTGAGAGAACACTAGCGCGCACAGCTCGAGTAGTTGATGAGCAAGCTGGTCCCCTGCGGACTGTCGCGCCATACAATTATAATTATTATGTGTTGATGATGGTACATCGTGTCCAAAAATATTGATTTTGGTTTCTCCACTAAAAATTCCTGTATTTCAAATCCCTTCAGAACAATTCAAATGCTGTTTTGTAAAGTTTTATCGCTTCTTGCGGTTCATTTCATTTAAAAGTGGCTTGCTCCGTGGTGTACGATCGTTGTAGCCAGCACTCACATTGAGGTTATTGTATTCAGCCATTTCTCTATTTATTTAGTTTTTCAGGGAGAGTCGGTCGGCAAAGTTCCCAGCAATCGGCTGCGATTGTAGCTTTTCGACGTCAAACCGTTTTGGCCTGTCTTGGCTCTGTTGCTCTCTCGATATCCGGGTTCTTACCTTGGCTACAACAAGGTGATGATCCGAGTCAATGTTTGCACCTCGGAAGTTTGGGTCATCGTCAATATTGGAAGAGTGTCTGACGTTGATCGCAACGTGATCAATCTGGTTGACGGTTGATTGATGAGGAGATCGCCAGGTCCCTTTGTGAATGCCTAGATGTGGGAACCTCGTGCTAGCCACAGACAGTTTCCGCCCAGAGGTGAAGTCCAACAGGCTAAGTCCGTTTGCGGATGTGTTGTCGTGCAGGCTGTGTTTACCGATGACTCCAGCAAAGATGTCCTCCTTTCCCCGCTGAGCGTTGAAATCTCCTAGAACGAACTTGGTGTCGTAGCTGGGGCATCGATCGTATGTTCTTTCTAGGAGATCATAGAAGTGATTCTTGGTGTTGTCATCATTCTCCTCTGTCGGGGCGTGAGCGCAAATTAGGCTGATGTTCCTGAATTTAGCCATGATGCGGATTGTCATGAGGCGTTCGCTGACGGGGTCGTAGCTCAAAACTTTTTGCCTAAGTCTGCCTCGATCAAAAAATCCGCATCCGAATAAGCGCTGCCTTCTCTCTCTATAGCAATTGCTGTAGTAGATATAGCGGTTCTTCACCGTTTTGATGCCAGGCCCATCCCATCGCACTTCCTACTCTTAATAATGAGTTGTTCCTCCACTTTTTTTTATTATTTCTGCCATTCTGTTTGGTAAAGATTTAAACCATTTTTTAATGTTTTTTTGTGGTAATTTGCACCAATTTGGTGTAATGCTTTGTTTTAGCTCAGTAACACTTTCGTATTGCCTGTTTTCAGCAGACACAGACCTGGCAAGGAGACCCCAACAGTTTTCAATAAGATTTACTGTGAGTGTCAAAAGTGAGTAAACAAATATCTGAGTACTGTATAAAGATGAAAATTGGGTCAAAAGAGAGACCAAAAAATTTAACACAAAGAGAAACAATGACATTTCGTTTTGGAAAAACATTTAATTTAGTGATGAAAGCAAATTCGAAATTTTTAAGAGTCATATGAATACAAAGCAAAAAATGAAGAATTTACTGAAAAATATATTAGGCCAGTCGCGAATCATGGGGGAGGTTCAGTGATGGTGTTGGGGTGTGCAGCAGCATCTGGGGTCGGTAATCTTGTCTTCATTGATAGTACAATGAGGAAGGAAGATTATCTAAATATTCTCAGGACCAACTTGCAACCGAGCGTAGACAAATTGGGTTTAGCTAGGAATTTGATCTTTCAGCAAGACAAAGATTCTAAGCATACCTCACGTCTTTTCCTTAATGGTTGCTTTATAGGACCCCAAAACAGCTTGATCATTCCCCGTAATCCTCGGACCTTAACCCAATAGAACACTTATGGGAGCATTTGGATAGAAGAATTCGACAGAGTACTATTAACAACAAAGAAGATTTGAAAAAGCTATAACAGAAGAATGGTAAAAAATTTCCCCCGATGTTGCCAATAAACTGGTAATGTCTATGCCACGTAGACTCAAGGAAGTATTAAGTCTAAAGGAGGACCAACATAGTACTAAATTAAATTTTTTAAGCAATTAAAAAGTACATTTGTTCATATAAATGTATACTGTGTATACTTTTGACTCGAAATATATGAAGTAGTTATAATTTTCATTAGAAAAATGTATTTGTTTTTGTTTTTACTGTACTTTATTTTTTGAATAATTGATCACATTGAATAAAGCTGTTTTTGTGTATCAATGGAGTTTGAGTTTTTTTTGTTGTTTTGACCCAATTTTCATCTTTATACAGTGATCAGATATTTGTTTACTGACTTTCGACGCTCACAGTATATCTGGCGATCGTGCTGGCCAATCTGAAACATCAACGTTGTTTCGCCTTATGCATCCCAGTATTGTCTTGCTGAAAAATAAGCGGGAAGTCCGTAATACCATCAGTTGATTCTGTTGTTTCATCGGCAATCAAATCCAGGTACTTTTTGTTGTACATTCTTTCTGGTACGAACTTTATATCAGTTGTACCATGGTATTCTATTCCAGCCCATTTCATAACAGTTCCTCCACCATGTTGCCGACGAATCAATATTGTCTATATATATAGATATATATATATATATATATATATATATATATATATATATATATACTATGCTCCATGGCGAATTTTACCCTGTCATCTTTGTGTTTTTTGTGGTCGCCGTGGTGTAGTGGGTAGAGTGTGACGCTCACACGCCGAAGAGTCTAGGTTCGACTCCCAACTCAACACCAATTTTTCGAATTTTTCACGGCACCACCTCTTTCGAGCTGCTGACAACACTGAAAGAGTAATAATTGTCTAAGACAGCTTCTTAAATTTCGCCGTTTGGAGTCGGCAAAAACCTGTAGGTCCCTTCTCCTCATGATAGAACAGTAGCGCGCACAACACGTGTAGTTGATGAGCAAGCTAGGCCTTGGACCCCCTTTGGACTGTAGCGCCAACAATTATTATTATATAATCGTATGCATAAGGACGAGCTATACAGTATCATCTAGTTTTGGCAGTGGAACCAAATAAATCATTGTGTTTTGCCGTAAGTGGTGATTTCTTCTTAATTTTTTTGCGCTGAATAACTGCAGACTCCTTCAATAGCATTTGGACGTTTCTTTTGCGAGCCGTTGAGCCCGAATTCGATGCAACTCGTAGAACAGCGCACCTATCCCTGTCACTGATAGTCTTTGAACGCCCTGAGCTAATCTTTTTTCCATAATTTTCAGGGTTTTTGAGGAAATTTGAAATTACTTTTCGGCTTCTTTCCAGTTTTTCGGCTTCTTTACAGTTTTTCGGTGCAGTTTTATAATAACCTTTATTTCGGCACTAGTTAATTTCTTTCCTTTAACCATTTTACAACTTTTGGCACTCTCAAAAAAAAAATCACAAAATGGGCCTTTTTCTTTGATTTCCTGCATAGTTGCTTTCGCAAAAATCACCAAAACTCGACTAAAATTCCTTTTTTTTTGAAAATGTGCTATTTTTTTTGTGTTTTTTCTTCTAATTAAGGATTTTCTAGAAACTTCTTCAGGCACCCAAAACAAAACCACTGTGGCTTTACTGGGGCGCAGAGAGGTACATACAGTACCTCACAAAATTGAGCATACACTCACAGCTTAAACATATTTTTATCTTTTTCGCTTTACAAAAAGGATTTAATTAATAAAACTTAATTGCAGTTTGAATTGAAATATATCAATTGCTAAAAACCATAATCAAAAATATGAAAATTAAAAAAAAACTTGCTATTTCTAAGCAAAGCAAAAAGAGACACTTCATTTTAACACACAAAATTGGTCATACACTCAAAGTAAATTCGAGTTACGACTAACACACAAAACAAAAACAGTTACAAATAAAATTTCAGTAACGCGTGGTACCTCCTTCAGTAACTACGACAGCATGTAACCGCCTTGGCATGGATTTTACCAGTTTTTCAGTAAAAGATTGCTGAATCCCTTCCCAAGCTGCCTGAATCTTAGCTTTTAGCTCCTGCTTATTGGAGCAGGTACTTTCTTTAACCCGCACTTTTATTTTGTGCCATAGATGTTCAATAGGGTTAAGATACGGCTATTGTGGGGGTGGTTTTAGCTGCTTTGGAGCGTTCTAAAGCAACCATTTGGATCATTAACTTGTTGGAAGTAGAAAACCGAAGGTAGATCTAATTTTACTGCGGAACTTGAACGTAAATTTCGTTTAAAAATATTCAAATACCCAATTTAGTCCATGGTTTTTTCTATAAATTTGAATTTTCCACAGCCATTTGAAGCCATACAACCCCACAACAGCACAGATCCTCCGCCGTGTTTTATGGTTGACTTTATATTTTTAGCTTTGAGAGCTCCAAACAATTTGTTTATCATCAGACCCAAATAAATTTATTTTTGTTTCATCTGAAAACAAAAGACCTTCCCAAAAGCTTTTTGGGTGGTTTACATATTGTCTAGCAAACTCCAATCTTTTCTTCTTATTAACTAGGGTGATCCTACCATTTAAATTATTCTTTCTCAAGACTCTGCGAACGGTTTCCACTGTAAGAGGCTTATTAATTACGGATGACACCTCAGCCGTCAACTTTGGAACGCTAGATTTTGGATTGGACTTGATTGTCCGAACAATATACCGCTCGTTTTGTTGTGAGAGAATTTTTTTCTTTCCCTTCCAGGTCTGTTTTTTAGTGTCCCTTCATATCTATAATTGTTTATTATTTTTTGTACCGTTGCATGCGATCGCCCTACAGTTTCTTCTATTTTAGGCATCGAATTTCCCTTGCAAAAAAATACTTTTTCTGCTTCTCTTTTAGGTGTTTCAGCATAAAAGTGCCGTTATCTGGACACGTGTTTATAATAATGGAACAACAATGTTGTTATGAGTTCTTCTCGTTGTTGTTCCTGATTGTGCGTACTTGTAATTCCAAAATATTTAATAATTTGTTTGTATTAACCCAGCAAACTATTGTTTGAGTAGGTGAACGCAGAGTTTTCTGCTATGTTTAGGTCATTAACCATTTTCCTATTAAAACTATTTGTGAAATTACATGTTGTGCTATATATTTTTTGCGGACTGTACTTTTATCAAAAATGCAAGTTACTTCACTCAGAGCACCAAAGAGTTTGCACGTTTACCCAAGCACAAGATACAGAGGAATGATCAGTTCAAATATGCTAAGATAACAGTATTGCATTCTGTTTTGACAGCTGTGTTTTATTGCACACAAGTACCGAGAAAAGTGATGAGCGCTAAAACGGTTTTGCGTTCGTTTTTTTTGTTTAATTATTGATATAATGGAAATTTCCATCATGATGCAATTTAGAGTTAATAATGCGCATAAGCACCACACTGCTCAAGCAAGCGGCTTCTAGTTGGTCCTAAATGTGTTCTCCGATCCACTTGGCAGCACATAGAAGTGTTGGGCTGAAGGCTTATATGTTCTTGTCAGCCAAAGGTGTTGGGATACACAGCATGCTTCCTTCGTAGGAATGTGCTTCTCAATCGCATTTATGCAGCAAATAAGAAGTTCGCTAACAAACTGACGGGTCCTCCAATTCTTTTTTACAGCACCTACATACCTCCCAAACTTGCATTTTGAATAGAAAACGATTTTCATGAGACGTGTCAGAAAGATATGCCATCTTTTAAGAGACATATTAAGTTCTGTTTGCACACACATACACCCTCTAGTATGCAACTGCTCGAGGATTGTTGAACGAATATAACCTATCATCGTGCATTAAGTATTCAAATTTTCGAGGACTTTGTGTGCGCTTTTGCCTTTTATTCCCGCTTCAATTCAGAGATAAAGTTTTTTGCTCTCCGACCGCGCAGTGTAAGTGAAATTCAGTCGCGACATACTTGACAGCAAGCAGTCATCGTAACGATGATGGCTATGTTGGCGGTGAACGGCATTTCTCATTTTCACACACACCCTCTGTTTGTTGAGGTTGGTCTGGCAGGATGTTGATGGGCAAACTTTTTCCTATTCCGCGTATGTGGCAACGTGTTGGTGTATGTTGGAATCTCGGTGTCTGATGAAAGTTTAAGTAATAGATGAAAAACTGAAATCTAAAACTCACTGACACCGTGCTCTTAGTGCTGTCAAGTTAAGTCAGAATTTTAAGTTTTGCATGAATGCATATGGGATGAAGCAGATTGTATTTACTAACGGGAGCGAGTTGCAATTAGTTACAAATCTTCAAACAGCTGCTTCAAAGGAGAGTGGAGGTTGAGACTTAAACTATGAAAGCAGCGCGTACCCGTATTCCCGTTTTCGTGTTTACGATCAGTATTATGATACTCGTTTAGGTCGCTTGAAGGAACATCCATTTAGAAGAAATTTCACATTTGTCCAGAATTCTACCTTTGGATAGTAATTGTTTCTTTTTTATTCAAAGCAGATTAAAGTTTCGATTTCAAAATAACTGTAAAACGAGACACTACACTTTTCTTTGCACCCGCTCGACTCTACAACATAGCATATTACTTTAGATATTCATTTAAAGCATTCTTATTCTTAATAATAAGTAGTAATGAACTCCATAAATATATAAAATGTAAGGTTAGGTCGAAAGACAATAGATTAAGGATAAGTTTAGCTTAGAGTGCCCGTAGGGGGCCAGTAAGTTAGATTGTGGGAAAAAGAAAACAAAGCACGTCCAACTAGTTTTAAGCATTTTTTGTCTAGTACGTAAGTCTGCAATAAATTTGAAATAAAAATGTAAAAAACAAAAATTCATTTAAAGCAAGGACTTTTTAGAAAGCTTTTTCAAGAGGGGCGCACAGACTACCATCCGATGGGAATGGTAAATGAAGCCGTTATTTAGACGGTTCCTTAATGGAGGTGAAGAATAGCTTGAAAAATCGTCTTCAGCAATGAAACTAATTTCTGGGCTATCAATAAGCAAAATATAGTAATTCTTAAGTGTTTCAAGAGATACCATTTAAACTTGGAAAAATCACTTTTTGGTGTAAATGATGATAAGTATTTTATTAAAACGCTCATACCTCGTTTCGGTCTTGTGCGGGTACACCAGTGCAAGATTAGAATTTACCTACCCAGATTCGATGTGTTATGCGACTTTGGTTTTCCTGTTAAAGATTTTCACACATATCCATATATACTATTCAGATTGTTTTCTGTTTTTCTCTGCAGAAGAGATGATTGATCTTGCACTTGAACAACTTGTTCAATATACGAAATCTACGCTCCAAAAGCAATTGAAAAAAGTTGGACTCGAAAGAGCATTCCATATATGTGTGGTAAGGCTAAAGAACGAGTCTCTAAACTTAACTGCGCTTTCGAAGTTGATTTTAAGGGTGAACGGGTGAGCATTCCTAGCGAGGCGGGTATTGCGAGAGAATACTTGAAGGGGAAGAATGCAGCTGGCTAACTCATTAAAGCAATTCTTCTTGAATTAGTGATAAAATAGTAATAGAGACGCAAAATTTCGTCGATGTTCTAGCGAGTCGATTGACTTCGCTGCATTATTATCACCAATAAGTTTTATCGCTCGCTGTTGGTTTGCATCTAGTAGATGCAGAGAGGTCTTAGGAGCACCAGACCAAGTAGGAGCGTTATACTCACGCTTTGGCCGGATATACGCCTTATATATTGTTTGCAGGTCAAAAGGGGTGAAATATTTTGTGTATCGTTTTAAGAAACCAAGACGCTGTATTTTTGGCTATCTCGAATATGTGATATTTCCAGCTTAGCGCTGAGTACATACACATACCGAGGATGGAAAGTCGTTCGGTTTAAGCAACGCAAGAGCCAAGAAAAAAATAAATACCCTTTTTCTCTGCGAAATACAGATTTGTTGTCGACTTGAGTTCTTCATCATCCGAAAATCTTTTTTCACGAAGACATATTTTCCAATCCGGAAACATGAAACAATCACTAGGGGCAAGGTCTGGACTATAGGGTGGGTGTTGGATTCCTTCGAAACCACAATCTCAAAAAGAATCCTGTGTGAACAGGAACGTTGTCATGAAGAAGCAACACACCCGCTGCGAGTTTACCTCGTCGTTTCTTTTTAATTTCCTCCCGCAAATTGCGTTGATGGTTTTACCTTTTCTTTTGTACTCAATGAGCAAGATTCCCTTTGAGTCCAAAAAAACTGTGGCTATGAGCTTCCTGGCAGACGGAGTGACTTTGAACTTCTTCGGGGGGTCTGTTTCTATTTTATGCCAGTGCATGGACTCTTGTTTGCTTTCAGGGTCATAGTGGTGAATCCATGTTTCGTCCCCAGAAACGATTAGATCCATAGCATGGTCCACGTTCTCACTAAACATCTCCATAAGCTCTCTACAGCATGTGATTCTCACTTTTTTCTGAGTCGCTTTGAGCATTCGTGGCACCCACATTGCACTGACCTTTGAAAGGTTAAGATGGCCATGAAGAATGGTGTGAATGGTACCAGTTGAAAGCTTGGTGATCTCTGCCATCATTTTCACCTTTTTCCGGGCATCCTCAAGAACATGTTTTTCGACTTCTTTGATGCTTTCTCCCGGGCAAGCAGTAACCGGGCCGCCAAAGCGGGGGTCGTCTTTAATACTCTCTCTGCCTCTCTTGAACTCACTTGACCACTTTTGCACAGTTGATGATGAAGGTGCGAAACCCTGGTAAACAGCCATCATCTCTTCATGAATATTTTTTTGACTTTTTCCTTGCTTAATGAGAAATTTAATTACAGTGTGATGCTTCACTGCTATCCAATTGGAAGTAGAACCAATTTTTTAGTAGTTTTTTTTCTTATCTATTATTTAAGCTGCTTCGTTCTTTATTAATAATATTTTAACTATACATAAAATGTAAGGTTTTTGTTTGTTTATTTTGGTCAGTCTGTAACGCATTTATTCGATTTTTAATGTTTTCGTTTCGGCTTCGACAAGAACAATGAATGCCATCAACACGTTTTGGACGGCGTATATGGCTGGTGGCTCACATATTGATGTTTCATCTGGCCGCGTGTGTGAAAAAATAACAGAAGTAGCACCATACAAGTGTGTAGAGTTTTGTTGTATTTCTTTAAAATTTAAAAATTGTACTGGACAAGGCGCCGTCAGATAAAGCAACGCTTCATTTTGACTGTCGCCAGATGATGCTAAAAATAATTTTCTGTAGACTCCTTCCGCTGTTTGGCGGACCGACTTAGACGAGGTGAAGATAGCAATATGCAAGCTGAAGTCTAACAAAGCTGCTGAAGCGGATGGACTGCAAGCAGAACTATTTAAAGCAGCTGAAGATGACCTGGTTGGGCGCATGCACCAGCTCATCTGTAAGAAATGGTCGGAGGAAAGCATGTCCGATGCGTGGAATCTCAGCATAATTTGCCCCGGTTCACAAGAAAGGAAACCTCTTTGACTGCGCCAACTACTGAAGGATTAGTCTCCTGAACACCGCATACAAGATCCTCTCTGCCGTATTGTGTGAGCGTCTGAAACTGTTTGTCAATGACCTGATAGGTCCCTATCAGTGTGGTTTCAGACCAGGGAAGTTTACAATAGACCAGATCTTCATATTACGGCAGATCTTAGAAAAGACTCAAGAAATGCAAATTGACACTCACCACCTATTCGTCGATTTCAAGGCTGCATATGACAGTGTGCATTGAGACAAGCTATACAGTGCCATGTCTAGTTTTGGCATTTCTTCTAAACTCGTCAGATTGTGTAGGATGACGATGGAGAACTCTCGCTGCTCCGTCAAGGTCGGTAGCGAACTCACTGAGGTTTTTAATGTTAATAAAGGTTTTCTACGAGGCGACGCACTGCCATGTGACTTTTTCAACATCATCCTTGAGAAGATCGAGCGTAACTCACAAGTCAACACCAGAGGCACGATCTTCCAGAAGTCAGTTCAATTGCTAGCATTCGCTGATGACATTGACGTGATTAGACGAACACGGCGAGCCGTCAGTGAGGTGGTTGGGATGTGCCAAAACAGGTTTGGTGATAAATGAGGGTAAAACAAAGTACAAAATATATATTATAGTCACGAAAGGACACAAAACATCACCGTCTCGTTCAAAAAGCCAAAAACTAAGAGATAGTCGAGGACTTCGTCATACTCAGCTCCATGGTAAATAGGAACAACAACAACATTACCGAAATCAAAGGCAGAATCACTCTTGCCAATTGAATTTTTTTGAAGCTCAAGAGGCAATTGAGTAATAAAGCCCTTAAAGCTCGCTTTATATAACAACTTGATCATCCCAGTCTTACTTTATGGCGCGGAAACCTGGACGTTACTAAAGACGGATGAGGAAGCCTTGGTCCTTTCAAGAGCAAAATTTTATGTGCGGTTTTAGTTCCTGTTTGCGTTGATGGAATCTGGAGGAGAAGACTTAACGACGAACTCTGTGGGCTGTACAGAGATATACGCCTGGTCAAGTGTTTACGAATACAATGCTTAAGATGGTTATGCCATGTAGAGCGTATGGACTCCACTGCTCCGGCCCGAAAAGTCTTTGAATGAGCGCCATTGGGAAAATGCAACAGAGGACGGCCTGTGCTAAGGTGGCGCACACGATTGGAGAAGGACCTCAACCAACTTGGAGAGGCATGTTGGTTGAGGCCCAGGTCCATCCCGGAATTTATCGTCACAAGAAAAAGAAAATGAGATGATGCTAAATACAGAAAACTGCGTCGTTCTCAACATGATAGGAGATCATTTTTGAGTGGAAATAAAATTCTTGATCTAATTCGAGACATTCAAAATTTAAAACGATACCCCACACACGTGTATAGCTCAAAATGTCCGGTTATTTGTAACCGTTCCCAACTCCCCAGCCACATACCAAGACAAGTTTCTTGGCATAAGAACCGAAAACTCAGCCCTTGGGAAATCCTTCCGAAAAAGTGGCATACTACTCCTAAAGTGATACAAGCCAATAAAAAACATGGTAACTCTGAATATCAAAAACTGCTCCCCTCTCGAAATGTTGCAATCTCAGTTGTTTGGTAAATTTCATTGTCGTTCATAAATCCATTTATTCTATGCGTCAACAAATTGAGGAGATTTTATTATGGCAACAGCTTACAGCCACGCAACCACAAAACATTCTGCTACAACAACTTGCAAACTTTTAGGAATTCTATGAAAACACAAAATGAGTGAACATTTGAATGTCAGAACGGTCAACTTTTTGAAGTACTCGAGCTGAGATGAAAAATAGCAGCAACTGCCAGGATGTAGAGCGTTGCCAGCCGCAAAGGACGCACAAAAACTAAAGACCAAAAATTAAACTCTGCTTAGAAAGTATTCGACTGCACAAATACATTCGCAAGCTGCCCACAAGGAATACTTGTCGTCGGTGTGGAGCGATTTCGCCCATCAAATTTCATAGAGATCGCTCTAACAATGTGCACAAGTTGCCGGCTTTTACAGACCCTCTCGTGTGCTCTGAAGTTGAACAAAGAAAAGGAGAAGAAATCCTCGGGGGCTTTGCAAGTGGCGGCTACCTGCAATCCCTAGCAAATGAACGATGTCCTTCCCCGTGAAGGATTGAAGGAAGGGATTTGTTTTTATATGAAAATAGTTGGAAAACAAGTTTCCTCAGGGGGAGCAAGTGATTTCTGAAATTGCTAGACTTTCAAGTTAACAGGAGGATCCTTGGAGTAACAAGAGTTAAGAAGAAATGAAAAAAGAAAAAGATATGGTACCATCTGAAATTAAATAGGCACACACATTGTGTCTCGTTTGCAAGACACAAGGACATGATGATGAGCAGCATCTTATCGTTGTCGGTGATTGCCCGCATCTCTGAAAAACTTTCCGCCATCCGTAGGAGAGCTCCTTTTCAAACATCCCGATTGTGTGCATCCCTGCAGAGAGGAGGGTAAACAAGGGCGCTTGTGTTGGTGTAGCCCGCTTGCTGGGGCACTTATGGATAACACACAGTGGTGATGGCGATGTTTGTAAGGATCAAGTGGCAACGTCGATGCTGCATCTCCCCAGCTCTTCATTGGCATTAGGATGCGTCGTTCGATGTTCGCGTCGAGGATTATGCACAAATTTATGGCATTAATTTCATTCGGTTCTTGCAACAAGACTTTAAAGTTCTTCTTGGCCCGGAAGATGCCGGTTGCCTACGGGCACCGAATCGATATGATGATGCCGTCGCCTTGTAAGCGAACTAGCGAGATTTGATGAGCAAAGGATGGCGGGCTGGTGATTCTATTTCAGGTCATTTGGACGGTGTCGAGTTCGGATGTGTAACGCAGTGGTGAGGTTATAAATTTGCTGATGACCATGCTGTTGGGTTCAGTTCTTCACAAGTTTAAGTGCAGCCATAAATCTGAGAGCTTACAAGGTGAACGGTCAGGGATAATGCCGCTTGTAAACACTGTCTGTGGAGTCTTTAGTGAATTGAGGAATTTAATACGAGAGCGTATACGTTACGAAGTGACATGGAGTGCACATTAGTGCAAGAAATTCAAGGCGGAACATTTTGACATTGAATTTTAGAGTAAATATTACTCATGTTTTTGGGTTATTTTTGAGCAAAAAGTGAGAACTATTATGGACCTCACTTATACACGTTAATTTAATATACTTCATCTCCGTATTAGTGTCGTTCTAAGGGTTTAAACATAAAAAGCAGGACTTTGGCTTTTGACGAAGGTGTGATATTTGAGCTATTCCCCTTCCGGAAACTGACGAGGCTATTGGAGTCCTCTACGACATTAATTGATCTATAGACTATGAAAGAACGTATTAGTCTCGCATTTGGATGAAGGAATACATCTTTCAAATTCAATTCAGCTTTTTGATCATGGCTTAACAAGATACGTAAAAAAAAGTCAAATTTGAGTTTTAACTGCATATGGATGGTTTCGTTTTCTTTTCAACAACATTTTGTACAAACAAAAATATGTGTTGAGTGGAAGTTATATTTTGTTCATGGTGTAGAGTAGTATGGCGTTCACAATCCCTTTTTCTACGAGTGTCCGCCTTAGTTGTGCAGATACGTAATGTAATTTAACACTTTAGAATATTCCTTGTTGTAAAGTTGCACGTTTTTTAAAGATAAATTACACTAACTTCCAACTAACATGCAACTAACTAACTTTCAAGTTGCTTTCAAGTTGCTAATAACGCTGAAGGATTACAAATTGTCCAGATCGGAGTATTTCTTTTTGAAATTTGCGCGCATTAAAGAAATTATTTGGAACCCTTAAGTTACCTTTTTTAAGTCACAGAACGGAACTAAGGTGTAGACGAAGAGATGGAGATGAGGTACCAGCGTTGAACATTGGTTTTAAATTTTTGCGAATTGTAATGACGCGTTTAAGCTGAGCTGTAGAGAGCATTTCATATTCGTGTTATGCGGCTGAAGAAGGGGTCTCGAAACTTAAGTGTACGTCCGAAGGTGGACTTAAGGGTAAACCGGTAATCATTCCTATCGAGCCGTATATTTCAAAGACGTTTGAATAAATTTTTGAAGGCGAGGAATGCAGCCGGCCAATTCATAAGATCAATTTTTGTTGCAATTGCAAAACAAGTGTGATAAAGAGGCGACAGATGGCAAACCGAAAAAACACTTGTGAAATTTTGCTTCAAAGACATGAAAGAAAATCGGTTTTGCATCGGATTGTTACTGGCGATGAAAAATGGATTTACTTAAAGAATCCTAAACGGAAAAAATCATGGGTTAATCTGGGACAACCATCGACATCGACTGCAAAACCAGATCGATTCGGCAAGAAGACAATGCTGTGTGTTTGGTGGGACCAGAAAGGTGTGCTGTACCGCGAGCTCCTAAAACCTGGTGAAACCGTTAATACTGATCGCTACCGACAACAAATGATCAATTTGAACCATGCATTGATCGAGAAATGACCAGAATATGCCAGAAGACACGGCAAGGTAATTTTGCTCCATGACAATGCACCTGCACACAAAGCAAAACCGGTTCAGGATACAATCAAAACACTTGGCTGAGAGCAGTTACCCCACCCGCCGTATTCACCAGGCCTGGCTCCTTCCGACTACCATTTGTTTTCATCGATATTGCACGCATTGGCTGAGCAGCACTTTGATTCCTACGAGGAGGTCGAAAATTGGGTGTCTGATTAGTTTGTTTTAAAAGACGAACAAATTTATTGTGTAGAAAACAATGGCCAATACTTTGAATGAAATGTTTTTACTTTCCCACTAATAATTAGTGTTTCATACCGATATACTAATTAAGAAAATGAAGAAAATTGGTATGGAGAACTATTAGAGACGATGTAGGCATATCGGTTGGGTCACGCCATGCAATTTTTTCGGAAATTATGGATATAAAGCGTGGCAGCGAAGTTCGTTCCAATATTACTTAAGTTTGAACAAAAAAAATGCTGGTATAAGTGTATTATATCTGTGGGGGAATACTTTTGAGGAGGACAAAACAGAAATTGATGAATAAATAAATGTAGGAAATAAAAACTCTCCGCTTTAATTATTAATTTCAATTTTTATTCAAACAATATTTTGGGCTTGATGGCCACGCTGAACTTCTCGACGGGAGGCTGGCGAAAGAATGAATGTCGTATTCAGTTTCCCTGATCTGTCTCGTCCCGTTCGTGGTGCATATTGGTGTGTGCGTGTGTTCTGCTTGTTTGTCGTGTGTTCTCTACGTATGCGTTCGTTTCTGCTTGTTTCTGCTTGTTCTGTTTTATTGCGTGTGTATCCGTTCGTATGATTTGCCTTACTGTTTAGTCGTCCGATTGTAAACAGTTATTTCGTCGCGTGATTTGTATACTGTCTGTAGGGTTTGTATAGTTTGTCTGGCTTCCGATCCCACATAAATCTTTTTTTAAAAATTATTATTTTCCTAAGTTTCTATACAGACCTCATACTCGTAAATCGGCACCTCGTCTCAGTTTCCATCCTACTTTGTTATGGCAAGGAGCGATTCGACACATTAGGCCTATAGAATTGAATACACTTCCCCCATATATCCATTGGAAAGTGTGTGCAAAACCAAATCGATTGTCACACAATCAAATCCATGACATGTAGCAAAACGCTTTTACGTCCTTGAAATTCGCAAGACTAATCAAACTAAAGCAAATATTCAAATCATTGCATTGGCATGTGTCCTTCTACGATAGCTACCGGATCGGCGCAAAGAGAATGGAACATTGCTCTATACCTAGCCGGGAAACTAAACAAATACTCCGATCCTGTTTTTCAAATTACTTTTAACCCATTTCGCCGAATTTCCCGCGAGGCCCAAAAACATTTCGCCACTAGCGAGGCTCTGACCTAGTTCTGTTGGACTTCGAACGCAAATAAATCGATTCGCGGCGAAGGTACACAGCCAAAGAAGAACATGTGCTCGCCATTCTCTGGCCCAGAAAAATAAACCCCACTAAAACATGGAGTTACACAACGTGTAATCGCCTAACATTTGTACTAACAGCTTCCGCAAGTCCCTAAAACAATTTTCACCGACTTCGGGTCCTGCGCTGCCTCAGGAATCTATTCGTCCGTGTCCACCCATCCAGCCCACGCGGTAATTGTTTAACCAATGATTTTTCTGCTTCCTTGTTTTTTCGCCTATTTGCTGTTTCCTTTTTTTGTGTACGTGAATAAATTTTGCCTTCGACGGGACTGGCCTCGGTTGCGACTTCCGCAGTGATGCGTGCTATTGCGTGTGCCGGAGTGGGACGGAAGTTCATTTTCGCATTGATCCCCGGAGGGTTAGTTCTTTTCACTCGTGGCGGCACCGACGAAATGAATGAAAATTTGTGACGTCCATTGCACGAGGGGCGAGTGGGGGAGTAGGGCTGGTGTCGCCCCGCAAAGCGTATCTTCCCTCAGAATCTTAGGTGACCTTCTTTCGTTGTGCGGACGCTTTTGCTCGCTTTTGTTTCGCCCCTGTTCGTGTTCAGTTGACGTGTCAATATTTGTTGGGGCAATATTTGCAATAAATTATTTTCGACTTAAAGCGCGCCATGAAATTGGCCGCAGAGCAGACATGCAAAGTGATTCTGTCTTGTCAAGGACGTACGTATATATTTTGTGATTTGGTGACAGTTTTTCTTCGGAGTCCTGCAGAAGCTGGCATTGGGTGTGAATTGGATTGGAATCCGTATGATTTGTCTGTGCTGTGGGAGGGTGTGTCAAGTGCCGCTGAATAATGTATCCTGTTGGATGTTTACTTTTCGTAATGAGAGCAAGTGGATTCTTGAGAATTGAAGTGGCATTGTTGACGGAATGAAAAATCTCTGCGAGAGGACGTTCGTAAGTGGGTCGCTGGATGGAGGGTCAGGCGGATGGGTGTTTGTCACTTGCAGGAGGGCCATGTGTGCGCATGCTGCAGTCGTTGCAACCAAAGACGTGCGAGCATGTCAAAGAGGTTAATACCAAATTTGTAATGCATGTGTGGGGCAGTGTATTGCAGTTCATCTGACAGTCGTGCGTGGGTGGGAATTGATTTGTGTAGCCACGAAGTATGAACTCTGAGCTGGAAATGGAGGATTGCTCGGACAAGTTACCGGTATAAAGTGAGCGTCAAGATACAAATGTCTCGGGAACAGCTGTTGTGAACGAGCCCTTATTTTTTTTTTGTTTGTTTGCTATGACATCTGTGAAAAATATTTAGTATACATCAAGTCATTGAACAGGCATCATATTTTTTCATCGTGTTATAAATGTCGAATTTTGTACCAGAAAGTGATGATTTGCGGAAAGCATTAATTTTTTGTTTTCATTTGAAGAAAAGTGCTGCAGAGTCGCATCGAATGCTTGTCGAGGAATATGGTGATCATGCTCTATCAGAAGCAACATCCAAAAGATGGTTTCAACGGTTCAGAAATAATGATTTTATGTGAGAAATGAAGAACGTGGAAGACCACCAGAAAAGTTTGAAGACGCCGAATTGCAAACGATATTGGATGGAGATGACACTTTGAGTAAAAAGCAAATGGCAGCAATCTTAAATGTTGCACAGCAAACAATTTCTGACCGTTTGAAAACTATGGGAAAGATCAAAAAGTGTAAAAAATGGGTGCCACATGAATTGAATGAAAAACCGAAAACACACTTGGGAAATTTTGCTTCAAAGACACGAAAGTAAATCGGTTTTGCTTCGGATTGTTACTGGCGATGAAAAATGGATTTATTTTAAGAATCCTAAACAGAAAAAATTATGGGTTAATCTGTGACAACCATCAACGTCGACTGCAAAACCAGATCGATTCGGCAAGAAGACAATGCTGTGTGTTTGGTGGGACCAGAAAAGTGTGCTGTACCACGAGCTCCTAAAACCTGGTGAAACCGTTAATACTGATCGCTACCGACAACAAATTATCAATTTGAACCATGCAATGATCGAGCAACGACCAGAATGGGCCAGAAGACACGGCAAGGTAATTTTGCTTCATGACAATGCACCTGCACACAAAGCAGAACCAGTTCAGGATACAATCAAACCACTTGGCTGGGAGCAGCTACCCCATCCGCCGTATTCACCAGACTTGGCTCCTTCCGACTACCATTTGTTTTCATCCATGGGACACGCATTGGCTGAGCAGCACTTTGATTCCTACGAAGAGGTCGAAAATTGAGTGCCTGATTGGTTTGCTGTAAAAGACGAAAAATTTTATTGGCGTGGTATTGGCAAATTGCCAGAAAGGTGGTCAAAATGTGAAGGAAACCATGGTCAATGGACACTTCATACTATATATACATAGAGGGACAAACTTGTGAGCATGTCGCTGAAGGAAGATGTTGATATTGAAAATTAGCTTGTATTTTAGGCCAGATGAAGTGAGTGGAAAAGAAATGTCGTCCAACGCAAAGCAGAGTTCAAGTTTTCTGGGCCAAGTTAAATATGACGTAACTGAAAATAGCTCAATTATGGGCTGTATTCGAAACACAGTTTTACTCTCAAAATTCGGAATCATAGCAGTCGCTGGGAATTAAGTCTAAATCTCGAGTTGATATGGAATGCATTGTTCTCTCCCAGTGTCGTGGATTAGGTACAACTGCGTGTTCTTTAGTCTAGAGCAGTGCGAAATTACATTGAAACCGGTGGTTAGACTAAACGAAGAGGAAGACGCGAAATTGTCGGATGAGCCGCGAACATGTACCTCATCATATAAGCCAGTTGTCATAGTAATGGCTAAAATCATGTTTTTGATAGAATTACATTTGAGCTACAACGCTGGGCTCCATGGAGCATAGTACACATTAGGTCGTCTTAGGACAACTTGAGATGTTTTGTTATTTGGATGGCGTGACAGTCCACACGAGGACCACGTCCTAGCTTGCTCATCAACTACATCTGTTGTGCGCGCTACTGTTCTCTCACGAGTAGAAGGGCCCTAAAGCTTTTTTCCCGACTCTGAACCGGGAAAATTAAGAAGCTTATTCTTAGACAGTTTAATTCTTTGAGTGTTGTCAGCAACTCGAAAGATGTGTTGCCGTGAAAAATTCGAGGTGTTCAACCGGAAGTCGAACTCGGATCTTCGGCGTGTGAGCGACGGACCCTACCCACTACGCCATGGTGTCCACGTATCGAAAAGCCGATATTGCTGTCAAATTTCTCAGTCTGATTACAAGTTCTTTCGAAGTGCTGTGGGAGCCGCCAGTATAGTCTTAGAAACGCGGCATTCAAACAGGAACTGCACACCGAGTTCTTGCTTCATTTTACGAAAAACGGTATTCCTTTTCTTAAGTGGCATAAATGTAAACGCTTTAGGGTTAACAACGCCTACAAGATCCTCTCTACCGTATTGTATGAGAGCCCAAAACTGTTCGTCAACAACCTGATAGGTTGTATTCAGTGTGGTTTGAGGCCAGAGAAGATCATAACAGATCAGATCTTCACTTAAAAGCAGATCCTAGAAAAGGCTCTAGAAGTACAAATCGACACTCGTTGATTTTAAGGCCGCATATGACAGTATGCATAGAGACGAGCTGTACAGTGCCATGTCTAGATTTGGCATTCTTACTAAACTCGTCAGATTGTGAAGGATGACGCTGAAGAACAATTGGCGCTCCGTCAGAGTCGGTAACAAACTCGCCGCGACCTTCAATGTCACAAAAGATTATAGACAAGGCGAGGCGCTGTCATGTGACTTTTTCAACATCATTCTTGAGAAGATAGTACTTAACTTACAAGCAATATAAGACGGCACGATATTCCAAAAAACAGGTCAACTGCTAGATTACGCGGGCGAAGCTGACCCGATTATACGAACATAGCTAGCATTCATTGAGGCGGTTGGTGACATCCAAAAAGTACATGTTATAGTCAAGAAAGGTTACAACATCGCCGTTTTGGACAGAGAATCAAAAACTTGGAGATAGTCGAGGACTTCATCTACCTCGGCTCCATGGGAAATAGGGACAAGAACACTAGTACCCAAATCAAACGCAGAATCACCCTTACCAAACGCTGTTTCTTTGGGCTCAAGTGCGATTGAGTAAAAAGGCTCCTTCTCGCAAGGCTTGGTATAGTAGCTTGATCATTATAGTCCTGCCATTCGGCACCGAAATTTCGACGTTGCCAAAAGCGGATGAAGGAGCCCTTCGTCTATTTGAGAGAACAATTCTGCGTGCGTTTTTTTGGTCCTGCTTGCTTTGATGATATTTGGTAAAGAAGAATCAACGACGAATTTTATCGGGTGTTCAGCGGCATGAATCTTGTCAAACGCCTTCAGATATAAAGCTTATGATGGCTTAGCCATTCCTTCACTCCTTCGGTCCAAAAAGAGCCATTGGGACAACACAACAGAGGACGGCCTAAGCAATGGTGGTGCACAGTGGAAAAGGACCTTAACTACCTTAAAGTGTGCAACTGGAGGCAACTGGCGAGAGATCGTGTTGGCCGGAGAGGCACGTCGGTTAAGGCGCAGGTCCATTCCGGACTGTAGCGCCACACAAAGAAGATGAAGAAGAGGGACTGCTTGAAAATTTTTTTCCAATTTCTAAGCCTTCGTTGGATGTCTTGCGTCCAATGTTTAACGAATTTCTGGTTTTAAAATTTTGTCCGCCCGGATTTAGGGTCATGAGGAAATGCACACTTCAGTTGGTGGTTTTAATGCCTCTTAATATCTCCCAATTCACCGTAGCTCCCTTCGGTCATAAACAAATTATCCCCTTGACTATTGTCAGCGGAAGTAATTGAAAATCATTGAAAAATTGCCTTTTTTCATTTCTTTTCCTCACTCATTCTATAGGCTTATGGTCTTATAAACCAGAGATGTGCGGCTTGTTGCTCATGCGGCCTCACACTCAGCATCAGAAAGCCCACACCATCACCTCAGAGAAGTGTCCTTCTCGACTCGTTTCTTTTCATTTTTCAATAGCTGCTGCCAATCCCTTATGGATGGCTTAAAGCCAAAGAGAATGTCGTCACAACCGACGAGGGAAATGAATCCATAGCCAGCCATGGTGAACTTCGATTTATAACCAAAGTTTATCAATGCCAGGGCGTGGGCTCACGTGCGTCTTATAGATTTCGTTTTATTTCCCGGCCTGACAAGGCAAATAGGATGGATCCAGGTACGAGCATAGAGCAAGGGAAATGAGTTCCGAGTGTGAATTCCAATTTCACCGGGGCGTACTTTTGTCACCACTGAAAATACTTTCAGATTAAGCGAAGAACAATACACCAGACAGAATCTGTAAGCTGCTTAGGACCTGGAATGATTCTTTAAATGACTGCTCCACAGGGACGCACAGGAAGACCGAGAAGCACCGATGACGACAATGAAGTGCCACCGCCGGCGAACACAGAGACACACAAAAAAACAACGTAGAGCTTCGAATTGAATTTTGCTAAAGCAGAGGCACGTTCTTGATTTATCTTTATGGATGCATCCGATGTGCGTTCGCCATTCCCTCTCGGCACTCGCTTACATCCCCCGATGCGGTGTTTTATACACGTTTACAGGGAAATTGAATTACGTGAGACGTAAAAAGAGGTTCCGGTACTTGGAGGACTCACCTAAGTGTCTCGGCTTATGACAGTCTGGGTCCACTGGTGATGGGTGTTTTACGAGTGGTAACGCATGATAATCAAAGTATCCCCCTAATTTCTGTTGTGAAGGAGTTGTAAGAGGTAACTTTATTTTCGGGTAAATTTATTTATGGGACATTGACCTTGATGTTGCTTCAGGCAACATATATGGAAACCATAGGGCGATTAGCTAAGGCTCTTTTAACGTCTAATGGATAAACACTGTTCCAGTCTCGGTCTTAGTGTTTTGGATGCGCGGTATCGTTTCTGATTTGCACCTTTTGTGCGGATGACTTCTGCGAAAGGTGTGGTATACAATTTTGTCGTTTTTTTTTGCCTCTGGTTGCTTCTTTAAAAACAGCGTTGTCTTGTAGAAAGCACAGTGTCCAATTGCATTTCTATGATTTCCTTCATTTAATTCTCCTACAGAGTAGGTGTCAATCACAATGTCTTTTTAGTCGACTAGGTATACCAAGGCCAGCCATGAACACCATCTTGGAAGAAGCCGTTTCTCATTTGTGCCATCTCAGATAAAAACTTTCATTGATGATTTTAGCGAATGGGTCGAAATCTAGGACGCATTCGGGTCGAAGCAATGCTGTTGGTTGGCCTATCTATCATTACTACTGATTTAGGCACACGTCGTTGTACAGCTACTGCATTTCGCGGTCGAATGTACTTCTTAATATGCTTTTTTCGCGGAGACGAATTGAAATGTTTCTCAAAAGGGTTACAACCCCTGAGCTGTAGAATTGGACGTGGCAGCCAATATTCTCGTGCTACTATTTCACTTAAAAATAACACAGGATGACGCAGCAAACTTAAGAGCACGTCCTCGACTTACAGCTCCAAGTTTCAGAAGAGGTAAGCAATCTTTTCTCTGACATAAAAACTATTTGAACGAATGCCTCGGTCTTCATTACTTCACTCAACATGCTAAGGACTGCTAGACATGGGGAGAGCTTCCGCTTAGTCTCAGACATTCCAAAGACAACAAACATGAAAGAAAGGGTGATTTGCAAAAACTTTCCACATTCTCGCTTCCCTTTACATCTTTGTCTAAGAAATATTTCGATTCCGTTCGTTTAACTCCCGATCAGGTACTGTCTAGAGCCCTCCTTTTACTGTAGATTAATCTTGATGCAGTTGTCAACTCCAACCTTCTTTGATGGCTTATTGGTAGCATGAGTGTGCCCTCGAAAATCATCCAAGAATTGACTGAAGTTGTTCGACGGCATTCCAAAAATGCGAAACATTTGTTAAAAGTTCATTTTTCTGTCAGAAAAGCTACCTGTGGTGGCGGGATGGTTTTGAAATATTGAACTTATTTGATGTTGAAGTTTAGGACATTTTCAGGGAGACACGTTTAATACAGTTTCAAAGGGAGTTCTTCTTTTGGCAAATCGTCTTTCCTTGTCTTCATTCTCGAGGCTCGGTTTCTTACCTTGGCTACTAAATGGTCGGTTCTCATGGAGAGTATTTGCTTGCCAGTCTGCCCAGTGTGACGTTGATAATGATACGGACTGGCTGGAATCGCCTTCGTCGCTTTTAGGGTACGATATCATACAGGGCGTGCATTTTAATAATTTAAGCTACAACATCTGTCCACTGAGTGTCAAGAACAATTTTAGCGCAGTAACTGGTAAGAATGCAAATCGTAAGCTCACCATTGCAGTTTTCATCTTTGATTTGGGCTTCCATCAACACTTGGGTCTCTCATCGGCACAACCAGAGATGGCATAACTCTTCAGGATGGAGGTATACCAAGTCTATGCCTCGATGTAAGAAATCCGCTGCATTTCTGATATGTTTAGACAAAAAAAAAAACTGCAGACCTTAAAAATTTAGTGTGCTTGGGTTTAGTGATAAATACCATAGCGACATATGTAGAGAAGGTATAGGCACTAAAGAGCATTTCTTTTACTATTTGGTTGGAGTTGAAAACTTAGGCTATCAATCACGAAAGTTAATGTTGGTATTCTTGCGATAAACCAACGAAATGCGTTGAACGGTACAGTGGTGTCCTTTTCTTCTGTCAGGCGGGGTTTCAAGCTTTTCATTTAGAATTTAACTCTGATCGTAGAATATACATGAATTATCACAGACAAGTATGCACATATGTCTCCCGAAGTACGAAGTCTAACTCTATGTGTAACTTACAAACAAAATTTAATCAAAATTTGTTTCTGCCCTCTTTTCAGGTTTTCGTCAATATTAATATAGTAATAATAATTGTTGGTGCGACAGTCCACAGGGGGAACAGGGCCTAGCTTACTTATCAACTACTCGTAATGTGCGAGCTACTGTTCTCTCACGAGTAGAAGTGAACTAAAGTTTTTTGCCTACTCCGAATAGCGAAGTTTGAAAAGCTTTCTTAGACAGTTATTACTCTTTGAGTGTTGTCAGCAGTTCGAAAGAGGTGGTGCCATGAAAAATTCGAGGTGTTCAGCCGGGAATCGAACCTAGACCCCTCGGCGTGTGAGCGTCGTACTCTACCCACTACGCCACGGTGGCCACTTCAAAATTTGCTTGCTGAAATAATAGAATTTCAAGTTCAGGGCGAATGGTCCGATTTTATTGAAATTGATCAGACAGTCACCTTGAATGAAATGAAATACACAATTTTACATAGATCGTCCTTCGTAAGCCCAAATATCACTTAACTTAGGTTCCTTTTCACCCCTTTAAATCATTTCTTTCGTTTTCGGGAGTGTAAAAAATTGTAAAATTTATTCTCCCCAACGGGAAAGCGTTTAAAGCTACATATGTATTTTCAGAGAAGTTTATATAATAAGACCCAAGTAGGTATGATAAATATGGTGTTAATTTCTGTAAGTAGACTACATGATTCCTTGACAGAAGAGTGATGTGATGTCAGTATGCAGATATACACTTTCAGGTTGTATGTTTATGTGTGTTTGTAATCTCCACATAATGAATAAGATTAATTGTTGAAATTTTAATGCAAAGGACTTAAGTTGAGGGATAAGATTGATTTGTGTACATAAATAGATGGTTTTAATGAGATGAAGTATGAGTTTTGGTTTGTTGGTTGCAAGCGAATGAAACGCCCGTATCTAATTTCATATTAAAAGAAAATCACATAAACAAAAGTATACAAAAATCTCATTATTTATTAATATTTTTTTTTCAAAACAGAAATGTTATTTATTCGTGAAAAATTTAAGCTTTCTTTTTTGTTTTTAATAATAATAATTGTGTGGCGCTACAGTCCACAGGGGACCACGGCCTAGCTCGCTCATCAACGACTCGCGTTGTGTGTGCTACTGTTGTCTTACAAGTAGAAAGGACCATCACTTGAAGTGATTAATACTGACCAATTTTTTTTTTAAATTGATTCAAACGCAAAACCCTTAAATATCTCAACGTATAAAAATTAACCCCAGATTTAACTACATGCATATATACGTAAAATTATAAAATGATTGCTTCGAAGTATGCATAAGCTTGTCATACAAAAATCCGTTCGATATTTCAAGTATGCTCAGATTCACTTTATCTACTACAAATGCATCTACATTTCGTTCGCGTGTTGAAAAATTACCTTAATATATTTTCGAGTAGTCATACAACCCCTTTACGAGGACCGTTTAATATATTCTCTGCATCGATATGAAGGAAAATGCTAACAATTTAAATTGTTTTCATTTTTCAATATAATCTCCCTTAACATCAATGCATTTGTTACATCTTGAGATAAGCTTATTTAAGTCCTCAAAATAATAAATTTCCTCTTTCTCTGCAAAATACTCATTTAATGCCGACTTGAGTTCTTCATCATCAGAAAATCATTTTCTACGAAGACAATTTTTCAAATCCGGAAAGAGAGAATAATCGCTAGGGCCAAAGTCTGCATTTTGGGGTGAGTGTTGGATTTCTTCGAAACCACAATCTCGTGCAGCAGCCTTGGAAACTCGCGCCGTGTGAACAGGAGCGTTGTCATGAAGAAGCAACACAACCGCTGCCAGTTTACCCCGTCTTTTCTTTTTAATTTCCTCCCGCAAATTATGAAAAACGGAAGCGTAGGATGTGGCAGTGATGGTTTCACCTTTTTTTGTACTCAATGACCAAGATTCCCTTTGAATCCCAAGAAACTGTGGCCATGAGCTTCCCGGCAGACGGAGTGACTTTGAACTTCTTCGGGGGGTCTGTTCCTTTTTTCTGTCACTGCATGGACTCTTGTTTGTTTTTAGCGTCATAGTGGTGAACCCAAGTTTTGTCCCCAGTAATAATTCGATCCATAACATTGTCCACGTTCTCACTAAACATCTCCAAAAGCTCTCTACAGTACGCGATTCTCACTTGTTTTTGAGACGCTGTGAGCATTAGTGGCACCCATCTTGCACTGACCTTTGAAAGGTTAAGATGGTCATGAAGAATGGTGTGAATGGTACCAGTTGAAAGCTTGATCTCTGCCAATATTTTCACCTTTATTCGGGCATCCTCAGCGACAAGTTTTGACTTCTTTGATGCTTTCTCCCGTACAGGCAGTAACCGGGACCCCGGAGCTGGTGTCGTCTTCTCTGCCTTTCTTGAACTCACTTGACCACTTTTGCACAGTTGATGATGAAGGTGCGGAATCCTGGTAAAAAACCACCATATCTTCTTGAATAGCTTCCTAGTGCGACGCTCTGTCCGAGAAGTCGAGGTTGTGTGTCCTTTCTTGATGAAAGTGTGTACTTAGGTTTTGCTTTCAATAACCACCAGATCCATTTTAGCCGCTTCTGCTTCAATGTCAGCAAACGGCTCGCTGCATTCGTCCAATCACGTCAATGTCATAAGCGTAAGCTAGCAATTGAACTGACGTGCTAGATCGTGCCTCTGGTGTTGACTTGTGAGTTACGCACGATCTTCTCGAGGATTATGTTGAAAAAGTCACATGACAGTGCGTCGCCTTGTATAAGACCTTTTCGTTACCAACCTTGGCGGAACAGCGAGAGTTCTCCATTGTCATCCTACACAATCTGACGAGTTTTGTCGGAATGCCAAACCTGGACATGGCACTGTTTGGCTCGTCTCTATGAACACTATCATATACGGCCTTAAAATCGACGATTAGGTAGTGAGTTTGTTTGCATTTGCACTTCTAGGGTCTTTTCCAGGATCTGCCGTTAAGTGAAGATCTGGTTTGTCGTGGACTTCCCTGGTCCAAAACCACACTCATAGGGACCTATCAGGTCATGGACAAACGGTTTCAGACGCTCAGACAATACGGAAGAAAGGATCTTGTATGCGATGTTGAAGAGACTTATCCCTCGGTAGTTGGCGCAGTCAAAGGGATATCCTTTCTTTTGAACCGGGCAAACGACGCTGAGAGTCCACTCATCGTTCATGCCTTCCCCCGACCATACCTTACAGATGAGCTGGTGCATGCGCCTAACCAGGTCATCTTCAGCTGCTTTAAATAGTTCTGCGGGCAGTCCTTCCCCTCCAGCAGCTTTTTTCGACTTCAGCTTGGATATTGCTATCTTCACCTCGTCTAAGTCGGGGAGACGGAGTTCTTGTCTATCATCCTCCAAATTGAGTTGAACATTCTCCCTAACAGCGGGATTTGGGCCGTCACCGCCCACAGAAATAATCTTTCCAGATTCTTAGCACAGACTGTGACTCTACTACTAGTTTTCCGTTTTGGTCCCGGCAGACCTTGGTCCGAACGTTGTATCCTCTGGATAGCTGTTTTACCTTTCGAAAAAACTTTCGGACTTCATTCCTGCCATAACACCTTTCCATTTTCTTGACCGCGCGCTTCCCATGCTCCTTTTTTTTTCTTCTGAGAAACTGGTGCTCTTCTATTCTTTTCTGTTCGTAGATCTCAGCGTTGCCTTGTAGGAGTCTTGTTTGGCTGCATGCGCTTGCCTTCACTCGTCGTCAAACCATGGGTTCCTTCTGGGTGGTGACGTGAAACCCAGCACATCAGTGGCATCTTTGATGGCTTATTGACAAGGTTTCCAGTCTTCATCCATGCAGTGCAGGCAGCGTCGAACTTTAAGCAAGTTTCAGGGAGACTCGGTTAGTAAAGTTCCTAGCAATCAGTTGCGATTGTAGCTTTCCGACGTCAGATCGTATTGGCGTGTCTCGACCCCGCTGATCTCTCGATATCCAGGTTCTTACCTTGGCTACAACAAGGTAATGATCCGAGTCGAGGTTTGCTCCTCGGACGGTTTGCACATTAAGAACATTGGAGGTTGACGTCGATCGCAACATGATCAATCTGGTTGACGGTTGATTGATCAGAAGATTGCCAGGTCCCTTTCTGAATGATGAGGTGTGGGAACCGCGTGCTAGCCACAGAGAGGTTCCGCCCCGAGGCGAAATGCAACAGCCTGAGTCCGTTTCCGAATGATACCGAACATCCATCCATCAACAGATGATCCCTCTTCGAGATCGTCTTCAGTCTTTTCTCTCCAATATTATTTCTTGTCGGCTGGCTTTTCTCTCCAATATTATTTCTTGTCGGCTGGCTTTTCTCTTTCATAAAATACAAAACTTTTCAAAAGAGCAACCAGTATTTTGTGAGGGGTGAGACATCTGTGTATACGAGTACTTGTCTGGGGTGCTACCTAATAGTCGTTTGTTTGTGACACGCATCTAGCCCTGGACGACCTGTTACATAAGTCCATGTAACCACAACAAGTATTTCGATCTGAAGAAAAGCACCAATCGACCGCACACCTGAATGTAAACTAATTAAATATTTCGTTAACGACATACGACTCTATCCGGAAAATGGCAAAAATTAAAAGACAGGACAATTTGTCTAAATTTACTTTCAAAAAGAAACAAGAAAATACTCTTAATGTGACCTGGCCTATTGACGCCCTTCTGCCTAAGTCTCCTTTTGGCTATTTGTGATTCTGTTGACAGAATCCTTAATTAACGATGAACGATAGTAAGCTATCATTATCACAGTGAAATCGAAAACAATGCAATTTAACATGTTTCACTTACATAAAGTGTAGTTTCATAAAAATAATTACCAATGCCACCCCGTGAACTCTGACTCTGCGCCCGTTTTGCGCTTAAAGGGATTCAGTTAACTCGTGTTTCGAAATTAATTAACTCAGCTGTTGTTGCTGGAAATTATGGTCGATATTGACAAAGTTGATATGGCCATAAAGGGGATTCACAGGAACAACAATTAAAACTCTCGGGGATATGAACTGTCAGCGTATGAATGACATTTAATTCAGAAAATGTCGAAATATCATGTAAAGTTAATATTCAGCCAGCAGCTTAAAAGATGACATAAAATGGAGGAAAACATTTGCCTTGATTTAAAAGTTTTATCGTTTTGTGCGTCTGGTCTGATGGTGTTTGTTGTGCTGCATGCAATTTCTGTCATTATTTTATTTGTTATTTGCCGATTGCCCACGACCCTTGTTTGAAGTTCATATTTGCTTTTAATTCTGGTAGAAGAGGTGGAATACAGTACAAAAAGGCCAGCCATTTCCTTCGACAAGCACTCCTACTATGCAGGTAATTGTTCTTCCACGAGTTCCAGTGCGATGTAGGCCAAGGAGCATTCGAGAGTACAAAAACACACGACTGCAGAAAATAGAGGTCCGTGCAGGGTACATTACCCCTCCGGAAGGTTACATACCCCTCACAGAAGTGCAATATCTTTTCGTCACTTGATCCGCACTCCGTACACGCGCACAGGTAAATTTGTGGACTGAGACACACGCGCAGAGGAAAAAGTGTTAAGATTGCATTTCTGGAAATGAGGTGATTACTGAGCTTGGGATATAGGGGAAATCAATGTGCTAGATAGTTAAGTTAGTGAGAGAGTGTTGTTAGGTGCGATTAGAAATAAGTTTGATAAAATAAAAATAACTTGTTTTTAGTTCAACCGTGAGTTATTAATTTGAGTTGCATGAAAGTGAGAGCTGTCAATGACGAGAAGTAATTTCAATCGGTGCCTGAAGTTAGTACTGGATGTTTGTGTTCCTAACAAAATACGAATGTTAATTTCCATTAGCTCTTTAAATCATACTGCCTCCGAACAACATCTGCTTCAAATTCCTATTCACTGCGAAATGAACAAATCTGCTATATTGGTATGCCATCTGTATGTTGTGGCTGATCTTGGAACCGATTATCAACTTCCCTTGAAAGGTGTGACATTTGTCAGCAATAGCTAGCGTCATTTTTGTTTCCTTGAAAATGTCCGGTTTTGTCTCAAATAAGCAGCATTTGAGGGAAGTTTAGATTTCCTTTTTGAAAATGGAAAGAGAAGTGCAGTTAAAGCATGTCGAATGCTTGTAGAAGCTTAGAGTAAATCTGCACCGACAGATAAATCATGCAGAGAATGGTTTAGAAGCTTCAAAAGTAGTGATTACAGCGTCGAAGACAAAGAGCGTCTTGACTCACCTAAAAAGTTTGAAGATGAGCAATGGGAAGCGTTACTAGATCAAATCCATACCAAATGCAAGGAATCGTTGGATTTAGCAAACAACTTTTGTTTGGTTACAGTTGGACTTATTCAAAACAAAGGAAATGGGGTACCGTAAGAGTTGAAGTGGAGAGATGTTGAAAGGATGTTCTGCGAGAAAAGAGAATACGATGAAAAGTCTGGTGAACCCTTTGCATCATCGTCTACATCTAGGAAACGAAAACATAAATGATACAAAGGTCACGCTCTGCATATTGTTTGACCAAAATGGTGTAGCGTGCCATGAGCTGCTAATACCAAACGATAAACAAAAATCAGCTACACACTGACATAGTGGTGAGGACTTTATAACAAAATAACGCTCGATCCAATGTCATGTTGATCAAAAACTTCTTCAAATGGCAGAGCGTATTTTCCAGATCTTGGTCATTCATTCATTCATTCATACGGATGTTTCGGGAGATTATCGTAAATCGAAGAGTGACTCAATGGTAAGATTGATGCCGGAAAGGACAAGTTTCTTACAAGTGGTGCGAAGTTTGTACAAAATTGAGGTAAACTTTAGTTTTTTTTAAATTTTTTTTTCATTTAATTATCAAGTTCTATTTTGGTTTTTCAGATACAAGACACATGTGCCAGCGTCTCCTTCAACTAACAAAGCAGTCCTCATATGCACTTTTTGGTATGCCATCGCAACGGCCCGGTTTCTCAATGTTTCTTTCTCAGTCTCTTCAATCTTTGAAATAGATTAAATTGCAGGGGCAAAATTTGGTTAATACTGTAACTGAGGCATGATGTCAATGTTGTTTTTCGCCAAAAGAATTGCGAACAATCAATGATAAGTGAGCAGGTGCATTATCGTAATACGGTTTCTTCATATTGCTTCACGCAAGCGGTGGATTACTTCCAGATAATACTCCTTATGGACCCTACCCCCAGGTGGTAAGAAAGTCTGAAGCTCTTTGCCACAGTTATCGAAAAAAAGAACGGTTAGCAAAACCTTCACATTTGATTGAACTTGGCATCCTTTTCTTTTGGCCTTTGCCATACTGGGCTCTTCCATTGGAATTTGGCTTCGATGTCACGTCCATATACCCCTTATACGCCTCGAGTTATGGTCCCTTATGATACTTTTAAGTAAACTTAGATCAACGTTGACGTCATTCAACAATTTCGGGGCGATGCTCATTCGACATCAAAATTCGGTGCCACACGCCTAATGCCCATTATTTCTCAAAAAATTGCATGGCATGAGCCAAGGGATATGCCGACATCTTCTCGAGAAGTGATTTGACGATTCTCCACAACAATTTTCTTCACTTTCTCAACATTTTCAACGATCGTTGATTTGTTAAGGCGTCCAGTGTGAGTTTCAGATTTTCTCTACCATCCTTAAAAAGCTTTTGCCATTTGCAAACATTTTTTTACTCACAATATACTTAGCGTATGCCACTGTCAAAATTTCAAGTTTTTTTTAGCGTTTAATTCCATTTTCATACAAAATTTAATGCAAATTCATCTATAGTTTCTATTTGACAGCAACAATTCGCTGAACGCGCCGCCGTGGCATAGTGAGTAGATTGGGAAGCTCACATGCCGAAGTTTCAGGTTCGATTCTCGTCCGAACATTTCGAATTTTTCACGGCACCACCTATTTCGAGCTGCTGACAACACTCAAAAAGTACTAATTATCTCCCAAACTTCGCCGTTCGGAGTCGGTAAACAAATGTAGGTCCCTTCAACTTGTGAGAGAACAGTAGCGCTCACAACACAAGTAGTTGATGAGCAAGTTAGTCCCTGGTCCTCCTGTGGGTTGTCGCTGCTCACAGTTATTAATATTATTAAATCGCCGAATGCACAAAACACGTCTAACTTTTACGCCTTTCACAAACAAAATAAATTTGCTTTGTAGGTGAAACGAGTCAACCAACATCACAAAATAAAAAAATCGATAATCGAATGAACGTAGCATGCAAAAATTTAAAATCCATAGTTTTTGAACAGATGTCGTATAACAAAATTACCACAGAGATGGGAACAAGTAGCAGTTTCCGGCGGACATAATTTTGAGTGGTGCATTTATGACTATTTTTTGAAAATTGAAAAACGGAACTTTTAACATTAATTGATGCAATTATTGCCGTACTGTCCCATGATTAAGCACGCTCCACTAAAAGTTAACAATCACACAAGATACCTTTTTCTATTCTATTGGAGCATGCATACAAGACGATAAGTGATATGTGCACCCAAAGCCAAAGTCCTCTTTCCTGAATTTTGGTCGGTGTAAAGTTTTTGGCATGAGCTTGACTGCATTTCTGGCATCCTGACAAGTCATGGTGTTGCTTTATGTGTTTCATTGTACGGCTTAAGCTCTGTTGCTCCTTCCTTTTCGGCACGGTCAATGTGTCTGCTCTTTTTATTCTTTGCCTATACCAGGTATACCGGTATGAAGTGTGTGTCAAGATACAAATGCCTCGATAAGGAAAATTTGTTGTGAACGAGCCCTTATTTTTTTGAAAAATATTTAGTATACATCAAGTCATCGAACAGACAACCACAAAAACAGTTTGAAGACGCCGAATTGCAAACGATATTGGATGGAGATGACACTTTGAGTCAAAAGCAAATGGCAGCTATGTTAAATGTTGCACAACAAACAATTTCTGACTGTTTAAAAACTATGGGGAAGATCCAAAAGTGTGGAAAATGGTGCCACATGAATTGAATGAAATACAGATGGAAAACCGAAAAAACACTTGTGAAATTTTACTTCCAAGGCATGAAAGAAAATCGGATTGTTACTGGCGATGAAAAATGGATTTGTCTTTAGAATCCTAAACGGAAAAAATCATGGATTAATCTGGGACAACCATCAACATCGACTGTAAAACCAGATCGATTCGGCAAGAAGACAATGCTGTGTGTTTGGTGGGACCAGAAAGGTGTGCTATACCACGAGCTCCTAAAACCTGGTGAAACCGGTAATACTGATCGGTACCGACAACAAATGATCAATTTGAAGCATGTTTTGATCGAGATACGACCAGAATGGGCCAAAAGCAGCAAAACCGGTTCAGAATACAAGCAAAACACTTGGCTGGGGGCAGCTACCCCACCCGCCGTATTCACCAGACTTGGCTCCTTCCGACTACCATTTGTTTTCATCGATGGGACACGAATTGGCTGAGCAGCACTTTGATTCCTACGAGGAGGTCGAAAATTGGGTGTCTGATTGGTTTGCCTTAAAAGACGAACAATTTTATTGGCGTGGTATTCACAAATTGCCAGAAAGGTGGTCAAAATGTGTAGAAAACAATGCCCAATACTTTGAATAAAATGTTCTTACTTTCCCATTAATAATGTTTTATTTTCAAAAAAAAGCTCATACCGGTACACCTGGTAATTTGTTGTTTTGTGTCATTGAAATACACTTCGATTCAGTACGCAGTGATTTAAAGAGAATCTTGGCTTTCTCCGCCAACAAATCAGACAGTCATTGGTCAGTAAAGTTTGCCTGACCCTTGTCTGGCGCCAATATTACAATAGATATCATCATTGTGTTGTGAAATTTTCCCCGATCCGCCATAATGCACTTTAAGGTGTGAAAATTATTTGTCGAGTCCGCAAAGAATTGAATAAGGTATTTCTCAATGTGGTCCTATACACAAGGAGTCCAAAAATTCTTAAGTGGCGGAATTTGGTTCAATTCGTTTTGTTGGTTAATACAATCTAAAGCGAGTGTGCTGCATTCTGTAGTGACACGCGTGCTAAAATATAGGAGGACATAAAAGTAAAATGGTTTAGTCTTAATCACTGGTGTTTTAAGAAATAAAGATTAACAAAAAGTAATTTATTCAAGTTACAGTGGTTTCCCAAACAAAGAAAATCTTGTGGCGCTGGAGTTCAGTTCTCTGCTATTTCGAAAATTTGGGGTTTTGGGAGATGAAAAAAGTTAAAAAGTTAAAATAAAAAAAAGTTAAAATAAAGTGCGTTAAAATACTGAAAACCCGGACATCGAGAGAGCAACGGAGTCGAGACAGGCCAAAACGGTTTGACGTCGGAAAGCTACAATCGCAACTGGTAGCTGAGAACTTTGCCCACCGACGCTCCCTGAAACTTGCTCAAAGTTCGATGCTGCCTGCATGTGGTTGAGTCGCAGTATGTGCTGAGTATCTGGAAGGATCATTGATGTAGACACCTTAATGGCAGAATGTTCCACTCATTTTGGACGATGATAGATAAGAATTCCATCCCACCGACTTAGACAAAGTGAAGCAAAATCGAAGCTAAAGTCGAACAAAGCTGCTGGAGCGGACGAACTGTCCGCAGTATTATTTGAAGCAGATGGAGATGATCTGGTTGTGCGTTTGCACCAAATCGTCTGTAGGATATAGTCGGAGGAAAGCATGCCTGATGAGTGGAATCTCTGCGTCGTTTGCGCGGTCCACAAGAGAGGAGACCACTTTGACTACGCCAATTATCCAAGGATCTTACAAGATCCTCTGTAAGCATCTGAAACCGGTTGTTCATAACCTGATAGGTCCCTATCACTGTGGTCCACTTTAGACCAGATCTTCATTTTACGGCAGATCCTGGAAAATACCCAAGAAGTGCAAATAGACACTCATCACCTATTCGTTGATTTTAAGGCCGCATATGACAGTGTGCAGAGAGACGAGCTGTACAGTGCCATGTCTAGGTTTGGGATTCTTACTAAACTCGTCAGATTCTTTAGGATGAAGATGGAGAACTCTCGCTGTTCCGTCAATAAAGGTTTTAAACGAGGCGACGCACTGTCATGTGACTTCTTCAACATGATCCTCGAGAAGATCGTGCGTAACTCACAAGTCAAGACCAGAGGTCTTCCAGAAGTTAGTTTAATTGCTAGCTTACGCTGATGACATTGACGTGATTGGACGAACACAGCGAGCCGTCAATGGGGCGGTCTCTGGCAATGAAGCGGAATCGGCTAAAATGGGTTTTGCGGTTATTGATGGCAAAACTAAGTACATACTGTCATCAAAAAAGGACACACAAACATCGACGAGTGTCACACTAGGCAGCAGAAACTTGGAGGTAGTCAAAGACTTCGTCTACCTCGGCTCCGCGGAAAACAAGGACAATAACATCAGTACCGAAATCAAACACAGAATCATTCTTGCCAATCGCTGTTTCTTTGGGCTCAAAAGTCAATTAAGAAATCAAGCCCTCTGTCGAAGCACTAAACTCGCTTTATATAACAGCTTAATCATCCGAGTACAACGACAAGAAGAAAAAGAAGAAGCAAATAATGAGAAGAGCGGTAAGAGAAGTAGTGGTTACCCACTACGTCATGAGTCACACACAGTTGAAATAAATTGGGGCGCTTTGGGGCATGGGCTAATAAGGGCAATGTCGTTGACCGCGCTAAATGAGGCAAACTGCCAACATTATCCTCGTTAGTGCACAGGTCAAGTTGATGTATAACCTGCTCGCCACGCTCCCTGGATAGACATCACAACACCCGTTGTGTGGTGAACCAATGTATGCAGCGAATCCCTATAATTAATCGGATGGCGAGACAGTCCACAGGAGGACCAGTGCCTAAGTTGCTCATCGACTACAACGCGTTGTGCGCGCTACTGTTCTCTCACGAGTAGAAGGAACCTACAGTTTCTTGCCAACTCCGAACGGCGAAGGTTGAGAAACTTTCACTAATAATTAGGAACCCCTCTGCGCGAGTGTTGGCCTACCAGTCCGTGGTAGTATTTATGTATCCCTCACTACATAAAGATGTTTAGTTCAGAAACATGGAAGTGCCTCGGATATGAACGGATCAACTGTTGACTACCCCGGCAAACTAAGCTGCCTCAGTTAAGCCAACATTAATGTGTCCCTTTTACTCCATCAAATCTTTAAGATTTTGAAACAATTTGCCTATGCTCTCAGGAGAGGAATCCATCGCTTGCCAATTCACTACTTATAATATCGGCTTGCTACAAAATCACCTTCAACTTATGCTCACCAGGCAGTGTAAGAAGCTTTATCAGAGCCTTCTGAAATTTTTACGTTCGCCTCATCAGCTCCAATCTCACTGAAGGGAAAAGCCCGCCGAGAGGTTGAAAGCTACAGACACCATCAAATAGGTGGGCCTTCCTTACCTCCCCCTATATTTGATTATAAATTTAACAAACACTTGGATTGAATTAGCCTCATCAGGGGTTAGGGGAAACAAACCACAAAAAAATCTCTTGAAGTACACGCCAAGCAAGATTAACTTGGATTGTCTGGAAAGTTCAGAAAAAGTATATATGGCCCGTACGCAGTTCTCTAATCCAAAAGGACCAATTAGGCACTCGCCAATAGACGTTTGATGCACGCAGGCTTGCGAAGTTTTCCCCACAAGAGCTTGTCATGCAAGGTTGCGTTCTAACAGAACGGATACTGAACCCAGTTCTTTCGTCTGTGACGACTCCCAGTTACCCCCACATCACATCTTCAACCTCTGTGTGTGCGTGTGTGTCGTGTGGATGTAAGAGTAAGCGCGATTTTCATTACATCCTGCGAAAAGGCGTCGTGTAAAAATTAATTTCCACAGACCGGATGCCACACATACCAGGGTGGCAACCTCAATTGCGACTGCAACACTTGATAGAGTGCAACCCCTTTAAAGGAAAAAGCAAATTTGCAGCGCTTAATCACTATAGCTAATTACGCCCTTATTTGAGTTCCTGTTCATTTTGCATGCCGTCGCTCCTGCACTGTCGCAGCAGTGCTGCCAAAAACATTTAAATTATTCACCCCTAATTGGCCGCATCCTGTAAAAGCGAAACACTCTTGCCGTTTATGGCACAGTTCACTGCCGGGCTATGAGCGGGCGAGCGAGCGTGTGTATACGCTGCATACGGTCTAGCACCACGACTTAGCATAATTGGTTTGAGGGTACATTAAGCGATCTATCCTTGACAAGGATTAAGAAGCTGCCTGCAGATTGGCACTGAGCTCTGCGGTGGACTGGGCCTGTGCAGTTGCCAGGCCCGCGCACACACTATGAAACTATAACAATTAGCTGCGTGATTTAATATTGAACATGGGGAAGCCGGAAAAGGGAAACAGGTCATAAGGAAGTAATATGTGCAGGTATCGATGTGGGCCGGTGGAGGGGTGTTCTGGTGACGCGAGTTGGCGGTAATAGTGGTAAACTCATTTAAACGTCTCACCTCATCGTAAATCCTGACGTCCAATTATGGTGGCGGGCTATTGATTGTCGTTATTGAGGTTGATGTGGTTGGTTGCTGCAGCGTTTAAGGCATTATGCGCCAACTGAATGGCGTAGCGGTAATTAATGCGGATACTTACTTTGCAAAATACGTGCGTGCGAATAGCTTGTTATTTTCTGGATTTGTGCTCATAATTGAGTTTGGCGTTTAAAGCGACCTTGGGACGAGATGTTATTGCCAATCAATAAAATTTTTGATGAGAGCGAAAATCAGTTCCGGACAAAATTCATTCGCATTACGGACGTAATGTACTTTAGATTAGGCAAGCTGCTGGTGAATAGATTGGCTTTTCTGCTTTGATGTTTTTAAACCGTCCGAAAGGCTGAGCATTGTATGGATTCTATGACGTAAGAGGTACTCATGCATTCACTGGTGGTTCGCAAATATCCACTGAAGCCGAGTTCAGATTTCAATGTAAAACTGAAAACTAATCATAAACAATGCTCTTTATTTTCAAAAGTCAAAAAGTGATTTATTTTACTACGCAACCATCGTCATGTTAATGTAACCTGTTTCACGCAAAACTGTGAGCGAAGACCCCCACAAAAATGGGTGGGGCCCTTGCACAACACATAAAAGAACACCCCCTAATCCTCAGTATGTAGGTTGAACGCGAATTTTATGGCGATCTGAAATTATACCCTGTAGAGTCGTATGCAGAGCCGTGGTCAATGCCTGGTTTTGCAACATAATAATGATCAGGGCAGTGTTTAGAAGTAGACGAATCATAAAACGACCCACAGCCATCACTTAGGAAAGGTTTTGGGAACAATCTGGTGCACATTAAATGGGTAAATTGTCATTTGATTCCTTGGACTAAGGGAAACGATAGATGCTTAAAGACGCTGAAACACCCGTGCGAGTGGAATGTCTCTTTGACTTGAATGAACCGCACAAAAGTTAATGCGAATAGTATTCAAAATGGTTTTGCATCAACGGTTTTCGTTCATAGCATAATCAATCATAATTATCCGCAGTTTGGAAACATTTTGGGGAAAACTTGGTCCCCGTTCGGTTTCGAGAAACGAGGCGAGGGCCAAGCAAGCTTTCAAAACACTGCACTGAAGCACTCAGTCTTGAAGTCTTGGGGAAAACTTGGTCCCCGGTTAGTTTCGAGAAACGAGGCGGGGGCCAAGCAAGCTTTCAAACCACTACACTGAAGCGCTCAGTCTTGAAAACATGTCTATTGTTCTATACTAGACAGCATTTTATATAATTTCCTTCACAATCACTACTATGATAAAGAACCTAGAGTTTCAGCTCCAGCTGCATCAGTACCAAACAGCTGCCACCTGATCCAAGTAACGGTGGGACAATGAAAGAGCAAGTGTGCGGTGTGTTCACCTTCTATACAAGCGTTGCTTAGCCTTTCACTACATAGCCAGAGGGCACTTAAGTGCTTAACGAAGGTGAAGCGTATCATTAGTACACCAACAAGAAATATACATTCTTTTCTGTCTGTAGTAGAATAATTTCAGAGAAGAAAGGAAACGAGAATCGAAGAGAGAATAGTAATTAGATCAAAACAGAAGAGAGGACGGCCGGTTAGGTCAGGGAAACAATATTGTAAGAAGACACAGTCGATAGAGGATCGTTGAATCATCCAGATCATAAATAAAGTGTCTGAAGAAAATCGAAATTTGTGTTACTTTTTATAATCATCCCTTAAATGTCTAAAGATAACCGAAATGCCGCAGATTTCTTACTAACATATGAGAGAACGCACTTGCCCAGTCTGCCTTCTGGGAGTTATCTTTTCGTGTCTTCTTCTGTTCCTCTCTTGTGTTGTCGAGAGAGCCAACTGTCGGTGGAAGTCCCAACAAAAAACGCAGACAGTTCCAAAGTTCTGGCCCTATGACTGCCTCTTTTGATCCTTGATCAACAAGTTCATCGGCGATCTCATTTCTCATTATTCAGTGGTGTTCCGGAATCCAAACAAGTCTTAACGAACTTAGTCTGCTGACCAAATTAAGGGAAAACTTGCTTTCCTCCACTATTTTGGAACTGGTTAGGAGGTTAAATAAAGCCTCTAGCACAGGCTCTTTCCTGAATCTGCTTCTCCCGACAAATCATAAAAAGGGTGATTTTGATTCAAAATCAATTTAAAAAGTGGCATCGAAGAAAAAGAGTGTCTAGGCCAGTCCAAAAAATTTGAAGCCAAATACTCGTAATTAGAGACCTTACTGGATTAAGATCTTTAATAATAATAATAATAATTGTTGGCGCTACAGTCCAAAGGGGGACCAGGGTCTAGCTTGCTCATCAACTACTCGTGTTGTGCGTGCTACTGTTCTCTCACAAGTGGAAGCGACCTACAGTTTTTTGCCGACTCCGAACGGCGAAATTTGAGAAATTTTCTTGGATTCTTTCTCACTCTTTGAGTGTTGTCGAAAGAGGTGGTGCCGTGAAAAATTCGAAAAATTGCTGTTGAGCTGGGAGTCGGACCAAGACCCTTCGGCGTGTGAGCGTCGCACTCTACAAACTACGCCACGCCGACCACTCTTTTACAATTTTTAAATAATCCATTTTATTTATTGCTCCACAAACAGAAGATAACCGACACCTGCCGCTGCCATGCATCCCCAGACAATAACCGACCGTCCTCCATGTTTAACTGCAGGAGTAAAGTTCATGTCGTCAAACGTCTTATTTTTGGCTCTTAAAATGTTTGGTTGTTTGTTTTGATTTCAAAACTTCAAATTTGCTCTCATCACTGAATAATAGACTTCCCCAAAACGAAATATTTTGTTCGAAGTACTCTTTTGCAAAGTGGAGTCACCGTCTTTGATTGATTGCTGATATGTGTGGTTTTTTACGTGGCACTTTTCCATGCAGCCCGTTATCGTGCAATATTTTTCTAATACTTGCACTAACTGCAATACCTGCGTCCTGCGTCCCTTTCAATTTCTTCTAAAAATTTTTACAGCTCTAGCAGATAAATTTTCCTTACTTCTCCTACAACTGATCTTATTTTCCATTTGGAAAGTCGCTTGAGTCTCAGAGTGCGTGGGCGATTTTCAATTTGTTTTAAAAAATTGGTCTTTATCAATAATTATTTTGACACATCGATGAATTCTTTCTTTCTTCCTTTACCATACTTTCTACGAGTGGCATTCAATATATTCTTGGGTGAAGCTGTAGTTATATATATATAAATTGACATATGTACCAAGTAATACTATTATTTTAGTGCATTCATGTAAAATTTTATATAAATGTGATTTTTAATTCGCGTTTTATATCTAGTTAAACAGAATCATAATGAAAACTGAAGCGATGATGGTGAAAATTGAGCATCGTGCTGTAATTAAATTTCTCACCAAGTAAGGAAAAAGTCAAAAAACTATTCATGAAGAGATGGTGGCTGTTTACCAGGGCTCCGCACCTTCATTCATGCAAAGGTGGTCAAGTGAGTTCAGGGGAGGCAGAGAGAGCATTGAGAACGACCCAAGCTCCGGCGACCCGGTTACTGCTTGTACGTGAGAAGGCATCAAAGAAGTCGAAAAACTTGTTCTTAAAGATGACCGAAAAACCAAAAAAAACAAATGCATTGATGTTAGGGGAGATTACATTGGAAAATAAAAACAATTTAAATTGAATTCGAATTTTCTTTTATATCGATACCGAGAATATATTGAACGCTCCTCGAACTTTAAATTTAAAGACAAGTCTTCTAGTTTCAATTGACGTTTGTTTAGACATTTCTATAGCACTTTATGGGGAAATATTTTCACTCCCTCTTTTACAATAAAAGGACAGCGAATGAGACTAAAACACACCCTGTGTCATTGGGATAAACAAAGAAAAATTGAATATAGCTGACAAAAACACATAACGCTATATTTTGTGTTCTGTAAATAAAAAATAAATTACCCTCTGTTTCGTTTGAGCCTAAAATATGGAGTATTCTTTGTTGTTAGGTTTTTTCACAAATGTGTTTGTTTTGAATATTTTGTTAATATCTAATGTGGTAGAATAAGGAATAAATATATAAACAAATTTAAAAATATAATGTAATTTAAGCCTTTACTAAAATTGTAATCAAATGTCAGACGTATAATACAGGGTTGTAAACTTTCTTTTGACGCTCAATAAATCTAAAACAAATTTTTTATCCAAAATTAAATTTTGAGCTGGGCCTCTAATCTGTCCTAATGAGCCCCTGACAATTTTAACTCTCCATCCTGCTGGCACAACCACTTATCTATCACTTACATCACGGTGTAGTTAGTGGACATCACTTCGCACGCCGAACTAAACCAATTAGGTCAAGATATATTTGGACGTACGTACATCTCGTATATCTGTTAAAAATGTATTTAATCGTTCATCCACAGACATGTGATGCCTGAATACTTTTAAAGCATTAAGGAAGTGTCCTAGCGTAAGTAAATTTGAAACATTTACCTCCTAGGAGTATAATACATTTAAAATTATCATCGCTTTATTTAACTCAGAACATAAAGACAGAAGCACTCCATCTCCTTCCCTCATTGCAAACCACATGTGACAATGTTCTGCGATAAAAGGCTGCGAATGACACCATCAAAAGTGTAAAAGAAGTTTCCAAAATGGCTTACACTCAGAAATTTCAAAATGTCTCCATGGGAAAGGTCGTTCGCTCGCAATTAACGCATTCTTATCATCTCGTAACATTTTCCACTCATTAATTAACTTTAAGCACTGATTAAAATTCACAAGTTTCAAAGGCATCAAGGGCTGCCGCAGACACGCTGCATCGATGCTGACAAAAGAGGCAGCGAAAGAGGAGCACCTCTTCCAGGAGAGAAGACAACCTCCTTAGCATGTCGCTCGATGGCTTGCATTAGCTAATTACGGTTTTCCTTAGGAGGGAGAGGCTGGGAGGCACATCACATCCTGCCACCGCCCACATTCATTACTTTCAATCAAATACTTCAATCGAAGGAGAGAGGTCGAGGTGCTCCACAACTCTCAAGACCGGCCGAACGGTGAACTTTCAGATGAAATGAAGATTACATTAATTCCCATGGTGTTTGTGCGGACAAAGTTCGGCCACGGCCAGAAAGGGGCCTTTTCTAAAGGAAATCCTATTGATTCGCAACCAAGCTAAGACCAAATGAAACTTCTTAATATAATCAATTTTTTTTTTTTGCTCCCGGAGAGAGGGAGATAATTCCCTTTTAGACAGGGTTGACTTTTGCTGTGGAATGATGTTTCAACTATTTCATGGAGATTTTATTTGATTTGTGGTGGACTAATGCTTCGAGTATATGTATGAGAATTGGCTTTCCTATTGACACAGGATCAAACTGTTGCAATTACATGGCACAATCAATAAGAAAATTTCATATAATATGAGACATCTGTAGTGCCTCTGACCTTGCCTCTTTAGTAATTTAGACTTCGGTGAGTTTTTTTTAACAAAACCCGTGAAGGCAATAACAAAGTTGAAATTGAACGCCCAACTTCTCTAGATTTCTGCTACACTCTATACGCTTTGTTTTGATGCCGAGGGGCTTAAAAGTCAAGGACCCTTGGCTCGAAAAATTGCAAATGAGAAGTCGTACACGTACGTAAAGTTTAGAAACTTCTTGTCTTTAGACGTTTTAAACAAAGTACGAGTATGGAGTATAAACGATAATACTTGAATACTCCAGATTATACTCGCGGTTGCGATCGCGAAAATCCACTCAATGTCAACCCAATATCGGCTTGGAAGGATTTTGGAGGACCCACCCAATTTACTTTCCACACTCCCCGTCCACTGACTGACGTGACGCTGACGCAAACGACTTTGACTTCTGCCACATATTGTATGATGTCTCAGAAGAATGAGTTGGAGAAACGGATAAAGTGGCGGATACGCCACATTGATGCGCTTAATTGCTCTGCTCATGGAGAGAAGACTTGCCGGAAAACTGTTTCCGATTATACAACTCGGCAATCTACCAGGGATAAACAGGTCTTGAATAAAGTGGTTTTTGGAGTGCCAATGACTTCGGCTCTTTGGCGAACAAGGCTGGTGGCTATCAAGCGATGCAATGAGACTTTGAAAGAGGTTCAAGGTGCAAGTGTTGAAAGATGTAGCCCTTCAGCGACGATGGTGAAGAGAAACCAGAAGCAAAAGCAGAAGTTTCCCCAACCGAAGAGCAATAGTGCCTTTTTCTGGCCAAAGGAGCTAAAAGAGGAAAATATTTGCGGACACTTCTGTGGCTCTTCCCGCGTGCAATGCTGAATAATATTGATGACGTAAAGAGTTTAAGCTGTATTTCCTTTGGACGGACGGAGAACGATCCAACAGCTGCAAGCATGCGGCACACAAAAGGCGGGACCTGCAGCCCTACAAGAAGGCTGCTATCTCCTCCATACCGTTGCGAATCGAAATAAAATTCTTCGGTAAAAATTTGATTAAGAGACCACAGCAACATCCGATCTGATGCACTGATCCTTGAAAGTATTCATTATTCGCCTTCGTTATCTAAGCCCAGTCTATATTTGTTTAGTTTGCTTCGAATTAATCGCCGCTAGACATTGTAAACTTCTTCCCTCGTTTAGAGTTTTATTGTTCAATATTCATTGTTATTTGAAAGGGATGTGTGTTAAAAACCTGCTAGGAACCTCCCTGGAGCTTCTGATAAGAAAATACCAACGTGCGTGGCCTTGTCTGATGAAAGACAACTCTTCTTTTTCTGTTGCCCAAGACTGATAGATATGTTTCTTAAGACAGTTTTAGGGTTTGGCAGGAAGAGATTAGCTTCCAGTTGATAATTCTCTGCGAATCCTTCTAAACGGAGAGAAAAAACCAACTAAACAGCGAGCAAAAACTTGACCGTTGCTGACATTTGATTGCCATTCGACCGCTAAAATTCATCAGTCATCATCCGCTTGAAAAATGGACTAAAATGTAGCAATTCAGTAGTATTAGTTCACAGTTAGAAATTCGGCTCTCGAGAGTCTTGGGTGTTGAATCGAGTGGCAACTATACATCAAGTTTTTGTTTTTGTTCCCAACGTTATGCTGATGATTCCAAACGACTTTGAAAGCTTTATCAACAGTTTTGACCACTGACGTTTCTGAGCAAGATTCATTTTTAACCTCATAATTACGTTCACGAAATAGACAGAACCAGAATTACGCACAGTTGGGAGTTATAGTATCAAGACTACAAACAGTATTCACATTTTAATCCACCGGACTTTCCTTTCCGCATATTTTGCAGAAAACCTGTAAACTGTTGTGTATTTTCCCCTAAGAAGGAATCATTTTTATCACGTGTGCAAATAATAATAATTGTTGGCGCTGCAGTCCAAAGGGGGACCAAGGCCTAGCTTGCTCCTCAACTACTCGTGTTGTGCACGCTACTGTTCTCTCACGAGTAGAAGGGACAGTTTTTTGCCGACTCCAAACGGCGAAATTTGAGAACCTTTTTTTAACAGTTATTACTCCTTGAGTGTTGTCAGCAGCTCGAACACGTGAGCAATCAAACCTAAATTCTTTAAATGCAAAATTGTCAAATGGCTCTAGGCGAAAAATATAGTAGGATATAGAACGTTGAAAAATTCTTTAACACCGCTGTCATAGATCCTCTCTTAAGAAGTGAAACCAGCATTTGTCCAGCACATCTATAAAAAGCGGTGAAACGTCATCACCCACCTCTAACCGTTCCATAGCACTTAGGTCCCTCTTTTCTGAGGTCATGGAAACATTACAGCATCTGCATCAATTGGTTCACTGGTAATATGATGGTTTATTTTACCGGAAAATGGAACCAATCTCTACACAATGTAGGAGAGCGCAAAAGCGTTGCACTGAATATATTTAAAAAGCAATTGACAGAGTATAGAATCAGGCTCGCGTGTTTTCGTTGTCGACAGATCTCTTTTTCTAATCTTTCGAACGGTTCGCTCCAAGTTGTTTTGTTTCGATAAAATCTGATATTCACCATGTTTAGGAAGGTTGCATTTTGTCCCTCTGACACTCTTCCTCACTTTCTTTACAGATTTCTTGTCCAGCACTTCTAATCCAATCCACTCCTTCGCTGACAGTACCCTTCTTCTTCTTTTTCTATTGTCCCTCCTCTTTGGCCGTAGACTTGCAACGGCAGCATATGTTAAGCTCATTAAATTCCGATATCGATAGCATTATCGATTGGGGTAAAAAGAACAGAGTGGAATTTTCTTCTGCCGCTGAAGCGTTCTCGAACGCCTTTCCATTGTTGGTATGTGTATCAACTCAACGGTAAGTTGTAAAGATCACGTATTCGAGATCGCCACATGTGCAGCGAAATGTTTAGGTTTTTTAAAGCGATTCTTGCGCCGAAGTTTTAGTAAAACTTTCATATCAGTTTTGGGGTTTCCAGTACCTCCCTGCACATACTAGGTAGAATTCAACATTGAGTAATAATGCTGCGAAGTCAATTGACTTACTAAATTACAAACGAAATCGTTCGCCTTTATCACTCTTTTATCGTAACTTCAACAAAGAATGGTCTAATTACGCAGCCAGTTGAAATTCTAGTAGTACTCACCCGTTTCCCTTTAAGCCCACCTTCGGACGTACAAGTTTTGAGCCTCAACTTTTTGCCCTCATTACAACCCAGAGGCACTTAAAACCAAAATAGACTTGTACGTTCTCCCCCTCCTCCCTTCCTCAGTACCTAGACTCCCTGTTTGAAACAAAGCCAAAAACGAGTCCTGAAGCCACCTGTTGAGAAAGTAATTGGTTTACTACACTTTTTAATTATTGAGAAAAAAACAGCTTACAAAAGGACGCGTCTCGTTGGCACAAAGGAATATTTTGATATGAAATTTACCAAGCACGCTCATGTCCGTGATAGGTTATTTCAACTTTAAACGAAAACACATTTATCCCCATGGCAATCACAGCGGGACGGCAGTCTGCTGACAAATTTTCCATTGACCACTGACCCCGGGCCCTTGAAGCACAATCCTGAAAAAAGCTCTCAAAATGTGGTTGACACTCAAAATATTTCAACTGGTCCTTGTTAAGATTCCCTGTCTGAATACGTTTTCGGCAAACATGCTTTGAGCTCAGAGTAGCATTGCAAGCCTCGACACTAAGCACCCTCCATCTAACAGCCAAAATAAAATGAATATTTGAAACCCACTCCCACGTCCAGCAACCCGCATGAAATACTGAATTTCTCTGCTCGCTCACTCTGCCCGTACGAAGCGTGAAATTGTGCGCTCGCACAGATGAAATAATTTCATTTTGTGACGACGGACGGCCTTTAATTGAGTATGCATTACTAACACACGACTGGGTCTCTGTCGGGTGTCGGAGTGGGCATCTGAGCAGAGAGCATCGCTACTCGAAGCACTTGGGGCTGTGTTGTGTCCATCATTTCTGCGCTGCACATCGTCAATGTCAATGTTGTCCTCCACGTTGCGCCAAGTACATTTGCGATAGTGACCAGTTTGAGGTGGGTGCTTAAAAGGTCAGACGGCTTAATTGATGCCGCAATCTCCTTGGGGCGCTTTGATGGCGGAATTAACTCGCTGTCTGGACTCTTATCCTCGGGTGCAGTCGCCAGAGCGTGCAGTAAATGTGGCGAAGAAGTCCAAACTGAAAATCAGCAAAATCAAATTAAAACAGGACTGGGATGAAATATGGTAGATCTAGGGTGCTGCAGGATAAAGGAACGAAACTGATTTACATATCGCTGGTCGACGTTAACGAGAATTTATTTGTCTAAAGTGGAATGGGGCGCAAAGGTCTTTGTATCCTCTAATGGGCTCGTTCACCTGACAAAGCGAGTGCGTTCAACGGATGTATTGATTAAAGAGGCGCTCGATATGCTAAATGACGATGGTAATTTTTGTTGGCAAAACCTCAGGGCCCGCAATCGTGTATTGTCGTGCAACGGGATTTAATGATGCCTTTCCAGTGAAGGAGGACTTCCTTCTCGTCTTGATGCTCGTTAATTTCGATTTTCCAAAGAAATGGTTGGTTGAAGTTGTTGTTTTCTACTGTTACACACCGCTCACCCTGACCCTCCGCCACAACATCCTTGGTAGGAGATATCCGCATCGCGTTTCAGATTGCTTTGAATATATGCCACGGAGAGTTCTTGGCAAGTCCTTCTGGGATGAAATTCTGTTTTTTTTCTCCTGCTCGTTTTCTTATGATTTTGGTTATGGTAAGGACATGCTCCTCGTCGGTTTGAGCTCTTCAAAAGAGTTCGCTCATTTATTGCAATGTTGAGGTTCATTAAAATTTCTAGATGTTGGACAACAACATGACAAGGAACACGAAATGATTTACTTCATCTTTCTATACTTGGAACAAAGTCTTGGGGTATTCCAAAGCGATTTTGTGATTGATGTTGAAACATGTGTTATTTTTGTTTCCGTCCCTTTTTCAATCAAACTTTCATAATTTTGGAGCGTATGCATGTCAGTGTATGAATTGGGCTTCCTAACACATAAAGTCCATTTGCAAGGCGAGTTGTATGTAAGCTAAGCCATATGTTTTTGAGAAGATAAAGTGACTAAGGGTTTTACTAATGCTGTAGACAGGGTTGCTTAAGATAGAAATAGTCAGAACGTGCGCAAAATTCGAGTTTAGTCATTTGGACACACTGGTCACTTCTTAGTCAGGATCGCGCATCTACCTCAACAAAAAATTGACCTCAAGATACTTCATGCGCACCGTTGTTGTTGTTGCAGAGTCACTGGGGAGCACTTCCTTCAGGGTCCAGAATTTTTCAGCCTTTTACTAGTCTTGCTGTGTCCATGGTTCGTTTGTAGACAGATGAGATGTGTTGATACTTTTCTAAAAAATTACTTTGGTAAAAAATTACCAGAATGAAATTTACATCTTCGTCAACAGCACAAAACTGTTTGTGGGCTTGTGATGAGTTATTTCCTTTCCGGAAATAAAAAGGCAAAATATCGCGAAGGTGTTCGTTTTGATTTTCCACTCTTCAACAGACACCAAACGAAAACTAACTGACAGTTTAAAAATCCAACTTCCAAATAACAACATGTGTTTGACATTTTGATTACGTCAGTAAATTTAAGATGTCAACTAATGCTACTTCTTAGTGAAATCAGCAATTACCTAGTTGCCAACCCAAAAGTTCGTCTTCTTCGTGTGGCGCTATAGCCCGGGATGGCCAGGGCTTCAACCAACATAATTCTCCATTTATCCCAATCTCTTACTGATTGCCCGGCTACAATTTGCCGACTGCCATTTGCTGACTGCCTCTTACTGTATGCCACTTGTCGATCGCCTCTTGCCGGTTACCCCTTGCCCGCTCAACCAACTTGGAGCCCAACTAGAACGCTCCAAATTGATTGAGGTCCTTCTCTACTTTTATGAGCCTTTTCAGCGTAGGTGGTCCTCTGTTCTATTGTTTCAATAGCTCGGATTAGAGGACTTTTTGGGCCAAAGCAGGGATGTTCACACGCTCCACACAGTCAAGCCACCTTAAGCGTTGGATCTGAAAACACTCCATAGAGTTCATTGATGATATGCTCCCCCATATGTCATCAACGCATGCAGAACTTTTCTTTGAAAAATACTAAGAGCTTTCTCATCCGCTTTTGTTAACGTCTGGGATGATCAAGCTTTTATACAAAGCAAGCTTATTCCTTCGAGAGAGGACTGCCACAGCGATGGGAAAGAATGATTCTGGGATTGGCTTCAAAACTTTTGATGTGCCTATTTACCACGGAGTAGAGGCAGACTAAGTCCTTGATTACCACGAAGTTTCTGGTGCCCAGTATGACGCACTGATGTCGATGCTGTATGTCCTTCCTCGAGGACAGCATGTACTTCGTTTTACCCTCATTCACTGCCAGGCCCATCTTAGCCGCATTTGCTTCAATGCTAGCAAACGCCTTATTAACCAGTCGCTGGTTTCGTCCAATCAAGTCAATGTCGTTGCAATTGAGCTGACTTTAGGGAGACCGTGCCTCTGGTGTTGACTTGTGACTTACGAACGGTCTTTTCAAGAATTATGTTAAAGAAGTCTCATGACATTGTGGCTGTCTAATATCTTTGTCGCCAGTGAAGGTCTCGATGAGTTCGTTATCGACATTGACGGAGCAGCGGAGGTTCTCCTTCGTCATCCTACACAAGTTTATTTGGTTCAACTTCCAAAACTAGACATGTATAGCTGTATAGCTCGTTCTTATGCACATTGTTATAAAATAATAATTGTTGGCGCTACAGTCAAAGGGGGACCAAGACCTAGCTTGGTCATTAACTACACGTGTTGTGCGCGCTACTGTTCTCTCATGAGTAAAGGGGACCTACAGTTTTTTGCCGACTGCGAACGGCGAAATTTGAGAAGCTTTCTTAGTGAGTTATTACTCATTGAGTGTTGTCAGCAGCTCGAAAGAGGTGGTGTCAGGAAAAATTCGAAAAATTTGTGTTGAGCTGGGAATCGAACCTAGACCCTTCGGCGTGAAAGCGTCGCACTCTACCCACTACGCCACGGCGACCACACACTGCTATATATGGCCTTAGAATTGATGATTAGATATTAAGCGTCGTTCTGGTCTTTTGTGGACTTCCCTGGCTCAAAATCGCACTGTTTAGAACATATCAGTTTTTTGGAAAAAGAACGACAGAGAGACCCTTGAAATGATATTTAGCTGGACATCTTCTGGATTATGGACGTAGTCCAATAAGTGTCCTTTCTTGTGGACCAAGAAATCGAAACGGTGACACCACTCATCGTACTTGTTTTCCTCCGGCCATATCTTACAGATGAGTTGATGCATGCTCCCAATCTGTTTATCTATAGGATTGAAAGAAAGTCACTGATTTCAGAAAATAAGAGACAAATTTTTCATGAAAATAAATAACTTCATTCTGTAATGTATTGGTCATTTTGCCATCTTTTTAAAGTTTAGGTTTTTACAGAAAAACACTGAACCAGGCAAAATAAAAAAATCCTCACTTTCAAATGACAATAAAATACTTTTGCACAAAGTTATTTTGCAGGCAATTTCGTTGTTGGACTGTCAAATGTGGGGTGACTGTGCTAAATCCCACATAAAAAGAGTGCAAATACAGCAAAGCAAAATACTAAAAATGATGCTTAACCACCCCTGGCATCACTCTTCCCGTGATTTGCACAACAATGCTAATGTTGAATTGGTCTCTGTCAGGATACATGCGCTTACCGAAAGATTTCTTGCCAGATGTATTTTAGCCGATAATTCTCTCGTTAATGAACTTATTATTTAAAGACTGATGTTATATTAGTTCTTAGTTATATACATAGCTCTACCTAACTTATTTATTTATTTATTTAAGACATTATTTAGTTATTTATTAATTTGTATATTTATTTATTTATTTATCCATTTATGTATTATATATTTACCTTTTTATTCGTTTATTTATTTATTTAGCTCTTTATAAATTTATTTATTTATTTGTCTATTGACATCTTTATTAATTTTGTTAGTTTATCTGTTAATTCATGTACAAACATATTTATTTACTTATTTATTCATTTATTTATTTATTTATTATTATTATTTGTTTTTGTTTTGTTTTATAATGGAGGGTTTTGTTGTTATTTCCCTTCGCATTGAAAAATTATTTAATATGTATGTTGTTTTTTTGCTTTTTAATATTTCCAGTAGAAAGATATTACATGAATCAATATATCAAATCTATGAATTGTAAATTGTGCGGTGCACTGCTTTGTAAACTTATTACCAAAATAAAACCGACTACTACTACACTGAACCAGTTACGACTTTACATCATCATCCTTATTGAAATTTCTACCATTTAGGAACCAAGGAACCAATTAAAACTATATGGTCAGCAAAACATCCTTACTAAGCTCCAATAATTAAAACAGAGCCCCCGAAGATGTGTGGCCTTGCATTGTCATGGTGGGTTTTTCGATTTGCAAATCGGGCCGCTTTCCTTCAACAGCATTGTTAAATTTTTTTAGTTGTTCAATGTAAACATCTGAATTGATCATTCGGTTGGGTGGGTAAAAGTTCAAAGTGGACAATAGTCCCACCAAACTGAGAACATATTCTTTTGATGAATTTCAGCTTTTGATATTGTTTGCTGATTCATCGGGCTTGCTCCACGATATTTTCCGACTGATATTGTTGCAAGCAACACTGTTTTCTTCACCAGTTATCAATTCTTTTTAAAATGGATCATTTTCATTACGTTTATTTAAAAAATTGCAGACGTTAAAGCGTTGTGTTAATGATTTTCTTTCAGTTCTTCAGGAACCTAGATATCGAGTACATAGCAAAACTGTTTTAAGCGATTTTCAATGCAAGTTTGTTATACATGAAGCTTCGCTGCAACCTCACGTGGTGTACTGTGATCCGAGTCGATTATTGCTTTGATTTGGTCGTCATCAACTTCAATTGGACGACCAGAGCGTTTTTCATCTTTGGGTAAAAATTACTAGAATGAAATTTGCCAATTCAAACACTTTCGTTCTTTTACAGCTTCGTCAATAGCACAAAACTGTTTGTGAGCTTGTGATGAGTAGTTTTCTTTCCGGAAATAAAAAGGCAAAATATCACGAAGGTGTTCGTTTTGATTTCCTGCTCTGCAACAGGCGCCAAACGAAAACTGGCTGATGACAGTTGAAAAACCAACTTCCAAATAACAAAATGTGTTTGACATTTTGATTACGTCAGTAAATTTAAGATGTCAACTAATGCTATCTATTAGTGAAATCTGTAATTACCTAGTTCCCAACACAAAAGCTCTGCAGACAGTCTGCAAACACCTCATTGGTCTTACAACTGCATCCTATATCTTGATAGAGATCCTTTTCATTTGCATAGTGCTTGGTATTTAGTTTGTTCAATTCTGCGAAAGTCGTTGCCTTACTTTTACTTAGTTTTTACATTCAAGGAAGGTTTTATATTTTTTCAGAATCTGTTACTTTGTAAAAATGAACTCCATATATTGGCCTTTTAATTCAGAGATTGTGGCTGCCGTAGCGTAGTGGGTAGAGTGCGACGCTCACACGCCGAAGGGTATAGGTTCGATCCCCAGCTCAACACCAATTTTTCGAATTTTTCACGGCACCACCTCTTTCAAGCTGCTGACAACACTCAAAGAGAAATAACTGCCTAAGAAAGCTCAAATTTCGCCGTTCAGAGTCGGCAAAAACTGTAGGTTCCTTCTACTCGTGAGAGAGCAGTAGCGCGCACAACACGAGCAGTTGATGAGCAAGCTAGGCCCTGGTCCCCCTTTGGACTGTAGCGCCAAGAATTATTATTAATTCAAAGATTGATGATCGCTTGAAGGCAGTCATTCAAATAACAGGGACAATCTTGGATGCGTTATAAAAGAAACTGAAGAGTTTTCTTGCTTTCGGACGCCAACCAAAGCAGAGCCTACAAAGAAATTTATTTCGCTCCGCAGCTTCCTACGATTTCAGTTTTATTTTGCCTCATCGCTGCTTGCTCCACCACTGGATGGCATTTTATCCTAGCCTGTAGAAAATTCTCTATTTTTTTTAAAGCTCCGATTTAAAATTTGTAGCCACTGACTTTTCCCTTTAAATCATTCCTCTCATCCGACGCATTAAGGCCTTGTAGTCATCCTGTTGGACTCTCCACGTTTACCCCTCCTATTTATGACTGAAAGCAAAGTGCCTGGGATCATCATATTATATATATATATAAATCATGAACACAGGCCTGGCTGTACATGCCCATGTATGATTTCAACATTTCCCGAAAAAAAAAACTGTTTCCTTTCCTGTCACATGCAAATACCCACAGACATGCTACGCGTTGCCCATCACATTGCGGAAGATATAATAAAAACATTATCGAGAGCCTCCCAACATAAATGCCCACCAGCTCCCTAATGGCTGCTCATTTCCCAGTTAAGCACATCATACAGCATCAAACCCACCCAAGTGGTCCGCTCTATCAACTTTAATGCGACCGCCAGCCGTTGCGCAAACGTTGGGACCGTTCTATCCCTCAGAGTTCTAATATTCCCGAAGTGAAATATTATTGCCCACTTCCATTTTGACCAATAAATCACTTGCATTAATGCCACAAATCGTTCTCGTTCATCTTAAAGTGACTATTCATTTTACGCTCGTCCATCGCATGGAAGCGGCATCAAATGGAATAGAATCCGATTTTGATAAGCAATTCAGGCGTTGAGGACGCGTATCAGTTACACAGCGTCTAGACGTCCGACAAACGCTCAAACTCAAGCGGAGAACTGGGTCAAGGGACATGTACAATTTCTTCAAAAGTCCCCAGTTGTCGTCGTTTTTTTTTTCTTTCATTTCTCCCACAAATTCAAACATTGATATTCACCTTTTTTCTGCCCATTGGCAAGGGTCGTAATCTGTTTGAAGTGCGGCTGTGTGTGCCTTTATCGGATCTTCGTATACTTTTTAATTTATTTGATTGGTATTCAGTTTGACAGCCGTGTACATTGTGATATGATATCTGACATAAAGTGGCGAGTAGGTGGCGGGCACTGAGGAGAAAAAGGCGATGCTTTTCATTTGGTTTAATAGATGTTGAACTTTAAAACTTGTGTATTCTCCGAAGGAGAAATTCATTTTAATTGTATTTGATTAAAACAAGACAAAAAAGTTTTAGGAGTGATTTTAAAAGTGATTCAAAGATTGTACATTTTAAAGAATTTAAAGAAAATCGTATTTTACTTCTATTCTAAAGGTGCTGTGGGTTAGAATGTGTCCCGATAAACGCGGCATCTTTTTTCGAATTTCTTTTATGCCTTTAGACCATTTATTTTCTATGGAAAAATTAAAAAAAAATATTGTTTGGCGCTCAAAGTCTTCGAATACTGGTGAAAGGACGCTAGCACTCATAGTAGGAGTAGGTACTATCAAGGTAAGCGACACTCAATACACACTGAGTTGAGTTTACCGTACCAGGACCAGGTATACCCGTATGAAGTGAGCATCAAGATACAAATGTCTCGATAGGGAACATTTGTTGTTAACGAGCCCTTATTTTTTTTTTTTGCTTGCTATGACATCTGTGAAAAATATTTAGTATACATCAACTCATTGAACAGACCACATCATATATTTTCATAGTGTTAAAAATGTCGAATTACGTACCAGAATGTGATGATTTACGGAAAGCATCAATTTTTTGTTTTCATCTGAAGAAAAGTGCTGCAGAGTCGCATCGAATGTTTGTCGAGGCATATGGTGATCAAGGTCTATCAGAAGCAACATGCAAAAGATGGTTTCAACGGTTCAGAAATAATGATTTTGATGTGAGAAATGAAGAACGTGGAAGACCACCAAAAAAGTTTGAAGACGCCGAATTGCAAACGTCATTGGATGGAGATGACACTTTGAGTCAAAAGCAAATGGCAGCAACGTTGCACAACAAACAATTTCTGATCGTTTACAAGCTATGGGAAAGATCCAAAAGTGTGGAAAATGGGTGCCACATGAATTGAATGAAAGACAGATGGAAAACCGAAAAAACACTTCCCAAATTTTGCTTCAAAGACACTAAAGAAAATCGGTTTTGCATTGGATTGTTACTGGCGATGAAAAATAGATTTATTTTAAGAATCCTAAACAGAATAAATCATGGGTTAATCTGGGACAACCATCAACATCGACTGCAAAACCAGATGGATTCGGCAAGAAGACAATACTGTGTGTTTCGTGGGACCATAAATGTGTGCTGTACCACGAGCTCCTAAAATCTGGTGAAACAGTTAATACTGATCGCTACCGAAAACAAATGATCAATTTGAACTATGCATTGATCGAGAAACGACCAGAATGGGCCAGAAGACACGGCAAGGTAATTTTGCTCAATGACAATGCACCTGCACACAAAGCAAAACCGGTACAGGATACAATCAAAACACTTGGCTGGGAGCAGCTACCCGATCCGCCGTATTCACCAGACTTGGCTCCTTCCGACTACCATTTGTTTTCATCGATGGGACACGCATTGGTTGAGCAGCACTTTGATTCCTACGAGGAGGTCGAATATTTGGTGTCTGATTGGTTTGCTTTAAAAGACGAACAATTTTATTGGCGTGGTATTCGCAAATTGCCAGAAAGGTGGTCAAAACGTGTAGAAAACAATGGCCAATACTTTGAACAAAATGTTTTTACTTTCCCATTCATAATTTTTTTTGAAAATAAAACACTATTTTCAAAAAAAATGCTCATTTCATACTTGGTGTTGCGTGAGAACTATAGTCACACTCAATAGACACTGAGTTGAGTTTAAATACGGCATTTACCTGACGCAAAAGAGGCCATATTTCTTCAAAGGCTTTTTGACGTTTGTTCTGATATTTAGAGAGCAACTTTGCAACATTTATATTCAAATTTATTAGTTTATTCGCGTTTAGTCACCCACCCAACTTTAGGAGCAAACGTTATAGATAAGGATCATTTGTGCTTGAAGGAGTCTGTCCGCAAGACTATGTGTAACACATCACTGAATAAGACCCGGGACTGACATCTTGGGGTCCCGATAACAAAAAATCCATATCAACTTAAAAAAAACAATCATTCAAATGATACCTCTCAAATTTCCGAAGCATTCTGGGTAATAATCTGGAATAGGTTACAACTTACTGGGTTTCAAAAGGCCCTACTTCAAGTGAGCCAATTTTTGAAACAATGGAAAAAAAGAACTTCTTGTGATAATTGAACACTGCTTTTTGATGGGAAAAAATACTGTGCAAACTGAGTAACGGCTTGAAAAGTGTTAAAGGGCTCTGCTCCATAAACTCAAAAAACAAGTATTTGTCGGTGGTATGCTGATTTTAAACGTGGCTGTACAGACACCAACAATGCTGAACGCTCTGGAAGGCCAAATGAGGTGGTTGCACCTGAAAACGCCAGTAAAGTACACAAAATCGTTTTGGAAAACTGCGAAGTGAAATTGCGTAATATAGCTGACACCTTAAAGTATTCAGAAAGCAGTGTGTACACTACTTTGCATGAACATTTGTCTATAAGCAAGCTGTTTTCGAAATGGGTGTCGCGTTTGCTCACATTGTCCTAAAACAAAAACGTATCGATGCTTCTGAGAGCTGTTTGGAACATTGGATGAAACATGGATCCACCACTCCACTCCAGACTCACATCGGCAGTCAGCGGAGTTGACAGCAGCTGGTGAACCACACCCAAAGCGTTAAAACACAAAGGGCGGCTGGCAAGGTTATGACTTCCGTATTTTGGGATGGGCACAGAATTTTATTCATCGATTATCTTGTGAAAGACAAAATCATCGCAACGACTTATACATGCCATTAAAGGAAGATATTGCAAAAATACAGTCCCATATAAACAAGAAACAAATTCTCTTCTCCCAAAGCAATGCATTATGGTATATGTCGTTGGCTTCCATGGCCAAATTGCTTTGACTTGCTTCCGCACACCATATTCTTCAGCTCTGGTCCCCAGCGACTCCTACCTCTTTTCAGACCTCAAAGAGATGCTCGCCGGAAAAGAATATGTCTTGAATGAGGAGATGACCGTAGAAACTGAAGCCTATTTTGAGGCCAGAGATAAATCGTTCTATAAAAAATGTATCGAAATATTAGAGCGGCGTGGGACAGGTTATATCACTTTTGAATAAAGTCGAAATTTGTGTAGGAAAATTTTTTTGATTGGTTAGTCCTGGGACTACTTGAGTAATGTGTTATTATTAGGTAGGCAGCAATCCATGTGTTTACGAGGCATCATTGCATTTTGTAAAACTCACTTTGTGATGTGGAAGACTCGCCAGAGGTGTTAAAGGAACCAATAAGGGAAGAGGGCTCACACCTTCCTAGTCTTCCGCCCTTGGATTCAGTCTGACAGCTTTTTTTATAACTTTTCCCCTCTTTGAATAGCTGATTCACAGACAGATTTTTTTTTTATTTTTAAACGAGAATACGTGTGAGCTGTTGAGATAGTGCATCTCCTCTCTGCTCAAATCGTTAGAAGGAGTTGGCGTATAAATTATAAGAAAGAAGAAATAGCTTTTTCCACAACAAAGTAATGGCCGACCATAGTTGCGTTCATAAATATAAGGTTGTAATATCTCCCTTCCGCTTTTTTACTCTTTATCCAATGCTTCTTAAAAGTGTTACAGTAATCGGATTTAGTTCAAATATGCGCCGTTTTGTTCGATAATCTGTTTCCATCTAGACGGCAACTTCATAATACCCACTCGTAAAAGCCCCCCTCGTAGAAGTCCCCCTCCTTATTTGCGAAGAACTTAGACAGTCATTTTTTACAAGTCTCTTTTAAGTTCAACTTTACACCACCAAGGGCGTTCGCCATGGACAGGAACAGGTGGTAATAACTAGGCGCTATGTCCGGCCTATATGGTGGATGCGATAAAATAATATAATTTTTTATTATACATATGTACGAGGAGCGTTTAATATATTCTCGGTATCAATATGAAGGAATGCAAATTCAATTTAAATTGTTTTCATTTTTCAATATAATCTCCCCTAACATCAATGCATTTGTTACATCTTAAGATAAGCCTTATTTAAGTCCTCAAAAAAATTAATTTGCAAAATATCGATTTATTGCCGACTTGAGTTCTTCATCATTCGAAAATCTTTTCCCAAGAATACATTTTTTTCAAATCCGAAAACAGGAATTCATCGCTTGGGGTAAGGTCTGGACTGGGTGGGTGTTGGATTTCTTTGAAATCACAATCTCGAGAAGCAGCCTGTGTGAACAGGAGCGTTGTCATGAAGAAGCAACACAACCGCTGCGAGTTTACCCCGTCTTTTCTTTTTAATTTCCTCCGGCAAATTATGCAAAGTGGAAGCGTAGGATGTGGCGTTGATGGCTTCACCTTTTCTTTTGTACTCAAGGAGCAAGATTTCCTTTGAGTCCAAAAGAACTGTGGCAATGGGCTTCCCGTCAGACGGAGTGACTTTGAATTTCTTCGGGGGGTCTGTTCCTTTCTTATGCTCTGGACTCTTGTTTGCTTTCAGGGTCATAGTGGTGAACCCATGTTTCATCCCCAGTAACAATTCGATGCATAACAAGGTTCGCGTTCTCACTACACATCTCCAAAAGCTCTCTACAGCATGTGATTTTTACTTTTTTCTGAGGCGCTGTGAGTATTCGTGGCACCCACCTTGCACTGGCCTTTAAAAGATTAAGATGGTCATGAAGAATGGTGTGAATGGTGCCAGTTGAAAGCTTGGTGATCTCTGCCATCATTTTCACCTTTATTCGGGCACCCTTAAGAACATGTTTTTCGACTTCTTTGATGCTTTCTCAAGTAAAAGCAGCAGCCGGGCGTCGGAGTGGGGGTCGTCTTCAATGCTTACTCTGCCTTTTTTTAATTCACTTGACCACTTTTGCATAGATGATGATGATGTTGCGGAGCCCTGGTAAACAGCCACCATTTCTTCATAAATAGTTTTTTGACTTTTTCTTTGCTTAGTAGTAACTTTAATTACAATGCTCATTTTTTAGCATTATCGTCTCAGTTGCCATTATGATTCTGTTTAACTAGAGATAGAATCAACACATCTTCCAGAAATCAGTTCAATTGCTAGCTGAAAAGCCGTCAGTGAGGTTGTTGGTGGAATTGACCCAAAATAGCAAATGCTGTCATCAAGAAAGGACGCACAACATCGTCGTCTTGGACAGAGCGTCACACTAAGAAGCAAAAACTTTGAGGTAGTCAAGGATCTTATCTACCTCGGCTCCGCGGTGAACTGGGACAACAACATCATTACCGAAATCAAATGCAGAATCACTCTTGCCAATCGTTGTTTCTTTGGGCTCAAGACGCAATTGAATAATAAAGAACTCTCTCGGACTAAGGGCTAAGCTCGCTTTACAAACAGCTTGATCATCCCGGTTCTACTTTATGACGTGGAAACCTCCACGGTACTAAAGGCGGATAAGGAAGCCCTTAGTCTTTTCGAGAGAAAAATTTGCGTGCGATTTTTTTCCTGTTTGCGTTGATGGCATCTGGAGGGGAAGATTTAACGACGAATTCTATGGGCTGGACAGCGACATGCGCCTGGTCAAGCGTCTACGCATACAACACTTATGATGGCTAGGCCATGAAGACCATATGGAGGACACTGCTCCGGCCCGATAAATCTTTGAATCCGAGCCATTGTGACACCGCAACAGAGGACGGCCTGGGCTAAGGTGGCCCACGCAAGTGGAGAAAGACTTCAACCAACTTCTAGTGCGCAACTGATGGCAGCTGGCGAAAGATTGTGCTGGCTGCATATAACATTAACAAACTAAGGTTGTAGAGTTATTGCCTACGCGGACGGCTACTATCTACTCAATAAAGAGAAATTATTGATAAGGGCAATATCATGTTATATAAAATTCTATATAAGGTGTTGATTACTTTAATTTTAATAAAATATCTTCTCCTGTTCCTTACAAACGCAGTTTGATATATGTTTCGAAATGGCTGCTGAATAAGGGAAATCCGTGCTAATTTTACACTATTGGGGGCACAAATGCAGGAAAAGCGGACATATTGCTTTTTTGGAGGGGAAACAGCATGTGTGTAAAATAAGGTAGTGTTCGATGGTTCGTAAATAACATTCAAAATTCGTAAATACGAGTGTCAGTCGAATTTCCAATGGACAAAGGAGAAATCAGGTGATCGATCAACTGTGAAGCTGCGCATCTAATAACAATTGTAGGCGCTACAGTCCAAAGGGGGACCAGGGCCTAGCTTGCTCATCAACTTCTCGCGTTTTGCGCGCTACTGTAAACTCACGAGTAGAAGGGACCTACAGTTTTTACCGACTCCGAACGGCGAAATTTGAGAAGCTTTCTTAGACAGTTATTACACTTTGAGTGTTGTCAGCAGTTTAAAAGAGGTGGTGCCGTGAAAAATTCGAAAAATTGGTGTTGAGCTGGGAATCGAACCTAGACCCTTCGGCGTGTGAGCGCCGCACTCTACTCACTACGCCACGGCGACCACAAGCTGTGCATCTCCTTTCAAATTTATCCCTGCTTGTAAAAGGGTTGATGTTTTAAATCACCAAAATCAATATTTCATCTCGATTAGTGATTACTTTTGAACTCAAGTGAAAAGTGACCACTTGGCTAATATGTGATTCAAAACAACAAACTATACAGAAAGTACAAAAATCGATATGGTGAAGATAAAGTTTGAAGAGGACGTTATTGCCTTTGGAATAATTTTGAATGGGATGAGGGGAAAACTCAGACCCATTATTTAATTATTTCGACTTAGTTATTCGTAAAAATGGTTACAAATTGTTGAAGAAGAAAAGGGATAATATTGTGTTCCCTGACCGAGGACTGAACTCATTTTGCATTAACCTCCAGATAAAAGTGACTATCCACACTTTAAAGCAAAGTATTGCTACAAAAACGCTTTCAAAAATATCAACCGACCTTAAAAAGTATTGAAATACGGACAGTGTGAAGTCGACAATCTCTACGTCGATGAATGAAACTCCATAATTGTTATTATGAAGTTTATGGAAAATGCGGTAAAAACTGCAATATTCTGTGATTGTTCTGGGTAAAAGAGACATACTGTGAGCATCAAAAGTGAGTAAACAAATATCTGTTTACTGTATAAAGATGAAAATTGGATCAAAACAACAATAAAACTCAAATTCCATTGATACACAAAAACAGCTTTATTCAATGTGATCAATTATTCAAAACATTTTATTTAGTGATGAAAGCAAATTCGAAATTTTTAAGAGCCATATGAATAAAAAAATTTGGAGAGCAAAAACTGAAGAATGTACTGAAAAAAATATTAGGCCGGTCGTGAAACATGGTTGAGGTTCAGTGATGGTGAGGAGGTGAGTAGCAGCATCTGGGGTCGGTAATCTTGTCTTCATTGATCGTACAATGAGGAAGGAAGATTATCAAAATATTATCAGGACCAACTTGCAACCGAGCGGAGACAAATTAGGTTTAGCTAGGAATCGGATCTTTCAGCAAGACAATGATCCTAAGCATACCTCACGTCTTGTTAAGGAATGGTTGCTTTATAGGACCCCAAAACAGCTTGATCATCCCCCGCAATCACCGGACCTTAACCCAATAGAACACTTATGGGAGCATTTGGATAGAAGAATTCGACAGAGTACTATTAACAACAAAGAAGACCTGAAAAAGCTATAACAGAAGAATGGTCAAAAATTTTCCCCGATGTTGCCAATAAACTGGTAATGTCTATGCCAGGTAGACTCAAGGAAGTAATAAAGTCTAAAGGAGGACCAACAAAGTAGTAAATTTAATTTTTTAAGCAATTAATAAGTACATTTGTTCATAGAAATGTATGCTGTGCATACTTTTGACTCGAAATATATGAAGTAGTTATACTTTTCATTAAAAATATGTATTTCTTTTTGTTTTTACCGTACTTTATTTTTTGAATAATTGATCACACTGAATAAAGCTGTTTTTGTGTATCAATGGAATGTGAGTTTTGTTGTTGTTTTGACTCAATTTTCATCTTTATACAGTAATCAGATATTTGTTTACTCATTTTTGACGCTCATAGCACATACAAATTTTTTCGAGAATATGCTTTAGGACAATTTGTTAACAGAAGTTGCGAACCTTTCATTTTGGGTACGAGCACAATGTGTTGAATATAAAGCTTAGCAAATCTTAAGGCTAAACACTTAACCAAAAAAAATGTATTTTAAAGTATCGTGCATCGACGAAATTATTTTCTAAAATTCATAAAGTATATGAATCATACCATGAATTCAAATAAGGAGTCTTACTTCTCGAATGTTAGAAATTCCTAACAATGGAAAAGGTAAAATTAAACGACCGAGTTTCTTGCATCTTCCGTCTTTTTCTCTTTTGAATTTTCCGCTTATGTACAAAGCGCTACAGATCTCGTATCTGGCAAAACTATACATCATTTGAAAGGTCTTGACATAACCTACAAAATGACGCTATGTATGATTACTTTGAATATTGCGTTCGACAGTTATAGACGTGTAAACATGGCGTTCACTAACGCCGAAATTCGCGCTAGTTTTAAAGGCAAATCCGCTAGAGAAAAGTTCCGTGAAATTAATGGTGTTTTAGGGGATGGTACTCTATCACTTCGAACCGCGGAGGAATGGTTTCGACGATTCAGAGCAGGTGAAAACGACACCATGCATAAGTCAGAAGCCGGAAGACTTGTGATGACGAATACTGATCGAATTATGGAAATCATCAATGGTTGAAAGCCGGTGAATCGTCCCAATCAGTGGCCAAGCTGGGACTGACGGCCAGGAAGGTTTTTTTGCGTGCTTCGTGGGATTGGAAGGAAATCATCCACTATGAGCTGCTCCTATATAGCCAGACTCTTAATTCTACCATCTACTGCGAACAACTGGACCGCTTGAAGAAGGCGATCGACCAGAAGCGTCCAGGATTGGCCAACAGGAAGCATGCAGTGTTCTACCAGGACAACGCCATACCACACACTTCGTTGATGAATCGTCAGGAGCTACAGGAGCTCGGATGAGAGGTCGGATGGGAGGTTTTATCGCATCCACCATATAGCCCGGACATAGCGCCAAGTGATTACCACCTGCTCCTGTCCATGGCGAAAGCCCTTGGTGGTGTGAAGTTGAACTCAAAAGAGGCTTGTGAAAAGTGGCTGTCCGAGCTCTTCGCTAATGAGGAGGGGGGCTTCTACGAGGGGGATATAATAAAGTTGCCGTCTAGATGGAAACAGATTATCGAACAAAACGGCGCATATTTCAGCTAATTCCGATCACTTTATGAAGTTTCAATTCTGAAGAGTAAAAAAGCGGAAGGGAGATATTTGACGACCTTATATATAAATAGTCGGGTAAGCAGCTTACGGTTCAATGACTATGCCTCACTCCGGGAGAACCGCCTACAAGATCCCGGTAACCCATATGTCAGGCGCAGAACTTATTTTGAAACGAAGAAATCAAAACGAGTTCGTTTCCGATGTCATTAAAAGCAAAAAGAAGAACCAACAAGAGAACTGTTTGGGAACAGAAAACCTGTAAATTGACGAAAGAACGAATTAAAGAAATGAAACAAAATTAATAATTAGATTAACCAATAACAACAGTTTTTTTAATTGCGGAGATGTATACAGGACTGTACAAGAATTAAATTGAGAGTGAATTGTTTCTTTCTTCAGTTAGAAATCATCACCTCGGTATCTCTTGATGCGGCGTCCGGTTTAAAAAAATGTGCAACAACATCTATGTGGAATAAATGGAACGGCAAAGGGTCCAGTGCACCGTGTGATGTATCGCCTTGAGGTAGGCCCGATACATAGTGCGATTTTTGGCCTTGAGTTTGTGGTCAGTGAAGTTCGGTTCTGGTAGATTTACACTAGTGATCAATAGTAATGTACCAGACCAGAATAAGAACGAAGGATTTCTAAATGTAAATTTTAGCTAGTCGTTACTTTGAAAATTTGCGGAAAAAAACTTTCCCAACTCTCAGCTTCTGCCGACTCATTTTAAATTAGTTTTAACCTCCTAGTTACTGCATGGTAAGCAAATGTAATGCTCGGACGTGTTGATGAAACTAAATGGACAACGGTTATCGAGTTCATACATGTTCTACTTTTCATTGCTTGGACATGGCCAGTTCAAAAGCATCGGTCTGTACATTTATTCAATATTCAATGTTTTGTGACGTTTTGTTCGCACAAATGTCTCTAATTTATGCTGGCATAGGTTTCGCTCCTCTTCTTTTTAATTTTTGGGCCTTGGATAAAAGTCACTTGGATAGGATTAATTTAAAGAGGAAAAATCAAATATTTATAACTTAATAAATTCTTAAACGACAGTAGTCAGTGTATGTCATGATTTTGTATTTTTCTTTTTGGCTTTTTTAAAACATATAATCAGTTTGTTTAAAGGGGGTTGTATCACTACGTTTTTTCCTGCGGTTGCACATTCAATTTAATTTTATTGAAAGTAAAGTCCATTTTCGAAAGATGGCGCCACCTGCAACTTGTGACTGATCTGGGAAGCGGTTAAATTCTTTATTGGAAAAGTAAAACAATAATTAGTGTGCATAAGCTTCTGTTTTAGACATTAGCTTTGTGTTTTGGAAAAGTCCATTTGTGTCTTATACGAAAAGAATTTCGGGGAAGTTTTGATATTATTTTTAGTTTGGGAAAGGAGTAGCTGAAGCCCATCATATGTGGAAGTTATAATGAACTCTATGCAAAACCAGATGCACCCGTTCAGTGACTGTCTACATCGACGCTAGAGAAAAACATCCATCCATTCTCTTTATATGCTGGCACCAGACAGGAGTGTTGTACCAACTATTACAGACCATCCAGGAGAAATGTTCATTTCTGACCTATGAGTGACTAACTTTACCACTTGCACTTGTGCCTCTATTGTGTTGTTAGAATATGAAGTGCGCAACAAAGGCAACCGGTCTGAGTGGATTAGAATATTGTCAGTATGACAAAAGTTGTCATACATTCGTAAGCAATGAAAGAAGATACCAAGAGGCTCAAAGCAAATACAAAAAGACCTCCTCAAATGGAATGCATTATTATGAGCTCCTTTTTGTGTCGTCGTATCCTTCACAAAACGCTAAATCGAACAACGCCATGAATATGGCATCCATAATCCGTAGCCCGCAGTCATTCCACTCAAGATACAGCGATTCATTGCCTTAAGGACATTGCATTGGATGCGTTTTCTTGACATCCATGCTGATGCAGCACAATTGGTTAAGCATAAGCCCTTTTGCTTCCTTGTCCATTCTACATGTCATTGCAGTGCCAGCTAACGAACGACACACGGCATGGCAAAGACAAATAGCTACTCCAAGGGCACAACAATAATTCATCATCTCTTATTCACGGCGGTTGGCTGTGCCCTCCCAGTGGCCTGACAACTTGACAAACTGAATCGAACTTGAATGAGTTCGAACTTTCAAAGGCAAATGCATTGTTATCCTTATGCATAAACAATACAACTGACATGGTCTGGTTTGGGAAGCGGGGTAGAGCTGTGCTGCTTGCCGGGTGTTTCTGACCATGACATCAATATTAGAAATTCAGACGGGAGGAAGGTTTCTGTCTTTGTTTTTTTCCTCCATCTCTCTCTTTCTCTCTTTTATGCAGCTTTTCGAATAAATGATTGCAACGGTTCGCCTTTGTCCTTTCGTGTGCTTCCTTGGTCACTCGGTGACATGCCGGCTGAGTGAATCAGCACCAGAACCAGCTCTGCCACCGTCCTGGGGCAATGGATCGTAAATCTGTACTCAATTCAATTCGGATGTCCTTTGCTGGTACACAAAGAGGCATAAAAGATGGATGAATAGCTGAAGTAGATAAGTGTAGTAGATTGCTTGTCCCTGGACGAGGGAGTCCTCGCGTCGCAGGAAGGGGTGGCAATCTTCCGCTGCTCTGTGGTGCTGAACGGATTGGATTGCTGCAAAGTGGATGGATTTCTTTAAGTTTCCATGAATGCTCGTTCATCCCCTGGCGCAGATAGTTTTTGCTTAAACTGTGTAACGTCATCCACTCAAAAGGAAGAAAAGGAAAAACCGGTCGCTCCACCGCGCTTTGATTGGCAGGCCATCTGTGCGCGATGCAGACACAGTGACTGACTACTTGTCTGTCATTGAGCGGCAGCTTAGTATCGTTTCATTACTCATCTGCAGATGTCACCGGAAGGCAGAAGAAAATTTGAATTTGATTGGATTCAATTAAGATTTTGTTTGTCACAACGGTTGACGTGACCGGGTGCGATTTTATTGTCGCTGATGCGGCGTTCTTTCACAGCCAAGTGAAGAAGGAGGACTTGAGAGGAAGTTTCTCTCCCTGGAAGATTGCCACAATTATTTGATGCACAGTGCTTCGGTGGCATGGGAGGCTATTGCAATCATTTAGCTCATTAGCTCAGAGGTTAATGAAATGATGTGCAAGACTTCTGCCAGCCGCACTCGCAAATGTCTTTGGCAAGCCACCTCCAACCCTTTAGCAAATCATGAAAGTCTAATGCCAAAAAGTCAACAAGTAGCTTTAATCTAACGCTTCAATGGCGCTCAAATGAATACACTCGACGAGAAGAACCTATGAAAACACTCCTCTCCCTCAGGAAAACCAATACAAGCAGTCCCACAGTTAAGGACAAAAACAAAAAATTAAAGCGGGACAGCGAAATGGGCGAACGCCTTTTGGATTCACCCAACAGAACACACCTAATCCAGGGAGTCCAGCCCGGTTGATGTACTCCCCTGGCAAACACAGCTCCTGACCTCTCGCGTTGGAGCAACGGACTCGTATTCCCCGGTTTGTTGGTGTTTTCTTTTGCCATTTGTGACTAGCCCCAGCGCAGGGCATACATTTATTCTACCCCGTGGCTGGTATCTCCTTAATTACTGTAAACAGACACTGGTCATGCAACACACTTTGCTCTGAGGTTCTTGCCTTTACGATGAGGTTTTAATTTGAGCTCCCTCCGGGCAGATGCACCTTGCCTGAAAGTGCACAGCATTTTTTTAATAGTATCAAATGCACAAAGTGAGCAGATGAGGTCAAGTTACATTAATGTTGCCTTATGAATGGTGATAAAACCGTAGGAATCCACGGCATGCCGGGCGAAGGGATGGGCGAAGAGAAGGCCAAAAGTCCATCGCGTTCACTGCTGAAGGAGATCAACGGTTTGCAGTGTGATATTTGCTGTGGACACTACTGCGCAGATTACACTTGGTGGCTGTTCAGATGTGGCAATGTTAACTTTGTTGAATGGCATTTCGAAGTCAGACATGTGCAATGATTCTTGGTGTGCGAATGCGAGCTTCTGTAAATGTTCATTTGGGGGATGACCTGATTGTTTGTGATTGTCGTTCCAGTTTGGGAGATCTGTTTGTGAGGAGCGGGGAGTTTTTGAAGTGTGCTGGAGTGTTTGAACGTTTGATTGACGAAATTGTGACTTACTATACTTTCAGGAAAATTTTCCATCGTCCAGGAAACAACATAGGAAATAGGATGGAATGATTTTCAGGCACATATTGCATTTGAATAGCCTTTTTCTTAGCATATCACCCTTAACTCATTTCATGCGAGGTAACACTCTTGATTGCGCACAACCAGGGGAGCTGCCAAAACTATCCGCGTTAGTGCACAGGTAAAGTTCACAAAAACCCTACTCGCGGCGCCCCCTGGATAGACATTACAACACCCCTTGTGTGGTGAACCAATATATGCAGCGATCCCCTCTGCACGAGCGTTTTAATAATGGGCCTGGCCTACCAGCCTGTGGGCTGTGCGTGAGGGTAACTTTCTCACCGCATAAAAACAAATAGTACAAAAAATCCGATATGCCTCGGATAAGGACGGATCAACTGCTGACGACCCCAGCAAACGTTTTAAGGGCAACGATTCTCGGTATTGCACGTGGAATGTGAGGTCTCTTAAATGGCCACGTGCAGTCGAGCAGCTTCCGAACACCGGAGGCCCTAGACTGCTACAAAGCACCGCCACCCAAGAAGTGCGATGGGATGGGCCCGACAAGAAAACGTTGAACAACTGCGACATCTACTACAGAGAAATAGAGAGACGGCAGCGCTTATGCAGATGCGGATTTATTGTTCGAGGCAGAGTTAGGCAAAAAGGGGAACATCAGCCTAATTTGCGCTCACGGCCCGACAGAGGAGAAAGATGACATCACAAGATAAAATAACATATGATCTATGACCCCGCTACGACACCAAGATCGTCCTAGGAGACTTCAACGCTCAGCTGGGAAAAGAGGACATCTTTACTGGAGACATCGGTAAACACAGCCTACACGACAACACATCCGGAAACGGACTCAGGCTGTTGGGCCTTATAGACCAAGAGCCCACAGGACATTTTGGGCGTGAAAGTTTAACCACATGAGTGATACATCAATGGAAAGGTCTCAAGATATTGAACTCAAAGGTCAAAGTCTAGCAGCGATCAGTTGCAGCCGAAGTTAGTAATTTTAGGTTAAAAACGTGTTTTTTTCAAATTCTGAATAATTGGTATAACCTCTTGAGACTGGTGCCTTGATTGCTTGAGACCGCCCTGATTACAAAAATATGGGTACCAGACATTTTACATTCAGCCAAACACATGCCTGTTGCCAAAGTTCATAACAAAACAGGTATTTGGTAAGTGTTGTACGATTTTGCACTAGAAGCCATTACTTCCAAATAAATTTGTTTAAAAGGTTACCAAAGGTTGCGTTCAAAAGAGTGTTTTATTACTAAAAAAAATCGTCTAAATCAATGGTCTATAAAGATAGATATAGACTTTTAAAATTGTGGACCACCCTATTGAACCAACATGTTTCGCGTTTTTTTACCAATATGTCAAAATTTTGTCTGCAACATGCTTTTTCTAATGATGTGGAATTATTCTCCGGAAATGTATATATCTTCCATACAATGTTTATACCAAAAGTTTCTACTTGATGAAATGCACAGTTCCAAAATGTTGTATTTAGTGCTGGAAGGTCATATATTAACAAAAAATGCAGTGCATGTCCATTAGATGAACGAAACAATTTGGACTGTACTGATTCAAATGCTGCACTATGAGAATGAGTCATTGGCACTGATCGGGCCAAATAAGAAACCGCTTTGCGCAGTTGGTTAAGAACATGTGTGATAACCTGTTTTGTTATGAACTTTGGCGTCTGGCAGGTGTCTGGCTGCATATAAAACGTCTGGTACCCATATTTTTGTAATCGGGGCGGTCTGCTCTTTCATTTAACACTAGCCTCAAGTGGTTATACCAAATATTCAGAATTTGAAAAGAAGCACGTTTTTAACCTAATATTACTAACTTCGGCTGCAACTGCCAGACTTCGACCCTTGAGTTCACTATTTTGAGAACTTTCCACTGATGTATCACTCATGTGGTTATACTTTCACGCCCAAAATTTGCTGTGGGCTCTTGGTCTATTACCTCGGGGCGGAATCTCTCTGTGGCTGGCACGCGGTTCCCACACCTGAACATCCACACAGGGACCTGGGGATCTCCTGTTCAATCCACCGTCAAGCAGATTGATCACGTTGCGATCGACGTCATTCTCGATGTCCGAACAACGACTCAGTTCATCACCTTGTTGTAACCAAGCTAAGGGCCCGGATATCGAAAAATCAATGGAGTGGAGACAGGCCAAGACGGTTTGACGTCGGAAAGCTACAATCGCAACAGATCGCTGGGAACTTTGCTGACCGAGTCTCCCTGAAACTCACTCAGAGTTTGACACTCCCTGCACCAACTATAGAAGAAGGCTGGAAACGTTGTTAAAAAGCCATCAAAGAAGCTGGCACTGATGTGCTGTGTTTCACGTCACCACCCAGAAGGAACCCATGGTTTTACGACGAGTGCAGGCAAGCGCATGCAACCAAACAAGACGCCTTTAAGGCGAAGCTGCATCGAACAACGAGGGCTGTTTGTGAGCTCTACTAACAGAGAAGAAGGGAAGAGCCACGGCTTCTCAGAAGGGAGAAGAAGGAGCATGAGAAGCGCGCGGTCAAGAAAATGGAAAGGTGTTATGGCAGGAATGAAGTCTGAAAGTTTTACCGAATGGTAAAACAGCTATTCGGAGGATACAAGGTTCGGACCGAAGCCTCGTGGTAGAGTCGCAGTTTGTGCTGAAAAGCTGAAAGGATAATTTCTGTAGCCTTAACGGCGATGACGGCTCAAATCCCGCTGTTAGGCAGAATGTTCCACTCAATATGGACAATGATAGACAAGAATTCCTCCTATGGGACTAATTTGAGTCTTGAAACTCCATCAAAATATAAAAGAAAATATAAAAGAAAGTACTCTGCATCCCAGTTGGAAGAACAGATAGGGTATTAAACCCAATCTTTTTCTCCATATATGTTTAAAATACACATTGTACCACTTGTTTATCCTAATTAAACAACTAAGGTGTTACGTGCAACTGTGTCATAGACAATCAATAGTTACCGTCTACCACAACGAACGCGTTATTCATGATTGATTCAAATTGGCTAATGATCACAAGCGACCGCATAGCTTTAGCGGAACACCTGCTGGTTATGGTCTAAGGAGCAAACCAATTCACACTCAATTTAATCAATTACCCCGTGACCTGTATGGCACCCTCGGTGGCTTACAATCCATGCACCTAAAGCTGCGCTCATAAATAATTCACGCGCTAAATGAGTCCACTTACCGTAATTATACTTCAAGTGCATAAGGAATTGCAAGCCTCTGATGTCTTTTAAAAAAGGGGTGTGTAGATTTAAAGCTCTCTGGGGGTAATTTGCACTTCAGGTGGTGGTTGAAGGTAAGAAAGGGAAGCAGTCAGTGGTGATTTATTCAACAGTAAAGCACTAAAATAATTTCAAAAAACTCTCTGTTGTCACCGAGGAAGGGTGTTCGAGAAAAAAACTGAGGGAATTTCTGGTGCCTAGGAAGTGGTGACGCGACAGTAAACATGAATGGAGAGCCATCCCTGTGGGTTTAGACGTTCTAGATGAAGCGAAAATGGGGTCCTTGTCTTCTCTGGAACATTGGTTACTCATTCTGATACGCCGAAGTTTGAGACAGTTATAACTCTTTGAGTGTTGTCAACAGCTCGAAAGAGATGGTGCTGTGAAAAATTCGAGGTGTACAGCCGGGAATCAAATTCAGCCCTTCGGCGTGTGGGCGTCGCACTCTACCCACTACGACACGGCGGTCACAACTTACGCCTATAATCACACAAATTATTAATCAACTAATGAAGACATCGATTATCATGCCAGTTAACAAAGAGGGAAAAAAGAATGACTTACTCGTAGGTAAAACAAAATCTAATAAACTAAAAAGGTGTTTAGTTCATCAAATAACCTGTATGAAAGGAATAATCAATGTTCGCATTCAGTGCATTGATTGTGGCACAAGGATCGATGAAACGCTTATTATTGGCACATATTTTTCTTAGACCGGCAATGAGTATGTACAAGGGGCTTGATTAAAATCCCTCACAACAGACGATAAAATTACGAAGGTTGTCTTTTATATTTCGGAATTAGGCAACCCTAGTATTGCAATCTGGCAACTGCCAGCTCTATCGTATAGTTTGACATTTTTGAGATCATACGTACTCCGAACGTTTTTGACATACGAGCGCTATTTGTCTTGTAACTTAAAGGATTCATCTCGCCAAAACATTAAATCGTGACAATTTTCGTGCGATTATTTTTGTAACAACTTTCAACGTGGATTAACTCAACTCAATCGATGAACTTAATTCCATTTTTGGCGATGAAGGTCAATCAAGGACCAATGTTTATCGATGGTATGGTGAATTCAACCGAGGTCGTAGTTCACGAAATGCGTGAAGGTCGTCCAAAATCAGTTGTTGCTCTGTGCGCCAAAACCTTAGGAATTAGTGGGAGCAGCAAACATTCAATATTGCATGAAGACTTAACCGTCAGCAAAATTTGTTCGCGTTGGATCCCACACAATTTGTCAATCGCTCAAAAAAAGGGCTCATGTCGATTGGTCGAAAGAAATGCTCCAAAAATACGATCGCGGTGCTTCGAAACACGTCTTTGAAATGTGACACGTGATAAATCGTGGATTTACGCGTTTGAGCACGAAAGTAAACAGCAGTCGACTGTATGGGTGTTTCAAATTGAGCGAAATCCAAAAAAGTTGCTCGTGCACGAAGCACTTCCAAGCAAACGGACACCTGTTGTTTTGAAAAAACTGGGCATGTCGGAACCGTACCACTAGAACAACGCAGAACAGTCAATTCAATTCAACCATTTGTTTGCCAGTTGTCTTCCAAGAATTCAGGAAAACCAACCGCCGAAGACGGATCACTCTTCACCACGACAATGCAATCTCTTACACATCGGCTCAAACAACACCATTTTTGAGCATTCGAAACATCGATTTGATGAGTCATCCGCCGTATAGTCCTGACTTGGCACCGAATGACCTATTTTTATTCCCGCACGTAGAAAATAAAATGAGAGGTCAATGTTTTACGACACCCGAAGAAGCGGTTGATGCGTTCAGAATGCAAGTTTTAGAGATTCCTCAATCAGGGTGGCGAAAGTGCTTCTACAATTTTTTTCAAACGCATGTAAAAGTGTATAGATCTTAATGGGGAATATTTTCAAAAACAATAAGGCTATTTTTAATGATTAATATTTGTTTTTGTTCTCTAATCCCGAAATATAAAAGGCAACTCTCATATTAGAGTGTACAGGCTTGCGTCTGCTAGGGCCTAGCTTACCCATCAACTACTCGTGTTGTGCGCGCTACTGTTCTCTCAGGAGTAGAAGGGATCTAGAGTTTTTAGCCGACTGATAAGGGGTGGTGCAAAACTGGATGTTTTCAGCCGATAATCGAACCTGGACCTTCGGCGTGTGTGTGACATGTAAGTTTGTAGTGATTAGAAATTATTTCATCAAAGTTTGGCAATCTGTTCACACGTGCTTACGTTTCGAAACTAAGTCTTAAAAAGTTATGGGTCGAAAATCTAAGGAGCTAGAGATTTTTGTGAACGACAGAATAATACTAATGCGGGAAGAGGGTTTCACCTATAGTGCAATTGGAAAAAAAAAAACTAAAAAAAAAGTTTATTCAGTGTGAAAAGTGTTGTAAAATAGTATGAAAAAGTGTGACCATTAGATCAGAACAGAACAGAAAAATAAGGAAATATTGGAAAGATCGCGCATCTGATAGGGAAAAACGAGATATTATAACAAAATTGAGAAAAAAATCCTAAAAGAAGTGATCTACAACTAGCCGAAGAAGTCGCAAAAACAACTCGAAAAGTTTTCAATGTTCAAACTCTTCGTACTGTTTTGCATATAGCAAAATATTATGGTATGGAAAAGGTGCTCTCAAAAAAAAAAAAAAACATTTATTTCTGAGACTTATAGGAAAAAACGTTTACAGTTTGCCAAAAGTTATATAAATAAATAAAGGAAGGAATTTTGGGAATCCATTATATTTTCGGGTGAATCGAAATTTAATATTTATGAATGTGATGGAATGCTTAGAGGAGGCCTAATACCGAACTGAAGAGAGAAAATGTCATGTCAACCGTGAAATATGGTGAAGGAAGTACCTTTGTTTGAGGTTGCATGGCTGCAAGTGGGTTTGGTAACCTGACTTTCATTGAAGGAAAAGTGGAAAAAAATTCCAATGAAGCAACAATAAATTTAGTTTATTCGATGTCCGGACGGTTGCAAGACGTAACTGATGCTTATGTATAATAAATACATTATAATATTGTCAATTATGTTGAGAATAATTTAAAAATTGTGGTGCCTTCGCTTATTGCTATGTTCGACCCAGGTTTCGAAGTGATTGACGACTTGGGCATCACAGGAAAAGTAAATATTCAGTCAAAAGCCGTCGCGGTGAAGTTGATAAGTGTGAAAGTTGAGGCAAAATTTTGTCAAATGTGGAACTTCTTAATTGTTTTTTGAAACTATTTGAGCTAGGTGTAATATGGAAGTTTCGTTCTGCAATAGCTTGACAGTCGCAAGGACAATAAGCTAAAAATTTTATTTTTTTATGGCACTAATGTGTGGATGCTATGAGCAACAGCTAAACAGCTTTGGCTGTAAAACAAGTTCGGCTGTCTGACCACTCCTGGAATGGAATTTAATGGATATTCCTCTAAAGATGAGGTTGCCAAATATCTCCCTTCCGCTTTTTTGCTCTTCATTCAATGCTTCATAAAAAGTGTTACAGTGATTGGATTTAGTTCGAATATGCGCCGTTCTGTTCGATAATTTGTTTCCATCTAGACGGCAACTTCATAATACCCCCCTCGTAGAAGCCTCCCTCCTTATTTGTCAAAAACTCGGACAGCCACTTTTAACAAGCCTCTTTTGAGTTCAACTTCACACCACCAAGGGCGTTCGCCATAGACAGGAGCAGGTGGTAATCACTTGGCGCTATGTCCGGGCTATATGGTGGATGCGATGAGCTCTCGTAGCTTCTGACGAGTCATCAACGAAGTGTTTGGTCCGGCGTTGTCCTGGTGAAACACTACACCCTTCCTGTTGGCCAATTCTGGACGCTTCTGGTCAATCGTAGATGGTAGAATTAAGCGTCTGGCCATACGGGAGGTGGATATTCTCTTCCAATCGCACCAAACACACAGCAAATCCTTCCTGGCTTGGCAACTGTTTGGGACGATTCACCGGCCTTCAACCACAACCGATTTCGCTTGATATTGTCGTATGTGATCCGTGCGTCACCATCCGCTTCAAAAATGGGTCGAGTTCGTTCCGTTTCAGCAGCATATCGCAGGCGTCGAATCGGTCTAAAAAGTTTTTTTTTGCATCAAATCATGCGGCACCTAATCATCAAGCTTTTTTATTTGTATACAGTCTTCAACAGATGGTTTCAAATGATTTCGTAGCTAAATCTTATCTCCTGGGCGATGCCATGAGATGCCACATGCCAATCTAACTCGATGATTTTTATGATTCGATCGGTATTCGTCGTCACAGGTCTTCCGCCGGCTGGCTTATCCATGGTGTCGTTTTCACCGGCTCTGAATCGTCTAAGCCATTCCTCCATGGTTTAAAGTGATAGAGTACCATCCCCAAAATACCATTAATCTCACGGAACGTTTCTCCTGCGGATTTACTTCTTACGAAGGAAAGTTTTAAAATAGCGCAAATATCGGCGTTAGTGAACTCTTGAACGCAATATCTAATCATAAACTAATCATACATAGCGTCATTTTGTAGGATATGTCAAGACCTTTCGAATGATGTACAGTATTGCCAGATACGAGTTCGAAAGGGAGATATTTGACAACCATATAAAGAACAGAAGGTAGTAATCAAAATTTTGTACTGCATCTGGTTTTGTTATTCTCCTGTATTGGCCTGTATGTATGTACTGTGAGCGTCAAAAGTGAGTAAACAAATATCTGATTACTGTATAAAGATGAAAATTGGTTCAAAACAACAACAAAACTCAAATTCCATTGATGTACAAAAAAAACTTCATTCAATGTGATCAGTTGTTCAGAAAATAAAGTACGGTAAAAACAAAAACAAATACATTTTTTTAATGAAAATTATAACTACTTCATATATTTCGAGTCAGAAGTGAGTAAACAGTATACATTTCTATGAACAAATGTACTTATTAATTGCTTAAAAAATTAAATTTAGTACTTTGTTGGTCCTCCTTTAGACTTTATTACTTCCTTGAATGTACGTGGCATAGACATTACCAGTTTATTGGCAACATCGGGGGAAATTTTTGACCATTCTTCTGTTATAGCTTTTTCAGGTCTTCTTTGTTGTTAATAGTACTCTGTCGAATTCTTCTATCCAAATGCTCCCATAAGTGTTCTATTGGGTTAAGGTCCGGTGATTGCGGGGGATGATCAAGCTGTTTTGGGGTCCTATAAAGCAACCATTCCTTAACAAGACGTGAGGTATGCTTAGGATCATTGTCTTGCTGAAAGATCCGATTCCTAGCTAAACCTAATTTGTCTACGCTCGGTTGCAAGTTGGTCCAGATAATATTTCGATAATCTTCCTTCCTCATTGTACGATCAATGAAGACAAGATTACCGACCCCAGATGCTGCTACTTACCTCCTCACCATCACTGAACCTCAACCATGTTTCACGACCGGCCTAATATTTTTTTCAGTACATTCTTCAGTTTTTGCTCTCCAAATTTTTTTATTCATATGGCTCTTAAAAATTTCGAATTTGCTTTCATCACTAAATTAAATGTTTTGAATAATTGATCACATTGAAAAAAGCTGTTTTTGTGTATCAATGGAATTTGAGTTTTGTTGTTGTTTTGATCCAATTTTCATCTATATACAGTAATCAGATATTTATTAATTATGTTGTCTCTCCGTCGATTGAGAAGCAGCACTTGAATAAATTTCTTCTATAACAGTTATAGCCTACAAGGGACTAGAATGCAGTTCGATCTTATCCACGCTATAGCAGTGCCTCCTTGGTTGCTGTAAGCATTGCTTGAATAACACCTTGTCGATGAAAGAAAAGGAGATTGAAGTCCATCCCTTTCGCCAACGTTGGTTGTCTTATATATTAAAATACAGAATAAGACTACCAGACTGCAATAGTCTAATATTTTCCACATGCTGCTTGTGATTTTTTTCAGAAATGGCTTTGGGAAGGTCAAGAAAGAAGTAAATCGGACTGGTTAAGTATACTCAAAAGACCGTATCTCAGCTCCAACCACAGCCATGCGGGCTGCAATTTTCGCCTGGAAGATTTACTGACAAATGAAAAGAAGAGTGCCCTTAGCTCCTCACGGCTCAGCATTCGTGAAAACAGTTACAAACAAGTCAAATTTGATTCGGCGATAAAGTCTCATTATCTTCCTATTCATCATATACGAGTATTACATATACCTGGACGAATTCATCATTCCGCTGTTTCGGAAATTTTTCAACCACCGTTCTTAGTGCTGAAAAAACGTGCAATTTCTCGTAATCCGGATAAGATTTATCGGCAAGAAAATGAAGCCAATTGAGAGAACTTGAGCCACAGTCGCAGAAGTCACTGCCGTACACAGTTACGTACGACTTGCAAGTTAACACGTAGTCACATGACCCTATCAGCTCATAAGTATCGCATCTGTTTTCAGATTTACATTTTCCATTTTTTTTCGTTGTTTTTCACTTTGTTTAAAAATCTCCTTTCACATTGAAAACATTCCCGCATGCACACTGAAGTGAAATACTGGCGCATCACATTAACCCCAGCCACGGCCCATCGCATTGGCAGTTAAATTCATCCCGTATACAGTCCTGTCAACCCTGCTCAATTTAAAATGTATTGTTTTTTCCGCCTCAGAATTACAGCTTCGATATTTACATATTAATGGTGTCCTGTGTATAAAAAATGAGCGGTTGCTTTATAATTAAATGGAGCTTTGCCAGAAATCTCATTGCTTGTGGAAGACCAGAAACAGAGCGCGCTCCTTCCATTCATCAAAAATTTTACCGTACGAGTGTGTGCGCGTTATGAAAAACATTTTCGCACAAAATGCGTTGAAAAATTGAACGGAATGAGAACAAAATTGTGCCGCCATCAGGGATGTGGATGCAGCCGGTTTGACTTAAAATCAGGGCTATTTTTGAATAAAGAAATAAAATACTTCGACTGTTGGAGTGAAGGCTGTGCTGAAATTTACAAATAGCACAGGCACATGCGTGCATATGTTTGTGTAATTAATGATGCAATTATGAAATTGTCGCGGAATTTTTCAATTAAAACTTTTTCTCTAGGAGCAGGGTGCACGTGCAGATGAGTGCTTAAAATCGTAAAACGGATGAAATGTTTTTTCAGCGACGTGTGCACTCTTACTCGATACGCACTTAGTCCAAACAGATGCAACTCGCCTGATACAAAGCAATAAAGTCAAATCTGCGATCCTTAGAATTGACGTGAAATCCACTCCGTGGACTGACGGGCTATGCTGTTTCATTTCCCTTCCAGGGTGGCATTGTGCATCTCGACCCTTTTTGTCGTTAAACTTTTGTTGCTCATGTCTTGCATACAAAATCGATTAGCCATTATGCATGCACACGAACGCATACCAAATCCAAGGGCCGCTCCTTTACGCTGTGCTAGATGTTGTTGTGTCTTTCAAATTTGTGAAAAAAATTTCATTTCTTCCCCAGTGCCATCTGCTCTTTATCAAAAATATTTGCGCAATATTGAAGAAAGACAAATGAGGCATTCGAGAGTTGGGAAACGCAAGGATTCTCAGCATGGTGCAAAGATGATTGTTTTTTAAAACAACGTAAGGATGGGGTTTTTTTTTGAAATAAGTTTTAATTAAATTTTGTTCTAGATAAGTATCACTTTGAGGATTAGGGTGGTGCCTCCCAAGTCCAGGCATTGAGGGCACACTTCTAAGATAGCAACATAATTATTCTTATAATGACATATGTATATATGTATACACATACAGTGATGAACACAAGCATTGACACAAGCGTGATATATTACGAGAACTACAGCACTGTGCAAAATAATAGCACTGTGTTCAAACATGTCACAATTTTGCCACTATTTTGCTCATAACTTTTTCCTACCGTCTTGTAAACACATTATATTTATGGCACAACATCCGTATTCCGCCAGTAATAAAACCTGTAAGCAAGATAAGAAAAAAGTGCATTCTGAACTTAGAAAAGACCCGTTATCAAAACATCAAAAATACATGAATATAAAGTAAAAGCCAATGGAATAGTAAAGCTTTTTGTTTTCAGTTGGTCGATTTACCTTTATTTTTAAGTACAGATGTGGGATTCGGTTTTACGTGATCACCTGCACTAACGGCTTATATCACTGGGAACCTTTTTCCCAAGAGTCGTAAGTAACGCAAGACTAAACGCCTTAGTTAGTATCAAGTACCAAACTGAGATCATGCTTGAGGGGCAATCATCCCACCTTGGTTTGATGCGAAGCCTTTCTAAAACCTCTTCCGCTCTTTGGGTCCCAGCGCCCGGTTAAGAATGCAACTCCACACTGAGAAAGGATAGTCCCCTAACCGACTTGCCTAGTTCTGCTTAAACAATGGACTAGACAAGTCAGCACAGTACACTATCCTCGACTCTACCCGCGATGTTAGGTGGTAAATCACAGCCGCCACGAAACTCCCATAAGGGGGCCTACCGCACGGTCAGGCTTGAAGTTCTAGGGGCCCCTGACCTCCAGTGGCACCAGAATATAGCCTCTGGTTAAGCTGTCACTACCAGTCAGGTTCCCTCAAAGCCTGGGTCTGTTAGCAGCCATCCCGCCACAGATGGTCTTTTCTCCATCAGTGTTTCCGTTGTCACTTTAAATAGTGATACGGATGTGATTTTGAATCATGTGATTCATAAATCCAGTCACATCATCTGGAATTTTTAAGTACAGCATCAAAACATCATGGCATGGAGTCGATTAAAGCCTGATGTCGCTGGTCGCCGTGGCGTAGTGGGTAGAGTGCGACGCTCGCACGACCAAGGGGTTAGGTTCAACTCCCAGCTTAACACCAATTTTTTGAATTTTTCATGACACCACCTCTTTCGAGCTGAAAGATTCTCTAATTTCGCCGTTCGGAGTCGGCAAAAAAACTGTAGGTCCCTTCTACTCGTGAGAGAACAGTAGCGCGCACAACGCGAGTAGTTGATGAGCAAGCTAGGCCCTGGTCCCCCTTTGGACTGCAGCACCAACAATTATTATTATTTTATCGCTGAACAGGGATATTCCTCCATGCAACCTGCACAACATCACATAATTCTTTGTATTTTTGGGTTTTGCTCCATACACAGCTTTCTTGACATTAGTTACCGGTTTTATCCACAAAACTGGACCAGTATCATAATAGGAGAAGCATCCCCATATGTTAATTTTTGCCCCTCTATGATTTACAGTCTTGATAGTGCACTCCGGTTGAAACTTTTGGTTTTACCGCTTACGAACAAATGTTCTGGTAACAGGAGTACCAAATAAAACTATTTTGGATTCATCTGTCTATAGTATATTGCGCCATTTAGAAGGTTCCCAGTTCAGGTGTTTTTGCGCAAGTTTGATTCGTTTTAGTAGGTTGATTTTTGACAGTAGTGTTACTTTTCTGGGACTCCTGGCAGGTAAATTCTTCTTCACCAGTATTCTTCTTATTGTTGATATCTCCACGGGTAAATTTAACCCCTATTTTATTTTCCTAGCGTTCACAAACGGATTCAAAGTATTGGCCATTGTTTTCTACACATTTTGACCATCTTTCTGGCAATTTGTGAATACCACGCCATTAAAAATGTTCGTCTTTTACAGCAAACCAATCAGACACCCAATTTTCGACTTCCTCGTAGGAGTCAATGTGCTGGTCAGCCAATGCGTATCCCATCGATGAAAACAAATGTTAGCCGGTAGAAGCCAAGTCTGGTGAATACGGCGGTTGGGGAAGCTGCTCCCAGCCAAGTGTTTTGATGGTATCCTGAACCGGTTTTGCTTTGTGTGCAGATGCATTGTCATGGAGCAAAATTACCTTGCCGTGTCTTCTGGCCTATTCTGGTCATTTCTCGATCAATTCATTGTTCAAATTGATCATTTGTTGTCGGCAGCGATCAGTACTAACGGTTTCACCAGATTTTAGGAGCTCGTGGTACAGCACACCTTTATGGTCCCACCAAACACACAGCATTGCCTTCATGCCGAATCGATCTGGTTTTGTAGTCGATGTTGATGGTTGTCCCAGATTAACCCATGATTTTTTCCTTTGAGGATTCTTAAAATAAATCCATTTTTCATCGCCAGTAACAATCCGATTTTCTTTCGTGTCTTTGAAGCAAAATTTCGCAAGTGTTTTTTCGGTTTTCCGTCTGTCTTTCATTCAATTCATGTGGCACCCATTTTCCACACTTTTGGATCTTCCCATAGCTTTTAAACGGTCAGAAATTGTTTGTTGTGCAACATTTAACATTGCTGCCATTTACTTTTTACTCAAAGTGTCATCTCCATCCAATATGGTTTGCGATTCGGCGTCTTCCACGTTCTTCATTTCTCACATCCAAATCATTATTTCTGAACCGTTGAAACCATCTTTTGCATGTTGCTTCTGATAGAGCATGATCACCATATGCCTCGACAAGCATTCGATGTGACTCTGCAGCACTTTTTTTCAAATGAAAACAAAAAATTAATGCTTTCCGCAAGTCATCACTTTCTGGTACAAAATTCGATATATTTAACACGATGAAAAAATATGATTTTGTCTGTTCAATGACTTGATGAATACTAAATATTTTTCACAGATGTAATAGCAAACAAAAAAAAAAAAAAATAAGGGCTCATTCACAACAACTGTTCCCTATCGAGACATTTGTATCTTGACGCTCACTTCATACCGGTAACGGTATTTGTCTTTCATAGGCGGGGGGTACTTTCGATTTTCTTCCCCTTTTTCCTTTCTGTTGAGCGTATTTTTTGGGATCTACGATCATTTGATTTGAACACCCGACAATTTCGCTTATAAATTTTAAAGTTTTACCCTCAGAAAGCAATTTTTTATGAAGACACGTTTTTCAGGAATATAATGCACACAACGACCCATTTTACTTTGCTAACAACGTTGCACTTTGGAATATTATCTGTTAATAATTACAGTAGTATGTGTAGGATTCCTTTATAACCGAAAACAATTTAAAAGACTGGGGTACCCTTTGAAAACGCTTCTCAGAATGACGTGGTGCTATTATTTTGCACACTTAAATTCGGCTGCATTTCCGGTAACGGAATTTCTTAATGACAATATGCATTTTTTATTATCTTGTTTATGGGTTTTATGACTGATATAATAAGGATGTTGGGCAATAAGTATGAGGCTTCTGCCTTTCCATTGGAAAAAGTAGATATCATAATAGGGACAAAGTCCCTACAGTGCTATTATTTTGCACAGTACTGTATGTATATCCACGCAAGAAGAAATACAACGCATTTTCTTTTTCGATAATTTACTTCAATAAAACATTTACAAATATTTGATGTGAATACTTTTCACAAAACGGTTATTATTATTAAAATTTGGTTTGCGTAACAATGAATCGAAACCTGTTAATAGTTTGTAGGGTAGCCTTTTCTTTTCATTACTTCCACAAGTCTATTTTTCATTGAAATTACTGACTTTCTGGTAACATCTCCCCCTTAGTCATTCTTCAGATATGACCGTCTGAAGTCGCGTCTTACTGGTTATTAACTCTCTTCTTATTCGCCTCCCCACTTAAAGGTGCTCAAAGAGATTAAGGTGACTGAGGAGGTGTATTACGGAGATGGGGAACGTTGAAGGTGAGCCACTGACGAACGATAAAGGCAGTCTGCTTAGGGTCGTTATCTTGTTGAAATTGTAATTTCTTCCAAGTTTTAGATTTTCATTTCTTTTTCAAATTGCTCTTTAAGACATGTTAATATTTTACTTTGTCCGTATTCCCCTCCATAAATACTAATTCCCCAACCCCTCCAGCCAACATAGGGCCCCACAACATGAGCACATCGCCGGCATGTTTTATATTGTTCTGCACATTTTGTGAAGCTAGATCAAGCCAAAATTCGTCCATCAAAGTAAAAAATATTAAATTTGCAAACTACAAACAAAACTTAGCTCCAGAAGTTAATATCATTTTAAACAAATTTTTTTGGGAACTCTATTCGGTTTTTTCTGTTTCGTTTATAACTTAAAGGTTTTTTATTTCCACTCGAGCATTTCTCCAGGCCTGTGTAGTGTTCTACGTACTGTTATTGTATGTTCTTGCACATTAAGGTTTTCTCTTGGATAAGCCGTTATTTCTGTGGAAGTCGGTTTTTGTCCCTTTATATTATTCGTATGTACAATTTGCCTTCTCTTGTTTCATTTCTTAAGCTTCTACGTCCTTGAAACCTTCGAGTAACACTGCGAACTGTATAGCAAATTCTTTTCACAGTTTTCGCAATTTCCTAATAACTTTTATTCTGTTCCCCCAGATTTAATTGTTTTCTTTCATTTTCTGTAGTTTCTTTCCTCCTTTCCCTTTTTTACTAGTAAATCAACAATAAACTTTGTAAATATGTTGTTTTTTTCCAAAGAAATATAAGCGGCATTTTTCCAGCAAAAGTCTGTTACGAAGGTTGCCCTTTATATCTCGGGATTGGGCAACCCTAGTGTTGCATTCTGGCAACTAACAGCTCTATCGTATAGTTTGACATTCTTGAGGTTATACGTACTCTGAACGTTTTGAAATACGAGCGCTATTTGTGTTGTTTACAGTAACTTAAAAGATTCATCTCGCCCAAACAATTAAATTAAATCGTGAACATTTTCGTGCGATTATTTTTTACAACTTTCGACGTGGATTACTTCAACAACAGTGCATCGAAAAACTTAATTCAATTTTTGGCGATGAAGCTCCATCAAGGACCAGTGTTTATCGATGGTATGGTGAATTCAACCGAGGTCGTAGTTCACTCCAAGACGAATTTCGTGAAGGTCGCCCCATTGATGCTGTGCGCCAACTGATATTACAAGATCGTCATCGATCGATATTGCAAGACTCGCGTCGATTGGTCGAAAGAAATGCTCCAAAAATACGATCGCGGTGCTTCGAAACACGTATATGACATCGTGACAGATCATGAATCGTGGATTTTCGCTTATGAGTCCGAAAGTAAACAGCAGTCCACTGTATGGGTGTTTAAAATTGAGCCAAATCCAACAAAAGTTGCTCGCCCACGAAGCACTTCCAAGTAAATGGTCGCCTGTTTTTTCGGAAAACTAGACATTTCGCAACCGTACCATTAGAGCAACGCAGAACAGTCAGATCTGAGTGGTACACAACCATTTGCTTGCCAGTTGTCTTCCAAGCAATCAGGAAAACCAACCGCCGAAGATGGATCACTCTTCACCTCGCCAATGCGAGCTCTCACACATCGGCTCAAACAACAGCATTTTTGAGCACTTAAAACACCGATTTGTTGAGTCACCCGCCGTACAGTCCTGGCTTGGCACCGAATGACTTCTTTTTATTCCCGTATATAAAAAATAAAATGAGAGGTCAACGTTTTTCGACACCCGAAGAAGCGGTTGATGCATTCAGAATGCAAGTTTTGGAGATATTTCAATCAGAGTGGCAAAAGTGCTTCGACAATCGCATGCAAATGTGTATAGATCTTAATGGGGAATATTTTGAAAAACAATAAAGCTTTTTTCGATGATTAATATTTGTTTTCGTTCTCTAAACCCGAAAAATGAAAGGCAACCCTCTAATTTCTTTAATGATAGATCTGTTGTAAGTTTTGCTTAAGCAAAATAGGTACTATATGACTGTAACTTGTTTCCGTCCCGAAATGTGGAAGAGTACATTCTTCTATTTCTTTTTGTGGCGGTATAGTCCATGGTGGACCTGGGCCACAACCAACATGCCTCTTCAGCCAGCACGAACGATCTTTCGCCAGCTGCTTCCAGTTGCCCATTCCAAGTTGGTTGAGGTCCCTCTCCACTTGTGTGCGCCACCTTAACCTAGGCCACCCTCTGTTGCGTTGTCCTAATGGCGCAGGTTCGAAGGATTTTCGGGCCGAAGTAGTGGTGTCTATGACCTTACTAACGACTTTCGTCTACCTCTCCGAATTTTAAGAACGGTCCAAAGTCCGTTGTAAACAATGAGTGGGCTGACGAACAAAGTTTACGCCCTGCCAAACTGTTCATTTAGTTTTTTTTCGAAACTTTGTTTACTTCTCTAAGTCGTTAGAGCGGTCCAGAGGTGCAGGTGTTACGGAGACCGATGCAGGTTTTACGGAGGCCGATGCAGGTTTTACGGAGGCCGATGCAGGTTTCCCAGTAAGTACTAAAATTATTTTGATCAGAGTGATCAGACAAATACGAATAATAAAAGAACAGGAACAAGGAAAGAACAATGAACAAAAAATGAACTAGAAAAATAACAACGACAACAGCAATATTTGTTAGAAAAAAATGTATATAATGATCTTAGGCGAATTCCTTATTTGATTTTCATGTGCAAAGGATGTACTTTCTTCAGGATCGGTGCCCTTTTATACCTGGGGGCGAGAAGTTTTTTCAATAAGGAAAGCTCTTTCTCTCTCTCCTAATTCGCTGTTACAAAACTATTTTTGATTGTTTATGTGGCCACTTCATACAATTATAATTTAAACAAGGCTGCCACTGTAAACAAATTAAGTAAATAGCATTGCACGGTTACTTTTAATGCAATAACATCGATTGACAATGAAGAAAAATACCTTTACAGGTAAAATTTCATTAAAAATAATGGGGTATAAATGTGGCAATCGGAAAACAGAAAACATTTCAGAAGAATGCGCCGAACATGCTGCCCCCTGCTTACACCTTTCAACTGCTTTAGAATTCTTCGTCTATTTGGGACTGTGAAAGGTTAAAGAATCTAGCTTTTGAACAGGAGACAACATTCGATTTTCAACTAGAACAGCATAGTATTCTTATTGTTAGATAGATAAATAATTAAATGCAGTGCAGTGTAGGTTTTCACAATATCCGGTTGGTTCACTTTACCCAGGGGGTTAGTTATCATGGAAGTCGTCTCCAATTATACAACCATCTACATTTCGAGATGGAGGAAATCCCCATATTTCATCTCAGCTTTGCTATTAGTTTTTCTAAATGAAGGCAATACCAGGGCGTAGAAATGGTGTGAAAATACTCCTCCATCGTTACACCTACTATAACAGTCCTTTTGTACCATTCTTCGGTTTCGTTGATCTACTGTGAAACGCAATTAAGGCTAAAGTCCGAAAAACTTCCCGTTGAGCAAGTTTTTTTACAACCCTTTTAAACTTTCCTTCTTATAGAATGCTCAGCTACCCGTAACAGTGTCTATCACTCACTCGTTGTGCGTTTCAGTCAGTCTGCACGTATCTGCATTCTCATCAACCTCCTCAGTCAAAAGTCCTAATTTATTCATTTCAGTTATCAGATTCATAGCCAAACATTTCCTTTTGTTCATGAAGAGCATCACGAGCGAAGAATAATTTAATTTCAATTCTACCGGATGTCAGGGAAACTTCAGAAGGCAGCATCTTCAAAACTGCAAAATTGCACCGCCATGAATTACACTGTGCGGCGAATTTTTTTTGTTGTTTATGCTGATTGTGCCTCAAAAGAGCACATTTGGCTGTAAAGTCATAGTCCTCTGCAGCTGCACATTTTCTTGAAATGAAATATGGCAGCAGTCTGCACAGACTCCATTTTATGTGAACTCATCACACATACTTCGCCCTTGCTCTCTAGACAGAGAGTTCACGGATTACACGTCTAACTCTCGTTCTGCTGCTGCTGTCGGATCTCCAACATATGTACGTTTACCTCTCTGCCGTTGCTGGACCCTATGAACCCTTATCTCAAATTAAGGTCAATAACTCAATAAAGTCTTGAGTCGGCTACGAATATTCACATTCCAATGTACACACACACACATACACTTAAAGGATGGGCGGTGATAGAATGGATAAGAGCAAAGCAGACACTTTGTACGGCTTTTGAGGACCTGCACGGCTTTTGAGTTGCTCTCCATGCGTTCTTAACTGTGAAAACTGCAATCCTGCACTTTCCTAAGTTCACATCAAAATTCCCATAAATTATTGTTCTCATTCATGAGTGGTGTTATCGTCCCTTGTTCCGAGTAAGCCATACAAGACTCTGCCTGGTCTCTCCCCTCACCATGCATCGAGCGTCGCGCAGCCGTTCAATTCCTCCCATAATCGATTCATATCCAGAAAAATGAAAATTCCTTGAATCCTTGCCAACGACGTATGCAGCCGATGCTTACAACTACGGCAAGGATATCCTGCAGAGTGAATAACAAGTACAAAAAATTCAATTTCTTTTTCCGTCTCCCAAGAATAACACACAAGCCGCCCACCCCACCCAGAGAAGGGAAAATACCTCAAGGATGCCCGGCGTGGTCCACGCTCGCCATGGCTATGCCGTGGAATTGAAAATCTTGAAGGAAATTATCGCCAGGCTATGGAAGCGTATGATAATTTTCGGGATTTCCCAGGATATCGATTACTGCTGCACTAGCCCCATCCCAGAGCGAGCTTGACGGGCCCTTGTTTGCCCAGACTTAAAATTATTGCCACATGAAAGGAGCGATATAAATCCTGGTGTCGGGCGAAAAGTTTTGTTCTTACATGGGCAATTGGTCTTGCACTTCTGTGTGCATTACCCTGTTCGGAATTCGGATGGCTTGAGCGGGGCAAATTTACATAGATTAATGACTTTGGGGGGTAAATTAAGGCAGCGGCGCCCAGTCGATGGTGGAAAGCGAACAGGGCGGATGATCAACAAATTTTCATTTTAATGACGCTTGTTCAATGTCCTTGAACGGTGCACAGCAAATAATTTGATATGTTCCCCAGAGTGGATTGTAACAAGTTTGCCCTTGTGGGTGTTAAGCACTTGTTAGGGCTACTTGAGTGGATGAATGAAGGGATTTAGGGGTATACTGAAGAAAGTCCAAGTGGAGTGGGGCCGTAAGGTAAACCGTAAAGGGAGGCAACTTAAGTTCCGGATTAGCACATAATAGAGAATGAGGGCTGATGAGTGCTCAAGGTAAAGCCCTTCAGATCATTTGGATCATTACCATGTGAATGGTTTGGTTGTGGCTGTGTGTCCCATGGGATATTGGAATAATTCAGCAAGTAAGTGAGGTGACTTTGGTCTGATTTAAAGGGTGGATTGTTATTGATGCTTTGGAATTATTGAACGCCGTTGCACACAAATGATTCAAATTAAATTTCTTCTTGTAACGAATTGGTGTTTTCATTTGGAAACTGATCAGTATTCAAACCCTCCTGTTGTGCATCGTCTGGTCACAAAAAGAGCGCAACAATGGTTCGGCGAAGGACTGTAACTCAATTCGAAGGCGTTCAAATGATAAGTTTTCCATTGGTCCGCTCGCATCCTTTCACAGGATTGCATTAAGATTTTTGTCTTTTTTTAGTTTTGGGAAAGTGTGAATGAATAAAAGGGAAGAACATTATGTCTGGTTCGATTCGTTGCATTGAACATTCCAGATCCCAAGTCTTAGCATTTTAATATTAAACACTACTGATGCTCCGAATCCATTTCCAGAGTGCAGCTTATGAGGTGGCATTCAAAGAAATTCAAATTTTGCAGCTACCTAACGGCCTGAACAAGCAAACAAAAGGAATGTTCATCGAACATAATGGTATGGTCTTAAGCTCTTTCAGAAAATCGGTTTGCATTTTTCAACCGTCGCAAAGCGCTGTCCTGTCATGGGCCTCTCAAATCTTAGGAACAGAAAGAAGTCGTGGGCGCTAAATCTGGTAAGGTTGTTAAATATCCCTTCCCCATGTTTGCTCTTCATTCAATGTTTCATTAAAAGTGTTACAGTGATCGGATTTAGTTCAAATATACGCCGTTTTGTTCGATAATCTGTTTTCATCTAGACGGCAACTTCATAATATACGCCCCCCCGTAGCAGCCCACTCCTTATTTGCGAAGAACTTGGACAGTCACTTTTCACAAACCTCGTTCGAGTTCGATTTCACACCACCAAGGGCGTTCGCCATGGACAGGAGCAGGTGGTAATCACTTGGCGCTATGTTCGGGCTATATGGTGGAAGCGATAGAACCTCCCATCGGAGCTCCAGTAGCTTCTGACGAGTCATCAACGAAGTGTGTGGTCTGGCGTTGTCCTGGTGGAGCACTACACCCTTCCTGTTGGCTAATTCTGGACGCTTCTGGTCGATCGCCTTCTTCAAGCGGTCCAGTTGTTCGCAGTTGACGGTAGAATTAAGCGTCTGGCCATATGGGAGCAGCTCATATTGGATGATTCCCTTCCAATCCCGACAAACACACAGCAAAACCTTCCTGACCGTCAATACCGGCTTGGCCACTGTTTGGGACTATTCACCGGCCTTCACCTACGACCGTTTTCGCTTGATATGTTGTATGTGATCCATTTTTCGTCGCCAGTTACCATCCGCTTCAAAACTGGGTCGAGTTCGTTCCGTTTCAGCAGCATATCGCAGGCGTTGATTCGGTCCAGAAGGTTTTTTTGCGTCAAATCATGCGGTACCCAAACATCAAGCTTTTTTCGTATCCAGCCTTCTGCAGGTGGTTTCAAATGGTTTGGTAACTATCTGCCATCTCCTGGGCGATGTCACGAGATGCCACATGCCGGTTTAACTCGATTATTTCCATGATTCGATCAGTATTCCTCGTCACAGGTCTTCCGGCTTCTGACTTATGCATGGTGACATTTTCACCGGCTCTGAATCGTCAAAACCATTCCTCCGCGGTTCGAAGTGATAGAGTACCATCCCCCAAAACAGCATTAATCTCACGGAACGTTTCTCTAGCGGATTTGCCTTTAACGAAGGAAAACTTTAAAATAGCGCGAGTTTCGGCTTTAGTAAACTCCATGTTTACATGTCTAACGCAATATGCAAACTAATCATGCTTAGCGTCGTGTTGCAAAACTTTTTCAAATGATGCATAGTAATGCTGGATACGCTTTGTACATAGCTTTATGCATAGCCAGAAAATTCAAAAGACAAAAAGGCGGAAGGGATATTTGACAACCTTATATAATATATAACCACAGCCTCACCCCGATACCGAGGTCCCTCGTATATGCATCTGCTTTTTCCTGTGATATCAAAAGTAAGCCCTTTAAGGTTGTGCAGACACGTGGCCTGTGTTAATCTCTATAGCTCATGCTAAACGGGCAGCCCTCTCGTGACCAATATAAGGCGTGCACAGAAAACTATCGGAATATATTGAGCTATAAAATCAACACACGCATACTAAGGAGCTTCTGAAATGTAGTGAAGTGTGCTTCTACTTACCGATCATTCACATAGCTCTCCCCAACACCTTCCTGGTTTGAGTGAAATAAAATCTGAGGCGACACTTTTGTATTCTAAATTTAAAAATCACGACTGATCTAGGTCTCTTCTACTACTGTCAGGGAATGTGCCCCAAAAGAGACAGAAAGATGACTCCAGAATCGATTTTGATTCCGGTGCCAGGGTTTCTTTTGAAACATACTACAAAACAATGCGCCCTTTATGCACAAGTACTGTTGACCACAAGGGATGCTCTATTATATGGCATGAAAACGATTTCGACAGCACACTCAACAGTTGTTAGTGCCAGCTAATGACATCCCTTCAGAGGTTGACCCCCCAGGCCCAGATTCACGTGACCAGACACCGTTTGCCGTCTTTAATTAACACCCATCACCACGGTGTCCCGCTGCTAATTTAAACCACCAGCCATTTGTCGCTCAAGTAAAAACGATTGGTTCGCCCTCCACTGTGAGTGACATCGGTGTCAAAGCGCCCGACACTCAGATGGACGATTTCATTCGTAAAAGTCACCAACTCCTAATGCTCAACCACAATTGGACAAATGGCTGACACAGCGTTAGTTAATTAATTTTAATCAAAATTAATTGCGACAACTGAATGCATTTGATATTAAATTGCAGGGAGCGAGAGCGAAAAAGACACAACATCCCCGCCAGGATAGCGTGGTTCCCCGCACCAAATCCCCTCTGTGTTCTGCAATGCACTTAAATGTCTGCCATTTATTTCGTGTCTATGCACGAAAGGACGATAGGGAGACCGTAATTTATTGCGAGCCCGCACCGGCAAGGAGTCAAACATATTTTACTCGTAAAGTGGTTGCATAACGACGGCGGAGGGGGGATTTATAATTTTTAGCAACCCCCCCGTGTAGGGACACGTTGACACAAGCAGAGGAATGTGTGTCCGACGTGAAATTACTCGAGGTTGACGCGGTGGAATGGGCGTTTGTTTCACTTGTTTGATTTTTGCAGACAGCGAGTGTGAGTTTGTTTTGAGTACGCTCATTTGGATCAACTATAAATCAATTAATCGCATTGACAGCTAATAAATTGCAAGGATGGCGTTCAGACGTGCTCGCCGTGCAAAGCATACTTCAGTTTGAATGATTGGGGGGAATTGAAGATTTGCAAATCGAATGGAATGTGTAATTGTGTTTTGTGACACAGGACGGGTGGAGGTTGTTAAATGGGGGTTGCTGCACGACACAGCGTCTTTAATTTGCAGAAATAAATGGTGAACCAACTGTTTGCTCTGTAAATGTTTTAAGGTCTGTTAAAACAGCAAAACACGGTGGCGTGAAGGTTTCTCTTTTGTTTGATATACATACGTGGGATACGATTGAGCGCAATTGTTCTTGCGTTGGTGCATGCTTCATTGCAGGCGGGATGAGGAGTAATGATTATTCATTTGGCTCCGACGGGTAAATTTAATGAGGGAGCACGTTCTTAGAACAGATTTCCACGGCTACATGTTCTTGGAAATGCTGGGTTTTTATGGAGGTTTTTAGTTTTCCAATTACTATTTCCTTTAACATTTATCTTGATCTCAGAAGATGCTGTACTTCATTATGTATTCTTTCCAAGTTTCAGCACTTTGTGCTTTTCTCGAATCTGTTGCTGTTGTTGAATGGTATGTTCTTGGATTTGATGAATATGTTTTAAAGCGTCTCGCTTTCAATCGCACATCTCGTTGCAGCCTTTAAGTGGAAGGGAGGGTGGAAGTGGTGGCTGAGTAGCTGTTTTCATTTTATTGTGACACTCACAGTGAAGAGGTGGTTGGTGGTTCTTTGGAGACTAGGTCTTATTCTATCAAATCGGCGACGAGAATCTGTCGTTTTTCGGAGTAAAGAGGAGACAGTGAGGGGGATGTTCCGGTGGTTTATTTTAAGCGTAGCATATGAACGTGCTTGGTGATGGTTACCATCGCGTTACCACACTTCAAAGTTGTCTGTCGTTTCTCACTGTCAAGAGATAGCAACAAGAAATTAGAATTTTTCTTACATACGTTAAGGAGCATATGGTTGGTCTTCTGGCGGGTCATGGTTCCTTTGGTTGCGCTCTCAAAGGATCTACCCATTGATCGATAATTAAAGCACGGATTTGGTCTTCTCTGAGCTTTGCTTGATAAGTTCATTAGCGGACCAATGATAAACCGCCCCTTTTGGCTTTGAACCTTACTTAGGAAATAGTATGCGGATTCGAGAATAGTGAACGAGAGTTGTTAATAAAATGAATGGGTCCTTCGATGGTGGTAAATAGCCGTCCGTTCAGTTATCGAAAGATCAACGGAGTCGAGACAGTCCAAAACGGTTTGACAATCGCAACAGATCGCTGAGAACTTTGCCGAATGAGTCTCCCTGAAACTCACTCAGAATGAACTCCGAAAGTTTTACCAAAAGGTAAAACAGTTACCCGGAGGATACAAGGTTGGGACCAAAGTCTGCCGGGATCAACATGGACAACTCGTAGTAGAGTCTTATTCTGTGCTGACAATCTGGAATGATCATTTCTGCAAACACCTTAAATGCGATGACGGCCTTTATTCCGGTGTTAGGCAGAATGTTCCACTCGAATTTCACGATGGTAGTCAAAAATTCCATACCCCCGACTAAGACGATCCCCATGTCTAGCAATATCCAAGATTAAGTCCAATAAAGTTGCTGGTGCAGACGGACTGGACGCAGAACTATTTAAAGTAGCTGGAGATGACCTGACTGCGCACATGCACCAGCTCAACTGTAAGATATGGTCGGAGGAAAGCATGCCCGATGAGTGGAATCTCAGCGTCGTTTGCCCGGTCCAACTATCGGGGAATCAGATTTTTTACATCTCTTCTGCCGTATTGTGTGAGCGGCTGAAATCGTTTGTCCACAACCTGATAGGTCCCTATCTACGTGGTTTCAGACCAGGAAAGTCCACTATAAACCAGATCTTCACCTTACGACAGATCCTGGAAAATACCCAAGAAGTGCAAATCGACACTCCCCACCTCTTCGTCGATCTTATGGCCGCATATGACAGTGTGCATAGAAAAGAGCTATACAGTGCCATGTCTAGTTTTAGCATTCCTACCAAACTCGTCAGATTGTGTAGAATTACGATATAGAATTCTCGTTGCTCCGTCAAGGTCGGTAATGAACTCGCTGAGACTTTCAATGTCAAAAAAGGTTTCAGACAATGCGAGGCGCTGTCATATGACTTCTTTAACATCATCCTCGAGAAGATCGTGCGTAACGCACAAGTCAACACCAGAGGCACGATTTTCCAGAAGACAGTTCAATTTCTAGCTTACGCTGATGACATTGGCGTGATTGAACGAACACAGCGAGCCGTCAATGAGGCGTTTTGCTGGTATTGAAGCGGAAGCAGCTAAAATGGGTCTTGCGGTTAATGAGGGCAAAACAAAGTACATGCTGTCATCAAGAAAAGACACACAGCATCGACGTTTCGAACAGAGCGTCACACTAGGCAGCAGAAACTTCGAGGTAGTCAAGGATTTTGTCTACCTCGGCTCCGCGGTAAATAGGGACAACGACATCAGTACCGAAATCAGCAGCGATTGCCAATCGCTGTTTCTTTGGGCTCAAGAGGCAATTGAGTAATAAAGTCCTCTCTCGGACTAATGAATAAGATCACTTTATATAAAAGCTTGATCATCCCAGTCTCACATAGACGTTACCAAAAATGCATGAAGAAGCCGTTGACGGCATCTGGAGGAGAAGATTTAACGTAGAATCCTATGGGATGTACAGCGACATGCGCCTGGTAAAGCGGCTATGAATACAGCGCTTAAAATGGTCAGGTCATGTAGAGCGTTTGGACACCACTGCTCCGGCCCGAAAACTCTCGAATCCGAGCCATTGGGACAACTCAACAGAGGACGACCTAGGCCTAAGGTGGCGCACACAAGTGGAGAAGGACCTTAACCAACTTGGAGTTCTCAACTGGAGGCAGCTGGCGAATGATCGAGCTGTCTGGAGAGGCATGTTGGTTGAGGCCCAGGTCTACCCCTGACTGAAGTGCCACAAAAAGAAGAAGAAATAGCTGTCCAATGAGTGGTTTCGCTAACATAAGTCAGTACAGTCCGTTGTAATTACAGGCGGCATTAAAATTTAAAATGTAAACTTTGTTAATTTTTGTAGTTTGACTTTTTTCTTCTTCCTCTTCTTCTTCGTTTGACGCTACATCTCGTTGTGGACCTTTGCCTCAAACATTATGCTTTTCCAGCCGGCACGGTCTCTCGCCAGCTGTTTTAAGTTGCGCACTCTTTGTTGGTCAAGGTCCTTCTCCGTTTGTGTGCGACAAATTAGCCTAGGCCCGCCTCTGTTGCTTAGTTCCTATGGCTTAGACTGGAAGAGTTTTTGAGCCTGTGCAGAAGTATCCATACGCTGTAAGAAAATCACCTTTCTTCGATTCATTTAACTTTACTTACAACTGAGACATAATTGCTTAATATCTACTACTTAAAGTCTAATTTCCTAACGTTGACATGAGGTCAGTGCTTTGGCGTGGTTCCCACGGTGCATTTGTTCGCTGCTTGCATTTCTGAGAATTCCGTCGTGTGAATCGATGACTTATGGAGATGGAGTTCTTGGTATCTTAGTTGGTACCAGAATTTTGCAATTGGGGAGATTTTTGGATGTTTGCTGCCTTGCAACGGAGCTGTAACTTAGCTTTTGACTAACTTGTATATGAACTTGCTATGTACAGCGTAGAATCCAAATACCCTTGACGAGGCGCATGCCACTGTAAAGCCCATAAAGTTTGTCGTTGAATCTTCTCCTCCAAGTACCATTACCGCTAGCAGGATACAAAATTGCACTCAAAACTTTTTCTTTCGAAAAAAACTTATCTTTTTCTCTTCCGCTTTTCTAAACCACCAAGTTTCCGCGCCAAAAAGCAGAACTGGTAGATTTAAACTGCTAAACAAAGCAAGTTTGGTCCTTCCAGAGAGGGCTTTATTACTCAAGTTTGAGCCCATAGAAACGGCGATTGGCAAGACTGATTTTTTTGATTTCGGTACTAATGTTGCTGGCCATATTTATTACGGAGCCAGTCAGACCAAGTCATTTGCATAGTGTGACGCTGTGTGCGTACGTCGATATTGCACGTTTTTCCTTGCCGACAGAATATACTTCGTTAGGCTTTGTGCGTACGTCGATATTGTGGATTCTTCGTTGACGACTTCGACTCCCATTTTAGTCGCTTCCGCTTCAATACCAACTTTTCGGCTGATTGACGGCTCGCTGTGTTCGTCCAATCACATCAATGTCGCTCGCGTAAGCAGTCATTTAACTCGGAAACTGTAAACAGGAAGATCATCATGGCGATAACCGAAACGTTCAGTTTCCTAACGCGAATGACAAAGAGCTTGCTTAGCAAAACGCTTGTCTGCTCGCCGAGTGCTGGGTAATGAGTAAGGCAGCAAAATGTAATTTTACTGCTGATGTACGGTCTCCAAAAGTAGGATTGGGATATGGGACGACCGCGTGCAATGATGTGGATGCTATCCGAAGGGGTAAACACACCCCCGATTTGCATAACAGCGAGGGCAGCTTTGGATTGAGACTGAAACTCTGACACATATACTAAATTTAACCCAGGTGTATCGGTGATTGAATTTCGCGTAATTCATGCTCCAGCTCTTCATTGCAGTCCACTAAGAAACCACAGTAGTAAAGTAGTTAGAAGAAGGAACAGATGTGTAAAGTGGTTTCATATGTCATGAAAATCAACCAACAAGAAGTGTCGGAAGCTTAAATCAGCTATGCACAAAGTGTATTGACTTTCTGAAAAGTACAGTCGAAGATAAACATACTTTTAAACTCCTTCCTTGTCGGCGGAAGTAAATAAAATGACTAGCACTGTTTCCCGATGTATTGACATGAAGTTCATATATTTTGGAGGACACGCATTCAAATGACAAACCAAATAAATGCATTGTCCTGACTGAAAATATCTGCATTTTTGCTGCTGTCTTACTCGAATAGGTCTCGACGAAAGCAAATGTATAAAGACATAAAGTAAATATTTATCAATTGAAAAGAGAATGCATAAGAGACGAGGCATTTGAATTTAGTTTTGTAAGGACGATACCATTCAAAGATCGTCTTTCGGTAAGAAAATCAAATTGTAGTGATTCTGAGGCCACACTGTCTTTGACGTGTTTGTCCAGATTTACTGCTGTTGCTCATGTGAGACCCAACTGAATTTTTAGTTCAGTTCAGTTCAGTTTATTTGTATTTTGTATATTTGCAACTTTGAACAAACAGATAAAATAGTAAAATATTGGACATAATAGTAGAAAAATATTAGTTTTAAGTTTTAGATCCTTATAACTAAGTTAAACCCAACTTTACGAGGGGCGTTCGGTTCCGTTCCCGGTATGGATATGAAGGAAAATGCGTATTTAATTTAAATTGTTTTAATTTTTTGAATATGATCTTCCCTAACATCAATGCATATGTTACATCTGGAGATAAGCTTTTTTTAAGCCCTTAAAAATATAAATTTCCTCTTTCTCTGCAAAATACCCATTTATTGCCGACTTGAGTTCTGCATCATTCGAAAATCTTTTTCCACGAAGACATTGTTTTCAAATCTGGAAACAGGAAATAATCACAAGGTGCAAGCTCTGGGATATAGGGTGGGTGTTGGATTTCTTCGAAACCACAATCTCGCGGAGCAGCCTTAGAAACTCGGGCAGTGTGAACAGGAGCGTTGTCATGAAGAAGCAACACATCCGCTGCGAGCTAACCCGTCTTTTCTTTTTAATTTCCTCCCGCAAAGTATGCAAAGTGGGAGCATAGAATGTGGCGTTGATGGTTTCACCTTCTTTTTGTACTCAATGAGCAAGATTCCCTTTGAGTCCCAAAAAGCTGTGGTCATGAGCTTCCCGGCAGACGGAGTGACTTTGAACTTCTTTGGGGGGTCTTTTCCCCGTATTATGCCACTGCATAGACTCTTGTTGGCTTTCACGGTCATAGTGGTGAAACCATGTTTCGTACCATGTAACAATTCCATCCATAACACTGTCCGCGTTCTTGCCACACATCTCTAAAAGCTCTCTACAGCAAACGATTCTTACTTTTTTCTGAGGCGCTGTGAGCAGTTGTGGCACCCTCCGTGCACTAACCTTTGAAAGTTTAAGATGGTCATGAAGAATGGTGTAAATGGTACCAGTTGAAAGCTTGGTGATCTCTGCCATCATTTTCACCTTTATTCGCTCATCCTCCGCGAAAGGACCCTTTCCTACCCCACCACTGGTTATGAGTACACAGGCAGATGCTGTAGAGGCTATAAAGCAGAAGCAAAACCAAGGATCGCTGCTGATATCTCGCTTAATAAACAAGTTTTCAGTGAATTGAACAAATTTCTTGCGAAAGGATCTTTTCCTTTACCACCACTGATTATGAGTACATGTTAAGCACTATTGCCAGGTTTGCTTGCTAACATATTTGAGTGATAAATAATTAATTTGAATTTTTCGCTTAGCTGCGTTGAACCACATCTTTCCTCCATTTAACTGTATTTTTCCTAATATACCATCACGACCTGCTGGGGATAAACAGATAGATTTTGAAAAAGCCAAATAATCAAAAATATCAAAAATTCCATCGAATATAAAATGTGACAGTTCAGTGATATCCCATACACACACAAGTGTTTTTAAAGTGTCATTACAAAATGTAACTTTTTTCGGATTTCCTCCTCCTGTTTGGAGAACATAATGTGGAGTTAGCTTTTCAGAAATCTAACGCCGTTATATTTGACCCACTTTTGATTGTACATCCTTTTGCTTGCCCTGCATCCCATTGGTAGTTCGGTAAACAAATGATGGGGGAGCTTTCATTTTATATCCTTTCGTTCCCAATTAGTTTTCCCTTCCATGCATTTCATGTCGGCTCCAAGATTTATTGCTGTCATTCAGTCAAGGTGACGTGTATTACATCGAAATGATGTTCAATTCCGTGCAATCCTCACACGTGATCCCCGTAATCCGTTTCATATCGATTCGGTCGCAGCATGCACCTTTATTAATCTCAAACAGGTCCCTCATTGACCATCCTCGATGTACGACGAAGCACCCTTGTCAAGGCCATAAATCCGAAAATGATTGATTACCAATAGATTGAATGCGAACATAAATTTCGATTGACAGATAGATCGAGGAAATTGAATTTGCAGTCAAACTGCATTGTGCGTCACGGCTGCAGTTGGGTGTGCGTTTGAATTAATTGCTAATAACTCCCATCTGTGTTACTCAATGACATCGGTAGTTCTCGAGCAGCTCCATCCAACTCAGAGATAATGGGTAAACACCGATTGATATAATGGGGGTTACCTGCTTTAATTTTGATGGTCGTTGTGACAAGAACGTTCAAAATCAATTTAACAGTATATTAAAGGGGGAATATCAGAAACAGTCTATCCAGTGAAAATGATTGACTCTCTATTTCGCAAAGTCTGATTGAATTAGTTGAACAACGAAATGTCGAGAATGGGATCTAGTATATTGTTTGTTTCTGAATTTCCTCCATTTAATTTTGCTGGGTTATTATTTTTGTTTCTTTTGCTGAAAGTTTGGAAACACAAACTTGGGCGGCTCAGCCTCGAAAACGGGTCCATTGTAACATACCAAGCAGTGTGCTATATATAATGTTATTTCTAATTTTTAGGGACTACCAGAAAGTACTTCTGTGATAAAGAGCCCAAGGCTTAAGCTTCAATCACATCAGCACCAACGGCTGGGCAATGACAGAGGAAGTGTTGGGAATTGTCAACACTCTCTGTACGGGCGTCGTTTACCACTTAGCCCTAGCATTCTTAAGTCCTAAACGAAGTGTCCCGTTAATATGTCAACAATTCGTCTCCGGTTTTTCTGCATATAACAGAAATGCTGTGGATCTTCCGTTTGGGAGTATGTTCTTGTTCAGCCTGTATCCTAGAGAGTTATGCCCCTAGTAATGCTGCCGAGAGAACCAACTACGAATTGAAGTCTTGACCGAAGACGCGGATTCGGGCGCTAAGAATGCTTCTTCTGATCCTTGCCTTCCAATTTCATCGGCAATCTCGTTTTCCACGATCCCGTGGTGTCCCAGACCCAAACAAAAGCGAATTTAGTCTGCCGACTAAATTAAGGAAAGAGTTACATTTTTCATCCATCATGGAAGTAGTAAGAGGCTTGAATAAGAGGTAAAGTACATCTCGGTTGCCGCTACAGGCGAAGGTACTTTGCCCCTTGCAACTGCTCTTGCAAAATTGTTCGTGGCGATTAAGATCGCAAAAGTTTTCGCTTGGAAGACCAAGGCGAAATTGCCGTAAGAGGTGTGAAATCTAACGTTCTCATATCCCACAAAGGCCCAAGCTGCAGGTCCTTTCACTGTCCTAGAGTACACGCGGAGTACATTTCCTCCTTGACTCATTTTCTGGTCAAAGCCATTCCTAGACACAGGGAATGAAGACTTAATGTGACGCAGATGGATTATTGACCGTATAGAGTGCGTAGCGTAAAATGCGACGCTCCCACGCCGAAGGTCTAGGTTCAATTCCTAGCTTAACACGAATTTTTCGAATTGTTCACGGCACCACCTCTTTCGAGCTTTCGTGCTGACAACACTCAAAAGAGTAATAACTGCCTAAGAAAGCTTCCGCAAATTTTGCCGTTCGGAGTCGGCAAAAAATGGTAGGTGCGTTTGAATCGTGAGAGAACAGTAGCGCGCACAACACGAGTAGTTGATGAACAAGATATTCACTGGTCACCCTGTGGACTGTCGCGCCATACAATTAGATGGATTATTGGTATCATCTCATTATACGGCATCCGTGAGTCTCGTGTAATATGAGCTCCAGTGCGAGTTAAACCAAAAAATATTCCTTCTTATTCGAAAAATGGCGTTGATTGTGCATACCATGATGTGTATAGGAGGGAGACTCAGCGACGCGTTAAAGGCAGAGCCCGGGGTGGTAGGGAAAGTGGCATATACAGACCGTTCTTTGACAATTGCTGAAAGAAGTCGTCATGTACTTGCGCGTGCTCCAAGCAACGGATGCACAGGAGAGACGAAATCTCATCAATGCTGTTTGGATTAAAACAGATCTTCCTGGTGATAGGCCCTATATTTTGCACTGCCAGACAACTGACAGCGCCTTTGAAGTTTTCCTTTCAATTCTTCATAAATTAAAACCAATGCATTGTGTAATTAGTTTATTGGTTTTAAGTGAGAGCATTTGTTTTCTTTGTTTGTTTTAATGATTGTATAATATCTTCTGTTCCGGTAGAAGTTTAGCATGATCGGCTATATTTCTGACATACATCCTTAGTATAAATAAGAAAGCAAAAGTGTTGAACTTCTGCCGGAAATATTTGTTTTTATTTTGTAAAATAAAAAAATTGTGTCGACCATTTTTCGAGAGAGCTGTTATTTGTTCTTTTTTTATTGTACTGTCCTCAGAAGTAATTAAGTTATCTTAACTACTAATTTGACTTTAACAAGCTTATGTTTTATGAATATTAAAGAAAACAACCGGTTGAAGTGTTTTTGGCCTGTTAACATAAGACTTTTGATGCAAGAATTTTGAAAATTGGCGCTACAGTCCGGGGTGGACCTGGGCCTCAACCAACATGCCTCTCCAGCCAGCACGATCTTTTGCCAGCTGTCTCCAGTTGCGCACTCCAAGTTGGTTGAGGGCCTTCTCCACTTGTGTGCGCCACTTTAGTCTAGGTCGTCCTCTGTTGCGTTGTCCCAATGGCTCGCATTCAAAGACTTTTCGGGCCGGAGCAGTGGTGTCCGTACGCTCTACATGGCCTGGTCATCTTAAGCGTTGTATCCGTAGACGCTTGGCCAGGGGCATGTCGCTGTACAGCCCATAGAGTTTGTCATTAACTCTTCTCCTTCAGATGCCATCAGCGCAAACAGGACCGAAAATCGCACGCAAAACTTTTCTCTCAAAAAGACTAAAACTTCCTCATCCGCCTTTTCTAACGTCCAAGATTCCGCGCCATTAAGTAGGATTGGGATGATCAAGCTGTTATATAAAGCGAGCTTAGTCCATCGAAAGAGGGCTTTATTACTCAATTGCCTCTTGAGCCCAAAGAAACAGCGATGGGCAGGAGTGATTCTGCGTTTGATTTCGGTACTGATATTGTTGTCCCAGTTTACCGCGGAGCCGAGGTAGACGAAGTCCTTGACTACCTCGAAGTTTCTGCTGCCTGGTGTGACGCTCCGTCCGAGACGTCGATGTTGTGTGTCCTTCCTTGATGACAGCATGTACTTAGGTTTGCCCTCATTTACCGCCAGACCCATTTTATCCGATTCCGCTTCAATGCGAACAAACGCCTTATTGATAGCTCGCTGTGTCCAATTACGCCAATGTTATCAGTGTAAGCTGGTAATTGAACTGACTTCTGGCAGATCGTGCCTCTGGTGTTGACTTGTGAGTTACGCACGATCTTGTCGAGAATGATGTTAAAGAAATCACATGGCAGTGCGTCGCCTTATCTTAAACCTTTTTTGACATTGAAGGTCTCGGTGAGTTCGTTACCGACCTTGACGGAGCAGCAGTTCTCCATCTTCATCCTACACAATCTGACTGATTGGTAGGAATGCCAAAACTAGACATGGCACTGTAAAGCTCGTCTCTATGCACACTGTGGTTTGCAGCCTTGAAATCGACGAATAGGTGGTGAGTGTCAATTTGCATTTCTTGAGTCTTTTCTAATATCTGCCGTAATGTGAAGATCTTGTTTATTATGGCCCTCTCTGGCCTGAAACTACACTGATAGCGACCTATCAGGATTAGGACAAACGGTTTCATACGCTCACATAAGACGGCAGAGAGGATCTTGTATGCGATGTTCAGGAGACTAATCCCTCTGTAGTTGGCGCAGTCAAAAGGGGTTTCTTTTCTTGTCAACCGGGCAAACGATGCTGAGATTCCACTCATCGGGCATTCTTTCTTCCGACCATATCTTATAAATGAGCTGGTGCATCCGCCCAACCAGGTCATCTCCAGCTGCTTTAAGTAGTTCTGCGGACAGTCCGTCCGCTCCAGCAGCTTTGTTCGACTTCAACTTGGATATTGCTATCTTAACCTCGTCTAATTCGGAAGGACGGAGTGCTTGTCTATCATCGTCCAAATGGAGTGGAACATTCTGCCTAACAGCGGGATTTGGGCCGTCATCGCAGTTAAGGAGTCTGCAGAAATGATCCTTCTAGAGTCTCAGCTCAGACGTGAGACGGTGTGCAGCAAAATTCATTTGCTCGTGCTTCGACAAGACTTAAAACATTGCAAACATTTGATTCATTACACGTTTTTTCGAAACATGTAATGAATCAAAAAACACAAACGAACTGCACAATTAAGAAATACGTTTCTTACGAATGAGCTTGTTTATGCTGCTTCGATGAGTTTGAGATGTCTATGTTTTGGTGTTTCTGTTTTACATACATGGATCAGTCTTTTTGAATGCTTTTGCAAGATGCATATTAGCATCCAGAAGAAGACTAGAGAACAAACCAGACAAAAGAAGTTGCAATCAATAAGAGCAAAGACCGAATTTAAAGAGAATTTGAAGAAAAACTGATCTTAATTATAGATCATCCTAAGCCGGGATTTGGAGATATCAAAACAGGCAATATTGCGAAGAAATGTATAAGTTGTGAGTTAAGTGAAGCAGTTTTGGAACAAAGAATAGACAATTTAACTGATATCTTCAACAGAATGATGATTTCTTCAGATCCTTTTTTATCAAGTCTTAGGAGTTGTTACATTTTTGTTAACAAAAAAGACTTTTGTTGAGATAGTATTGATTTGTTTAAGGTGGAAAGCATTTCTTTTGAAAATTAATAAATTAAATTGTATTATTTTAAAAATATTAAAAATAATTGTTGGCGCGACAGTCCACGGTGGGGCCTAGCTTGCTCATCAACTACTCGTGTTGTGCGCTCTACTACTCTCTCACGAGTAGTTGCCGACTCCAAACGGTGAAGTTTTGAGAAGCTTTCTTAGACAGTTATTGCTCTTTGAGTGTTGTCAGCAGCTCGAAAGAGGTGGTGCCGTGAAAAATTCGAGGTGTTCAGCCGGGAATCGAGCCTAGACCCTTCGGCGTGTGAGCATGGCACTCTACCCACTACGCCACGGCGGCCACATATAATTTATATTTAAAAATATTATTAAATATAAATTATAAGATTCAGAAACCATTTCACTTTTATTAAATTTATATTCTATTTATTATCAACAACACATTTGGTTTTGAAAAAGCTACATTATCCTTAATGATTAACATCAAAATAAAAAAAAATGTTTCCTGTAAGTTTTTGTAAATTTCACCTAAGATCATATTGAAACAACTTATCAAATTCATTTTTTCTTGGTTAAACTTAAATTTAAGCGTATGTTCACCCTTTCCCATTTCTTAAAACACAAAAAGGCCCTTTACACATTTCAAAGTAATTTATCGCAAAAAATCATTGCTTTTGCCCCACTGTGCGTCGTATCTTCAGCGTCGGCATGGTCTTACGAGCTTCCAGATGATGTGAATGAATCACATAATTCTTTCTGTTGTCAATGTCAAACAATGATGGAACCAGGTCGAGATGTTGAGGTAACCTGACTGGGACTAACAGCTTGACCAGAGGCTTTATTTTGGATATAAGGAGAAAAGGTAAGAAGACACTGGAACTTCGGTTTCATCCCGACCATGCGGTAAGGCATTTGTGCTAGTGTCGTGTCTCGCGTAGAGTAGAACTTACTCTATTATTCCGAATTGTCTAGATATCAATGGACGTAGGGCAAGGCCAGGCAGTTGGGGGACTGTCCCGACTAAGTGTGGAGTTGTAGTGTATTAAAAAGCAGCAGAGGTTGTAGAAAGGCAGCACCAATGTGCAGCGAATGTTCCTTAAGCATGATCTCAGTTTCGCATTTGGGAAACTGAGGCTTCCAGTTCATTATATATGACTCTTGAGAAAATAGACCCGGTGGTATAAGCCGGTAAGACATGTGATCAAGATCCTTATTTTCTCTTACACGCCGTCACCTATTATAAAACGAGCTGCAAACGACCTTTCGGCCTGGTTCCTCTTCGCTCTGTTCCGCACACCGGACTCTACCGTCCTTAACCTCAACTTCAAGGTGTATCGTGTAAAACTCGTGAGGGATTCTTTTCACCAAACCATTAACCTTGTCAATAGTCCCGCACCACTTTCGAAAGGCATTCGGCGTCATGGCATAACATTCATGTTCCCTTTCCCTTTCTGAGATGAAACACAATGTGGACGCACACTCAATGCATGCAATTAAGTTGATTTCCCACCTTTTTTGACCATTACCCTTTAGTGAAGAAGAGAAACAGAGTTCATCACAGGTTAAGATCCGAAGAGCGCCATTCCTGTCTAGACGCATGCATTTATAAAGAGAGTGCTTATCATTGACTTGAGGAGAAGACCAGAGCCTGTGCCCAAACTAATCACTATTCATGCTCACCGTTGATTGTTGCAACGACGAGTGGTTGGCTTTTGTTCTCCAAGCAGTTGCACCTGAGAACTTGCTCCCGACCCTCTGTGTCGGAAGATCTTTAAATTAATTCTTCATTTTCTTCTTTTACGACTTTTTGTTCCTCTTTTCCCTTGTATAGAAATCCTTTTGCAGTCAGCGTCATTTTCACGTCAGTCTTCTGCCTTACAGATTTATGCTCCTTTTCACTTCCCACCTGCGGGAGCATTGTTAAGATTACAACAACAGCCACCAAAACTGTGGCCCTTGTGTGATGCATGCGACTTGCATCCCATTGCGCCAGCTCCTTCCAGCATTTGAAGGGCTCTGATGTGAACTTTCAGCGAATATATTCATGGAAATTTAAAAAATTCAACAATCTCGCAACCCCTTGACGACGCAAACACACAGTGGAAAGAAACGAAACAAGAGCATTTCACATGCTCACCATTTCATTTTATTAGAAATTCAAATGCAGAAACGAAAATGTGTCAGTGCATTTGTCCTCGCTCGGCTGGGATAATGTCTCTTTACTGGCATGTGTGTGTGTGTGTGAAGGAGCATGAGGAAGATGAACCCATTTCGCAGGTGAGAATGTCGTCCTTAAATATGCATCGCGAAAAGTAGTGTTACAGACGAGCATCTGAATGTGTGCAGCACGCAGAGTTTGGTTCTTTTGCGGGATGACGGAATGTGAGCGGAGCGGGACGTCAAAGCGAATATCCTGCTAATGGAGCACGAGGATTTCGTGTGTCGTCAGGGGTCGAAATTGGTGTGATAATGCCGTGCTTTGTTTTTTTATAAAGTACGTCCACATGCGCTGGGTGGGTTGCTTATGTAATGGGGACCTGAATAACTGAGATGCGAATTACATTAGAAATTCGCCCTGTGAGTGAATTTGAGAGACAAGGCGGAAGTAACGGTAAGTCTTTGCGTGAGCTCAAATGTAATCGAATTCAGAGTTGAGTGAATGATGGAGCTTCAAAGGCGTCTGCAGAAGGAATTGTGAAAAGTGAAGTTCGAAATCGAATGGACTCAAAAGTTGGCGGTTTGGTTAAAGATTGTGTTTTCTTCACCTGATGAATTCTGACTGTGAAACGTGGATTCAATGATATGAAAAACTTCTAGCGATATGTTGCCTGATGCTATTCGAATTGTCAAATCACTAAAAGGGAGCTTTCTGAAGATGTCGGCATATCGGTTGGCTCATGTCAAGCAATTTTTTCGGAGACTTTGGGCACGAATCGTGTGGCAACGAAATTCGTTCCGATATTGCTGAAATTTGACAAAAAACATCATTGCATGAGCATCGCTCAGGAATTGTTAAATGACGTGAATGGCGATCCTGATGTGGGGTTATAACTGGTGACGTATCATGGATATATGGTATATGGTTGTGACATTGGAACCAAAATCCAATCATCCTAAAGGAAGAGCCTAGTATGGCCAAGGACAAAACACCACGACAAGTTCGATAAAATATGAAGTTTTGCTGACTGTTTTTCGTTTTGTTTTCCTTTGTTCTTTTCACATGGTCCTTCGGTTAATAAGGAGTACTATCTTGAAGTTTTGCGCCGCTTGCGAGAATTGGCTCGTATGTCTACCCACATAAAAAGGCAGATGATTCCACGCATCTTTGACGGCTTCTGACATTTCGGCATGTACCTGGAAGTCATTTGATTTGACCCTCTCATTCGTTAAGTCTTGGAACAGCATGTCTTTTGCTTAAGACCTTTTTCTAGTCCGTCGTTTTCCGGAACTGGAATGGATTACTTTGCAAGCCGTTCATAATGGGGCTTTAAAGGTTGAAATCTTTCTTATTTTTTGCTTACTAGTGTACAGTGGATTTGTAGAAAATATAACGCTACCAATATTTTGGCTCTGTGAGAGAAAGTTTTTATAAGTTGCCCCAAGATATCTAGCAGCCCACAATTCATTCATCTACACGAAATTCAGATGGAAGTGTCTTGGACAAAGCAATCCAGTCAACTCCAAGTAGGCTTTATTTTTAGTGGGGATTAAGAACAATTGAGTTGAGTCTTGTACCACTATTTTTTTTGTAGTCAAAAGACGTTTATCCTTTAGTCACGAAAAATGCATTCCTTTAATTTTCTAGCCAAACCGCATCCATTGAAATCAGATAAAATTGTCATGAGCCACAACAGCGATAGCCAGGACTTTCAATTTGAACTTTGGAAACACCACACTTAAGCACTTAGACTCCAAATCTAGTCCATTGTATCCACCAAATAGTAACCTCCATATAATTTAATTACTTTGTCTTTCGGAGGCTTACCAGAAAGCACTGCCGTGATAAAGATCCTAGCGGTTTAGTTCCAACCACTTCAGCACCAAACAGCCACGACTTGATTCGGTGTCGTAAAAGGCTTCATCCGCTGGAGAACGTAAAATGACCTGTTCGCACGCCAACAAATCGTTGCAGAAATAACAAAAATGCAGAAGATTTCTTACTTTCGGTTGGGAACATACACTTCGTTAGCCTGCATCCTGGAGAGTCGTATTATCTCTGATTGTGCTGTCAAGAGACCCAACTTTCGATTAAAGCCGTGACCAAGAACGTTGGAAGTTCCAAGGTTAGTTTGGTCACTATGAATGCCTTGCTACAGTCGCTGATAAATATCAGTAACTTTATACATCCGTTTATGAACATTGTCATGTCCCAATACAATGCCCAGTGTTGACTTTAACAAGTGTTCTTAAACATATGGTAAACAGCGTCCAAGCTCTCTTATGCTAGATAAGTTTACTAATCGAACCTTTTACTACTTGCTTTTGTACTTGTATTCAGCTTAAGTCGAAGCTGGCTTGCATGTATTGGAAATATAAACTGATTTGGTCTGTTTTCAGAAGATGGCACCACCTGCAAATTGTGGTTGATCTTATAGGCGATTATCTACTTCATTGGAAAGGTGCGACATTTGTGCATCAGCGTCTCTTTCATTGTTTCTTGCCTCGTCGAAAAGTCCGAATTGGTCCTTAATTCGCAGAAAGTTTTAATATTACTAAAAATAATTTGGTGGCGGTACAGTCCACAGGGGGACCAGGGCCTAGCTTGCGCTTTAACTACTCCTGTTGTGCGCGCTACCCGCTAATCCTTCACGATTAGAAGGGACCTAAAGATTTTTGCCCTCTCCAAACGGCAAGGTTTGAGAAGCTTTTTCTAAGCCAGTTTTTTTGAGTGTTGCCAGTAGCTCGAAAGAGGTGGTGCCGTGAAAAATTTGAGGAAATCGAACCTAGACCCTTCGGTGTGTGAGCGTCGCACTCTACCCACTACGCCATGATGACCACCGCACGAAACTTTCTTTTTTTCGAATTAGAAAGAAAGATTTGTTGAAGCACAACAAATGCGTATAGAAGTTCATAGTAAATCTGCTTTTACTAATATGTCAGGCAGAGGGTGGTTTCGATGCTTATGATGTAATTTGGCTTTATAACCAAACAGCGCCTTGCCCATCACAACAAGTTTAAAACAAAGGAATTGGGGGTTTACTAGATCAGGAGCTGTGTCAAACGTAAACTGAACTTTGATAACCATTGGGAGTGACTCAGCAAACAATTTTCGTTCGGTTAGATTAATTTGGTTTTACTCAAGACCGAAAAATGTCAAAATGCAATTCTTCGCCTCAGATCTGCTTTTTGAAAGACATTAAAAAAATTAGATTTTGCGCCGGATCGTGATTGGAGATGAAAAACGACAAACCCAAAAAAAAAACAGCTTTGCGAAACCTGTGGTCTAATCACGGATGACAACTATCTGGCGACGATGTTGTTGAAACGAGAGTTTTGCATCGCGTAAGCAGGAAAAACGATATCGACAAAACGATATCATTTGGTTTGCTTCACATACTTTCAAAACGGCCAATCGGTATAGTCCTGACGATCGGTTTTTGGCGACAGTTATTTCGCTCTCGCTTTGCATTTCGCTGGCATGCAAGTAATGAAAATTTAAAAAAAAATGTGCCTTGTAATAACGAAATGTTTGGATACAATCCTCAGCCTACGCAAGTATGTATGTGCATTCAAAATCATTAAAAAAATCCCCTGAAATCCAACCTCATACATTTTACGAGCTCCACTCGCACAGTCGTTCATTCATTCGCAATGTGTTCACACAACCAAAGAGTGAGTACCCCTCAGACAGTCGTTATTTATTGTTTTGTTGTACGTGTGTACAATTATGAGAAAGATGCGAGGGTTACCTTTTATATTTCGGTATTAAAGAACAAAAACAAATATTAATCGTCGAAAATAGCTTTATTGTTTTTCAAAATATTCCCCATTAAGATCTATACACTTTTGCATGCGTTTGAACCAATTGTCGAAGCACTTTTGCCACTCTGATTAAGGTATCTCCAAAACATGCATTCCGAACGCATCATCCGCTTCTTCGGGTGTCGAAAAACTTTGACCTCTCATTTTATTTTTTACGTACGGGAATAAAAAGAAGTCATTCGGTGCCAAGTCAGGACTATACGGCGGAAGACTCATCAAATCGATGTTTTGAGTGCTCAAAAATGCAGTTGTTTGAGCCGATTTGTGAGCGATTGCATTGTCGTGGTGAAAAGTGATCCGTCTTCGGCGGTTTCTTGGAAGACAACTGGCAAACAAATGGGTGTGTATCACTCAGAATTGACTGTTCTGGTTTGTTCTAGTGGTACGGTTGCGGTTGCCCAGCTTTTTCGAAAAAACAGGCGTCCGTTTGCTTGGAAGTGCTTCGTGTGCGAGCAACTTTTGTTGGATTTGGCTCAATTTGAAACACCCATACGTTCGACTGCTGTTTACTTTCGGGCACATACGCGTAAATCCACGATTCATCACCTGTCACGATGTCATTGACGTGTTTCGAAGCACCACGATCGTATTTTTGTAGCTTTTCTTTCGACCAATCGACACGAGCCTTGTTTTGAGCGATAGACTAATTGTGTGGGATACAGCGCGAACTAATCTATTTGACAGTCAAATGTTCATGCAATATTGAATGTATGCTGGTCCCATTAATGGCTAAGGTTGTCTCAATCTCACGTTAGGTCACATGAAGATCTTGCAGTATCAGTTGGCGCACAGCATCAATGGTTTCCGGAACAACAACTGATTTTGGACGACCTTCACGAAATTCGTCTTGGAGTGAACTACGACGTCGGTTGAATTCACCATACCATCGATAAACACTGGTCTTCTATAAAGAAGCTTCATCGCCAAAAAATTGAATTAAGTTCATCGATGCACTGTTGTTGAGTTAATCCACGTCAAAAGTTGTAAAAAATAATCGGTCGACAATTTTCACGATTTAATTCCATTTTTCGGGCGAGATGAATCTTTTAAGTTACTATAAACAACACAAATAGCGCTCGTATATCGAAACGTTCTGAGTACGTATAACTTCAAAAATGTCATATTTTACGATAGAGCTGGCAGTTGCCAGATTGCAGCACTAGAGTTGCCCAATCCCGAAATATAAAATGCAACCTTCGTGTGTTGCGTTCATTAGAGCTCGAACTGCGCATAAAATAGGCGATAGACGAAGATGCTTAGGTTAAGTTATGTAAATTATCGACGATATCGTTTAGGTGGATCATCCGTACAAAAGTTGTATGAAAAGTAACGTGACTACAGACCAGGCCAAACAACAAACGCGTTTGAGACATGCTTTGCTTGGAAAATTGCCAGAATTGACTGGAAAGCTTAACAAGATGATTTTACAACATGGCCCAAGTGGCTAGAGTAGTGGAAAACTACCTGTTAACGTTGAAATGGGAAGTCTTTCTCCGAACACCGTGTTCTCCAAGAACCGCTCCTTCCAAAAGTTGGCTTTCTCTGTAGATGCAATACAATTTGTTAAGTTACTGGTTAGGCCCTTTTAAATAAATCGAAGGATGATAAAATAATTGCATCAACGCCAGATGGGACTCAGTTTTTAGAAGTGGAATTTGAGCACTACCAGAGAGATCCGCAAAAGTAATCACTTTCGAAAGACAATACTTCGCACGTCGTATTTTTTACGTTTTATCAATAAACTACATTTATTAACCCGAAACAAACCGAATTACTACGTACTTTCAAAACTTATTTAAGAAATCATTTGAAGCTGCTGACTTGTAAGTAGTATTCAATGCGATTTATTTTAAACTTCTTTAAATGGTTGCAATAACAGCGATGTCCAGTGGACCTCTTTTTTTAAATTTCCGGTTTCATGAAACCAAATTGGTTATCGTTCTGCTCATAATCTATATTAACCGATTTTCAAACCAGAAGAGCTCAAATCAAAAATGATTGCTTGAAAGACCAGAAGTCGGCTTCAGTAGCAAAATTTCCCTCACTTTTAATGTGTTTGAGAAATTGCATATCTTTCTTGCCAGGTCCCTATCGAGCGCACCCAGTAACGACACACAAAAGACTTCTTCCCTTAAATCAATCATGTCCATGTGACTGACTTGGGCATAAAGCCCGCATCCACCCACAACGTCCTCCTGCCAGCACGGTGCAGTCAGTGCCCTGACCACAGAGCCTTTCGCATTTAAATACAGCGGCAACTTACCGCAGCTTCATTTCCCACACACTTTACGGTGGCAAAGTGTGCATAAAATGTGAATTGTGTCATCATGTGCAGCACCCCGAAGGGGCCCACCCTATAAGTGTCGAAAAGCATCCAAGATATGGCCACATTCAGTTGACATCCGGACGCATTCAGGCGGACTGGCAGCCGTGGCAAGCTTGCTGAAAGTACAGAAATGACATTTCATTATCAATCTGACCAAAAGTGAGTGATTCAGTGGCTTTCAAGCAGATCAGCTCTGGTTTTTCTCGTTTTTTGGTTGGGTCACCTAGTGACCTCGGCGCGTGATTGCAACATGCAGCAGTGAATGGTGGAGAGGGGTGCAGTGTGGTGCGCCTGCGGTTGCAGTCAGCAGTCATGGGTGGTGCATTATACATCATTTCTGATGTGTTTTCGGTTGAATTAAATATTACAAGAGCTGTGTAGCTGGGGCAGGCAGCATATCCTGGGGACATTTTATGATTTTCCGCTGTCATGCATTGCAATTGCCTGCCAAATAGTGGCCATTAACTTCAGTGCGAAACTGTTGAATGCGAGTTGCAGGTTGTCAAATGATATGAATTGTGCCCGAGTTGCGGCACTTGATTCGAATCTGCACATAATGCGACCAGTGGACAGGAAGATAATTAAAATTTTTATCATAATTAATTCACTTATGCAGACAGCGAGCAGAGCCTGCATTCTATGGGATATTTTGACGACAGTTCGATGACGGATAGTGCACTAAAAAATGAAGAATTTCATTTTCTGAAACTAAATTACGTCATTTTTGACAAGGCTTGGAGATAAGGTTAATTTTAACAACAGTAGGAGTTACAGAAACTTTTTTTAAACGGTGAAGGTAAACAACACCAAGAAGTACAAATGGACACTGACCACCACTTCATCGATTATACGACCACATGTGGAAGTGTGCACTGGTCCGATCTAATCGGTGCAATGTTTAGTCTCGGCATTCCTAACAAACTGATCATATTGTGTGGGATAACGATGAAAAACTCTCACTGCTCCATCAGGATCAGTAACAAACTAACCGAAACCTTTAATGTCAAGAAAAGTACTAAGCACGCGGTGTCATACGATTTGTTCAGAAGATCGTGAGTAACTCACAAGTAAACACCAAAGAAACGATCTTCCAAAAGTTGGATCAACTGCTTACTAACGCGGGCGACATTGACGTGATTGGACGAACACAGCGAGCCGTCAATGAGGCGTTTGCTGGTATTGAATCGGAAGCGGCTGAAATGGGTCTAATGGTCAATGAGGGCAAGTACACACTGTCATCAAGAAAGGACACACACCATCGACGTCTCGGACAGAGCGTCACACTAGGCAGCAGAAACTTTGAGGTTGTCGAGGTCTTCGTGTAACTCCGTTTCGCGGTAAAAAAAAGACAACAACATCAGCACCGAAATAAAATACAGAATCGCTCTTGCCAAACGTGCTTTCTTTGAGTTCAAGAAGCAATTAAGGCCGTCCTCCAACACTATGCAAGAAATGTTCTGCGTGATATTGAAGGAGAAACCTTAAGACAGACTCTGTGTTGGCATGCGCCTGGTCAAGCGTCTTAGGATACAACGCTTAGTATGGATAGGCCATGTAAAGCGTATGGGCACCTTTGTTCTTGCTCGAGAAGTTTTCGAATCCAAACCACTGGGACAACAGAACAGATGACTGCCTAGGCTGTGATGGTGCACAAAAATGAAGTGAAGAAGATCTAGTCGAGCGCTCCAAGTTGGTTGAGCGGACAAGAGACAGCCAGCAGGAGGCAGCCGGGATTAGGCAGTCGGCAAGAGATCGTGGTACCTGGAGACGCGTGTTTGTTGAGGATCAGGTCAACCCCGGACTGTGGCGCCACACTAAAAATGGTAAGCAAAGGTTTTTCATTTTATCTTTACTCTTTAAGCGTTTCTAGCAACTAAGAAGAGGCCATGACTTGTGTCGTGGAGTTCAAGTTGGGAGCTTCGACGTGTGAGTGACGAACTTTCCCACTGTGCCAAGGCGGCCTCTGATGGAAAAGTCACAACACTCTCAAAATCCAGAAATTAACAAAGTTGATGACTCGCTCAAAAACCACTGCCTGATTTTTTATAGATTTAGGAGTAAGTATCAATTCTGTATAATGCGAAGCTTCATCACAACAAATCTCTGTAAAATCTTCAATTTTCGACATTTAGGGAAACTAGGTATTCAAAACTCTAAGCACCTTGAGTGTTCGAATTTGGGACTTTTTTCGTTTTCCTCCGCAGAGGAGTACAACGTGTAGAGGTACAGCGTAAACATTCTGAGAGCTAGAATGAAGTTTTTATGACAGCCGAAGAGACTGATTCAACTGCCTACCTACCCATTAGCACCTCGTCATATGTTGCACCAGATTAGGGGAACAAAAAAAGTAAGCTTAGCGCTTAATGTTTTTTACAAGTAAACAAGTGCTTTCACACATACTGTCTTCAATTTGCATGAATTCCAGTTGCGTGGGTTGGTGAATCTTCAACTTTGAAAGCTTGGCGTCGCCATTCGAAATCAAAACAATTAATGACTATTTGTGAAACAGGCGTAGGCTGATCTGGTATTTGAACCTTTAGTTTCGGAAAATCCAACGAAAGACGGCAGAATATACATTTCCAATAAACAAAGACTATTCAACCCTTCGCCCACGTGAGCAAACCGTGTCATCCATACAACAAGTTGCGCACATCATGTCTCAATCAAAAATGCCATCAATACCGTCACATTCTCTACAGTAAGCCACTACAGGTGGGTTAAAAATCTATTACCCGTTTCAACACTTTATCGCCTCGGATAATCTGACAAGCTTTATCCGCAAACGATGCGCGATGTTATGTTATAAATTTATACGCCAAAGCTCCCTCCCTCAGCCTCCCCCATCACCAACGGTAGCTGTGCCAGACGAAGGGGGTACACAGCGTGCAGCACACACAATATCAGCAGTAAATATCACATCTAAGATAGAATTGCAAACAAAAACAACAGCGAACGGCAGAACAAACAAGGTTTTGTTTTCGTTTTATTTCTCCGGCTAAAGAGTCCACGAACCAACACTTTATGGTTATATCCAAGAGGGACAATGACCCGGATAACTCGCACATAAAAGTGGTGTCGTTGGATTAAACTAAAGATACGATACCATCACGAGACCGGTATTCCTAGTTGCATTTGTTGTATGTTGTATGGACTCAGCGTCAGGATATACGGGGGCTGTCGCTGGGGACGTTTATTACGATATAAATTTGCGTAGCAAAAGTGGACTCATGTGCATCGCTAAAAGCTTTTGCAATGATAAGGATAAAAACTGGTACTTGTTGTTGTTGGTTTAGTTTTTAAATTTCGTTATTCTCTTTGTTTCTCTGTGCGTTTACGGAAACTGTAAAAATTATTGTGGTTTGTCGGTTGGTTAGTTTAGTTTCGGGAAAGCATCGGAAGGAGAGAATACATTAGCGAATAAGGACGGGATGGTCTGCCGCACTGATAATAGTTCGAGGAAAATTTATTCACAGGGAGTCTTAAAAAAAATGGGTAGAATGTGGTTTAAACTATTGTTTTTCAATTTATTTCAAGAGACCTCGTAATTTTAGCGCAATCTCGTTCAATTGGGAATACAGGTTAAGCTGCATGAGGGATGAACAAGCGAGTGTTATAGTTGAGTGCCAGATTTTTTCACAAATTCAGATTTAAGCCGGATTTGCTTTTACTCTTTGCTTTTAACGGACTGTATCAACTTTTAAATTATTTTGAACGCATAATCTGGACGTCCTATATAAAGCAGAAATAAAAGACAATGCTAGTTGATGATACAAATCTATAAAACAACTTTACTCGCTTTTTAAACGACTGCTGTAGTGTGTTGAGGCTAAGGCTACGATTCTTTCAAATTATTTCCTCATGGTATTTGATTATTTATTAAGTCATTTAAGATTTATTCCTTAAGTCATTTAGAATTGTAAATGCGGAAATGAAATTAATTGATTTAGCTTTAGGTTTAATTTAAAGAAATCATTTTTTCGGCTGCTTGAAATAAGTAAGACAACAATTTGCCCCACTGAGAAGCACGCAAGGAAGGGGACCACAAACATATCCTTGTGGCACTCCAGCTTGTGTACTTTAAATTAATTCGAAAACACGTTAAGTCAGTTCATGTCAAGCAGTTCTACACTAAGTAAAGCACTGGTTTGCGTGTAATTTTCATGTATTGCGCCTGTAACACGACAATAAGTAAAATATCTAAAAGTTCAATTAGTGACCAATAATATGTGGAATTTGATTGATACCGTGAAATTGCAAAGGAATCTGAGAAGCGGAAAATGTGCGGTTTTACTCGTTGTAAAGACGCAGAGGTAAGACTTCAGTCGATCTTAGAGACAGCTTGTGCCGAGCTGCAGGAAAAAAAAACAATTCGTTACTTTGAGAAAGAAAGACTGAAACTGGATTACATTCTTAAATTTTTTGATAATCTAAGTATGCGTTGAAGCGGCTAGTTGGTCATGTGTTATAAATTCAGTAGCATCAATTTTCAAAATGTTATTCGATCAACACACGAAAACTGTAGAACAATTCGAGCAAAGCCGGCTTACGTGGTGGCTTCAACAGTTTCTTTCTTTTGTTTAATCCGTCCAAGTCTGCATTGCTTTTCAATCTTCTTAAAATTGTTAAACTGGAATATGGCCAGTTTTTACACCGGCTTACGAATATGTATATATATATATATATATATATATTCGTAAGCCGGTGTATATATATATATATATATATATATATATATATATATATATATGTGTGTGTGTGTGTGTGTATTCTCGTATCGTACATCCGTCCACAAATTAACCACACACAAAAAACCAAACATGAACTGCTTCTGAAAACAATTTTACATTGGCCATACGCATACTGCTGGGTACAAACTCTCTTAAGACTCTTCATAGAAGCGTCGTTAAAGCTTAACAGTTTGTGGTTAATAACGGATAAACCATGTGATCCAATGCTGTGCGATGTCCGAGGACAGATTTTTTCCACATTTTGACGTTTTCATTTCAATTTAATATAAGATTGTCAAATATCTCCCTTCCGCTTTTTTGCTTTTAACTCAATGCTTCATAAAAAGTGTTACAGTTATCAGATTTAGTTCGGATATGCGCCATTTTGTTCGATAATCTGTTTCCATCTAGACGGTAACTTCATAATACGCCCTCGTAGAAGCCCCCCTCCTTATTTGCGAAGAACTCGGACAGCCACTTTTCACAAGAATCTTTTGAGTTCAACTTCACACCACCAAGGGCGTTCGCCATGGACAGGAACAGATGGTAATCATTCGGCGCTATGTCCGGGCTATATGGTTAATGCGATAAAACCTCCCGTCTGAGCTCCAGCAAGTTCTGACGAGTCATCAACGAAGTGTGTGGTCTGGTGTTGTCCTGGTGGAAGACTACACCCTTCCCGTTAGCTGATTCTGGACGCGTCTGGTGGATCGCCTGCTTCAAGCAGTCAAGTTGTTCACAGTAGATGGTAGACTAAAGCGTCTGGCCATATGGGAGGAGCTCATAGTGGATGATTCCCTTCCAATCCCACCAAACACACAGCAAGACCATCCTGTCTGTCAATCCCTGCTTAGCCACTGTTTGGGATGATTCACCGGCTTTCAACTACGACCGTTTTTACTCGATATGTCGTATGTGATCCATTTTTCGTTGCCAGTCACCATCCGCTCCAAAAATGGGTCGAGTTCGTTCGGTTTCAGCAGCATATCGCAGGCGTTGATTAGGTCCAGAAGGTTTTCTAGTGTTAGATCATGCGGCACCCAAACATCAAAACTTTTTTGTATCTAGCCTTCTGCCGATGGTTTAAAATGGTTTGGTGCCTAACTCCCACCTCCTGTGCGATGTCACGAGATGCCACATGCTGGTCTAACTCGATGATTTCCATGATTCGATCGGTATTCGTCGTCACAGGTTTGGCTTATCCATGGTGTCGTTTTCACCGGCTCTGAATCGTCGAAACCATTCCTCCACGGTTTAAAGTGATAGAGTACCATCCCCAAAACACTATTAATCTCACGGGACGTTTCTCTAGCGGATTTGCCTTTAACGAAGGAAAACTATAAAATAGCACGAATTTTGGCGTTAGTGAACTCCATGTTAACACGTCTATAACTGTTGAACTCAATATGCAAACTGATCACGCATAACATGGTTTTGTAGGTTATGTCAAGATCTTTCAAATGATGTATAGTATTGCCAGATACGGGCTCTGTAGCGCTTTGTACATAACCGGAAAATTCAAAAGACAAAAAGGCGGAAGGGAGATATTTGGAAACCAAATATGATGCAATTTGAATTCATTCCCCAAAATTTGGATTAAATATAAAACATAGAGTTCCAAGATCACGAGTATGAGCTTGGAATGTACATGTAAGGAGTGCTATTGGCATCAAAAGTACCATATCACTCAATAAGTCCCGGAACTGACATATAGGGTTGCCACTAACATAAAATCCATATTATTTTTAGGAAGTACAAACATTCGTATGACACATGTCAAATTTTCATAACAATCCAACATTTCGAAAAATTTTTATAGGGCGATATAGCTTTGGCCTCAAAATAGGCTTCAGTTTCGGAGATTCACACCCTCATTCTTTTTCCGGCGAGGTATGAAAAGAGGTAGAAGCCGCTGGGGGCCAGATGTGGCGAATACGGTGCGTGCGGAAGCAATTCAAATTCCAATTCGTGCAATTTTCCATGCCAGCCAACGACTTGTGATACTGTGCTTGGTTTTTATTTGCAATTTCGTTCGTCGAATGTGCCAATAGTGCCAAAATAGTCGATGAATAAAATTCTGTGCGCATCCCTAAATATGGATGTCATAGCCTTGCCAGCCGACCTTTGTGCCTTTGGACGCTTTAGGCGTGATTCATCGGCTGCTGTCCACTCTGCTGACTGCCAATTTGACTTTGGCGTGTAGTGGTGGATCCATGTTTCATCCATTCTGATATACCGTTGCAAAATGTCCAAACAGCTCCAAACTGCTTTCAGAATCATCAATACGTTGTTGTTTTTGGTTCATTGTGAGCAAACTCATTTCGAAAACAGCTTTCTCATGGGAAAATGTTCATTCCAAATAGTGTTCTTGTGATATCTTTTAGGTGTCAGCTATCTCTCACGCAATTTCACTTGGCTGTTTTCCAAAAGATTTTGTGTACTTTTTTGACGTTTTCCGGTGTAAACATCTCAACTGGCCTCCCAAAGCGTTCAAAATCGTCGGCCACTTTTAAATCAGCATATAAACCACAAATGGTTCTTTTTGATGATGCAGAGTTCCTGTAATAATTTTCAGGCCATTACTGAGCTTGTACGATACTTTTTCTCATGAAAAAACAGTGTTCAATCAACACACTAAATTCTCTGTCTTCCATTGTTTTAAAAATCGCAAAAGTAGCGTCACTTGAAGCATTGTAACTCGTAATCTAATAATCATATTGTGATGAAAACTTGATAGGTGTCATTTGAATGTTTGTATGGACTTTTTATAAGTCTAGTATGGACTTTTTATAAGTCCATATTATATACTGGATGCCAGCCCCGGGACTTACTGAGTGATGTTTTACCTATTAGCATATTTTATCGTCCGTGGACGCACTTTGTAAAAGCTCATGAATTTCGTCGTGCCCAAATTGCAATTGTTGATGAAATTATGCAGGAATTTTGGAAAAATACTGTTTCAAGGTGGGTGCTTCATCGCAATGGTCAGTTGAACATATATCTGCTGTGAGTAGAAGCGCTGATGTTGATTTAACCCGATTTCCCGGTTATCCCAACTATGGAGCAAGTCGTCTCTCTATGGAGTGTTTTAAATTTGAATTTGTTTTTTCGTGCGTACGAAATCAAACTTACATTTCTTACGTGTTGAAATAAAAAAGAACTGATAAAAACTTTCGTTACCTACCTATCGAGTCTGTGAACAAACAACACCACCGCACCAATCAGCAATCAAAGGGGCGCCGTTGCATGCAGAGAATGTGTCTGCATAATGTGTTGAATAGACGAAAGACGGCATTGGTCCTTCTTAGTTCTTAAAGGGTGCAAGGATCAAAATTTATTCAGTTTAATTTTTGCTAATTATTGAAGATAATGACATTAGCAATATCTGATACGATTGAAACGCGGTTCCCACACCTGAACATCCAAACTGGCACCTGGCGATCCCCTGATCAATCCACCGTCAACCAGATTGATCTCGTTGAGATTGACGTCAGACACTGCTGAAATATTGTACAGGTCCAAGCCTTTCAAGATGCAAAAATCGACTTGGACCCTCACCTTGTTGTAGGTGATGGTCCAAGTCGATGGAAACGGAAAGCTACAGGCGCAACTGATCGCTGGGAACTTTGCCGACCGAGTCTCCCTGAAACTCGCTCAGAGTCGACGCTGCCTACACTTAGCATAGAAAGGGAATGGAAACGTTCTCCAGAAGCCATCACAAAAGCCGCCACTTATGTGCGTCACCACCCAGAAGGAACCAATGATTTGAAGACGAGTTGAGTCAAGCACATGCAGCCAAACAGCAACGCTACATCGAATAACAAGGGCTGTTCGTGAGCTCTACGAGCAGAGGAGAAGGGCAGAGCATCGGCTACTCAGAAGGAAAAAGAAGGAGCATGAGAAGCGTGTGCTCTAGGAAATGGAAAGGTGTTATGGCAGGTTCAAACCGAAGCCTGTCGGGATCATAACTCGGCAACTCGTGGTAGAGTCGCAGTCTGTGCTAAAGGATTTGGAAGGATCATTTCTACAGACTTCTTAACGGCGATGGCAGCTCCAATTTCGCTGTTAGGCCAAATGTTCCACTCGATTTGGACGACGATACACGAGAATTTCGTCCCCCCTGACGTTGACGAGGTGAAGATAACAATATTCAAGCAGAAGTCTTACAAAGCTGCTGGAGCGGATGAACTACCCGCAGAACTATTTAAGCAGAACTATTAAGATGAGTTGGTTGAACGCTTCCACCAGCTCATCTGTAAGATATGGTCAGAGGAATACATGCCCGATGAGTGGGATCTTAGCAGCGTTTGCCCGGTCCACAAGAAGGGAGACTCCTTTTACTGCGCCAACTATCGGGGCATCAGCCTTCTTAACATTGCATACAAGATCCTCTCTGCCGTATTTTGTGAGCGTCTGAAACCGTTTGTCCATAACCGCCAACTATCGGGGCATCAGCCTTCTTAACATTGCATACAAGATCCTCTCTGCCGTATTTTGTGAGCGTCTGAAACCGTTTGTCCATAACCTGATGGGAAGTCCACTATAGACCAGATCTTCACATTACTGCAGATCCTGGAAAAGTCTCAAGAAGTGCAAATCGACACTCACCACTTATTCGTCGATTTTAAGGCCGCATATGATAGTGTGAATAGAGACGAGCTATAAATAGCCGTGTCTTGTTTTGGCATTCAAACCAAACCTGGCAGATTGTGTAGGATGACGATGAACAACTCTCGCTGCTCCATCAAAGTCAGTAACGAACTCACCGAGACCGTAAATGTCAAAAAGGTTTTAGACAAGGCGACGCACTGTCATGTGACTTCTTTAGCATCACCCTTTAAAAGATCGTGCGTAACTCACAAGTCAACACCAGAGGCATGATCTTCCAGAAGTCAGTTCAATTGCTTGCTTACGCTGATGACATTGACGTGATTGAACGAACACAGCGAGCCGTCAATGAGGCGTTTGCTGGCATTGAAGCGAAAGCGGCTGAAATGGGTCTGGCGGTAAATGAGGGCAAAACTAAGTACATGCTGTCATCAAGGAGGACAAACAACATCGACGTCTCGGACAGAGCGTTACAATAGGCAGCAGAAACTTCGAGGTAGTTAAGGAGTTTGTCTACCTCGATTCCTCGGTAAACAGGTTCAATAACATCAGTTTCGAAATGAAACACAGAATCGTTCTTGCCAATCGTTGTTTCTTTGGGTTCAAAAGGTAATTGAGTCATAGACCCCTCTTTCGATGGACAAAGCTTGCTTTATATAACAGCTTGACCAACCTAGTCCTACTCTATGGCGCGGAAACCTTTTTTTGTTGCTTTTTATTACGTGACCGGATCAAGTCACAGCATGGGGCGAAGGTATGGTTGAAGAGGGGGAGAGGAGGTACCGATTTACATTGGTTTTAAATGCCTGCGGATTTTAATGAGGAGGAGAAATCGAGCTGGGAAGAGCATTCCAGATTCGTGTAGTGCGGCTATGGAACGAGTCTCTGAATTTGACTGTACGTCCGAAAGAGGGCTTGAGGGTGAATTTGTGGGCATTCCTAGAGAGGCGTTTATTGCGGGTAAATTCTTGAAGGGGAGGAATGCAACTGGCTAATTCATCTGAGCATTTCTTGTTAAAATGGTGATAAAAGAGTGACAACGACGCGACATTACGTCGGTGTTCTAACGAGTCAATCGACTTCGCAATATTGCTGTCACCTATAAGTTTTATCGCTCGCTTTTGAATTCTATCCAGCAGGTGCAGGGAGGTCTTAGAAGCACCTGACCAAAACCTGGACGTTACCAAAGGCGGATAAAAAATCCCTTAGTCTTGTCGAAAAAAAAATTTTGCGTGCAATTATTGGTCCTTTTTGTGTTGATGACATCTGGAGCAGAAGATTTAACGACGAACTCGTTGGCATACACAGCGACATGCGCCTGGTCAAGTGTGTTCGAATACAACGCTTAAGATGGCCAGACCATGTAAAGCACATAGACAACACCGGCTCGAAAAGTCTTCGAATCTGAGCAATTGGGACAACCCAAAAGAGGGCGGCCTGGGCTAAGGTGGCGCACACAAGAGGAGAAGGAGCTTGAGCTTAACTTGGAGTGCGTAAATGGAAGCAGCTGGCGAAAGATCGTGCTGGCTGGAGAGGCATATTGGTTGAGGCCCGGGTCCACCTCGGACTGTAGCGCAAGAAGATGAAGAAGAAGAAGTAGAATAAGAATAAGAAGAAGAAGAAGAAGAAGAAGAAAGAAAAATCATGACAGGATGCCACTTCTTGGAGTGACTGTCGTTATATAGTATGCAATCTGTTGAACTTCTTCGAAGTTTTCTTATACCATAACAACTGCTCACCCCTTTTTTGGATTTGGTTGCTTGTGTTCAAATAGATCTAAAATTACTTTAAAATCAGAAGAAATACGCAAACACATTTCTGAACATTAATCGGAAGATAATCGGTTTTCACGTCTTTTATTAGACCACTTGATTGAATGCTTGTTAAAAATAAGCGTGCGATGAACATATTCACATTAACGTTAAATACCCTCCTCATTCATAGACCCTCTATCGTGATGTCACTAAAAGGCTTGCATATATTTATAGAAAACAGCCTTTTCACTAGCTAAGCTTTCGTTAGCGCTCTTTTATTACATTACCATAATTCATACGTAGCTGATTAAAGTTCTTATATGGAAAAAGCCGCGCATAGGGATAAGGCCTGATCCATTCGATGGATGCATGGAAGCTTCCCAACCAAGTCATATCTGTTGAATAGATGCATTACGTCTGGCACAGAGTTAAAAGAAGTCAAACGTAAAAGGCTACAAATATAACTTCAGTTACTTTGACGGTGAACATAGCGCCGAAGAACTGAACAACCTTACCGAGCGACAGTTCCACCCAGAAAATGTCAATTTCCCCTCCTATCTGCACATTCCTTTTTTTCTCCATTCCTAACAGTTCATATTTTGCAACTTTTAGTTTTACCTGACAACAAACACTCAAAACTTGTGCTGTTAATATTTCATAGCTGTTGCGAATGTGCAGTGATTCACTTCAAAAAGTATGTGCCGTCGCCGTGAATGTGTCACAGGGACAATGAATTGCAAATATTTTATGAGCCCTGCAGTGTTTTCTGGGATGAACTGCAAGGCACAGGCTGTAAACATCTCAAGTAAATTATTAATCCAGCGTGCCTTCGATGACGACTCTACGCGCCGCAAATAAGCGTATAAATTGAATCATGCCCCCTCACTGTACAACAGTGCCGCCATGGTGTCAGTACCTTACTTCGAGTTCGTTAAGATTCCGCTGCTATTTTACAGGACCATTGGGCAGGAGCTCTTCAAGCCAGCCGACAATTCGTGGCTCCTGAAAGCGAATTTTATATTCGGTATCGCCAACTACAACATACAGCTGGTCCTTCAAATCACCTTGCTTGTCCTGTTGGTTAACTCGTCTGCACTTCTCGAAGTGACGGCTGTCGCACCATGCCTTGGATTTGCCTTTCTTGGCAATGCCAAGCAAATTACACTTAATTTGAACAAGAGGGCAATCGGAGGGATTTTGAACGATTTGGAGGAACTTTTTCCAACTACCACGCAGAGGCAAAGGGATTTCGATGTGTCGGGATGCGTAAGAATTCTGAAATCTGTCACGAAGCTCTTCGCCACCCTTTGCATCTTTAACACGGTCTACTTTGGTTTGTATCCACTTCTCAAATCTAGTTACAACACAATTTTCGGAGGTGAGAGATTCGACTTTCCCCTGGGGTTTCCAATTTGGTACCCGTTCGACCACACTGCTAACTGGTTTGTGTACATCGCCACTTATTGCCTGCAGTTCAATGCCGCCTATCTCACGGGAGTGGCATTCCTGACCGCTGACCTTCTGCTGGTTTCCTCTGTTTCCCAGCTTTGCATGCACTTTAATTACATATCGAAGACTTTGAAAGAGTTTATGCCAACGACGGCTGAGGCGAACTACAAATTCCTGAAGGACATCCTGGGGCATCACGTCAAATGCTTGGAGTGAGTGTTTGTTGGTAAATAGTTCGTCATATGTAGAGTTTTGTCTCTTTTCAGGTTGACCGAATCCGTGGATAGTGTCTTTGGAATTTCGCTGCTCCTAAATTTTCTCTCATCTGCTGGGACGCTCTGCTTCGTTGGGTTTCAGGTTATGACTGCGACGACTGAAGAGGTCCTCAGATTCGGCGTGCTTCTTCTGATTTCACTGACGCAAGTTCTCATCATTTGCATCTATGGCAACTATCTGATTGACACTGTAAGAAGTTATTTACCTGGTTCGATGCCCATATTATAAAGCCATTGATTCTTCTTAGAGCCTGTCTGTGGGTGAGGCGGCTTACGACCAGCCGTGGTATGACTGTGACTTGGTGTACAGGAGAATGCTGCTTTTAGTGATGTGTCGCAGTCAAAGATTCGCAGCAATTCATGCGCCAACTTTTCCACCGATATCCTTGCAGACATTCATGAACGTGAGTATGAGGAGAGTTGGATATGTTGAGCACTTTCGAGTTTCTTTGAAGGTTATCAGTATGTCGTACCAGTTCTTTGCTGTGCTGCAAGGGCGTGTTGAAGGCGAGTAATGAGGGTTTGGTTTGAGAAACGATTGATGGAGAATGGAGGGTAAAGAGAATATAACTGCACTTGCTTTACAAAATGAAAAACGTTAACGTTCAACTTTTAACTCCTGCAATTATCTAATTCTTGGCATCAATTCAAAAACAAAAATAAAATACTGCTCTTCATCACATAATAGTGGTGTTATATGTTTCACATGCTTTACAAATTTCGGATGATTACAGAAATAAATGCACGAAGTGCTATCTCGCCTGAACTTTTTCAATCTATCTGCAAAGTTTGTCAAATTACACACAGCTATGCATTTTTCCTTAAAATGGATTTTTTATTAAACTTGAATTTTACTTCTAAGTGTAGGGATTTAAGCCATACAAATGGAGTCTGCGGGAAAATTTGCAGTACGTCATTTGAAAACAATTCGTGCAGCGCCTGGACTACGATTCGGCTTATGTTACAGGAAGTCATAATTGGTTGTGTTATGTTGCATGTTGTTCCATCGTGTTGGTATCTTCATCTTCTTCTTCTTCTTATGACGCTACAGTTCGGGGTGGACCTGGGCATTAACCAACATGCCTCTCTAGCCAGCACGATCTTTCGCCAGCTGTCCCCAGTTGAGCACTCCAAGTTGGTTGAGGTCCTTCTCCACTTGTGTGCGCCACCTTAGCCCAGGTCGCCCTCTGTTGGGTTGCCCCAAGGGCTCAGATTCGGAGACTTTTCGAGCCGAAGTAGTAGTGTCCATACGCATGGACATCTATATGGCCTAGGCATTTTAAGCGTCATATCCGAAGACGCTTGACCAGACGAATGTCGCTGTGCAGAGTCTTTAAATCTTATCCTCCTGATGCCATCAACGTAAACAGGAACCTTTTCTCTCGAACAGATTAAAGGGTTCCTTATCCGCTTTTAGTAACGTCCATGTTTCAGAGCCATAAATAAGGATGATCAAGCTGTTACATAAAGCAAACTTAGTCCTACGAGAGAGTGCTTTGTTACCCAATTGCCTTTTGAGTCCAAAGAAACAGCAATTGGCAAAAGTGATTCTGCGTTTGGTTTTGGTACTGGTGCTGTTGTCCCTATTGACCGCGGTGCCGGGGGAGATGAAGTCCGTGACTACCTCGAAGTTTCTGCAGCCTAGTGTGACGCTCTGTCCGAGACGTCGATGTTGTGTGTCCTTCCTTGATGACAACATGTACTTAGTTTTGCCCTAATTTACCGCCAGACCCATTTCAGCCGCTTTCGCTTCAATGCCAGCAAACGCCTCATTGAGGGCTCGCTGTGTTCGTCCAATCACGTCAATGTCATCAGCGTAAGCTAGCAATTGAACTGACTTCTGGAAGATCGTGCCTCTGGTGTTGACTTGTGAGTTACGCACGATCTTGTCGAGGATGATGTTAAAGAAGTCACATGACAGCCTTGCCTAAAACCTTTTTTGACATTGAAAATCTCGGTGAGTTCGTTACCGACCTTGAGGGAGCAGCGATAGTTCTCCATCGTCATCCCCCACCATCTGACAAGTTTGATGTGAACTCCAAAACTAGACATGGCACTGTAGAGCTCGTCTCAATGCCTACCGTATTATGCTACCTTTTAATTAACGAATAGGTGCTGAGTGTCGATTTGCACTTTTTGGGTCCTTTCCAGGATCTTCCGTAAGGTGAAGATCTGGCCTGTCGTGGACTTCCCTGGTCCGAAACCACACTGATAGGGACCTATCAAATCATGGACAAACGGTTTCAAACGCTCACACACTACGGGAGAGAGGATCTTCTATCCAATGTTAAGAAGGCTGATCCCCCTACAAGGTTTCGAATTTGTACCCTTCGTATGAGAAATTAAAAGAACTGTAGCAAAAAGACTTACTTTTCGACATCAACGGTTTCCTTATTTTTGTCAGTCAATTTATGACTGCATTATCTCTTGACCTTCTTTAAATTTTTAAAGAGGAATCTGAAGAAGAAATCCATACCAAAACAATACCGCTCTACGCACCAAATGTATGTATTGCCATTTTCCTGACAAATATACATCGAATATTCCAATTGATATGCGGGTGTCCAAACGCCTGCCGGATCTTAATGGGTGAACCATGTGAGCTATTTTCAAATACAAGGCTGTGGGCAGTCCAAATGGATTTTCAGATCTTCACGTTTTGTTAAATACCATAAATTCTTTCAGTTTTCAATGTCGGCATTGTAAATGAGTACGATGGAACTTTGGTTCATTTTTCACGTTTATAAAAGGCGGTTCAACTTATTTTTCAAAGTTTATTTGATTATGCGCCAGATGTCTTGAACAACTTGTCTCAGGTCTTACTTTTTTCTCTTCGAGACTTGCTAATGCACCCAGATACATGGGAACGGAGACAACAAGAGATATTTGTGTGTATGTATTTATTTTTATTTATAAGCAACAATTGATTTTTTACAATTAAGATGTACATAAACGTGGTTATTGTAAACCTTACTTATGAAAAGTAGAAATAGGAGCACAATATCAATTTTACAAAAGACAGGAGCCGAAGGAAAAGCTAACTGAATACGAAGGTTGCCTTTTATACTTCGGGATTGGGCAACCCTAGTGTTGCAATCTGGCAACTGCCAGCTCTATCGTAAAGTTTGACATTTTTGAGGTTATACGTACTCTGAACGTTTTGACATACGAGCGCTATTTGTGTTGTTTATAGTAACTTAAAAGATTCATCTCGCTCAAATAATGGAATTAAATAAAATCGTGAACATTTTCGTGCCATTATTTTTTACAACTTTCGACGTGGACTAACTCAACAACAGTGCATCGATTAACTTAATTACATTTTTGGCGATGAAGCTCCATCAAGGACCAGTGTTTATCGATGGTATGGTGAATTCAACCGAGGTCGTACTTCACTCCAAGACGAATTTCGTGAAGGTCGTCCAAAATCAGTTGTTGTTCCGGAAACCATTGATGCTCTGCGCTAACTGATATTGCAAGATCTTTATGTGACCTAACGTAAGATTGAGGCAACCTTAGGCATTAGTGGAACCAGCATGCATTCAATATTGCATGAACATTTGACTGTCAAATAAATTTGTTAGAGTTGGATCCCACACAATTTATCAATAGCTCAAAAAAAGGCTCGTGTCGATTAATCGAAAGAAATGCTCCAAAAATACGATCGCGGTGCTTCGAAACGAGTCTATGACACCGTGACAGGTTATGAATCGTGGATTTTCGCGTATGAGCCCAAAAGTAAAAAGCAGTCGACTGTATGGGTGTTTCAAATTGAGCCAAATCCAAAACAAGTTGCTCGCGCACGAAGCACTTCCAAGCAAACGGAGGCCTGTTTTTTTAAAAAAGCTGGGCATGTCGCAACCGTACCACTAGAACAATGCAATTCTGAGTGGTACACAACCATTTGTTTGCCAGTTGTCTTCTAAGAAATCAGGAAAACCAATCGCCGAAGACGGATCACTCTTCACCACGACAATGCGAGCTCTCACACATCGGCTCAAACAACTGCATTTTTGAGCACTCAGAACATCGATTTTATGAGTCACCCGCCGTATAGTCCTGACTTGGCACCGAATGACTCCTTTTTATTCCCGTACGTAAAAAATAGCCTGTTTGCCTTTCTTGTCGTGGACGTTTCTGTGGGCAAAGGGAATGATATCCATCATCGCCCGCCTCATTAATGGCTGCGAAACGTTTACAGACAACAAAGCTGACGCGAGAGTCTTAAGGTCCTTCCAGACATTTCAAATGATCACTTTCGTAAGCTAAGGGAAGATCCCGGGAGAGTATATTGCTAACAGTTTGGCTTGGCTTCTCTTGTTCACTGGCGGGCTTTTCAATATAACATATTACAAACGAAGACTTAAAAGTTATCTTTTCTCTACCTTATGACTGGACAAACGATAGAAAACTCGACATACACAATCTCTTCTGAGAAGGAAACAGTAGAGAAACCTGCTAGGTTTCAAATTGAAACAAATAATATCGAAGAATCGACATTTGAATTCTGATCCGATTTGTAAGAACCACCTAGGAAAGAGAAAACCCTCAAGGCGTAGACAAGAATATTGCTAGTATCGAAACCCAAGTTCAGTTTTAATTTCTTCAGTCGTGGGTTGATTGACCTTCGAAGCATCTGTCCAAGTTGCAATGCAATTTATTGTACTCGTATAAGTTCTAGTTCAATTGTTGCTCGATAATATTACGTGTGCCTCACGAATACCTCCCCAATCTCCAAACTAATTAACAGTGTATTACTGACGTTGATTCACTCAAATTCTAACAAATTCACTTCTATCCGAGAAATCACATGACCCGTCACCGATACTTGCCCTGAAACCGACCTCAGGTGCCTCAAGTCTTGAGCGCGCATGTTTTGGTTACCGATATAGATAGATATTTTGTTAAATTATGTTTACACTCTGTTGTGGTTAATGTGAACTACGGTGATAATGATGCATACTGGAAAGACACTGCTCGAAGCTATCCCCATCAAAGAATTAAAATAAAAGTCGAAGACATAAGCCCATGGTAACGAATACATGGGCGATCGTTTTGATTTACAAACTTTATGTGTTTCGAAAATGTCACATGCGTCCTATTGGTTCATAACCCACTTTATGCATGTTTGACGGCGTACCAGAAAAATTTTCAAATCAAATGACGATAAAATAAAAAGAAAGACAATCCCATAAAAGTGTCTGATTACTCTTTGATGTCTTGAATTAACTGTTGAACAGGAAAGTACTGAACTGAAATACAGTCCCGATGAGAATTTAAAACGGAAATCATTTTATGTGATGGCTGATGTTCTTTCTCTTGCTCACATGAACTAAATCAAGTAATAAAAGAATGGGCAACGGTATTGCGTTATTGGTTTTAGGAAATCGGTGTTTGTTGTTTAAATAATGACATGTGGGTTCAAATGTATAAGAACAGAGGAAAATTTAAATATTTCCTAAGTTTGCTTCTGTATTCCATTTTGGGGATGCTGTATCGCTGTCATTCACTGCTCCTGTTTTATTTCTTCAATTTGTGTTTTGATTTCAGCATTTCCGGGTATAATGCTGTTGTAAAGTATTGCAGCCATCAGATTGTTCACGGCAGATCTGATTAAAACTCTGACAAAATACGGATTGTTGGCAGTTCGCAATCCTTTGTTTTGGGAAACAATAGCCAGCATCGAAATTCGTGGAAGAAAGAAAAGTTGTAGAGGGGTGGCGGGCGGTAAACCATCGAAAAAAAAAACAACTTGCTTCGACGAGCGGTAGACTGAAACTTTTCGTTTATTTCAATTGATCTCATATCTCTAATATGCACGCATACAAAGTAATTTACATGATCATGCGATCTATTGTTAACATAATGTTACCGACAGTTTGAGTACGTCTGATTTATTTACGTTCTTGTATAACAGAAGGTTGAGTTCTTAGATAACCATATTTTACACTTAAAAGCCTACAAAGTGCAGATGAAACGTAATTTAAAACAGGGAGAAAATAAAGATACGTGCTGCTAGAGAAATTTGTTTTAGAGTTCACATCTTAAATGCTAAGCAATTTTTGGGACTTCTTTTATCGCAAAAATACAAAATAAATACATCAACAAAAATATTGTCGGTCGTAAGTGGGTACTTTTTTCCATCTCCTTAGTAACTTTCAAAAAAATAAAAACATTACTCGATTTCTTCAAAAGACCCAAACGTCGGAAGAAGCAAGGTCTGGGGTAAGGTGTCCCACATCAGCATTTCCACATAGTTTGTGACCATTTTAAGATATCTAGACCTTTTTACGCAATGCCCGACTCAACAGCATAAGTTGAAATCCCAACCAATTCCATCAATGGTTGAACCTGATTTTAGCAGCACCCATTACACCCGTCTAGTTAACTTATATGTAGAGCGCCGATGTAGGCAGCAGGTTCGCCAGACTTTAAATAGTATTTTGTACTTTTTTTTTTATATTTGACGCGTGCAGAAGTGGTTGCGAGTACCATTAAGTGACCAGGCCGAAGGTATAGAGGAAGAGAGGGATAGGAGGTACCGATGCATAGTGGTTTTAAATGAATGTGGATTGTAAAGAGGTGGAAAAATCGTGTTGAATTCTATCCAGCAGGTGAAGGGAGGTCTTAGAAGCACCTGACCAAATATGAGTGTTATACTCAAGGTTTGGGCGTATGCAGGCCTTGTATATTGTAGCCAGATCAGAGGGGGTGAAGTACTTCTTGCATCGTTTTAGCAAGCCTAGACATTTCGCAGCATTTTTGGCGACCTCAAATATGTGATCGTTTCAACTTATTGTTGGGTTGATACACATACCGAGGGTTTCGGTTTCAACAACGCATGTACCGTTCATGGATAAGGGCTGATTATTTTGTTATCGCTCTAACGACAGTAGACAGCACTGGGTTTTGGAAGCATTAAATTCCACTCTATTCTTATTTCCCCAATCGATTATGCTGTCAAGGTTGGAATTTAATGTGCTTAACATACGCTGCCGTTCCGAGTCTATGGCCGAAGTGGAGGGACGTGAGCCAAGGAACGAATATGAAAAGCTGATGGTACTGTCATCAACAAAGGAATGAATAGGATTAGAAGTAGCAGACAAGAGATCATTTATAAAAATGAGGAAGAGTGTCGGAGACAAAACAGAGCCCTGGGGAACACCAGCATTAATCTGGTGAATATCGGACTTGAATCCATCCAAAACGACTTGTATTGAACGATTTGAAAGGGTAATTTCCAATCCATTGAAAAAGAGACTCATCGACTCAAAAGCACCCATTTTCGACAAGAGAGCCTGATGCCAGACCCTGTCAAATGCCTTCTTGTACTTCTTTGATTTTGTTGTTTTTCATCTCTAATCAAGATCCGGTGAAAAATCTCTCTTGTTTTAAGTCTTTCGAAGAGGCTGATCCGAGATGAAAAATGGCTTTTACACATTATACGGTTTCAACTCTCGCGGCACTTAATTTCAGTTATTTATAAATCCAAGCTTGTTTGCCGAGTCACTCCCAACGATTCTGTGAATTGGTAATAATCTCTAGGTAAGAATTCCAATTCTTCAAACTTTTTTGGCTGGTCAAGTTGTCCTTTGTATTCGACGCTTAAATCAACACTTTTGAAGCGTCAAAACAACTTTCTGCGTGATTTATTGGTCGGAGACAATTCGTCATAAAAACTTCTACAAACATTCGATGCGCGTCAGCTACACTTTTACACAATTGAACCAAAATCAAGTCTTTTCGCAATGCGGATTATTAAAGGGAAAACCTGACATTTCCGAAGAAGCAAAAAGCAATGTTGCTTTCTAAAATAGACAATGATGCACAACTATCACACCTTTCCAATAAAGCAGTTAATTGCTTCCAAAATCGGACACAACTTTCAGGCCATCATTCGAAAGCAAATCTGTACATCCATTAATTTTTGAAAGGATGTTCTCAACTTGATTACGTTTTGGCCAATGCAGTAGGTAATCTATTCCAAGATCAGCCACAACTTGCAAGTTGCGCCATTTTTTGAAAACTGACGGATAATTTGTACCCCAATAATTGAAGAAGCCTTTGAATTTTCAATTTGATCAATTTTCTATTTGATATTTAATTTTTTGTTTGTACATTTATAATTCCAAAACCGACGCCGTACTTCAGACAAATCTACATTCTCAGTTTCTTAATTACACAGTGTGCATGCACTCCGAAAGACGACAAAAAGTTCAAACAGCAGATATATGTGTAAACGTGGGATTTTAATCGATTTCAGAGCTCCTCATGTGCAGTATAAGTGTTTTAAGGAATAAAATTACTCTCGCAGCGAAATTACACCTACTTGTTCTCCATTGTCTGCAGCACAGCAAAGAACTGGTAGGACATGCTTATGACCTTCAAATCAAACCATTTCTTATTTACCAGACTTCAAGTTAACGCAATCTACTTACTTTCATAAAAGTTTCCAAAGAAATGGGAGGGAAGGTGGGGGCATGAACGGCCGCACACTTCTGACTGTGATTAATTAGCACCAACACCATCTTCTGGTAGCCCAAGTCGCACTCATACCAGGGATGCCCAAAGGCTGCATCCGACACTGATAAACTCTGCAAGTAGGATGCCATTGCCACAAGAATTGACTGCTCGTTAAACTTACGGTGTCAATAATATTGTTTCCATAGATGCAAATAATGAAAACCTGAGCCAACGAAATCAGCAAAAGCACGCAAAACCTTGTCACATTTTCGGCGGATGCAGACGTCACTTGAAAACCAACAAAGCAGATCGTAATGGCCGAGGACATGAAGTTGAGGAACAACGAGAAGCTGAAAACCTTGTCCACCGAGTCGCTCAAACTGAAAGTAAACGCTCATACTGAAAAAAAAGCTTCGTCTAATATCCATTACAATCTCACCCTAGGCATTTGTCGTGATGTTCGATTACACCTCTCAAGAATTTCTGATCCTCCTCAGAACGTGTCGGCACATATTGTTTCAGTTTTTTGGAGATGTGTTCGAAGTGCATACAAAGCTGGGACACAGATGAAACGAGGAGAAGATCGGCGACCAGAAATCCCACCCCCGTCATATATCCCGCGTAGAGTTGAAAAAAATAAGTGACGGTGTATACAAACCAGTTGATGGTGTAGTCGTACATGTACCACATGGGGAATCCCAGGGGGTAATCAAAATGCTTGCCGAGGAAAACCGATTCGTAGAGTGATTTGCAAACCGGATACAGGGCGAAGTAGAGCGAATTGAATACACACAAGCCGGCAAAAAATGTCATCACAACCCGTAAGGTTCGCACGTACCTCGAAACGTTGAAACTCTGCTGCACCTTCAGGTTGGTTGGGTACATAGCCTTCAAGTCGATGAGAATTCTTCTGATGGCTGGCTTGTTCACCACGAGTGTCATTTGCTTTGCGTTGCCCAAGAATCCAAAAACAATGCACGGCGCAATCGTAGCCATTATTTCCATTGATGAGGCCTTCACCCCCATGAAGAATAGAATTATTTGGGAGAACCACTGATAGTTGTAGTTGAAAATCAAAGCTATGGACAATATTTTTCTGAATCTGGCAAAATGGCGATGCTCGTCGGCCGATGGCAGTAAGTCCTGGCCAACTGTCTTATAGAATGTCAGTGGGATTTTCACAAACTCAATGTATGGTATGGAGGCCATAGTGAAACTTATGCGGCCAGCTTAGTGACAATTCATTTTATAGCGTTGTGCAGTGTGACACTATTCCGAGGCGATTGGGATAATTGGACCAACGGCGAGTTAATAATTCACATGAGAAGGCACGGGTTGGTGGTCAATTGAGGAAATTAGGCGCAAAATGCAAGTGCTTTGTAATCTTCGTTACACAATGATGGCAGTATTAAGTTAAGGGATGTTTACAAATTCACTCAGGTGCGCTAAAAAATTATAAAATGTATAATGCACCTGTGACTGCAGGAATTTCGATAAAGATTAAAAAAGGTCGGGATACCATGATGGAACGGCGAGGGCACTCGTATTGAACTGTAAAATTAGAGCAGCGGAAATGAAATGAAGACACTTAATAGGCTGAGATATCTTCACATTTTGTTAATACAGTGCAAAATTGTTAAAGAGACTTCGATAGTTGCAAACCAAATTGGAGAAAGGTCGCGGGACGTTGAATTTTCCATTTTCCATTTTCCTTCTTATTGGTATTCGAATCCAAACCCGTAACGTGACTCGTAAACGAACGAAGACCTTATTTACGAGTGGCGTTCAATATATTCTTAGTATCGATATGATTGAATTTGAATCTTGAGATAAGCTTTTTTAAGCCCTCAACAAAATAAATTTCCTCTTTCTCTGCACAATACCAATTTATTGCCGACCTGAGTTCTTCATCATTCGAAAATCTTTTTCAAAGAAGATAGTTTTTCAAATCCGGAAAGAGGAAACAATCATTTGGGGCAAGGTTCGGACTATAGAGTGGGTGTTGGATTCCTTCGAAACCACAATCTCAAAAAGCATCCTGTGTGAACAGGAACGTTATCATGAAGAAGCAACACACAAGCTGCGAGTTTACCCTGTCTTTTCTTTTTAATTTTCTCCTGCAAATTATGCAAAGTGGAAGCGTAGGATGTGATGTTGGTGGCTTCACCTTTTTTTGCACTCAATGAGCCAGAGTCCCTTTGAGTTCCAAAAGACTGTGACCATGAGCATCCCGGCAGACGGAGTGACTTTGAAATTCTTTGGGGGTCTGTTTCTTTTTTATGCGACTGCATGGACTCTTGTTTGACTTCAGGTTCATAGTGGTGCACTCATGTTTCGTCTCCAGTAGCAATTTGAATCAAAACGCAGTCCGCGTTTTCACTACACATCTCCAAAAACTCTCTATAGCATGCAATTTTTACGTTTTTCTGAGGCGCTGTGAACATTCATGGCACCCACCGTACACTGACCTCTGAAAGGTTAATATGATAATGAAGAATGGTGTGAATGGTTCAATGGTAGTTTAAAGCTTGGTGATCTCTGCCATCATTTTCACCTTTATTCGGCCATCCTCAAGATCAAGTTTTTCGACTACTTTGATGCTTTCTCCCGTACAAGCAGGAACCGGGGCGCCGTAGCGGGGGTCGTCTTTAATGCTATCTCTGCCTCTCTTAAATTCACTTGACCACTTTCGCATAGTTGATAATGAAGGTGCGGAATCCTGGTAAACCACCACTATCTCTTCATGAATAGTTTTTTGACTTTTCCTTGCTTAGTGAGAAATTTAATTACAGCGCTATGCTCAATTTTCACCATCATCGTCTCAGTTGCCATTATGATTCTTTTCAACTAGAGATAAAACTCGAATTAATAATCACATTTATATGAAATTTTACACGAATGCACTAAAATAATAGTATTACTTGATGAATAAGTCAACTTGTATATATAACTACAGCTTCACCCCGATGCCGCTCCTCGTACCACTATAAAAAAAACAGTAAGTGTAGACTATTCTTTTATTTTATTTTTCTTAAAACTTTACACGTCTTGACGCTTCAAATTTTACAGATCGACTGACTCACTCCCGTTTGATCACCGGCACAGCCCTTCTCTGTACACTTTTTTTTATATTTATCTTAATGTTACTCGTTTGTCCTAAAACAGGGTTGCCACATAGGTATATTTTGTTTAGCAACCAAAACATAAACCCATCGTATATCTCTTTAGATTTTGTTATTTGATTAGGATTCGATATGAAATAGCTAATAAACTACATTTTTAGAGTGTTTAGCTTATAATATTTTTAAAATCAAGAGCTCACTTGTGAAAAGTCAGTAGGTTAGAATTAAGATCACAGACTAGATAAGTAAGCTAGTTTAAGTAGTTTTATCTAGTATTTAAGAAAATTATGATGAAAAAATGGAAACATTAATCAAAAAAACAACCCACGTAAAATTTAAACCTTTTTAAAAGTCATAAATGGACGACAGAAAAGTGTCCCAATATTTTATACTTGTGAATAAATTGCAAAATTGATGTTCGATAAGTTCTTCTTTGTTATGGAGTGTCCCTACATTACAGGTCGAGCGTACAGTTCCAACAATATGCATGATACACCTGATTGAACATTTCTCGTCAGCTGCCAGACCAGGTTTAATCTTTGATGTCTCGTATATAAACAAATTCCAGGACTTGGGTTAATTTGTATACCACTCTGATTCATTTCATCGCAAGAACTTTTACCCGCTGACGATGTATACTAGTCGGGTATGAACTCAATAGTACAAAAACGACATAAGTTACTTTTATCAGTTTGGTTGGGTAAAAATTTGTCCATTTCTGGGTAGCAGAATAATAATCAAGGTGTTGCATAGAACCTATTTGAGGTTTCGGTTTCCATTCTTTCACTGCATATTCGATTTTAAAAGATATGCAGTGTAAAAATAGAGAGAGAATAGTTGATCTATATTCTACTGAGGCGAGGTAGATAGCTATTAACTACCTTTCTTCGGCATGGACGTTGAAAATCCGGGTTGCGCTTGATTGCTGCTGAGATGAAGTCTTGACTTAATGACTTCAGATCAGATGGCTGTGTATCAGGGTTCCGCAACTTCATTATCACTTGTGCAAAAGTGGACAAGTGAGTGAGGAGGAAGGAAGGAAGGAAGTAAGGAGGCAGAGAGAGCACTGAAGACGATCCCCGCTCCAGCACTTCGGCTACTGCTTTTACTGGAGAAAGCATCAAAGAATTCGAAAATCTTCTTCTTGACGATGTCCGAATAAAGGTGAAAATGATGGCAGAGATCACCAAGCTTTCAACTGGTACCATTCACATCATTCTTCATGATCATCTTAGCCTCAGTGCAAGGTGGGTGCCACGAATGCTCACAGCGCCACAGAAAGAAGTGAGAATTGCATGCTGTAGAGTGATTTTCGAGATGTTTAGTGAGAATGCGGACGGTGTTATGGTTCAAATTGCTACTGGTGACGAAACAAGGGTTCACCACTATGACCCTGAAAGCAAACAAGAGCGCATGGAGTGGCATAAAAAGAAACACACCCCACGAAGAAGTTCAAAGTCACTCCGTCTGCCGGGAAGCTCATGGCCACAACGCCGCATTCTACGCTTCCACTTTGCATAATTTGCGGGAGATAATTTAGAAAAAAAGAGGCGGCGTAAACTCGCCGCGTGTGTGTTGCTTCTTCATGACAACGCTCCTGTTCACACGATGCGAGTTTCCGAGGCTTGTGCGCGAGATTGTCACGAATCCAACACCCATCCTAAAGTCCAGACCTTGCCCTTAGTGATTATTTCCTGTTTCCGTATTTGAAAAAATGTTTTCGGATGATGAAGAACTCAAGTCGGCAATAAATGTGTATTTAATTTATTTTTTTGATGGTTTAAGAAAGCTCATCTCAAGATGTTCCAAATGCATTGATGTTAAGCGAGATTAAATTGAAAAATAACAACAATTTAACTTGAACATATCGATACCGAGAATATATTGAGCGCCCATCGTAAGTTGATTTGGGAGGCTCATACGCTTTTCACAGGTAATGTCAGATGCGTGACAAGACAGCGCATAATCTTGTCCGTTCCAAGTCTTGGTGACATCATTACTGAACTCTCGAAGAGGAGACGACCATCGACTTGGAACACAATTTTACGAGTTTGGTAGAAAAACCAAAGTTTATCTCTGCACTGAATAGCCTTCCTCTATGATTTTCACTTTTCGCTTACTTTCCACGACGGCAGGGAAAAATTTAATTTTATTTATCTCCTTACCAAAACTCCATACTTAAATTTCTCTGCTTCCTCCCTTCGAACTGCAATTCATTGTCTGCATCTTTTTATAGTAAGCATACAGACACCTGTGTATAAGTTTCACAAAATTTCAAAACAATTGTAGTTTGGCTGCTTGTTTGAGAAATGTTTCGACTGCTGTCCGTCATAATTAATTCTCACGGATGTCTGTACATATGTTCGTGTGATAACGTTTTATTCAATTTCCTGTCATTCAAGCAAACTTCACATTCAGGGAAAACATTAAAACAACATCCGCACTTAATTGTATGGGATCTACACATGTATGTGCAGACAAGCGTACGGACTTGAGTGTAGGTTTTATTGCACAACCTCCCTGGGGTTTCTGGACGGAAAAGCAGCAAATCAGAGAATCCGCATCAAGAGGAAGCTATTCATGTTTCCAGCTCAACACCGAGATCTAGACACAAAAGAATCACAAGTAAATGAAGGCAAAGTATCCGATGCTGAACAACTTTTTCAATTATCCCAAATGTGAATTTCTTTGATGGCTATCTCCGAGATACTAGATCCTGTCCAGAGGCACTGCCGTGGTCCAAGGGAGCTATACATTTTTCTGCAAACGATACAAAAAACATTTACATTGCTCGAGAGTAGTTCTTCGGCCACAGACAATTCCGCCATCCCATTGGCACTTGACATTGTATTGAAACCGTTGCCGTCCGACAATGAAACCTGAAAAGTTGACCACAGTTGTGGGAATCGCTAAAATAGATTTTTGAGCAACTGATGGAAAAGTTGGAATTTTGGGCGAATTGCATAAGTAATTGCTCGCAAACGAACAAACTGAATGTTGTTCCAAGCGCAGTGCATGTGCACTACGATGAAGATTGAGTCCTGGCAGAGGACAACGATTGCTGGTCGTCGTCGCCGGTGCATCAGCATATAATCAGAATCAAACTTTATTCGCATTGTATAAATTTGCGGTGAGATTTTTTGGATTAAAACTAACGAATGTCACATTTTAAATGAATTTACTTTCTCCGGTAGGGTTGTTTTGCTAGGCGAATGGATGGAACAGAATGGAATCAGGGCGGAGTGCTTGGCGATCCGGAAAGTTTGAAACAAAGTTCTGCTTTAATTGTGCAGGGCTGTGTTTGGGGAGAAGTTTTTTGTTTTTGCATGGAGAGCTTTGTTTCTTTTGCTTCGATGGGGATGGAGTAGTTTATGAGGGCGGATGTTTGGAACAATTCTGAGGCATAGATGAATGATTCCAAAACCCAGATTAAGCATTGTTTCGAAGGGAACTTCTTGACGTATACAGGCAAGGTGTTTGCGCATTTTGTTTCCTGAAAGAAATATCAAATTGCATTCATTTTGCTTCCTTGTATGAGCCTTAAAAATTGTATTTCGCAATCTGTTGTAATGTGAAATAATATATATTTTTTTTTTTTTGAATATTTTCACCAATAAAATCAAGAAATAAAATTTGTAGCTTTGTTTGAATAAAGAAGAAATTGTTTAAAATATAGAAAACTGCAGTGAAGTTATGACAACCAGAGGTTCCTCGATGCAAAGGATATCTAATCAGCCTGTTACTGCCTGTTAGTGGCTACAAGAGAGCAAAAAGGGCGTTGAAGAACACATAAGCCATAAGTCAGTGCTCGTCAAAAAGGAACGGAGAGTGATAGACTGTAAAAAGATCTATTCATGATATTGAGTAAATCCAAGCGTTAATAAAAAAACATCAGATTCATAGACAATAAAATTTAGCTCACGCTTGAAATTCGTTGAAGAGCAAAAATATCAAAATGAGTCCGAAAAGGGTACGAGAGGATAAAAGGGGAATGTGTGAATGCGGGCAGATGGAAAAAAAGGTTGTCGGTATCAATCTTATCGCTGGCATAATTACTGGCACCGCAGGGAGGAGACCAACCCAAAGCACCGTGTATAGAAACAGAGCATAGTGGAAATAATGTTATAATATGAGGTGCCTTTCCGTTTTAGCACATTGGACAGCTTCACGAAATCGGTGCACTGATTTTCACGTTAAAGACATGTATGTTCTTAATTTGGTGAATAAAAGCGGCTATAGAAAGGAGGAATTTATTTTCCAATAATATGGCGACCCGAAACAAACCTCACAAAAAAAAAAAATTAAAGTAAAAGAAAAGTGGGAAACCAATTTAGAGATGACACAATGGTCAACCCAAAGTTGCGACCACAGTCAAATTGAAATTGTTTACAAAATCGCAAAAAGACGGTTGTAAGCAAACTGATCATTGCCAAAGAATTTGGAAGATCTGTGGTAACAAGCAGGTAAGATTTTTCAAATAAAACTTTCATTGGTTTTCTTTGTCTTTTCTTACAATTCGTTCCAGTAAATTTTCAAACTTAATTCATCACGAATTAAGTATTTAAAGTGTTTTGTAAATTTGCGAAAAAATATGACACAAAGAAACACTCAATTTTGCTCTCCTCTGGTTAGAAATATATAAATTCAAAGTAACAATTAAGAGGTAAGTGGTAGTTTTTATTTATTGCTGTGTATTTGCTTTCAGCGGTGGTTTTCGTCGATTCTAAGTGCATACGATAGTGTGCACAAGAACGAGCTATACAGTACCTAGTCATGCCATTCCTAGAAAATTTGTCAAATTGTACAGGGCCACGATGAAAAATTCTCGCTGCTCCGTCAATTTCGGTAACAAACTCACATAGAGCTTCATTCAAGAGAAGGTCGTGCGTAACTCACAAGTCAACACCAGAGGCACGGTCTTCCAAAAGTCAGTTCAATTGATGGCTTACGCTGATGATATTTACATGATTGGACGAACACACCGAGTCTTTCATTTGATGCCATAGAAGTGGAAGCGGCTAAAATGTGTCTGGTGGTTAATAAGAGCAAAGCGAAGTACACTCTATCGTCAATGGCAACCAACATCGACGTCTCGGACATAGCGAAACATTAGGCAGCAGAAACTTCGATTGAGACAAGAACTTCATCTACCTCGGCCCCGCGGTAATTAGGGACAACATCACCAGTACTGAAATCAAACGCAGCATCACTCTTGCCAATCACTGTTTTCTTGGGATCAAGAGGCAATCGAGTAATAAAACCCTCTCTCGAAGGACTAAGCTCCCTCTATACAACAGCTTGATCATATCAGTCTGATTTTATGGCGCGTAAACCTGGACTTTACCAAAGGCGGGTGAGGAAGCCCTTAGTCCTGTCGAGAGAAAAGTTTTGCGTGCGATTTTTGGTCCTGTTTGCGTTGATGGCATCTGGAAGAGAAAATTTTACAGCGACATGCGCCTAGCAATGCGTCTTCACATAAAACGCTTAAGATGGTTGGGCCCTGTAGAGCATATGAACCCCACTGCTCTGTCCCAAAAAGTCTTCGAATCTGGGCCAATGGGACAACGCAACAGATGATGATACAGAATAAAGTGGTGCACACAAGTGGAGTAGGACATTAACCAGCTTGGAGTGCAGGACTAGCGGAAAGAGCAACAGGGTCGAGGCAGGCCTAAACTGTTTGGCGTCGGAAAGCTACAATCGCAGCTGATTACTGGGAACTTTGCCAACCGAGTCTCCCTGAAACTTGCTCAGAGGTCAACGCTGCCTGCACTGCCCATAGCAGACGACAGGAAACGTTGTCAAGAAGCCATCAAAGAAGCTGCCACTGATGTGCTGGGTTTCACGTTACCACCCAGAAGGAATCCATGGTTTGACGATGAGTGCAGAGAAGCACATGCAGCTAACCAAGACGCCTATAAGCCAACGCTGCATCGTACAACGAGGGCTGTTCGTGAGCTCTACGAACAGAGAAGAAGGGAAGAACACCGGCTTCTCAGAAGGCAAAAAGAAGCAGAAAGAGACAACTCGTGGTAGAGTCGCAGTCTGTGCTGAGAATCCAGAAGGATACTTTCTGTAGACTCCTTAACGGCAATGACGGCCAAAATCCCGCTGTTCTACTCGATTTGGCAAACGGACTGCCCGCAGAACTATTTAATCAGATCTATTAAGATGAGTTGCTTGGGCGCATGCTCCAGCTCATCCGTAAGATATGGACGGACGAAAGCATGACAATTGAGTTGAATCTCTGCGTCGTTTGCCAGGTCCACAAGAAGGGAGGCCCATTTGACTGCGTCAATTATCGAGGGATAAGTCTTCTTAGCATCGCCTACAAGATTCTCTGTCGTATTGTGTGAGCGTCTGAAACCGTTTGTCCATAACCTGATGGGACCCTTTCAGTTTGATTTCAGGCCAGCTAAGTCCAGGATAAACCAGATCTTGACTTTGCGGTAGATCCTGGAAAGGACTCAAGAAGTGTAAATCGACTCTCACCATCTATTCGTCGATTTCAATGCCGCATATGACAGTGTGCATAGATAGTCATGTTTAGTTTTGGTATTCATATCAAACTCCTAGGATGAAGATGGAGAACTATCGCTGCTTCCTCAAGGTCGGTAATGAACTCACCAAGACCTTCAATGTCGAAAAAGGTTTTACACACGGCGACGCACTGTCGACGACTTCTTCAGTTCATTGACGTGATTAAAACACAACGATCCGTCAATGAGGCGTTTGCTGGCGGTAGCGGCTAAAATAGATCTGGCAGTAAAACAAAACAACAAAGTACATGCTGTCATCAAGAAAATCGACGTATCGGGCAGAGCGTCACACTAGGCAGCAGAAGGAACTACCTCGGCCCCGCGGTAAATGAGGACAACAACACCAGTTCCAATATCCAACGCAGAATCATTCTTGCAGATCGTGGGGCCTTTGGGTTCAAGAAGCAATTGAGTAATATACCCCTCTCTCGAAAAATTGAGTTGACTTAATTTGAAACTTGGTCGTTACTCAAAGGGTATGAGGAAGACAATGGTCGTTTCGAGGAAGAAGTTTTGCAACTGAAGCTGCATGGAGAGGCATTTAAGGTGAGGCCCAGGTCCACCATTGCCAGTAGTGCCACACAAAGAAGATGAATAATTATTTACTTTCACTTTTACATACCAAAAGGGGTGGTTACGGCATACAAAATTTGAATAACACAGAGAGTTATTTGTCAAAATTTATATATAATATAATAAAAATTATTTGTTATTATCGACTTCAAACATGGTATAGAAAGTTGTTCATAAAATATGGGTAACATATAAAATATGCCTTATTCTTTAGGTTTTCCTAAGTTAAATGGAAAGACTCAGTAGTGATGAAGTTATCACACAGAGAGAACGTTTTAGGAAGATAGTGTCGCATCCATTAGGCAACATGTTTAATATTAGGTCTCGTTGAAAAGACGTCGTGGGGGTAGTACGACACCTTCTCAATAGGTGTCGTTATGAATTAAGTATGTAATAAATTTTATTCAACTTTATTATCTTTATATTCATCTAGTTTTAAGACGGCAGTGTATGTACCACCCAACTTACAATGAGCAAGAGCAGCGCAGATCTAAGTCAACGATTTTTATCGCTATGCCTCAAACTACGTTCGAGCAAACTGCTGTGATGAAGGGCTTTAGGAAATACGCGAATAACACCACAAACTCAGAGACAAACAGAAAAAACAAGCACATTTTATGTAAATAGAAATTAATACTATTCATTTAATACACAGGCCGTTTTGAATCACCGCCTCAAAGCAATAAACTGTCGGAGAAGAAGTTCCCATGATTCGAGAACTTTGAGTGATAGCAGGATGAAAGACCTCCTCCTTAATGAGAAAATGTGAAAACAGCCACTATGGCATTAGCGATTCCACTTGATTTAGATATTGAACACTTACAAATCATGCCAGTGATCCATTAATAGTCAGAGTCATTATTCGCCTTCCATGTTTGATGGTGTTCGGCACGCTGCTTTTAGATTTCAAGAGCTGCCTTGGACCCACTATGTATAAGGTTGTCAAATATCCGCTTTTTTGCTTTTCATACAATGCTTCATAAAAAGTTTTACAGTGATCAGACTTAGTTCAGACATGTGCTGGTTTTTTGATAATCTATTTCCATCTAGACGGCAGCTTCATAAAACCCCCCTCGTAGAAGCCAACCTCCTTATTTGCGAAGAACACGGAAAGCCACTTTTCAAAAGCCTCTTTTGAGTTCAACTTCACACCGCCAAGAACGTTCGCCATGGAACAGGTGGTAGTCACCTGGCGCTATGTTTGAGCTATATGGTGGATGCGATAAAACCTCCCATCTGAGCACCATCAGCTTCTGACGAGTCATCATCGAAGTGTGTGGTCTGGCGTTGTCCTGGTGGAAAACTACACCTTTCCTGTTCGCTGATTCTGGACGCTTCTGGTTGATCACCTGCTTCAAGCGGTCCAGTTGTTCACAGTAGATGGTAGAATTAAGCGTCTGGCGATATGGGAGCAGCTCATAGTGGATGATTCTCTTCCAATCCCATCAAACACACAGAAAAACCTTCCTGGCCGTCAATCCTGGCTTGGCCACTGTTTGGGATGATTCACCGGCCTTCAACCACAACAGATTTCGGCTGATAGTCGTATGTGATCCATTTTTTGTCGCCAGTCACCATCCGCTTCAAAACTTTAACGAAGGAAAACTTTTAAATAGCTTGAATTTCGGCGTTTGTGAGCTCCATGTGTACACTAATCATGCATAGCGTCGTTTTGTAGGTTGTGTCAAGACCTTTCAAGTGATTGATAGTATTGCCAGATACGGGCTCTGTAGCACTTTGTGCATAGCCGGAAAATTAAAAAAAAAAAGTCGGAGATATTTGAAAACCTTGTATTTTCTCCTTCTCGAACCACGATGCTGAGGTTCGAAGACGCATCTTGCTGTGGTGTTGTTTTTCTTGCGTGTGATGTGGCTGAGTGGATTTTTTCCGTCCGGACTACGTCCATACCTTAATAGAATACGCGTCCATAAATGTAACGTAGAATTTTCTTCCAAGGCACGGAGAATCAGCTCTGCAGTTTTTCTTGAAGCAGTAAAGACAAACTATAAAGCAGTAATGACAAAACACAGGTAGATAATGATTTGGTTCCTGGTTACTGCTGTTGTTGTTCCTCGCAAGGCGAAATGCTTATCAGTAGGTGGTTATGCTTACTAAAATTTGTGTTGAAATAATTCATTAAACGAGTGAATAAGACGCATATTACACAGTTCAGAGTTTTCAAATTTAAATTCGAGAATAAGGTTTAAGGTGAAAGAACTCTTACGTTTAACTTACAGAGCACAATTGTAGTAAATAATTTTTTAAACTTTTATTTTCTTCTTTTAAAATTTTTAATACATCTTAGTAATTAAGGTAATACATTATTTAATTTTGAAACAACATATCGGAATTCTCGAACTCCATAGGAGTTGCAAGTTTTCGAAATTTTAAACGTTCCTTGAACTTATCTTTTCTTCGGACGGTCGGGTATAGCATAAGCGTGGTCATCCAGTAAATTGCTTTGACGTCTTATGCTTTGAATCATCCCACTAATTTAATAAGGCGCTGCTGTAAGCTAGTTATTTTGTCGAGATGAGTTTTTGCTGTGTTGTCCCAAGCCAGAATCCCTTATTTAATTCGAGACTCAGCTAGCGAGTAGTAAATTGTTTCTGCACTTCAGTAGTTGAACATCTTTTCAGATACTCGTACACCATAGCAAGCATTGCACTTTTGAGCAGAAGACGCAAGGAATTAATGTGATCACCCCATAATAAGTTGTTGTCTATTGTAACTCGAAGATACTAAAGTCGTTAAACTACTTCGACTTCGTTATTGGTGGTGAAAAGTGGACAACCATCATTCCTGTGGCAAATATGGATGGGTGCGGTTTTATTGGGTGGGTTCCGTATATGCATCACTTTAGTTCTTGCAGCATTTATAATAAGCCCATTATTGAGTTTGATACTGCATTAAACTCGTTTTGTAAAATGTTGATGGCTACTTGCAGGTCTCGGTGCTTTACCACAATTGCTATAACACCCGTCGTTCCCTTATTAAGAATCGCCAGTACTTCATTCGTGGAAAGAATGAATAAGATAGGTTCAAATATCGACTCTTGTAGTACTTCAAACATAATTCTTTATTCAGCGATTGCTATGTCCAACACTTTGACTTTACTCGTTCTGTCTTTTAAATAACTTTTTAACCAACTTGTCATTAGTCCTCTAAGGTCATATTTGTACAGACTATTTATCAATTTTGCAAGCTCCAAAGTGTAAAATGCTTTACTTAAATCGACGAAGAGCACAAGGACACGGTGGTTCTTGTTCACTTCAGCGTTTATGGTATTCGCAAATTCTCCTAGAAGCGACTAAATAATAATAATTGTTAACACTACAGTCCAAAGGGGGACGAGGGTCTAGCTTTCTCATCAACTACTCGTGTTGTGCGCGCTACTGTTCTCTCACGAGTAGAAGGGACCTACAGTTTTTCGCCGACTCTTTGAGTGTTGTCAGCAGCTCGAAAGAGGTGGTGCCGTAAAAAATTCGAAAAATTTGTGTTGAGATGGGAGTCGAACCTAGACCCTTCGGCGTGTGAGCGTCGCACTCTACCTACTACGCCACGGCGATCACCCTAGAAGCGACTGGGTACTCTTATTTGTCTGAAACCCATGTTGATTGCTCTGTAGAATTTTATGTTTGTTTATAAAGTTATATATGCGACTAGCGATTATATGCTATGCACTTTTCAACGGGTGAGAAAATGGCGATGGGCCTATAATTACCTTAATCATTCTTTTTTCCCCCTTTGTGAATCGGCCGGATATTCGATGTCTTCATTAGTTTGGGAACATAACCCTGATACAGACTTTGATTAATAATTTGTATGATTATAGGCGTAAGATAGGTTGCAATTCATTTCAGATCTACTGCCACAGGTCCTTTTTTGATATTCAATTTGGTCAAAAGTGTGGATACTGCGGTTTCTGTTGCTTGTTCTAGGTATGTAATTTCCCGTAATCTGGTACATCTATCCCTGTGTTGGCTAAGTTTTTCTGTATAGTTTCATCAAGCAAGACTTTATTTTTACCAAGTCGCTCATTGATATTACTCCATGTTTTCCTTGGCTCGATTTCCACGTTTGTAAATCTTAGTTTGTAATAATTTACTTTAGTAAGTTGAAAGTATTCATGGGTTGTTTGTCTGTAATTTTTATATTCGTTCTGATATGACGCACTGCACGGGTTATTTTTCCACCTTCTATAAGGATCTTCTCTTCTTTTGCACATCGAGATTATTTACAATGTAGTGCAAGTCTTACGTTTCCCTAATTTTTTGGATATGTTCGTTCTGCTTGCAGCGGAGTATACGAGGGGCGTTCAATATATTCTCGGTATCGATATGAAGGAAAATGCGAACTCAATTCAAATTGTTTTTATTTTTCAATGAAATCTCCCATAACATCAGTGCATTCATTACATCTTGAGAGGAGCTTTTTTAAACCCTCAAAACAATACGTTTCCTGTTTCTCTGTAAAATACCCATTTATTGCCGATTTGAGTTCTTCATCATCCGAAAATCTTTTTCCACGAAGACATTTTTTCAAATACGGAAACAGGAAATAATCACTAGGGGCAAGGTCTGGACTATAGGGGGGGTGTTGGATTCCTAAGAAACCACAATCTCGTGCAGCAGCCGTGGAAACTCGCGCCGTGTGAATAGAAGCATTGCCATGAAGAAGCCACACACCCGCTGCGAGTTTACCCTGTGTTTGCTTTTTAATTTCCTCCAGCAAATTATGCAAAGTGGAAGCGTAGGAAGTGACGTTGACGGTTTCACCTTTTTTTTTGTACTCAATGAGCAAGATTCCCTTTGAGTCCCAAAAAACTGTGTCCATGAGCTTCCCGGCAGACGGAGTGACTTTGGACTTCTTCGGGGAATCTGTTACTTTTTTATGCTACTGCATTGACTCTTGTTTGCTTTCAGGGTCATAGTGGTGAACCCATGTTTCGTCCGCAGTAACGATTCGATCCATAATACCGTGCGCGTTCTCACTACACATCTCCAAAAGCTCTCTGCAGCTTGCGATTCTCACTTTTCTCTGAGGCGCTTTGAGCATTCGTGGCACACACCTTGCACTGACCTTTGAAGGGTTAAGATGTTCATGAAGAATGGTGTGAATGGTACCAGTTGAAAGCTTGGTGATCTCTGACATCATTTTCACCTTTATTCGGGCATCGTCAAGATCAAGTTTTCGACTTTCTCCTGAACAAGCAGTAGCCGGTGCGCCTGAGCGGGGGTCGTTTTCAATGCTCTCTCTGCCTCTCTTGAACTCACTTGACCACTTTTGCAACCCCTGGTAAACAGCCACCATCTCTTCCTGGTAATCAGCCGCCATCTCTTCATGAATAGTTTTTTGACGTTTTCCTTGCTTACTGAGAAATTTAATTACAGCGCGATAAAACGCGAATAAATAATCACATTTACATGAATACACTAAAATAATAGTATTACTTGATAAATAAGTCAATTTATATATATAACAGGTTCACCCCGTTGCCGAGAATATTATAAAGGCCCTTCGTTTGTTGTTCATTTTTTGTACGAAATTATTGTACAGCTTTCAATACCTTTTTCTTTCAGCATGTCTTGCCAGCTTGTTAGTTCTATAAGTTCGTTCATTTTTTTTATTGATTCATTTGTTTTATATTCTCTTCATCAGGTCTCATCTCACTGAGATTAATGTATCGATTTATGTATTATATCGATTCGCGGTGGTTGCTTTATGACACATGTAATTTTTTTTGAAGCCATTTTGTCCACATACTTAAGCGACTTATTCTCGTCTTACATATTAATGTTCACATCTCACATTTTATTCTTGTTCTCGTCAATCATGGCTCGTTGTTCTTCCACGAAGTTCGTTATGCTTGATTTCGGACGTCTATATATTGCATGTAAACATTTTTGTTCACCGTTTAGCCTTATTTTAAGGTGCATGCTTCAATAATCAATTGGGCTAGATGAAATTATTGTAAATGTTATTTTGTTTTTAATATAAATTGCCACTCCTCCATCCTTCATTGCATCGCGATTAATAAATTCTGATTTAAAACCGTCAATTTTATAGAATTCGTTCTTATTATTTGATATGTTAATTTCTCTTGAAACTAATATATTCACTTGAGTTAACACGTTCTCGAATTCAGCAATAAAAACATCCCACGCTTTGGTTATTGATCTTATATTGAAACTTATACAACCAAAATGAATATTTCTGAATAATTCTTAATCAATGCCAGTAACAACCTGTATAACCCTGAGGTCAAGTTCTGTTTCAATACATGTATATTCAATTCTGATTGCTTCGTTTTCGATTATCTTATTTTAGCATATACAACTTCAGGCTTAAGTGATTTTATTGACATCGTTGCGTGTTCCGACGTGTATTGTTTCATTGCTTTCATTTTTTTCGCATCTTACCTGTTCTCTCGCAAACAACTTCTAATTTGCCTCTCTTGCTTTTTTTAGCTTACCATAGAAGATGTTAAATTGTAGGCGTCAGGTGATTGTTGACATGAACAATTTCGACAGACTGATGTAAAATTGGTTGTTAAGGATGATTTACGTCGGATCTCGACTAAGGTTTCGTTTGTGAAGATCACGAAGTGGACATATTTCTAAACTTTCTTAAACTATAAGAACTTTTTTCTAATGGATAGTTAGACTTTGAAACTTGTTGGGTACGTAAGAAAAGTTGTTCGTGGTGAAATTAGCTTTCTCGACAAACTGGTCTGGAAAAGCATATCTTCCCGAAAAGAGATGCCAAAAAGCTTCTTCACACTCTCAGCTTTTGTCTGTGCATGAATTAGGTCTTTTGAAGCAGAAGTAACCTATTGCCTCATTGAGTTCCTGAGGGTTCCTTATTGTTTCAAAGTTAAATTGTTGTTTCGCAAGGCGGTTTAAAGATTTTAAAAAACGAACCTGAAGTGACGTCATTATTTATTTAGAGCAAGACGCTTTCAGAGCATTCCCATACACAGCTGTCCTTCCAAATAAACGAAAATGTTAAAAACAATTCCAATATTCAATTTCCTTAATTAAAGCCCTTGACACAAATGAAAAACATCCGTATAATATTCATATTCCAGCACAGTGTCCGTCTTCAAATGTAAAGAATGAAAGGAAATCATCCGAAATCAGAAAAAAAGCACAGCGCAAGCGACCGGAAATGCAGTGATTGCTCTCAATGGTGACTACAAAACGAATCCGTACCAAAAATAAAGGTCACCCATCATGAGCTTGGGAGCAAGTATAAAAGCCCCTACTGGAGGAGGGATAATTAAAGACATTGAAACGTTGTTCAAACAACCGCGTCTACAAAACGCGCTAATGCACATTTAAGCCCTGTCACCGGACTCAAAGCACACTTCGCCCCCTGATTAATCCCGACGCTTTCATATAAATTCAATTAAAACCTCCCCCTCACGAGGAGAAAAAGAAAACACACCACAAACAACAACAACAAAAATTACTAATTACTTTCCAACCAGCAGATGTCCTGGTGGAATGAAATTCCTTTTCGGCTGGCTTATTTTTACGAGCTCCAGCTCCACTCCAATTTTTTTGTGCCGCTCACTGCCAGAATTCAAATAAACAACAAGATCACAATCAAACGCAAACAGTGCGTGCTGGCCGCCGTTGGGCGGGAATTGTTGCTCCGCTTCGGCCCGCCTAGCTGCAGGGGCTGTGATAACGAGACGAGACAGGTGGATGAGGTACATAATTCTCTTTGCGTTCGCAATCTCTTACCCTGCGGTGGAGCGTGTGCACGGGCTCCTGAAATTTCGTGAATAAAAGGTAATTACATTGATGCAAATTCCTTGACGCTCAGACGTACCTTTGGGTACGTAAATGTGCAGAAAAGCACGCGCTTGTTTATGAAGTCAACCGACAATCTCGCCGTGCCGACCGGGAATTGTGTGTAGGAGTGGTAAACTTTTTGGCTAATTGGGGATAATGAGCTGAACGATGTCTATGGCTGCTTAGTATGACACCTTTGATGCTGGATTTTATTTCTTTATTTGGGTCGTGGATTATGCACTCTTCGCGAATGAATGCATTTGGACGAAAAGCCGCTTAATGTCATACACAGCTTTCTACCAAACATGTAAACTTGGGGAAGCAAGCATGGGGTTCTTTTGCATATTCGGAGCTGCATGAACTTTTCTCGCCATTCATGTAGATTACAAAATGTATGTAGGGCATCGCACTTTGCTTTCAGCCGAAGTTCCAGGTTGGAAAGTAAACACGTTTTGAACAATTCGAGGCTTTCGGCATTTAACTACAATTGCATCTACTCCTGGCCAAACAATAGCCCTCACGATTCCATACTGAATTTGGCTCCACATCCGAATTTATGAAACGAAACAATGCAATGTTTCAACGAGACGTCCTTCATAGAGGAAACGGGAGAGATGTCTACGGCTTGGAAATGCCCGGAGGTGCGTAGGGAAATGGAATGGAAAGAGCTATTATTATTGCAAACTTACAATGAAAGGAGTGAAGATGGTGGTAGAACAAATATAATTGGCCATTGTATACGTACTTGGAGTAGGAGTTAGACAAGCTTTTTACCAAGGGCTTATAGAAATAGTTTACAAAAGGCAATATTTTGATTGGGGATATTAGCAGGATCGGCACTGCAAATTTGTAAGAGATTGTACACACTGAACATTTCCTTTCTGTCGGTATGGGCTTGTATTGAACTGCCCTTCCATTAGAATTGAAATTATATTTTACCTCTTTTCGGTGATATTCAGTTTTTATATCTTCATCTTCTTGTGGCGCTACAGTCCGAAACTACACTCTCCAGCCAGCACGACCTTTCGCCAGCTGACTCCAGCTGCCAATTTGGTTGAGGTCCTTCTCCACTTGTCTACGCCACCTTAGTCTAGGTCAATGGCACGGAGTCAAAAACCGGAGCAGTGGTGTCCATACGCTCTACATGGCTTAGCCATCTTAAGCGTTGTATCCGTAGACGCTTGACCAGGCGCATGTCGCTGTACAGCCCATAGAGTCTTCTCCTCCAGATGCCATCAACGAAACAGGATCAAACCTCGCACGCAAAACTTTTCTCTAGAAAAAACTAAGGGCTTCCTAAACTGCTTTTAGTAACATTCAGGTTTCCGCGCCATAGAGTGGGACTGGGATGATCAAGCTTTTATATAAAGTGATCTTATTCCTTAGTCCAAGAAAGGCCTTATTATTCAATTACCTCTTGCTCCCAAAGGAAAAGCGATAGAAAAGAGTGATTCTGCGTTTGAATTCGGTACTGATGTTGTTGTCCCTGTGTACCTCGGAGCCGAGGTAGACGAAGTTCTTGACTACACCGCAGCTTCTGCTGCCTAGAGTGACGTTCTGTCCGGTACGTCGATTTTCTTGATGACAGCATGTACTCTGTCTTGCCTTCATTTACTGCCAGACCCACTTTAGCCTCATTAACGGAACACTGTGTTCCAATCACATCAATGAACTGAACAATTGAACTAACTTCTGGAAGATCGTGTTGACTTGTGAGTTAACCACGATCTTCTCGAGGATGATGTTAAAGAAGTTGCATGACAATGCGTCGCCTTGTCTAAAACCTTCTTTGACATTGAAGGTCTCGGTGAGTTCGTTACCGACCTTGACGGAGTAGCAAGAGTTCTCCATTGTCATCCTACACAATCTGACGAGTTTGGTAGGAATGCCAAAACTAGACATGGCACTGTATAGTTCGTGTCTATGCACACTGTCATATGCGGCATTGAAATCGACGAATAGATGGTGAGAGTCGATTTACACTTCTTGAGTCCTTTCCATGATCTACCGTAAGGTGAAGATCTGGTATATCCTGGACTTCTCTGGCGTGAAACTATACTGATAGCGACGTATCAGGTTATGGACAAACGGTTTCCGACTCTCACACAATACGGCATAGAGGATCTTGTATGCGATGTTTAGGAGACACGCTAGTTGGCGCAGTCAAAGGGGTCTCTTTACTTGTGAACCGAGCAAACGACGCTGAGATTCCACTAATCGGGTATGCTTTCCGCCGACCACATCTTACAGATGAGTTGGTGCATGCGCCCAACCAGGTCATCTCCAGCTGCTTTAAATATTTCTGCAGACAGTCCGTCCGCTCTAGCAGCTTTGTTCGACTTCAACTTGGATATTGCTATCTTCACCTCGCCTAAGTCGTGGGGACAGAATTCTTATCCATCGTCGTCCAAATTGAGTGGAACATTCTGCCTAACAGCGGGATTTGGGCCGTCATCGCCGTTAAGGAGTCTGCAGAAATGATTCTTCAAGATTCTCAGCACTGCGACTCTACTACGTGTTATCCATTCTTGTCCCGGCAGGCCTTGGTCCGAGCCTTGTATCCTCCGGATAGCTGTTTAACCTTTCGGTAAAACTTTCGGACTTCATTTCTGCCGTAACACCATTCTATTTCCTCTAACACGCGCTTCTAATGCTTCTTCTTTTTCCTTCTGAGAAGCCGGTGCTCATCCCTTCTTCTTTGCTCGTAGAGCTCACAAACAGCCCTCGTTGTTCTATGCAGCGTTGCCTTATAGGCGTCTTGTTTGGATGCATGCGCTTGCCTGCACTCGTCGTGGAACCATGGGTTCCTCCTGGGTGGTGACATGAAACCCAGCACATCAGTGGCAGCTTCTTTGGTGGCTTCTTGACAACGTTTCCAGCCTTCTTCTATGGCCAGTGCAGGCTGTGCCGAACTCTGAGCGAGTTTCAGGGAGATTCAGTCTGCAAAGTTCGGTTGCGATTGTAGGTTTCCGACGTCAAACTATATTGGCCTGTCTCGACTCCTCTCATCTCTCGATATCCGGGTTCTTACCTTGGCTACAACAAGGTGATGATCCGAGTCAATGTTTGCACCTCGGAAGTTTCGAACATCGAGAATATTGGAGGTGTCTGGCGTCGATCGCAACGTGATCCATTTGGTTTTCGGTGGATTGATCAGGAGATCGCCTCGTCCCTTTGTGGATATTCAGGTATGGAAACAGCGTGCTAGCCACAGAGAGGGTCCGCTCCGAGGCGAAGTCCAACAGCCTGAGTCCGTTTCCGGATGTGATGGCGTGCAGGCTGTGTTTTCCGATGACTCCAGTAATAATGTTATCCTTTTCCAGCTTAGCGTTCAGGTCTCCTAGAACGATTTTGGTGTCGTAGCTGACATATGGATCGTTTGTTCTTTCTAGGAGATCATAGAAGTGGTCATTGGTGGTGTTATCCGCATCCGAATAAGCGCTGCCTTCTCTCTCTATAGCAATCGCTGTAGTAGATATCGCAGTCCTTCATCGTTTTTTGCCGGGCCCGTCCCATCGCACTTTTCGGATGGCGGTAATGTACAAGGGCCTCCGCAAGTTTTGCGGCTGCATGTCGTTTGCCTTGGTTGTCAACAGTTGGTCCTTCATTATCAACGGTGTTACCTCGCGTGAACAGGCCCATTCCTCTCCATATGCCAGGGCTACCTACATTAAAAAATTCAATGACCTGAACATATAAAATTTAAACTGCATTTCTTGGTACAATCAAAAATTTGAAATTTTAACTTTTACGCCTTATTACACAAAAGTTATTCGAAATTACCTTTTTGGAATTCTCAAGCTGTATAACTTTTCAACAAAATAATAAATACCGTACCTCTCAGTCATATTAAACGTTGGCCGATTGGCAAATGCTAGTGTTCGATAATGTGTTTGTTTGTGACCGAAATTAAAATGATTTTTGTGTGTAATTGAGTGTTTTTTGTGTAATTGCTTCGGATTCTCGAATATCTGTATATGGCAGCTTAAGCCCCTTAAACAGACGAATTTTTAGTTTATTGAGCTGCTTTTTCTGTTCCGCTTCAGACATTGAAAAACTCAAATTGTCCTTAACCATGTGAAACTACCAAACTTATGCTTTTCTCTCTCTGTGCGTCATCCATGCTTGCCCCACACCTGAGACACATCCGCTTTAATGCCTGCCGAAAGCTCCTTCATTCTGACAACTCTCTTTTGAAATTACAACCCAGATCCAAGCGATAAACCTGACACAGGTTGCGATAAGCATTGTTTGTTTAAACAACAACCCATTGGCTAAACACGGCCAAATTGGAGGTCACATCATTCGACCATCGGCATCTTTCTCATCCTCTACCTACCCTGATTTGCATATCCTCTCACAACTGTCTAGCCAATGGGATGACCTCATCCGAAGGAGGAAATCCTCTTTAAGTGCTTGATGAAAGACACAATTCCCCCCAGGTCTTCTTTCACTAATGGGGAACAAAGCCCGGAAGACAGGAGAAGAGAGAACCACTTTCTCCGGATTTACATATCAGTTCTGCTCGGCTCGTTGACATTATTCAGTCAGCTCCTTATTTCTATTCAGCTTTAAGGGCTTGTTCCACAGGTAAGCGGGTCAGATAAGAATCTGCTTTTCATTCCAGAAGGAACACCATATGTGGTGATGATTCTTAGCGCTCAAACAACTCAAGACAGGGGGACTCAACAAATTCATGCCTCTTTGACATTAACGCAGAGCTCAGTAACAATGATCCGTCTTTAAGCCTTAAAGCTTAAATTAATGTTAATGTGAAGCAGGTCCTCCTCGATCGCACACACATAGTCTGTGTGAAGGATACACACTGTGCGAGGACATTCTCTGTTGCCACTTGCAATACACCCAGTATCAGTAAATGACGATTTCTGAACCAAAGCACCACAAGGCAGCTTCCATGTGGAACATGATATACAGTCGAACGGCTGTCGATGTCGTTCATCCTGTTTGACTTGTTATCCCCTTCAGGTTTTGTTTGCCGCAAACAGGTCGGCCAGTGCCCGCTGCGGCGTTCGAAATATTCAAATGAGTACACGGCAGTCTCTCTTTGTCCGCACAAATGCTCGAAGAACAATTCCGGCTAGTATTGACAAAAGTTTGCCGTTGCCGACCGCCTTCGTTTCTCAGATCCCACCATTTCCGCATCACTGTTCGGCTTGAAAAAAGGCCCAAGACGACACTGTGCGTTTACAATCGTCTAATGGGACAAGCTATTGCGCTCAAATTGTTTGTTAATGACAAAAAACGAGGACATTATGGTAATTTCTGCGCACATTAAACATTTTCGCTGGGTGATTAAGATAAAGGTGGAGATGTTTGTGGCAAGCGAATGTCCTACCTGTTGACAGGGCGTGTTCGTCGCGCTGCGCTGTGTGTGTGGTCTGAGGTTAACTACTGTGTGAAGTGTGCGCAAATGGAAAATGTGTTAATTTTACAACTTTTTCGTGGGAATTTATGGCGTCATTATGCCGCTGTGCCGGGAGGGGCGACAAAGAACAACTCTATCGCGGCAGGATGTGGTTGAGATAAGGAATAAATTAACAATTGATGGAAGCTTTATGCATATCTGTCTGGGAGATATGGGCGCGTCTTTGTACTCGATATGGAATGAAAGACAAACGTGGAAGGGTGTGCAATAAAAGTGCTTCTCGAATGTGACTGTTTGTATGTACAATGGGGTCTTTATCTGGAGGGCGTCTTCAGTCGTCGTTACGTTCGAAATGACGACCTTGAAACTAGGCCATAAGGTAGGTTGAGTAATAATCGTCGCGTGTGCTCAAAATTGAAGGCATCTGCATGACTGGGAGCGACAGGCGTTTCAGAAAGTCATAAAAAGCCGCGTAAACGTGTGAGAAACACGTAAACATGTGAGATGACCAGAAATATCCACCCAACTCAGCATTTGTTCGAAAGGCAGACAAAGGTAAATTACTGTCTGCAGCTACAAATGGGCCTTGCTTTGCTGACTAGATTTAATTATTTAAGAACCAATCTTAAGTATTGATTTTGAATCTCTCTGAAATTGGTGCATAATTATAAAAAGAAATAAAACCGATATGAAGCGGCGGCAGTATGGGATTCAAAGGCTTCGTCTACTAAAACTTCACAGAATCCGTGAATAGAAAGAGAGCATTTGAAGAGAAACAACCATTTATTTTTGTAGGGGCCTCATTATCAAATAGTGGAATTCTTGAACGAGGCCTCTATTCAGACTTCATGTTACTTTCTTATTTTCCAATACATTCGATATGCTTTCAACTGTTCCTCCCAGATAATATGTCTCGATAGGGAACACACATTTGTTGTGAACGAGCCCATATTTTTTCTTTTGTTTGTTTGCTATGACATCTGTGAAAAATATTTGGTATACATCAAGTCATTGAACAGACAACATCATATTTTTTCATCGTGTTAAAAATGTCGAATTTTGTACCAGAAAGTGATGATTTGCGGAAAGCATTAATTTTTTGGTTTCATTTGAAGAAAAGTGCTGTAGAGTCGCATCGAATGCTTGTCCAGGCATATGGTGATCAGAAGCAGCATGCAAAAGATGGTTTCAACGGTTCAGAAATAATGATTTTGATGTGAGAAATGAAGAACGTGGAAGACCACCAAAAAAGTTTGAAGACGCCGAATTGCAAACGATATTCGATGGAGATGGCACTTTTAGTCAAAAGCAAATGGCAGCAATGTTAAATGTTGCACAACAAACAATTTTTGACCGGTTAAAAGCTATGGGAAAGATCCAAAAGTGTGGAAAATGGGTGTCACATAAATTGAATAAAAGACAGATGGAAAATCGAAAAAATACTTGTGAAATTTTGCTTCAAAGACACGAAAGAAAATCGGTTTTGCATCGGGTTGTTACTGGCGATGAAAAATGAATTTATTTTAAGAATCCTAAACGGAAAAAACATGGGTTAAACCTGGACAACCATCAACATCGACTGCAAAACCAGATCGATTCGGCAAGAAGACAATGCTGTGTGTTTGGTGGGACCAGAAAGGTGTGCTGTACTACAACCTCCTAAAACCTGGTGAAGCCGTTATTACTGATCGCTACCGACAACAAATGATCAATTTGAACTATGCATTGATCGAGGAACGACCACAGTAGGCCAGAAGACACGGCACGGTAATTTTGCTTCATGACAATGCACCTGCACAGAAAGCAAAACCGGTTCAGGATACAATCAAAACACTTGGCTGACCCCACCCGCCGTATTCACCAGACTTGGCTCCTTCCGACTACCATCTATTTTCATCGATGGGACACGCATTGGCTGAGCAGCACTTTGATTCCTACGAGGAGGTCGAATATTTTGTGTCTGATTGGTTTGCTTTAAAAGACGAACAATTTTATTGGCGTGGTATTCACAAATTGCCAGAAAGGCAAACAAGATGTGTAGAAAACAATGGCCAACACTTTGAATAAAATGTTCTTACTTTCCCATTAATAATTAGTGTTTTATTTAAAAAAAACGCCGGTATACCAGGTAATCTGTCCAGATCTGTTGACATATTATTACAGTGTATTCCACAAGTAAACATGTCAAAGTATGGTTCATAGCTCCGGTGCCAATTGAGATTTTCAAGAGGATTTATAACATGATTTGAGAACTCACCGTTCAATAGACGGATTGTTGCATAGGCTGTGTGGAACGGAGCTTACTGTGCAGGAGAGTACACAGCTTATTAAAATTACTGTGTTTTTCCTAACTTCTACCAGTTAGTAAGGCTTTATATCCGAAATCAGTGATATCATCAACATTCGACTGTTCCTTTGCCTGAGTGCTTTGGCATCAAAGGAATGACGTGCGGGGTTTGCGAACTTTCGGTGCGGCCGACAAGGTATAAAATTGTGCCTGATCAGGGATAATATTTTTTTATTTTACTAAATATTCACGTGCTTTCAGTGTTAAGTGTTAAACTGTTTGCGGTGAATAACGAGTTGATTTTCTTGAATTAAGTCCTCTGACAACGGCCACAGTACACATCATTCCAAACGGGAGGGGCACATGAGGGTTGTCCCACTTTCAACAAGTTTCTCGATCTTCTTGCATAAACATGGGAATAGCGTTTGAGTTAAATGCTTCATTTCCGCCTAAAATTGTTTCCAAAAAGCGCACTGTAGACAAACACAGCACTCACTTCAAAATGATGTCCCAATATTTTTCAAATTCCGCTGGCTCTGACTTTCTGAGAGTGATGATTTATGATTTGAAATAAAAACACCAGATCCTTCACTCTGCATGGAACTGTAGTAGTGATGGAATTATCAGCATTTACAACATTAACGTATTATATCAATCCAGGATGCGAACGGATGTCCACTTCTGTATCACGTAGTAAGGAGGATAGTAGACAAGAGGCTCCTTTGCGATAGTGATACAGCCACCGTAAGCCCAAATAATCCCCGATTTAGCATATACATACCTTTTCGAGATGGATTAGGGAGTGATAGGGATCGGGGATTCCATTGGTGGCTACAACACCCTGCGGCCACTTTACATATAAAGATAATAATAATAATTGGATGGCGCAGCAGTCCGCAGAGGGATCAGGGCCTAGCTTGCTCATCAACTGCTCGTGTTGTGAGCATTACTATTCTCTGACGAGTAGAAGGAACCTACAGTTTTTTGCCGATTCCCAACGGCGAAGTTTCAGAAGCTTTTTCTTCAACATTTATTATTTTTAGAATGTTGTCAGCAGCTCGAAAGAAGTGGTGCCGTGAAAACACTCTGCACTCTGCAAATAAGTTTGAATTTAGATTGAACGTTTACTGTGGGCAGACAAGTTTCTAAAAAATTTTGGTTTACCATAAAAGCTTTTCTGTTTCTGTTCTGTAATACCTGAGATACACACCCTCTTGCGAATTTCTTTATTTTTCTTAACATTTTGGAAACTTCTCAAGAAAGTAATTGTTGTGTATTTATGTTTGAATTGGATCAGTAATTAAAACCAGAATTTAATTCTTATATTTAAGATATTTAAGTCAGTTTCTTTTTATAATTTATACACTACTCAATCCAATTCCCCCAACAGTCAACCCGAAAGCGAGTTTCTCTATCTTCTCTCAGTCCCGCGTTTGCCCCTGGAACATTTTATTACTAACAAGTGTTCAGAATAATCAATGTTACAAACGCAATAGATTTGCCATAAGTGCCTTTACAATAATAATTTTAGAAGAAAAATTTTCTCTATGTTGTTAAATTTGAAATTGGTTGGATTAGTGCGTACTGAGGAACTCAGAATAATGAGTGCAAAACTCTTGATTATAAGTAGAAAAAGTTTAAAAACAAAATTTTATTGTTATTCTTGCGAATTTTTGGAAATATATACCAAAAGTGGCTACTGTGGCAACTGTAACTTGCAAGCAGAGGGTTTCAGGTTCGGTTTTAGGACTCAACGCATTTTTGTAAAGCACCAATTCTATTGACTTTATGAAAACATTTATTATATATAAAGAAATACAAACTGTGATCTCCTATACTCTTTAGAGAGCAATTGCAGGCATAGCATGAATTGTTGCTCCTACACCGAAGCCTTAATTTTATATGGACTGCAGTTCCTTTAATTGCAATTACTTACCAGTGTAAGTGAAGGATTGACAATGTAAGTAAAGGATATTGAGCGACGGTCTACGAGAGGATCATTGCCTAGCTTACTTATCGGTTACTTATGTTGTGCGCGTACTTTCCTGTCACAACTAGAAGCAAAGTTTGAACAGCTATTTCATTGACAGTTCTGACTTATTCAGTGCTGGAAAGTGGTGGTACCGTGATAAATGCGAGTTGTTCAGTCCGATAATCAACCTAGGGTCCTTAGCATGTGAGAGATGGACTCTTTCCAATTTACCTCATTAACATGTATCATTCAATTATCAATCTGCACGAACAGGGACGGCGATTATGCCAAAATATCCTTTGAACTTCATATGGGGCTCAGGTGAAAATCCAAATATTACACCTACTTAGATTCAACACATGTTGTGACTGAGCTTTTTCCTGAGTGTCCCCTTCTTGTATTGAAATGAAAACGAAATTCTAACCCCTCTCCAAATCACGGTCATCAATACTCTATCCCCAGGACACAATGAATAAGCGCACATCACGTGCAAGAGAGTTTGCGTCCAATGAGACACCTTAAGCAAATTGAAAATTGACAAAATATTTGCATGTTGCCTGCCGACTTCAATATGTAAGAATAAAAGGCGACACAAAAGAATGACTCTTCAGTTGAGATGGGGGGAAGCTGAAAAAATATGCCTAGGATAAGCTAGAAGGCTAAACGAACTGAATCCGCCACCGCATCGCACATTCACACAGCACTACCCGTTCCATTCAAACCCATCAACATGCCTGACATATACACCGCGTCACCCGAAGAGCCATGAAAATAACCAAACAACAATGAGTTCATCTAAAGCGACCGAGCAGCCGCACACTCAAACACATCCATAAAGGAGCGCCAACGAAGTAAGCTCTGACAAAACATCAAAGTAAGCAGGGGATTGTCCTGAATTTTAAAACAAACGAAGAGTGTGACAAGAAAACTCTATTTCGGCTGAGGCAGGTTCCTTTAGCGAATTGCCAGCCAGTGTGGGAGGTGGGAGTGGTTTTATTTTTGGCTTACTCGGCTAGGTGTACGAGTACAAGCATAAAATGCTCCTTTCTTCGCCTTTTTTGAATGAACATTTTTTATTGAGTCGGGTATGTGCGTGGGCTCACCAACAACGTGGCAAAAAGGATTGAATTGAGTTTCCCATTTCGCCACCCTCACACAAGGACACACGCTTGGTGGACTGGAGTAGTTGGGTAGTCAGCCCATCGTGCGTTACCCCGTGTGGATGACATTTTCGCAGACAATAACGCAGATCATAGGAAAAAAATGGGATTACATCCGATAATGTCACCTTTTATGTCTAAATTCGATTTGTCCTTTATTTTACTGTGTGCTCGGTGAAAGGGTTGCCTTTCTCGTGATTTGCGGTTCCTGCGTTACTTCGATTTATTGAATTCAATCACCTCTGCCATCGCATAATAGGGCAAGAAAAGTGGAAGAAGAAATGGAGTGCTGTCGGTAATTACGGGGACGGCGGTCATGCCAAATTGGCTGGAATTCCAGAGATCAGAGAAGCGCAGAAAAAAGGCCTATTGGTCGGCGGCGGTTTTGGATGGGGGAAAACAATTGTTAGGCAAATTTTTTATTGGAACGGTTGGTATCAAAGGCTTTGGAAATTAATTTGCTAGAATTAGGTTCACTGAAGGGACGAAAATAGATTCTTTTTATTCTCCCATTACGTTTTTTTGTTCTGTGAGTGGGAAAACAAAATCTCAGTGGCACAGAATGTGACCGGAAAGCGAGTGGTGTCGCATACTGTTTGTGAAAACAAGAGCAGTTCTTGCTGTTTGCGGTAATGACATCTCTGCGATTAGCCTCAAACAATTGTTTACAGTGCGGACAGAAATTAATTTTTTCTGTGAGTCCAGGTGGAATATAAGTTTTTATTTTGAAGTTGACACTATATTCTCGGGAAGCTGTGGCAATTGCACTTCAAAATATCCCGGAGTGTCCGCCTCTTTGTCAACAAAGGAAAAAAAAGGAAAAACAAAATTCTGTGTCTGTTTAGTTTCTTAAATTATTATTTTGTAAAACTTATAACTTTTCTGTCACCGAAACACTAAAAATGTAGCCAAAGGACAGGATCTTTAGGAGCCGAATGCTTGAGAAAGGTATCAAATATGTAAAGAAAGTCTAAAATGTTGTCGCACTGCCAGGATACTAACTCATGAGTTAGACGTACAAGGTTTATCAATCGTCGACTTTTGAGTCACAAACTCCGATGTTATTTTGTTCATACGAGGGCTGCCTTTTATATTTCGGGATTAGAGAACAAAAACAAATATTAATCATTGAAATAGCCTTATTATTTTTCAAAATATTTCCCATTAAGATCTATATGTATTTGCATGCTATTGAACCAATTGTCGAAGCACTTTTGCCACTCTGATTGAGGTATCTCCAAAACATGCATTCTCAACGCATCAACCGCTTCTTCAGGTGTCGAAAAACGTTGATCTCTCATTTTATTTTTTATGTACGGGAATAAAAAGAAGTCATTCCGTGCCAAGTCAGGATTATATGGCGGGTGACTCATGAAATCGATGTTTTGAGTACTCAAAAATGGTGTTGTTTGAGCCGATGTGTGAGAGATTGCATTGTCGTGGTGAAGAGTGATCCGTCTTCGGCGGTTGGTTTTAATGATTTCTTAGAAGACAACTGGCAAACAAAAGATTGTGTACCACTCAGAATTAACTGTTCTGCATTGTTCTAGTGGTACGGTTGCAACATGTCCAGTTGTTCCGAAAAAACGGGCGAAAATTTGCTTGGAAGTGCTTCGTGCACGAGCAGCTTTTGTTGGATTTGGCTCAACGCGAAACACTCATACAGTCGACTGCTGTTTCCTTTCGGGCTCATACGCGTAAATCCACTATTCATCACCTGCCACGATTTCATAGACGTGATTCGAAGCACCGCGATCGTATTTTTGGAGTATTTCTTTCTACCAATCGACATGAGCCTTTTGAGCGATAGAAAAATTGTGCGGGATCCAACGCGAACAAATTTATTTGACAGTCATATGTACATGCAATATAGACTGATTGCTGCTTACACTTATGCCTGAGGTTGTCTCAATCTCACGATAGGTCACATGACGATCTTGCAATATCAGTTGGCGCACAGCATCAATGGTTTCCGGAACAACAACTGATTTTACACGACCTTCACGAAATTCGTCTCGGTTGAATTTATCATACCACCGATAAACACTGGTCCTTGATGATTATGGACTGTTGTTGAGTTAATCCACAACGAAAACATAATCGCACGAAAATTTTCACGATTTAATTCCATTTTTTGGGCGAGATGAATCTTTTAAGTTACTGTAAACAACACAAATAGCGCTCGTATGTCAAAAAGTTCTGAGTACGTATAACCTCAAAAATGTCAAAGTTTACGATAGAGCTGGCAGTTGCCAGATTGCAACACTAGGGTTGCCCAATAATAATAATAATTGTTGGCGCTACAGTCCAAAGGGGGACCAGGGCCTAGCTTGCTCATAAACTACTCGTGTTGTGCCCTCTACTGTTCTCTCACGAGTAGAGACCCATTTGCAATGGGTGGAAGAGTGTAAACACGTATTCTACAGATGACTTTCTTATTCTTCTTCTTCTTCTTCTTGTGGCGCTACACTCCGGGGTGGATCTGGGCCTCAACCAACATGCCTCTCCAGCCAGCACGATCTTTCGCCAGCTGTCTCCAGTTGCGCACTCCAAGTTGGTTGAGGTCCTTCTCCACTTGTGTGCGCCACTTCAGTCTAGGCCGTCCTCTGTTGCGTTGTCCCAATGGCTCGGATTCAAATACTTTTCTTATCCACCGTTTGGAAATTAGTCTCAGGATAACAATGACTGAATGAATAAACTGACATATCCGAAAAGGGCAGTTTCTCGCAAAATGGATGGGTCTAAGTCTGATATTCACCATATTAATGCTGGCGTTCCCCAGAGCTCCGTTTTGTGTCCGACGCTCTTCCTCATTTTCACTTTCAAACCAATTCACTCCTCCGCTGATGACAGTATCCTCAGCTTTTCGTATTCGTTCATCGGCTCTCGTCCCTCCTCTTCGCAAATTGACTTGGAACGACAGGGTATGTTAAGCTCAGTAAATTCCGATCTTGACAGCATAATTGATTGGTGTAAAAGGAATAGAGTAGAATTAAATGCTTCCAAAACTCAGTGCTGTCTACTATCACTCAAAAATTCTCAAAACAACCTGCCATTATCTATGAATGGCTCCTGCATTGTTGAAACTGAAAGACTTTCCATCCGCGGTACGTGTATCAATTCAACACCAAGTTTGGACGGTCACATATTCGATATCGCCAGAAATACTGCCAAATATCTAGAGTTTTTAAAGCGATACAAGAAATTTTTCACCCCTTATGACCTGGCAACAATATAAAAGGCGTACATCGGCCCAAAGATTGAGTATAACGCTTCTATCTGGTCCGGTGCTCCCAAGACTTCTCTGCACTTCCTAGATAAAATCCAACAGCGAGCAATAAAACTTTTTGGTGATAATAATGCAACGAAATCAATTGACTCGCTTGAACATCGACGAAATGTTGCATCTCTATCACTATTTTATCGCTATTTAAAAAAAAATGGTCTAACGACTTAGCCACTGCACCCACCTGCACATCCACCCTTTCAAGAATTCACCCGCAATACCCGGCCCGCTAGGAATGCTCACCCGTTCACCCTTAAGCCCACCTTCGGACGTACAGTTAAGTTTTTGTTAAGTTTAGAGACTCGAATATGGAATGCTCTTCCCAGCCCAATTTTACCCCCCCCCCCCCACTCGAGGATTTTCTTCGCCCCAAATGCGACAATTCAGCCTATTGACGAAGCCATCAACATGGAAATGGGCCTCGTCACTAGAGATGATTTTATCGGCAAAGTCAGCATTTTCATGTTGTCTCTCCAATGCCCAATTAACGAACTCCCTTCGCTGTGCATGGTCAGCTGGCTTCAGTTCCTGAGTCAATTGAACTTTGCATGCATGAAGATGCAAGTCTTTCGTCAAAATTCGCTGCATAGTGGATTTGGAAACATCAACTTGCTGAGCTCGGTGTCGAATTGAGGTGGATGGAGTTTGAGTAACGTCATCACGTACTGCTGCGATACTTTCGGTCGATCGACCTGGTCGAAGGCGCGTTGTTGTCTTTACATCAGTTACAGACCCAGTTTTAGCCAATTTTTCCATTAATCGCTTTACAGTTGACTCTTTTGGAGCATTATTGTAACCCCAAATTGATCGCAATTTGCGAACTGTAGCCGCAAAACTTTCACCATTTTGGTAAAACAATTTCACAATGAGAATGCGTTGTTCATTCGTGTAGCGCTCCAGTTTGATTAACCTTGTACCTTTTACTAACAAACAATAATAATTGTTCAAATGTCAAACAATGGCAATTCGAATGGCGCCAAATTTAAATTTTGCGTTCTTGTTAAAAAGGAACACTCTGGACCGATGTATTAACCAGAATTCCCTTTTTAATTTGTTCATCATTATCATTTATGTTAATTCCAGAAAAAAAGAAAAAAAGGCTTACAGTGTGATTTCTTTCTGTCTATTGTTAAGGAACGTAAAGAGGCTTTTTGGAAGATATGGTCAAACTTCACGTTGAAAAAAATAATCATTTCCGAATTTGGTTGCATGAACTTAACATTTATCGAGTGTGATGTAGAAACGTACAGACGTCCTAAACGGCTTCAAGCTTCGAAACCATGTTTAAGATTATTACATGCATGAGATTTGTAAACTTAACGTTAGAACACTCAGACTTGAAAATTGGGCCAGTACTAGGACCATATGCTGATATCTTAAAATTTAGTTTAGTTGAGTCTTGATGAAGCGGATGATGTAGCTTAACTTTTTCTGAGCTTATTTACTACTAATGGAGACACCAATGATCTATTTTTTTGGAAATATTATCTAACTGATTTCATTTTCAGTTTTACTTCATAAAATCGGCAACTTGTTTCTGGTGTACAGGCGCTAAATAATCAATGTCCAGGCAACATTAAGCGCTCAAAATGTGTCCCGCAGATTCCGGGATGTTTGCAACAGATGACGCCATCTGCAAGTTTTTTCTTGAAAGCGATTACCTACTTCATTGGAAAGGTGTGTTAGTGGTCAACAATAATTACCATATTTTTCGACTCTTCCTTCTTGGCGGGTTATTTTGACCGCTTTTTAATTGGAAGAATAGTGCAGTTGAAGCCCATCAAAAGAAGATAATGGTGGTACTGTTCCGACCAATAAAATATTGAGGAGTAGTTTCAACGTTGACAAAATATGAAATTTCAGAGCAGAAGACAGAGAGAGCATTGGTTAACCTCGAATGCTTGAAGATGAGGAATTTGAAGCTTTATTGGGCCAGGCTGCAAAGTGGATTCGCGTAATCTTTATGATTGACAAGCAAAGAATTAGAAATTTGGATGCATTAAAAGTACGCAAATTGAGTACAAAACAAGTTATATCGGTATGAAGTGAACGTCAAGATACAGATGTCTTGATAGGAAACAACGTTGTGACTCCTTATTTTTTTTTGGTTTGTTTGCTATGACATCTGTGAAAAATATTTAGTATACATCAAGTCATTGAACAGACAACATCATATTTTTTCATCGTGTTATAAATGTCGAATTTTGTACCAGAAAGTGATGATTTGCGGAAAGCATTAATCTTTTGTTTTCATTTGAAAAAAAGTGCTGCAGAGTCGCATCGAATGTTTGTCGAGGCATATGGTGATCATGCTCTATCAGAAGCAACATGCAAAAGATGGTTTCAACGGTTCAGAAATAATGATTTTGATGTGAGAAATGAAGAACGTGGAAGACGCCGAATCGCAAACGATATTGGATGGAGATGACAATTTAAGTCAAAAGCAAATGGCAGCAAGGTTAAATGTTGCACAACAAACAATTTCTGACCGTTTAAAAGCTATGGGAAGATCCAAAAGTGTGGAAAATGGGTGCCACATGGAATTGAATGAAAGACAGACGGAAAACCGAAAAAACACTTGTGAAGTTTTGCTTCAAAGACACGAAAGAAAATCGGTTTTGCATCGGATTGTTACTGGCGATGAAAAATGGATTTATTTTAGGAATCCTCAAAGGAAAAAATCATGGGTTAATCTGGGACAACCATCAACATCGACTGCAAACCCAGATCGATTCGGCAAGAAGACAATGCTGTGTGTTCGGTGGGACCAGAAAGGTGTGCTGTACCACGAGCTCCTAAAACCTGGTGAAACCGTTAATACTGATCGCTACCGACAACAAATGATCAGTTTGAACCATGCATTGATCGAGAAAAGACCACAATGGGCCAGAAGACACGGCAAGGTAATTCTGCTCCATGACAATGCACCTGCACACCAAGCAAAACCGGTTCAGGATACAATCAAAATACTTGGCTGGGAGCAGCTACCCCACCCGCCGTATTCACCAGACTTGGCTCCTTCCGACTACCATTTGTTTTCATCGATGGGACACGCATTGGCTGAGCAGCACTTTGATTCCTACGAGGAAATCGAAAATTGGGTGTCTGACGAACAATTTTATTGGTGTGGTATTCACAAATTGCAAGAAACTGGTCAAAAGGTGTAGAAAACAATGGCCAATACTTTGAATAAAATGTTTTTACTTTCCCATTAATAATTAGTGTTTTATTTTCAAAAAAAAATCGAGAGATTGAAACAAGAAATTTCTCTGAATTCTGAATTCTTTCTTAGAAGACGTCAAGAAAAGAAAATTTTGCAATGGTTGGTTTGTGACTACTACATACATACTCTTTTCGAGTAGCGATAAATTTTTTTCACTGCTTTAAAAAGAAACAAATTCCTGATAAATCATTGTTTCCGGCTTTTTATTCAGCGATAAGTTTCCGCTTGACCCATGCCAACGCAGTATTTCCATCAAATAGAACTAAGGCTGTATGAGCGAAGGCTACATGCAGCGTTTTGTTGACTCACAGAGGTTTCTGTTTGAGTTTATTGTGGACAGTTAATGTGTAAAATATAGAAATATGTAAAAATAGGAATTTTTACGAAATGTTGACGACATGCGACGGTGATGACAGCCCCTGGCATTTTTAAAACATATTCTTTATGTAGCATTCTAGGCTAATGGGAACCTGGGTGCAAACCAAGAAGTCTCTGTAACTTTTTCAATATGTAACCAATTGCCTCCAATTTTCTATGCCAAGGTAGTTGAGGTCCTTAAATATTTGAGTGTTACGTTGGGTCTTTGTTCGTTGCGTTGTCACATTGCTTCAAAATTAAATCCATGCTGGCGTAGTGGGTAGAATGCGACATTCACACCTAGGAGGTCCAGGTTCGATTCCCGTCTGAACACCTCGAATTTTTCACCGCAACACCTATTTCGAGCTGCTGACAACACTCAAAGTGTAATAACTGTCTAACAGGTTGCCCAATGGTTTGTAGTCCCACCCAATTGTTGTCCATGCGCTGAACATAGCCTCACCATCTAAAGCGCTGAATCCGTACACGCATAGTTAGGTTCAAGTTGCTGTACAACTCACACACTTCTCCAAAAGCCATCCAAGCAAACAGGATCAAAGATCGACTGAAACCCGTCGTACATTTGGCATAGAAACTACCAGAAAAAATCACTTTTCAAATTTTTTGCCTGAAGAAATGAAAATGAATTAAGGCCTTCATTTTGTAGCACGTTAATTTGAAAATGTGGCCGTAGACAGCACTCATCATCATTGCACCATATTCTAAAAGTTTGAGAATAGTTTTATGTTATTAGGTTCGCTGGTTATTTGACGAAGTTTGGGATGGAAGGTTAAAACAAATCTCATACGGAAGTATCGAGTTCTGTTGAAGCATTCAACAGTTACTGCTTGGTTTGAATTTCATCTGACCGAGTGTGAAGCCTTGCAAAACCGGTGGTCTTTTCTCAGTACTTCCACTACTTCTACTGAACGAGAGAGTTCACAGAACATAATTTACGTCAGCACCATGAAGCTGACCTACTTCTTCGCAGCACGTGGGTTGCTTTACTTGTATGCCGCAGTTTAACAGGTAAACAATCATCCTTTTAAATTCGAAATAAATAAAGGTCCAATTCTTTGCAAGGTAAACGAACACCAATTGTTTTATATTTTCCATTGCTTATCAAATGCTCCAAGAAAAAAATGTGAACATCATAGGCCATCAAATAAGTGTTGGTAAACGCGAACAAGGTGTTCTTTGAAAAGAAGTTGTGTCCAATATGAAGCACTTAGCACAACAGCTCTTCCCAAGTTTGTACACCACAGGCGAGAGAGTTGTATGCAAGTGGATAACATTCCTCATACACCACGGCACAAATAAGATTCTGGGTGTTTCAGTCGAGATTGTAATTGAAATTAACAATTGCTTCAGAAATAATTCAACACAACTCTTCGCAATGGAAGAATTGGAATGAATTAGATTTCCACAAACTCTCCCAAATTACAGAAAGGCACTATTTAGGTGCACTACTTGGAAGGAGAGCCGTTTTTCAGTATCTCCAGTCTTTGGTGGCGGAGATACTTCTGAATGAATTGAAAACAGAGTCGAAAAGAGATAATGAATCTCAAAATGGCATCATATATAATATGTGTGAATTGCCACCTATCCCTTAGTTTATTCCCTCAGGGGAGAGCGATCAAATTTAATTTTTCTGTGTGCAAACCACAGATCCACAGAAGCTGCATCGAACGACGATAGCTGTTTGTAAGCTCTACAAACAGAGAAGAAGGGAAGAAAACCGGCTTCTGAGAAGAAAAAGGAAAGAGCACGAGAAGCGCGCGTTCGAGGAAATGAAGAGGTGCTATGGCAGAAATGACTTCCAAAATTTTTACCGCAAGATAAACAGTTATCCGGCGGTTATAAATCTCGGACAGAAGGCTGCCGGAACCAAAATGGACAACTGGTGGTAGAGTCGCAGTCGGTACTGAGAATCTGGCAGGATCATTACTGCAGACTCCTAAACGGCGATGACGACCCAAATCCCGCTATTAGGCAGAATGTTCCACTCAATTTGGACGACGATGGACAAGAATTCCGTCCCCCCGACTTCGACGAGGTCAAGATAGCAATATGCTGGTGCGGACAGACTATCCGCACAGCTGTTCAAAGCGGCTGGGGATGAGCTGGCTGGGTGCATGCACCAGCTCATCTGTGAGATATGGTCGGAGGGAAGCATGCCCGAAGAGTGGAAAGCATGCATGAAGAGTGGAACCTCAGCGTCGTTTGTCCGGTCCATAAGAAAGGAAAATCCTTCGACTGCGCCATCTACCGAGGGATCAGTCACCTTAATATCGCAATATGCCACATTGTGTGAGCGCCTGAAAGCGTTCGTCGACAACCTGATAGGTCCATATCAGTGTGATGTCAGGCCAGGAATGTCCACAATCGACCAGATCTTCACACGGCGGCAGATCCCGGAGAAGTCCCAAGATGTACAAATCGACACCCACCCTCTATTCGTCGATTACAAGGCCGCGTATGACAGCGTGCATAGAGACGGGCTATACAGTGTCATGTCTAGTTTTGGCATTCCTACCAAACTCGTCAGATTGTGTAGGATGAAGATGGAGAACTCTCGCTTCTCCGTCCAGGTCGGTAGCGAACTCACCGAGACCTTCGCTGTCAAAAAAGGATTTAGACAAGGCGACGCGCTGTCATGCGGTTTCTTTAACATCATTCTTGAAGGGATCGTGCGGAACTCACACGTTAACATCAGAGGCACGATCTTCCAAAAGTCAGTTCAGTTGCTAGCTTACGCTGACGACATTGACGTTATTGGACGAACACAGCGAGCCGTCAATGAGGCGTTTGCTGGCATTGAAGCGGAAGCGGCTAAGAGCGGTCTGGCGGTAAATGAGGGGAAAATTAAGTACATGCTGTCATAAAGAAAGGACACATCGACGTCTCGGACGGAGCGTCACACTAGGCAGCAGAAACTTCGAGGTAGTCAAGGACTTTATCTACATCGGCTCCGCTGTAAATAGGGACAGCAACATCAGTACCGAAATCAAACGCAGAATCACTCTTGTCAATCGCTGTTTCTTTGGGCGCAAGAGGCAATTGAATAATAAAGCCCTCTCTCGAAGGACTAAGTTCGATTTATATAACAGCTTGACCATCCCAGTCCTACTTTATAGCTCGGGAACGTGGACGTTACTAAAGGCGGATGAAGACGCCTTTGGTCTCTTCGAGAGAAAAGTTCTGCGTGCGATGTTTAGTCCTGTTTGCGTTGATGGCATCTGGAGGAGAAGATTCAACCACGAACTGTATGGGCTTTACGGCGGCATGAGCCTAGTCAAGCGTCTACGGATACAGCGCTTAAGGTGGTTAGGCCATGTAGAGCGTATGGACAACACTGCTCCGGCCCGAAGAGTCTTCAAATCCGAACCACAGGGATAACGCAACAGAGGACATCGTAGACTGAGTTGGCGTACACAAGTGGAAAAGGACCTCAACCAACTTGGAGTGCGCAATTGGAGGCAACTGGCAAGAGATTGTGCTAGCTGGGGAGGCATATTGGTTGAGGCCCAGGTCCACTTCGGACTGTAGCGTTATCGGAAGAAGAAGAAGAAGTGTGCAAACCACCTGAAGAATAAGCAAAAAACTAGGGAAATTTAAAGCACACTTTGAGTTCAAATATTCGACAAAGCACAGAATAGATTCCTTGTGCACAACAAACGTCACCTCGCTAAACGACATCATTAAAAAAAGCATCGTTGTATGTATGCAATCTCCTGATTAGAGCAGGCGTAGAATTTTCAATGTTTTCATCGGTTTAACAGTTTCATAATTCTATGACCTGTTCAAACATCATGGCTCTTTTAAGAAGGCGTTCCAAATGGTGTAAGCATGAATTAAAGCAGCAGAATGGTGACAACATATTTCAATATCTACGTACTCTATTTTATGAGCGACAGAAAATTTCAAAAAATATAAACTAATATTTGATCAATTCGTTTCAGAGTTAAGGACAAATAAACTAGAGCTCATTTAAATTAATTCGATCGTTTTCGAAAGATGGCGCTGCCTGCAAGTTGTCGCTGATATTGGAAGCAATTACCTACTTCATTGGAAAGTAATGACATTTGACTGCAATAATAAGTGTTTAATTATTTAAGATAGCAACCTCTTTTTTGCCTCCTCCAAAATGTCCAGATCTGTCCTTAATTAACAGCATTTGCGGAAAGTTTTAATTTTCCTTTTTAGTTGGATGAAAAGTACATTTGAAGATTACCAAATGCTTGTAGAACAAAATTGGGGGCTTTATTGGATCAAGCTCCGTAACGAACTCCAAGTGAACTTGCAGATTTCTTGGAAGGGACTTAGTAAACAAACAAGTCATTTCCAAAGAGAAACTGATCGCTGGACGACTTGAAATTGGAGGTGAAAAGTGGTAATCACAAAAAGAAAAATGTAAACCCAAGTGATAGCGGTATAATTCGGGATGCTATAAGAGTCTGTGTAAATTAATTCACATTTTTTGTGTTGATCGCCTAACTCTCAATGCACTTCGGTTGCTTATGAGACTGCGTCAAGAATGTGAAATTTTGCGATTTATTTGACAAATTTTTGCCGGAAACAGGAAGCCTGTTAGGGTTCGTCTTAAACTCAAGCGTCAGAGTTTAAGACGAATACACATACTCATCTTTGGTTAACATATTTTTAAACACCAATAATTGATGTTCTTAAAAAATTTCCTTCCATGTGCATAATGTCTGGTCACAGTTCAGTGAAATATTGTCCATTTGATTTCGAATACCGTGGCGCCACTCCGCGCAGCAATAGTATTGAAGGACGATCGAAAAATAATGTTTTCATTGTAAACAAAGGAAACGCCAATCACCAGTCTACTACACGCGCAAAAAAATGAATCACCGTTACCTGCGGCATGCAGAGTATGGCAGAGCGAGCAACAGGAATTCCAAACGCCCACGACCAATGAGGCTCGGATCCAAGCGAGAGATTTAATCGCACAATCGGAGGGCGAGCACTGAATGAAGGAAAAAAAAAGCACGAAATACATTGGAAACACCTCCCGTCAAGTGTACATGGGTGGCTTGAAGGATCTCGCCCCCAACATAAAAATGTCACTTCTTACCCCTGCTGTTTCAGCACAACCGCCACAACCTTTTGAGTGAGAACCGACGCAGAGGTACTTGCTACGAACTTGTAATACAAAAGGGGTGCCAGCACAGTCGTAATTCCTTCTACTGCGTTGTTTAAACTTTTATGAGCACTTTCAAACCCATAAATTTTCCCTAATCAATTATCCGTAAATGACGGAATGCCGGTCGTTGCCACAGAAGTTTTCTTTGCCGAGGCGGTGAAACTCCACAAGGCAATGGATACCTCTGAAGGGATAACTGACATAAAGCAGGGGACGCGTAGCGCAACGAGAAGAAACAATAACTTTGGGGTATTTATCGGTGTTCTGGTGTCGGATTGTGTCTTTTTTTGGGCGTCTTGTGGTTTGCTGCCGGTTATGGCCCTGAACAAAATTTACTTAGAGGTATTTACGGTTTTTAATAGACTCGCGTCGGAATGTATGTATTTTCGGGCGGTAATTGCGAAGTAATTGAGTTGTTTGGTAGCTGGAGTCATCATGTGGGTGTTTGTGATGATATTTGCGGCTAACGAGATCGTGATTAAATGGTGATAGGGATTCAATGAGTTTCCACTTATCGAAATGCCCTTAATATTCGGGTTTCGTAACTTAAGCAAATGCAAGTTCTTAACTTACAACAATATCGAAACTATTTAGATATGTTAAAATACTTGAATATTTATATATTAAAGCTCCGCAACGTTTTGTACTTACTTCTTCTTTTACTTGTGGTACTACAGTCCAGGGTGAAACTGGCCCCAACCAACATGCTTCTCCAACCAGCACGATCTTTCGCCAGCTGGATCCAGTTCCGCACTCCAAGTTAGTTGAGGTCCTTTTCCACTTGTGTGTGTCACCTTAGCCCAAATCGACCTCTGTTGCGTTGTCCCAATGGCTCGGATTTAAAGACTTTTCGAGCCTTAGCAGTGGTGTTCATACGCTTTATGTGGCCTAGCGTTGTAATCTGAAGACGCTTGATCAGACGCATATCGCTGTACAGCCCATAAAGTTCGTCATAATATTTTCCTTTTAAAGCGAGCTAGGTCCTCCGAGAGAGGTCTTTATTACTCAGTTGCCTCTTGATCTGAAGGTCTTGGTGATTTCGTTACCGACGTTGACGGAGCAGCGAGAGTTCTCCATCGTCATCCTACACAATCTGACGAGTTTGGTAGGAATGCCAAAACTAGACATGGCACTGTATAGCTCGTCTCTATGCACACTGTCATATGCAGCCTTGAAATCGACGAATAGGTGTGAGTGTCAATTTGCATTTCTTGGGTCTTTTCCAGGATCTGCCGTAATGTGAAGATCTGGTCTATTGTGGACTTCCCTGGCCTGAAACCGCACTGATAGGGACCTATCAGGTCATGGACAAATGGTTTCAAACGCTCACACAATACGGCAGAGAGGATCTTGTATGCGATGTTCAGGAGACTAATCCCTCTGTAGTTGGCGCATTCAAAGGGGTCTACTTTCTTGTGAACCGGGCAAACGACCAACAATCTACACACAAAAATTTCTTGTGTTAAGATCGCCAGGATGGGTAAATATCTTCTTCTCCCAATAGAGCTCATATAAAGTTCAGCAACCATACGACTCTACTTTATAATAAGAATTGTTGGCGCGACAGTCCACAGGGGGACCAGGGCCTGGCTTGCTCATCAACTACTCGTTGCTACAGTTCTCTCACGAGTAGAAAGGCAAAGTTTGAGAAGCTTTCTTAGACAGTTATCACTCTATGAGTGTTGTCAACAGCTGGAAAGAGGTTGTGCCGTGAAAAATTATAGGTGTTCATCCGGGAACCGAACCTAGACCCTTTGGCGTGTGAGCATCGCACTATAGCTACTACTCAAACAATATTTGAATTGTATTTTATTCTTATTTTTAAAAATATCTGCAAATTTTAACCCTTGATAAAAGCTTGACAAATTTGAAGTTAGCAAAAAAAATTGTTTCTTTGCTTTGCTTGAGTATTCAGACGAAAATACCAATTCGGACCGTTGACGTGTCCAAACGACAATGTTTTCTTTCAGTTTCAGTAGAATTCATCATATCTTGCTTCCTTCACCTTCGTCGCACAGTTGTTCTTCTTTTTCTCGTTTTATCTAACACTGTCATAATCACCACAAATGTACATCTTAATCAATACACATACATTTGTAAATCCAGCTACCCTAGTAGATAAGACTTCAGTCAGGGAACTTTTCACAAAATCACGCATCCAATGCCGTGCGTCGTGATGAAGTTACTAGAGAGCGTATGCACACGAATTATCTTGATTTCAGAGTGCGAGAACCAATCCCTTTAATAGTTTGCCTCTTCGTCTGTGTCTATCTCAAATAAACCCCCCCAAACCCCAACCCCACACTTGATATAACAATCTAATTAAAACATCCGCGATAGAGTTTCGCTGCTTAGATTTCACTCGTGGCAGCCAACATCATTGGCAATCTTTGACTTCGTTTTCCGAACCCCCTGCCAGTCGTAACTTTCGCGTGTTCTGCCGCTTCCGTTCCCGATCGCTGGGAAAACTTTCTCCTTGTTAGACTCTCGTCGTAACGTTCGTCACATTTCATGGTGGGTGGTGCACTTAGCCGGTTGAGAGGTTCATTGTTTGCTGTTGGCATCTATAGACGTACAGAAGAATCCCCCACACTCACCTCTCTCACTTGGGCTTAGGTTTTGAAGCACTTTATTCGAATATCTTACAAACACAAACTCATCGTGTGCTCTTTTTTTGTTTCCTATGATTATCTTCCACGCAGCAAAGTTTCGCTGAGCCGCACCCGCAGAGTGAACTTTGGCCTGTCGAAGGTGTTGGGTTGCGATGAAAATAGGACTGTTGCTCCTTGCGGCGGCCCTCACCGTGTATCACTGGAATGAGAAAGAAGGGATGTGTTTTCGCTCTTGGTAGTAATATCCCATGAATAATGAATACCGGCAACGATTTGGAAATTAGTTTCAGTTATAGATGGCGTCTGCTGCGTTGAACCGAGGCTATGTAATATGGGACGACGTACTTAGCGCGGATTACCAAGTCGTGTCGGGTGTGAGGTTTTGAGGCATTTTAGTTTTACACGACTCCTGGCGACAGCTTATCCTGTCGATAAACCTTATGATTAATTGAAAAGCTCACTGTCTTCAGTGGGATTCTTGTGTTTACGTTTGTATAATTTTATCTTGTTTCGCTTGCAGATTAAGTTTACGGTTTGATGGGACTGCCTGATTAATGGGCTTTTAAATTATTAAAGCCGCTAGAATCAGGAAAAGTTCTGTTGCGAAACATTTTGTATGGCAACTAAAGGACCGCTTCCGAGAAGTGGCAATTGAATTGAAATCGAGGTGGAATGTACGGGTGTGAGTCACTTAGGCTTTCGTTGTGTGCGCTTTTAGTGACATGATGGGCGTGGAAAAATATTTGTCAAACGGTTTAGGTACTACTTTCACGTAAGATGAGCTTGATGCTTGATGCTAAGGTAATGGGTGTCTCTCCATCCCCAGTCCCCCATCCCACAGTCCATATCATTATGGACTCACGGGAAATAGAAACAAAAACTTAAACTTTCGTCGGTTGGCGCAAGAGTTTGAGAGAATTCGTCGAACTAACGCACAGTCGCTAGCTGTCTTAAGTCGCCTATAAAGCGTTTGTTGATCTTCCTTTCCAGTTGTGTCAACCATCTGAGATTCGGAAGCAATTTTTTCAGTTGCTCCAGTGAATGAAAACTCTTTTCTTTGGGACCGCACTACCTTCGAACAAAACTGATTTGAAAATCGGTTTGTATAATGATCAGGTCTCATAAAATGGCTTAGATGTTCTATGCGACTTATCTTATTGTTAAATCCATAGAAATTGCTAATGGCTGGAGTGATTTCGCGCTTCCTGTTTACTCCATAAATATATCCTTGACTACAAAATTTCAAAATTTCTGCTACTTATTGTACGCCCCTACCTAATGTGGGCATACGAAGACAAAGACTTCTAAGCCGAATTTTCACGGGATACCAAAACTAGTTCGAGTAAGATTGATTTTTTTTTTTCAAATTCGAGCTAGATGAATTAATGTTTTTGTTGTTGTTTAAATGTCCTTATTTTTATTCAAAAGAGAAATGAAAGTAAAAAATACAGGAAATTACTTAAAAAACCTTGTAATTTTGGATTGTGTACTTAAAATTGGACACTGACGCCTTTTAAAAAATTGCCCTGTTTTAACAGGACAGTATTAGACGTCATCCAGTACATCATCTGCCATTTCAATTGCAAATTGCAATCTTTCAATTGCGTTTTCTTTGTTTGAACCCCTCAGTCAGTCAAGTGGAATTTCATCTTCTTCCTCCCAAGTCTCCGGCATAAACCGGCAGTTTGGAAACAATTTTCAATTTTTAACGGGGTTACACCCTCCCTCATCTCACATTCCTCTTATTTGGTTCCCCAAGTGTTCAAGTTGCTTGACGCTAACCAACAACACAATGAATAAGCACTCATTCGTTATTCGTACAGAGGCGCAAAACATGATTGCGCTTCGACAACTGTTGGCAAATAGTTTCGATCAGAAAGGAGATGGAAGGAGATGGTCAACTGAACAGCTGATCAAACAGATGATTTCCCCTTTTTCTATAGACCGTTTGACTGTTATTTACGTTTTCTTGTAGAAAAAAAAAACCAATTTCTGAAAGTTATTTACGTAACATCGAACATTGTCTCATTTTACTCACACATCTATACGTTTTCCCTTCAAAATTGGCCAATACGTTAAGTTTTGCCTTCAATAGTGTCAAACACTCGTAAATTGCCCACTGTTTGTGAATTCGTCATCCACTTTGTATACATTCAATACAACGCGTTCGGAGAATCTACTGCAAATTGTTTACGCAAGTTAGTGTAATCGGAACTTTAAATAGGATTTATTTCTAATAAATGGATAATTTAATAGCATTTGATTGACATTATTTAATAACATAAGTAGCATTGATATTATTTAATAACTCATGAAATATGTAGAAAAACAAGAAAGTAACGCATGCTGAAAAGTCACACATTTGGAAAAGATATATTATCAGTTAATATTCAGAGATACGCGTATTATAATTAAAATAAATCTTTGTTGCTATATATTATTGTTACAAAATGTTATTTTTATTGTCCAAATGACATCCATTCAATATGAAAGGTGGTGTAATCAACAAAAACAATGAAACCTAACCCAAAAACAAATACTAAACATATTTCGTGCAATGAAAATAGCAACTATAAAAATAAGACGAATATATTTTGCGAAACATTTTTGTCTAATTTAACTCAGAACGAAGATATATATCAATTGTAATACATTAAATATACTTAAAACAATTAAGTTGGTTCGAAATGAGAAAATATTTTAAAATTTAAGATACTTTTTGAGTATTATTTCGGGCAATAAGAACAGAAATAATATCAGACATAATATATATTAACAATAATTATAAAAATGATACACATGTATAAAAAACGAGTATATAGTATTTAAAATCAGTAGCAGTTATTCAGTTATTTTGTAATGTTTATTAGTTCATAAGAAATACTTAGTAAATTTTTGCGTTCAAACTAAGTTTATGTCCTTATTTTGTTTTTTAAATAATCATGAAGTTTTGCTTTTTGATGGAACTTCTGCCTTACAAACATCATTTCTGAACGCGGTTATCGGCAACCATTACTTTGTGTTGGAAATAACTACCCCTTCTCTCTTTTAGTTTTTTGTTTCATATGCACTCTCCTTCTAACAGTTTGAAGAGTGAGGAGTTCCACCGTGTAGGCAGTTCACAAGTATTCACATTTAAAAACAAAAAATTAAAAACAAAAAAATCCTTTCTGTGAATCAGCTGTTCAGGAGGGGAAATGTTATAAAATCGCTGTCAAAATGAATTTAAGGGCTGGAGACGAGGGAGTTGACTGTACCCCTATTGGTCTCTGGTTTCGATTGTCTCGTCTTCTTTGGGTTTGACGTTAGCCCTGTAGGTCGCCATGCAAATCCTCTTTTTTGCTGTGAACGTTCTCTATCAATTCAATTCAATTCAATTTATTATTATTAGTGTAAAGGTACAATAAGACATGAGTCTTTTATAGTACTAAGTTGTGAAAAATTCAGAAAGTTATACAATTTTTAATATTACTTAAAACTAATAGTATAAAAAACAAAATAAAAGGTTCTAGGAAGGGGACTCAAGGAAGGGAAGAGAAGTGTAGAAAAATGGCATGTTTAAAGCGCTTGGCATTAGAAATTGTTCTTATGTGATTTGGTAGAGAGTTCCAAAGTTTAATAGCATGAATGTAAAAAAGTCGCGATGAATTTAAATAAAGATGATGAGATGGTATAAGAGTATGTGTTCTAATAGATCGACCAAAATTAATTTTGTTATAAAGATACGATGGAGACTTGTTGACGATTATTTGATGCAGAAATATCTAATTTCTCATTTCCACGAAATGATGTAGGGAAATTCCCAGTAAGCATTTACTATACTGAGATACATGATCGAATCTTCGTAGTCCATATACATATCTGACCGCATCATTAAATGCCACCAGTAGTTTTCGTTGTGACAGTGAGTCAACTTTACTGTATACTACTTCAGCATAAGTAATTAAAGGAATAATGAGGGTTTGGACAAGTTTTTTTTCAACCATAACTTGCGTAGACAACCATATACTCTTCTAATAACGAAATTTGTGTGGTCGTATCCAGACAACTTTGAATTGACAATAAAACCTAAACTGGTAACAGTATTAACTACTTTGAGTGTATCACCACCTAGTACTATACTCGGCAAATTATGGAAGGACACAGTCGAATTGGAAACAGGAATTACCTGTGACTTCTTCGGATCCAATTGCAATCCATTTTTTTGAGACCAGCTGTGAATATTACAAAAGCTCTTTATTAATTAAAACTATCAATTCACCTACGTTGTCAGGACATTTTGCTAAATAAAATTGCACATCATTAGCATACAAATGGACAGTGGATTAATTACAAACAGACGGAAGATCGTTGATAAACATGAAGAAAAAAATAGGTCCCAGAATTGAACCCTGGGGTACACCTACTTTAAATGGCAAGAGAGCAGAAAAATTAAGGGGGTCGACAACAACTCTTTGGAAACTATCGGATAGGAAGCTTGAAATAAGACTTACAGCTGTATCACTAAATGCAAAGAAATTTTTCAATTTCCAGCAAAGTAGCTTGTGATTAACTTTATCAAAAACCTTAGAGAAATCAAGTAAGCAGAGAAGTGTAATCTGTTTTTTGTCATAGAGCCGTATATCTTCTACGATGTTAACCATGGCAATAGAAGTACTGTGATTAGCTCTGAAACCAGATAGTGCTTCATACAGTAGGATATTACGAGATAGATGTTCAATCAGCTGCTTTGCTATGAGTTTCTCTGACTTTTGATAAGCAAGGTAGAATGCTGATGGGTCTAAAGTTTGAAGGAGAGGATGGATTTATTTATCTATCTTCCATAAAGACACAAGAACAATCACATGCGTTTTTTTTTCGAAATGTTCTTGCATTAAAATTTAGTACGGAATTAAAGTCCTTCGTCTATTGCCAAATTGGGAGGGAGTCAATTTGCGAATCAAAATGCCATAAAAATCGAAAAAGTGAACGATCCAACATGTTTAAAATCGCGAAAGTACGTAGTCCCAAAATTGTAATTAGATAACTTCACAATTTTGCAAAAAATCAAAACACCGGCAATCTTGTAAAAATAACTTAATTTTACTTAGACCATTTAAAAGTTGATTTTATCACAAATATAGACTTTAAGATTTCTCCAATAATCCGTATGTGAGTTCTTGTTCTTTCCAAGAATGTTACCGTTCATTGGGCCACAGCAGTCCGGTGCAGTGAGGTAGCAGAAAAATCGGAGTAACCATGTGATCTGTGACAAGTGGAGGGAAGAGCCTTGTTTTGACGGTGCCAACAAGTTTACGTTGAATTTCCTCACGTCTCGCAATATTAGATTCGAATCTTTGCTCAATTTCTTCATCATCAATCAAGCATATTAACACTTAGAGACAGTTACGAAGGTTGCCTTTTATATTTCGGGATTGCACAACCCTAGTGTTGCAATCTGGTAACTGCCAGCTCTATCGTAAGGTTTGACATTTTTGAGGTTATACGTACTCAGAACGTTTCGATTTACTAGAGCTATTTGTGTTGTTTACAGTAACTTAAAAGATTCATCTTACATCATCTCAAAATGGAATTAAATCGTGAAAATTTTCGTCCGATTATTTTTGTTTCAAATTTCGGCGTGAATTAACTCAACAACAGTGCATCGATGAGCTTGATTCAATTTTTGTCGATGAAACTCCATCAAGGACCAGTGTTTATCGATGGTATGGTGAATTCAACCGAGCTCGTAGATAACTCCAAGACGAATTTCGTGAAGGTCGTCCGAGATCAGTTGTTGTTCAGGAAACTATTGATACTGTGCGCCAACTGATATTGTAAGATCGTCATGTGACCTATCGTGAGGTTGAGACAACCTTTGGCATTAGTGGGACTAGTATACATTCAATATTGCATGAACATTTGACCGCCAAAAAAATTTGTTAGCGTTGAATCCTACACAATTTGTCAATAGCTCAAAATAAGCCTCATGTCGATTGGTCGAAAGAAAAGTTCCAAAAATACGATCGCGGTGCTTCGAAACACGTCTATGACATCGTGACAGGTCATGAATCGTGGATTTATGCATATGAGCCCGAAAGTAAACAGCAGTCAACTGTATGGGTGTTTCAAGTTGAGCCAAATCCAACAAAAGTTGCTCGCGCACGAAGCACTTCCAAGCAAATGGTTGCCTGGTTTTTCGGAAAACTGGACATGTCACAACCGTACCACTAGAACAATGCAGAATAGTCAATTCGGAGTGGTACACAACCATTTTTTTGCCTTTTGTCTTCCAAGAAGTCAGGAAAATCAACCGCGGAAGACGGATCACTCTTCACCACGACAATGCGAGCTCTCACACATCGGCTCCAACAACTGCTTTTTTGAGCACTCGAAATAGCGATTTGATGAGTCATCCGTATAGTCCTGACTTGGCACCGAATGACTTCCTTTTATTCTTGTATGTAAAAAATAAAATGAGAGGACAACGTTTTTCAACACCTGAAGAAGCGGTTGATGCGTTCAGAATACATGTTTTGAATATACCTCAATCAGAGTGGCAAAATTGCTTCGACAATTAGTTCAAATGCGTGCAAAAGTGTATAGATTTATTTGGGAATATTTTGAAAAACAATAAAGCTATTTGTGATGATTAATATTTGTTTTTGTTCTCTAATCCCGAAATATAAAAGGCAACCCTCGAATTTATTTGCTCCAATCTGTGTGGCTGGGAATGGCGTAGTGGGTGGAGTACAAAGCTCACGCGACGAAGGTCTAGGTTCGATTCCCAGCTCAACACCTCGAATTTTTCACGGCATCACCCCTTTCGAGCTGCTGACAATACTCAAAGAGTAATAACTGTCCAAGAAAGTTTCTCAAACTTCGCCGTCCGGAGTCGGCAAAAAACTGTAGGTCCCATCTACTCGTAGGAGAACAGTAGCGCGCACGACACGTGTAGTTGATGAGCAAGCTAGAAGTGTCAGTCTCAACGCCTGAGATTTAATGTACAGGCAGCGGACTTCGAACTCTATATAAATGATCTCGATAAGCATCTTCAACTAAATTTCCTTTATCTAAGAGCAACCTTGTTTTCGAGAAACAGAATTTCTTATTTTTCTTTCTCTTCTTCTTCCCTTTATAACCCTGTTCTTCTTCCACTTATTTCTCTCGTTTCCTTTTTGTTGATCTTCTTCTTACTGTTTTTCTTTTTCCTTTTCTTCTGATATTGATTTACTTGTCTTTACAATCGGGGTGGAATTTGGCCTCAACCAACGTTTCTTCAGCTATCGCTAGCGTTAGTCAGCTGACGAGGGTTTCAATAATTTCGTACTTGGTTGCATCAATGAGTACTTGAGCTATCCAACCCATGGAAGTGAAGCAGTGTTTTTCAAGCGCTCTACGTGGCTTACCCATCTTAGGCATCGATAGAGTCCGTAAACACCGAAAAACAGTAGACACCATAGATTGTGAGGGCCTTTTCGCTTAAGCGCAAAAACTAAAATGGAGCTATGTACTGGTAGCTCGGTCCTTGAAGAGAGGGCGAATTGCCCCTTAAGTTGAAAGAAAAACCGATTGGTAAGATTCGGCGCTTGGAGAGCAGGGCAGAGAAGATCGTGTACCTTATGTTAACGAGGCATATCCCTCGAAAGTTAAGGCAGCTCAAGTGGTCCCCTTTCTTATAGATTTGACAAAAATTCCATTCTTTGGTTAAGCTTGTCTCTAAGCATGTTTTACACATGAGTGTATGCATGCGAACCATCAGCCCAAGTGCGTGTGCCTTAAAGAGACAGTTCGAAGAACTTAGGAGACTTATTAGGCCTTAGTCTCTATATTGATATCTTGACTTTGTATTAGGTCGGTGGAAACTCACTTAATTTTATAATTGTCTATTGTGAAGGGTGAAGCATTCTCCCAGACTGCGGTATTTGTTTTTGTTAAGATTTGAAATATGCTATGTGTCAACATTAGATGCTAATCCTTTCTTTCTCTTTTGCTGTCAAACCTTGAACACTTGAAGTAATAAATAAGTCAGTCTTGACATAACTATCACATGATTACGATCGTTCCTTTCTTTTGCTCCTAAAAGTTTTATAGGTTATGGGCCCAGACACGCGGTGAAATTAAAAGTTTTATAGCGTTATTCGGTTTTTTTTTGAAATTATAGATATACTTTAAAGTATTTAATTTTGTTTGTTTATAACGCGGATTATAATTTACTTTAATTTCTTTTGTGTTTGGACAATAAAAATGGAGACTGATTTACAAAGAGTAGAAAAACTGCAGTGTAGAGAGCAATGGTTAATTTGGAAGTTCCAACTTAAAGTTTTGCTCAAAGCAAATGAGTTATGGGAAATTGTTGATGGAACATCTGCAAGACCTATCGTTAAGGCTGAAACAGCAGCAGCTGATTCTGAGATACTTAAGAAGTGGATCAGATTGGATAGCAAAGCGCAGAAAGTAATTGTCACATTGATGGGGCAGGAGCCGATGCTGCATATAATGGGATGTGAAACGGCATTCGACATGTGGAGTAAACTCGAAAATGTGTATGAGCAAAAATCCAAGACGTCAGTGCATTTGTTGCAGCAGAGGTTTTATAGTTTTACCAAAAGTGAAGAGGATAATCTATCGGTGCATATATCAAAACTTCAAAAAATCGTTCAACAACTTCAGGACCTTGGTGAAAATATTTCGGAGACTATGGTTGTAACTAAGATATTAATGACCCTACCAGCCACATATAACCACTTCTATAGTGCGTGGGAGTCCACAGCAGCAAGCGAACAGACCTTGAAGAACTTAACTGCACGCCTTTTGATGGAGGAATCGAGAATGACTATGCAGAATGAAGCGGAATGTGAAGCTCTCATGGCAAGAAAAGGTCATATAAAGTCACATAAAGTTACACGTGGTAGAGACAACAATGAAATTAAAAATTCAGGAAAGTGTTTTATCTGCAAAAAAACGGGGCATTGGAAAGCAGATTGTCCCGTAAGGCAGAGAGCAAATAACAGTGCTAGACATGCAGTCCAAAAGGGAGAAGCTTTCATATCTCAAACACATCATTTTAAAACAACAGAAGAGGACAGCTGGTTTCTTGACACGGGTGCTAGTGATCACATGACGTCCAGAAAAGAGTGGTTTGTTTCGTATAAAAAATTTGACAGCCCAATTAACATACGAGTTGGAAACGGTGAAACTATTTATGCATACGGTAGAGGTGATATTAACATTCTAGCCTTCAACAAAGTGAATTGGATCGAAAAGCACATATCCAATGTTTTATTTGTTCCTGAAATCAAACTTAATCTCTTTTCTGCAAGTTGTGCACTTGATAAGGGGCTGCAGATGATTTCGAATAAAAGTGAATGCCAGTTAATTAAAAATGATAATGTTGTTGCTGTTGGTTTACGCAAAAATAAAATGTTCAAGCTGCTGTTTAAAGTGTTGTTGAATGATGATTCTCAGGTGAATAGTGCTATTCAGGATACTAATCAAGAAAAGAAAAATGACCTACAAATGTGGCATGAGCGACTCTGTCACCAGAACATTAACTACGTGAAAAGATTTCTTAGATTAAAAAATATTCCTTATTCAGGAGATTCATTATTCTGTACCGCTTGTGCAATGGGAAAAAGCCATCGATTGCCGTTTGCTAGAAATGTAAAAAGAGCGTCATTGCCAGGTGAGCTAATTCATTGTGATCTTTGCGGTCCTATGCATGAAGCCTCGTATGGAGGCTCTAGATATTTTCTTTTAATGAAGGATGATTGCTCAAGTTTTCGCCATGCTTATTATATCAAGTACAAAACCGAGGTAACAGCATTGATGAAGTTATATATAGAACAAGTTAAAATCGACACAGGTTGTTCTGTCAAAGTTCTGCGTACTGATAATGGGCTAGAGTTTGTCAATAAAGACATAGAATCCTTACTTAGGTCTTATGGAATATGCCATCAAAAAACCGTCCCTTACACTCCGCAACAGAATGGAAGAGCAGAACGAGACATGCGGACAATAGTGGAAGCAGCTAGAACGATGTTGTGCGCTAAAGGACTTAATGTAAGACTTTGGGCCGAGGCAGTACATACTGCAATTTATGTACTGAATAGAACTTGTCCAAGTCCAATTGAAGGAAAGACTCCCTTCGAAGTTTGGGTTGGCAAGACATGTAATTTTTTAGATTACAGAGAATTCGGTTGCGAGGTGTTCATGCATGTCCCCAGTCAAAAAACGGATTTGGGTTGGTTATGCAGATAATACAAAAGGCCATCGAATCTTTTTAAATGAAACCAAAAAGGTGGAAATTTCGCGCGATGTACTATTCAACGAATATTCGAACAACATATCAAGTCCCAAAGCAGAAGTAGCTGATTTTGAATTTCTTAAAATGGTTGATGATGACACAGTTGATGATGTAGGAGAAATTATTTCAATGGATAAATCTGATGCTCACAAATCTGCAGAAGAAAATGTTGGTATTAATTTAGGGAATATTGATAAAGATGGTGTTAACGGACGCGATACTGATGGCGAGTCTACTGAATTAAGAGCTGATTCTGATAGTGATATTATTGCGAACAAGGATGGTGCACAAGCAAGCTCTTTGGAAAATGAAGATAAAGAAGAAAATGTGCAAGAAGATTATAAATCCAAGCTTCGTAAGAAAAAACAGGCTAACATTGTCATGTCTGAAGGCTTTGCTTTTGTGGCTGAACTTATTGAACCAGCAAATTATCGGAAAGCAATGGAGTCTTCACTTTCAGATAAATGGAAATGTGCTATGGACGAAGAAATTGCAAGTTTACTTAAGAATAACACATGGCAGCTGGTGAACTTGCCAAACGGAAGAAAGATAATCGGTAATAGATGGGTGTATAAAGTAAAATTAGCGGCAGATGGACGAGTGAATCGTTACAAAGCTCGTCTCGTAATTAAAGGCTACAATCAGGAATTTGGCTTGGATTATTCTGAAACATTTAGTCCTGTTGTTAAATTTTCATCCATTCGGACTATTTTAGCTATAGCTGCAGCTGAGAATTTAAAATTGTTTCAGTTTGACATTAAAACAGCATTTCTAAATGGCGATTTATCTGAGGACATTTTCATCCAACAGCCTGAAGGATGCGATGATGGAAGTGGAAGAGTCTGCAAGCTACAGAAAAGTCTGTACGGGCTAAAACAGTCTTCTAGATGCTGGAATAAAAAATTCACCTCTTTTCTAAAACAGTTTGATTTTAAAGTAAGTCTGCATGATTCATGTGTGTTTATTACCAAATCAAAAACACAAAGAATTTTACTTGCAATTTACATCGATGATGGTTTGGTGGCTGCGTCAAGCCAGGAAGACGTAGATAATTTACTCAAATATCTACAACAAAAATTTGAAGTAACATACAGTGATGCTAATTATTTTCTTGGACTTGAAATTTCGAGACAAAATGGTGCGGTAATGATTCATCAAACTGCGTATGCAAAGAGACTTTTGATTAAATTTCGTATGAACGACTCAAAACCGGTTTCAACCCCATCCGAGAAGACAACAAATGCAGTTATAAGAGTTCACAATGCTCGACATTTTCCGTTTCGAGAGGCAGTAGGATCACTTATGTACTTGGCTGTTGGAACTAGACCCTACATCGCGTTTGCTATTAGTTCAGTTAGCAGGCATTTGGAAAATCCGGATGAAACCAATATATGCGCAGTGAAGCGTATTTTTAAATACGTGAAAGGAACCATTAGTCACGGTATAGTTTACAATTTCGTCACTAAAATGTATTTGCATTGTTTCAGTGATGCTGATTATGCTGGTGACGTTGCAACAAGAAGGTTAACAAGTGGCGCGGTCATAAAACTATGTGGTGGAGCAGTTTCTTGGCAATCTCAGAGACAGAAGTGTGTATCATTGTCTACTACCGAATCTGAGTATATAGCTGCATCGGAGGCTATCAAGGACTTGGTGTGGTTGCAGAAACTTTTTTGTGAGCTGACTAATATTTCAGAAAGTTATTCGACTTTATACTTAGATAATCAGAGTGCAATTAAGTTAATCAAAAATCCCGAATTCCACAAACGCACAAAGCACATAGATGTGCGATATCACTTTATAAGACAAAACTATGAAAATAACCTTTTTAAATTAGAATATGTTCCAAGTGAATTACAAGTTGCTGATTTACTCACTAAGCCTTTGCCAAGAGAAAAATTTAATGTTTTAAGATCATCTTTGAATTTACATTCCATAAATAGTTTTTTTAAAAATTGTTAAAATAAAAATGTATCCATCCATATGTTGATTTGTAAAGCTTTGATATATTATTTGAAATATTAAATGAATTATTAATGTATGACACAAGTGGAAGTGTTAAGATTTGAAATATGCTATGTGTCAACATTAGATGCTAATCCTTTCTTTCTCTTTTGCTGTCAAACCTTGAACACTTGAAGTAATAAATAAGTCAGTCTTGACATAACTATCACATGATTACGATCGTTCCTTTCTTTTGCTCCTAAAAGTTTTACAGTTTTCATAATTCTCAGTTTCGGCTGAGACTCTTCTGCGGGCGATTGAGACTCTTCTGTCGCGATTCGTTTGGCTTTCTGTCTCATATTGATTTTCCCGCTAGTTTCGTTTACTGGTAAAAAAGACCAGGCGTTAGTTCACACATCCACAAATATTTTTGAATCCTCAGCATGATTCCGTTTCATTATTGAGTTCAATGCGCTGCAGCTTAGTAGGTAACTGAGTCAACTATGCCGAGAAATTAATAAAACATCTCCACTTTCATCGTTCAAAAACGGTAAGCAAGCACGGCCTACCGTTCATTGTAGAACACAATGTACAAGTTAAAGAAGCTGGGCCCTTTCCCTCGTACTCAGTAGCCGCACCCTATTCGTTCATTATTTATCAGTATAACGACGTAAAGACTCACTCCAACTAAATTTGAAAACGAATAAAATAACCACGTCACCTTTAAAGTCTAAAAGTGCTCCAAAAGAGTGAAAGTTGCTGTTGACTTGAAACAATTTCACTCAGAAATTCGTAATTTCATTTTCGAAGCTGAGTAGCATTCTTGTTTGCCCATGTGATTGAAATTCACAGAAATGGAAGCATAACAACCAAAAGGAGATACAAAATTGTGGTCAGGTTAAATGAAATGAACGAAGGAACTTTCAAATTCATCCCCAAGGGTAGAGAATGGAAAGCAGTAGGAGATAGATGATTGGGAAGAATTCTTGATTACTTGGCTTGACTTTGACATTGTGATGCATTCTTATCGATTGTAGAGTTTGATTGGAGTGTTAGAGATGGTTACGTTCATTTTAGAGAACTTGTAATTTGCGTTGTCGTACACGGAAGTTAATCACAAATTTCGGCATCGATATTTAATTAAGTGAAAAATAACTATTACGACTAAAAAAAACTACATTATTACAATTCATGCCTCAGTAGGAGAGAAGTATTGTTTTCCTGGAGATCCATTTTCCTGTCCGTGTGACAAGGCTTAATCAATGCCATCCTGGATTGTTTCTCTGGTTCACCCATATTTACGCGTGCTTGCCTCGTTCCCATTGTAAAACTGGCCTAAGGACATGTCTGATGCCATACGTACACTTGTATGCTTGTATACTGCATTTCATTAAGAGCCTCTGGAACTTCCCATAAAACAATTAGTCTCTTGCACCACCGAGCACCGAACCACCGAGCAGTGCACTCAATAATATAAGGCATTCCAGTCTATACCATCTTTAAAGACGACGCGTCGTCTCTTTTGTCTTCCAATGAAAAGAGCTACTAAGACTTTTCGCTCGGCATTCTACGCAAAGGAAATTTTCCGAATTGAAGGAATATCTTGCACAGCTCACGATGATTGCCTCAACGAAATTATTGTTGTTGCTGTTCTCCCTACTTGTGGTCAGAAGTTCTTAATATAGCTTTCGATCAAATGCGGTTAAATAATCGGAGTGATTGAAAGTAGGTAAGACCGATATTTTTTCTCTTTTTCATAAAATTGTCAAGACTTGACACTATAAAAGGCTTTGCCAAGGCCCACATATTTCAGGTTTTTCTCCTTCAACGTTGTAATTTGTAGCTCAAAATGAGAAAAGAAATGTGAATACCAATTCTTCTCGCATACGACGAGAATGGATAAAGAATTCTGCAATTACTTGTTCTTTTCACCAAATGACAACGATATCATCTGTTAAACCAAAATCTGTCTTGATCTTATGGCGTGCCAGAGTCAGGCAATGCTTTCTACCACGCCAGAATGAAGAGGAGACAGTTCTACGACTTACAAACTGTACCGGTATGAAATGAGGGTGTTTTGAAAATAAACATCCAATTTTCGACCTCCTCTTAGGAATCAAAGTGCTGCTCAGCCAATGCGTGTTCCATCGATGAAAACAAATGGTAGTCGGCAGGAGCCAAGTCTGGTGAATACGGCAGGTGGGGTAGCTGCTCCCAGCCAAGTATTTTGATTGTATCCTGAACCGGTTTTGCTTGGTGTGCAGGTGCAATGTCATGGAGCAGAATTACCTGCCGTGTCTTCTGGCCCATTCTGGTCGTTTCTCGATCAATGCAAGGTTCAAATTGATCATTTGTTGTCGGTAGCGATCAGTGTTAACGGTTTTACCAGGTTTTAGGAGCTAGTGGTACAGCACACCTTTCTGGTCCCACCAAACACACAGCATTGTCTTCTTGCCGAATCGATCTGGTTTTGCAGTCGATGGTGATGGTTGTCCCAGAATAACCCATGATTTTTTCCGTTTAGGATTCTTAAAATAAATCCATTTTTCATCGCAAGTAACAATCCGATGCAAAACCGATTTTCTTTCGTGTCTTTGAAGCAAAATTTCACAAGTGTTTTTTCAATTTTCCATCTGTTTTTCATTCAATTCATTTGGCACCCATTTTCCACACTTTTGGATCTTTCCCATAGCTTTTAAACGATCAGAAATTGTTTGTTGTGCAACATATAACATTGCTGCCATTTGCTTTTTACTCAAAGTGTCATCTCCATCCAATATCGTTTGCAATTCGGCGTCTTGAAACATTTTTGGTAGTTTTTCTCACATCAAAATCATTATTTTGGAACATCTTTTGCATGTTGCTTTAGATAGAGCATGATCACCATATGCCGCGACAAGCATTCGATGCGACTCTGCAGCACTTTTCTTCAAATGAAAACAAAAAATTAATGCTTTCATCACTTTCTGGTACAAAATTCGACATTTTTAACACGATAAAAAAATATGATGTTGTCTGTTCAATGACTTGATGTATACTAAATATTTTTCACAGATGTCATATCAAACAAACAAAAAAAAAACAAAAACTAAGAGTTAGTTCAAAACAAATGTATTTTGACGCTCTCTTCATACCGGTATTCCTGGGAAGATTGGGATTTGATTGATTCTACATTTGTGGAAGAAAAAAAAGTCAATAAAAGAAATCTTGCATCGCGCTGCCACCAGGACAGAAATAGTGCTTTCTTGTTCTGGCTTAGAAAAGTGCAAACCAGCTGATCAGTTGAACGACCCGAAGTCTCCAAAGTCAAGTGCATTTTTGATATAAATACCCTGACCTTCTCTGTCAGCGATTATTTTGGCATAAAGAACGTTTCAATTGTAACACTTTAATTTTATTTGAAATTTTCCCCAACTACACATTTATATTTAACGCATGTTTCAAAATGCAATGCTTTCCAATTACCTGGAAAATAGCAAAAATAGTTCCAATCCCGAAAGCATTAAAGCCATCTGATTGTCCGGACAGTTACAGACCAATTAGCTTGCTAAGCAGCCTGAGTAAGATTTTTGAAATAGTTCTTAAGGACAAGCTGCTAGGTATAATCGATGTGCACAAAGTAGTTTCCGATGAACGATTCGGACTTAGACGCTTTCAAAGTACCAGTCATTAGGTCCTTTGAATCACCAATCTTATTAAGAAAGATGGGCATGTTACTCCTCGACATGAAGAGAGCATTTGACTTGGTTTGGCACAAAGGACTTAATTTTCTCCCCTTTTCCCCTTTCTTCTCAAATCGTAGTTTTAAAGTTCTTGGGAATAAAAGCTCGTCTAATATATTAGCTGGGCCTACTGGTGTCCGCCAAGGCTCGGTGCTAGGACCATTTCTATATAAATTGTATACATTTGACTTCTCAAACCTATTATTTTGTAAATTTGCGGCATATGCTGATGATACTTCGATACTATCGCCACATAAGTTCGGGGATCAATATTGAGACGAATCTTATTAATGCGGTGGAAACTTTCAGTAAATATTGTTTTCGGTATTGGGGTGAAGCTGTGGTTATATATATAAATTATTTATAAAGTAATACTAATATTTGAGTGCATTTATGTAATATATCATATAAATGTGATTATTCGCGTTTTATCTCTAGTTAAACTGAATCGTAATGGCAATTGCGACGATGATGGTGAAAATTGAGCATAGTGCTGCAATAAAATTTCTAACTAAGCAAGGAAAAAGGCAGTAAACTATTCATGAAGAGATGGTGGCTGTTTCCCAGGGTTCCGCACCTTCATTATCAACTGTGCAAAAGTGGTCAAGTGAGTTCAAGAGAGGCAAAGAGAGCAAGACGACCCCTGCTCCGAGGCCCTACTGCTTGTACGGGCGAAACCATCAAAAGAAATCGAAAAACTTGAGGATGCCCGAATAAAGGTGAAAATGATGGCAGAGATCACCAAGCTTTCAACTGGTACCATTCACACCATTCTTCATGAACATCTTAACCTTTCAAAGGTCAGTGCAATATGGGTGCGCGAATGCTCACAGTGCCTCAGAAAAAAGTAAGAATCGCATGGTGTAGAAAGCTTTTGGAGATGTGTAGTGAATTGTTACTGGGGACTAAACATGGATTCACCACTATGAACCTGAAAGCAAACAAGAGTCCATGCAGTGGCATAAAAAAGAAAGAGACACCCCGAAGAAGTTGAAAGTCACTTTGTCTGCCGGAAAGCTCATAGCCACAGTTTTTTGGGATTCAAAGAGAATCTTGCTCATACAAAAAAAGTTGAAACTATCAACGCCACATCCTACGCTTCCACTTTGCATAATTTGCGGGAGGAAATTAAAAGGGCAAGACGGGGTAAACTCACAGCGGGTGTGTTGCTTCTTCATGACAACGCTCCTGTTCACACGGCGCGAGTTTCCAAGGCTGCTGCCCGAGATTGTGGTTTCGAAGAAATCCAACACCCACCTTATAGTCCAGACCTTGCCCCTAGTGAATATTTCCAGTTTCCGGATTAGTAAAAATTTCTTCGTTGAAAAAGATTTTCGGATGATAAAGAACTCAAGTCGGCGATAAATGGATATTTTGCTGAAAAAGAGGAAATTAATTTTTTTGAGGGTTTAAAAAAGCTTATATCAAGATGTTACAAATGCATTGATGTTAGGGGAGATTATATTGAAAAATAAAAATAATTTAAATTGAATTCACATTTTCCTTCATATAGATACCGAGAATATATTGAACTGAAAATTGAAATTGAATTCACATTTTCCTTCATATAGATACCGAGAATATATTTTCGAAACGAAGGTACCAACACAAAATTGAAATATTATTTATTGACCGAACTCGTGCTTACATATTGTTATCCTACCTACAAATTTTGTCTACTTTTTATGAAACGCATATGGTTGTGTTTTTACCATACATATAAAGCTAGACATTGTATAGAACATGCCGCCTATTATTCTTTTGCTTCTGTAACGGAGATCCTTAAAAAAATACTGCCCCTCACTGAAAGCGATTTGCTTTCTAATGATTAAGAGCAAATCCTTGGGTTACAGTTGTGGCGCTTGAGTTTCATGTTCACTCGGATGTTCTGTATTGCAAAATTTTCCAGTATTAACAATCAGTATCGAGCCGTTTTAGCTTATGTCAGTCTTTTCTATGCCGGTGAGAAGTCTGTGTATACTTGTCTGTGCTATAAGTGAGCACAATCTAACGACACGCATACTGGCGTGTAGTGTATTCTGTTAACCGTTGAAAATTGTCCTTTAGACCACTTCAAAACGAATGCGATCGAAATATAGAATTCAATTCAGTTATGTCCTTGTCTATAAAATAAAATTGTGCTTATCTAGATGTTATACAAATTTTTTTTGTGATGATTTGCAAGACTACCGATACACTACGATTTGCCAACAGGGACCCCCAAAACATTCAAAATTCGATAAACAGTCAAAGCGCTGCTTAATCCTCTTGGTGATAGATTCTTTCTGCATCCAAATGAAAGTTGCGACTCAACGGCAAAGATAGATACAGACAACCACCCGGTATTTGTTCCTTCTGTTGTTGTCTAGGTTGGGTCTATGTAGAACCCATGTCCGTGGACTGTAGTTCGAGTGTGACAGACATCCTATTAAATGTGGTTGGCTCTCGTTACGAAATTCTTGTCCTCTCGATGATAGAAATTCCATGAGATAATACAAATGAAAAACGAAGCAGAGAAATGCGATTACAAACCGTGACACACAACCCTTCAATGTGTGTTCAGTGGTAGTATCGAACCTGGGATCTTTGCTGTGTGAATCATGCTATAATCCACCACTCCACAAAGGAGTCATAAGATTCATGCTTCAGATTTCAGAGAATTTCACGTTATAAGAAATATGAATTTCCCCATCATTTTGTTGGAGGTTGGGATATTCTACACTGGGGCGCTCAGAATCAAGTACTGGTCCATTGTGCCTTGATTTAATTTAATTTCTTGGTTTTCTGTGATACAGAACTTAGGTTTTCGGTTCAGCGCCAAACAGCCTCCACCTCATACGAGCAAATGCGGGACACTGAAAGGGAAAGTGCTCTAAAGTGTCTTCACCTTATCCATAGGCGACATCACCAAGCTCGAACCGAAGCGAAGGGAAAGTGCGCCGTTAGTACGCTGACAAGTCGTCTGCACTAGTTTCTGTCTAGAGATACCAGAAAAGACGCGGATTTCTTGCTAACGTTCGGGAGCATAGTCTTGGTCATTCTGCATCCTAGAGAGTCACGCCATCTGTGGTTGTGCTGTAGAGAGATCCAACCGTCGACGAAGGCCCTGACCAAGGACGCGGGTAGTCCTAAAGTGGGTACGGGCACTACGAACGCCTCTTCTGAATCTAGCCTAGCTAGTTCATCGGTAATCTCGTTTTCCAATATCCCGTGATGTCCCGGGACCCAAACAAGAAACCCCACCACTTTTTACCACGCTACTAGCACCCGCACAGTGCGCTTTACAAATTATGCTAAACAATAAAGACATCAACACGGTTACATGCCCCTTCAATGGCTCATTACCTCCTTTTTATGCCCGTAGAGGAATAAGCACAGCATTGCGTGCATGCAGCTGAAATCCGATATGAAAACGCATTCAAAAATAGGTAGCTAACGTTTTCATTCAAATCACCATCAAAATGCTGCTCCAATGCACTCCTCCTTGTCCCCACCAGCATAAGCACATCCCACTGCAGATCTTCGTCTCCTTACGAACTACTTTCCACCCTCGGTAAGCGTTTTCGCTTAAAGCACTCTGAAAGAGATTTAAAATATCCGATAAAGCGGAAACTACAAAATCAGTATCACAGCAACGTCTTCTCGGTACTATCTACACCGTTCATCGAATCCATTCGAACGAATCGTTCCATTCGATTAGCACTTGAGCCGTCCTCTCTTGAGTAGAAGCAACGGCTGCGGCAGCACAACCAGCAACATTTTAGCACAGCATCCAATTTTGCTGGCGATGTGCGAAAAAGGTGAGAAAATCTCTAGTTTGGTTGCGAAAGTGAAGGGACGGTCGAAATAACTGAAGTTCTCTTATTTCCATATTTACTATGCAATACACCCTCACGACTCTCGGCCCATTGATAACTCTCGCTTAAGTTTAAAGCGGTCTGCAGTGGGACTTCTTCCATTCCCCCCAAGAGACTTAAATGGAGCTGAACAGCAAAAGAGACGCACATCCTTGGGCGTCACTGTTGGCGCTTGAGTTTCGTGTTCACTCGGATGTTCTGCATTGCAATTCCTTCACATCATTGACATTCAACATCTGGGCGGAGAATTCCGGAAGCGGGAGTGATGTAATTGAATGCTTTTGTACATTTTCACTCTGATGAAACAATGCGAGAAATGCTGAACGATAATGCAGTGATTTTGTAGCAGGTAACAGAGAGCGCGTGCACATTTATGGCGCTGTCCAGTGAGCGTCTGTGAGGCACATAAATTGAGAAATTACTTCACGGACAGGGAAAAGGTATCCGGAGAAGCATTCTCCTGTTTAACTGAAATCCGCATATCCGTTGATTTACTTAAATTTTTGAACGGGGAAATTTTTGTACATAACAGGTACTTTTGTGATGTGAAGGATCTGAGTGGCATACTGGATGAAGGAACGACCCTGGAGTACGTGCAAACTATTCCCGAAAGAAAAAAATTAAATCAAATTTGGTTTTTCCTAAAAACTGTCTTTTTTTTTTTATTTATAATTCAGTTTCTTAAATATAAAAACAGATTTCAGATTATTTTAATGAACTACAAAAAATGAGTTTGAAAATTTAAGAAAAGGAATGGGCTTCATTCTTTAGTTCATATAGAACTAGTGGCGAATGATCCTTCAGTTAGATAATATAAAATTTGATTACAGTAAGTAAGTGTGGAGCAAATTCAAGAACTTAAGAACAATTATATATATACATATGTACAATAACAATGATGATGGCAGAGAAACTTTAATATAATATTCAAATAGTGAATCAATGAACAATAACAGAGATCTTAGTTTAACAATGATGAACTTTCCATACTAAGAAGTAGTTTTTTACTGCTTTTATAGAAGGCTTTGGTTGGACTATTTGCCTAATTTCAGTTGGTAACTTATTAAAGCCTTGGTGCTGTCGTCGTATAAAAATTTAAACAATAAGTTTTCCTTGAGAATCAAATAGAACAAGTTAACACACCGTTTATTCTCAAATTATATATGTTTGAACTTCTGAGATTATTATTGTGTCCGCTTCTCATGACGAAAACCTTGAGAACCTTAAAGACGTACAGATGTCTTAGTGGAAGAATGTGCAGCATTTGCAACAAGGGCACCCCAAGTTGCAATACCGTACTGCAATTTGGAGTGAACTATTCCATAATAAAACATTCTCAGGATGTTAATAGAACAGGATTGCCTTAGAAGATACATATTTCGGGTAGCAGATAGCATATATAGTTTTATACCCTCTACATGTGCTTTCCACGTCATATTTTTATCCACTAAGACGCCTTAATATTTTAAGGTTTCAACGCCTTCTATTTCAAAACAACTTGACGTACAGGTTTGGTTATCATCGATGTTTTTACTTTCACAAGTATGATTAGATATCGACATTCTTGAGCAGGAGCTAGAGTGAAAGATTGAGTCGCAGTCAAGTGGAAACGGTTCTCCTAGACTACATATCATAAGTCGAGTTTTATTGCTTATAAGCAAATCGTGTTTGGTAAAGCATTGTCGAAGTATGCTTAGGTCCATATTTAATTTAATTGTTGTGTCAAAAAAGGCAGCTATTACTGTGCGTCAGTGCCATATCATCAGCAAATGCTGTAATATTACTATTTAACTTTTGACAGAACAACGAGTTTACGTACACTAAAAACAGCAATGTCCCAAGGACAGAGCCTTGTGGAACACCAATGTTTACTTTCTGTTTATAACTGAACATCCCATTTAGCTTAACTCGCTGAGTTCTATTTGTCAAATATGAAGTAAGCCATTTATGAATTATACCTCTTAATCCAGCACTATACAGCGTGGTCAAGAGGATTTCGTGATTTACCATATCAAAGGCTTTTGTCATGTCGATGAAGAGTACTAGGTTGTGGTTATTAGTTATATCACAAAACACCAAACCCAATATAATATGACACTCACTAAGAAGTTGCGACGTCAGCACAATGACCACCTAAAAGCCTGCATTGCTGCATCGTAAACAAAACAAACAAAACAAACTGAAAACTGTTACAACGTCCGCCCAAAATTTGACATTGTAACAAATATAAACAATAACATAAACAAATTGAGCAATAAACTCCGAAGAACAAAGAACGAACAACAGAATACGGAAAGTGATATCTAAGCACTTCATACTAAATAGCACGCAAGCACTTAGTATTGAATGCCGGTCACATACGGAACTTATGATAAAATGCCATCGACGCGCAAAATACAAAATATGGGCCGATATCCAGACAAAGACACTTATGTTAATGACCGACCCTTAAGAACGCAGTGCAACATAGTCGCAACGCATAGAGAATCAAGCCCAAGAAATCGTATATAAACCAAGGCAGAATTCTACGATGTATGGTAGTGTGCTCCCGAACTTTAAACCGCGAACGCGTGTCAATAGTAAAATCTTAGAAAATAAAAAATATATAAAAAGGAATCTCTTTTCTTTTATTTTTGTTATTCTTATTAAAACTGTCAAATATCTCACTACATAATTTTAAAATAGCATCTTCAGTCGATTTGCCTTCACGAAAACCGAATTGTTCTTTCTTGAAAAAGTTTTTTTTATTTAAAAAAGAAAACACTCGTTTTTTCACAAGCTCTTCAAAAAGTTTGGAAAATGTTGGAAGTATAGATATTGGACGATATTGCGTGAATAGGTGTTTGTTACCTTTTTTAAATAGGGGTATGACTTCAGCGTTTATAAAGAAGAGGGAAAATTACCACAACTGACACTTAGATTGAATTGATAAGTTAAAACATCAATGAGATACGTTTCAATAGGTAATTAGTTATACTATCCGAGGTGCACGAATATTTGTTGTCCAGTGACATGATACATTTATGAATCTCGTTAGGAACTATAGGATCAAACACAAAACTATTGCTTGTAGAAGCATTTTAAATTAAGTCCGGATACACATTACAATTACAACTATATGTGGGGAGAGTGGGTTTCGATTCTCTTGCAATAGAGGTAAAGTACCAACTGAATTGATTTGCAACGTCTACAGGGTTAGATATTTTAGTCCCATTTACCTTAATATTGTGAATGTCATTTGCGAAGTCATTTGAAGTTTGTGAAGTCCTATGTTTGTTTAGGATATCATTTTCTAAGCTCCCTTCCTTTTTTTGAATTACCCCTACAATTTTGAAGTTTACTTGTAATGTATGTATTTTTTAAGATTGGTTTTCTGGATGACGTTTACATTTCTTACGTTGATCATTTTTTTTGCTCAGTTTTTTAAGCAGGCTAACACTTATCCAAGGCCTAAGACGTTTTAGGTTGTTGCCATTGTTATTTAAAATAATAGTGCAGCTTTCTATGTGTTTTCTAAGCGTCGTTAAGAAATTGTCATAGGACAGACACGGATTACTTTCTGCCTATACAGTATCCCAGAATTCCTACTTCAATCCCTCTATGAAGTCGCTATAAATAATTTTGTTTTTCTTCTTAAAAGGAACGTATTTGTCTGAACTTCTTGTTTGTGTTTTTTCAATATTTAGATTTGTCATGCAGTGGTCCGAAATTTTATAATCTAGTACTTCAGCAGAAAGCTTGCAAGGAAATTTGGAGTCAAGTCTCAAGAAAATGTGATCGATACAGGTTTTTTTTTCAGCTTTTATTCGAGTCGGCTCTATGATAAGGGATTTTAGCCCAAAAGAGGACATTTTATTTATTTTATATGAGCTACTGCTGACCACCAGTTCCCTGGAAATGTTCATGGTGGTGCATGCATTTTTTTTTTAAATCAGAATATTTGTGACAACAAGTTTCATTTCATTGCAGTCGTTGTCCATCGTCGACTCCGTTCCGGTACATTGATATTTACTCTCCCACTCCTATCATTGTAGTCCCACAGCTGTAATTTTAATATCAACAGGAAGGTTTGAACATTTTTCCGATTTCGACTATACTTAATAAAGTATTCTGTTTACCTAAAGATCATACTGTCCTTCAAATGGAAATTCTTCCGATAAGGCAACCGGCTGTAAATTATACCACACGGGATCATCAGCATCCGGCGAAGCCTCTTACTTAGAGATTTTGCCCAGGTGTAGAGACAGTTGAATTCAAGACAACGCCAATTATCAACTTCCGAAATAGCACAGATAAACGCTGAATATAATGAGCGTTTAGAAATGAAGCGAGTGATAGCAAGGCCTCTTGATGTCGTAAGGACTGACCGTCATCATAAAACACCGTCAATTTCTGATGATTTTGATGATGACTGACTACTTTTTTCTTATTACTGTTCTAAAATTAACAGCTTTAATCGTTTCATTTGCATTTGGAGATGTACCATCATCCTTCAACATACTCGGCAATTGAAGCCTGCTATCCATTCAGAGTGTACATTATATTTTGTGATCAGACACATCTATCACGTAAGTGCATATATCAAGCCCACAAGTCATCGAAGAGGTGACGTTGCATATAGACAAAGTTAAAAGTTGCTCGCAACGCCGCATTTCACCTATGTCCGGACTGTACCGCCACATGAATAAGAAGAAAAAGAAGAATTCTTACGTTGTAGCCAAAACACCGCTCGAATTGTGGCACCAATTACTCAAAATTGGTTCAAGAGCGTAATATGCAGCAGACATTTCCGAGGAGTCCAGTGAATCCAAGATCCAAGCGGCAATAAAACTCTCGATAACGTAAACAATCAAATACGGAAAGACTAGAAGTCTTTGATTTTGACAATTTCATTGCTATTTTTATTAATAAAATGTCTCATTCCTCAGAAATAAAAAAAATAGTTTTTTCCAACATTTTTTTAATAACCACCTATAGCTCTTTTTTAAGTGTCAGGACATTGAATCCCTTTAAGGGCATTTTAAAGCAAGAATTGAAAGACCAAAGCCGTGATGATGTTAAAATGTAAAAGAACAATCCACTCTCACACTGAAACAATTTGTTTACGTTTTAGTGTGTTCCTGATTGACGAACGAAATTAAAAATCAACCAAAAAAACAAAAAAACCGACGAAGATCCAGATTCTATTTCCGGTTTCGGGCTGCTGACAACACTCAAAGAATAATAACTCTCTAAAAGAAAACAACTCAATTTCCACCGTTCGGATTCGGCAGAGTCAACAGTAGCGCGCACAACACGAGTAGTTGATGAACAAGCTAGGCCCTGGTCCCCCTTTTGGACTGTAGCGCCAACAATTATTATTATTTTTATTATTATACCTTGTATATACTGCCTGCGCATACTAAAAGCACCATGTCCGACTTTGTCATTATTATGCTAATTACTTTTTCCTATGGTCAAACAGGCGCCTCATATTTATTGTACAACATCTATTACATCAGTCATAAAACCCATATTCAAGATTTGTAAAAATTTACCTTGTCATTGTAAATGGTCTCGTTACCGGAAATGCAATTCAATTCAATTAGCTGAAACTGTAAAGATATGTTCGAGACGAAGGTATCAACACAACATTTAAATATTTTTTTTTGCCCAGAACTCATGCTTACATATTGTTATATTGTTATCCTACATACAAATTTTGTCTACTTTTTATGAAACGCATATGGTTGTGTTTGTACCATACATATAAAGCTAGACTTTGTATAGGATATGCCGCCTGTTATTCTGTTGCTTCTGTAACGGAGATCCTTAAAAACAGACTGCCTCTCACTGAAAGCGGTTTGCTTTCTATTGATTAAGAGCAAGTCCTTGGGTTACAGTGGTGGCGCTTGAGTTTCATGTTCACTCTGATGTTCTGTATCGCAAAATTTTTCAGTATTAACAATCGGTACCAAGCTGTCAGTCTTTTCTATGCCATTGAGACGTCTGTGTATACTTGTCTGTGCTATAAGTGAGCACAATCTAACGACACACATGCTGCCGTGTAGTCTATTCTGTTTGCCGTTGAAAATTGTCCTCTAGACCACTTCAAAACGAATGCGATCAAAGGAAAGAATTTAATTCAGTTATGTCCTTGTCTATAAAACAAAATTGTGCTAATCTAGATGTTATACAAACTTTTTTTTGTGATGATTTGCAAGACTACCAATGCACTACGAGTTTGCCAACAGGGACCCCCAAAACATCCAAAATTCGATAAACAGTCAAAGCCCTGCTTAATCCTCTTGATGATAGATACTTTCTGTACCCAAATAAACGTTGCAACCGTTGAGGCAAAGATAGATACAGACAACTAACGAATCGGTATTTCTTCCTTCTGTTGTTTTCTAGGTTGTGTCTATGTAGCACCCATACCCATGGACTGTGGTTCGAGTGTGGCAGACATCCTATTAAAAGTGGTTAGCAATCGTTACGAAATTCTTGTCCTCTTGATGATGGAAATTCCATGAGATAATGCAAATGAAAAACGAAGCAGAGAAATGCGATTACAGACCGTGACACACAACCCTTCAGTGTGTGTTCAATGCTAGTATCGAACCTGGGATCTTCGGTGTGTGAATCATGCTATAATCCACCACTCCACGAAAGAGTCATAAGATTCATGCTTCAGATTTATATGAAATGAAATATGATTTTCAGAAATATGATTTTCCCCATCATTTTGTTGGAGGTTGGTTGCATTGGAGCGCTCAGAATCAAATACTGGTCCATTGTACTTTGATTTAATGTAATTTCTTGGTTTTCTGTGATATAGAACTTAGGTTTTCGGTTCCCCCTTATCAGCGTCAAACTGCCGCCAACTGATAAGAGCAATAGCGGGACACGGACAGGGAAAGTGCTATGAAGTGTCTTCACCTTATCCACTGGCGTGACATCACTAAGCCCGAACCGACTTAAGTAGGTGCATAGCGAAGGTAAAGGGTCCCGTTAGTACGCCGACAAGTCGTCTGTACTCGTTTTTGTCTAGAGATAGCAGAAAAGACGCGGATTTCTTGCTAACGTTCGGGAGCATAGTCTTGGTCATTCTGCATCCTAGAGAGTCACGCCATCTGTAGTTATGCTGTAGAGAGACCCAACCGTCGACGGAGGCCCTAACCAAAGACGCGGGTAGTCCCAAAGTGAGCTCGGGCCCTACGAATGTTTCTTCTGAACCTAGCCTAGCTAGTTCATCCGCAATCTCTCTCTTTCCCAATATCCCGTGATGTCCCGGGACCCAAACCCCATCATACTTGTCTAAGAGCAAGCCTTATCAAGCAGGCAGGCCAAAAAGCCTTATCCATATTCATGTTACACTGTAACAGGAACACATAAATAGTTTCCTCAAATACCTGGAAGAATATAGATTGCTCCGGCCAAATTCATTCACTTTTTACCGCGCTACAAGCACCCGCACAGTGTGCTTTACAAATTATGCTAAACAATAAAGACATCAACACGGTTACATGCCCCTTCAATGGCTCATTACCTCCTTGTTATTCCCGTAGAGGAATAAGCACAGCATTGCGTGCATGCAGCTGAAATCCGATATGAAAACGCATTCAAAAATAGGTAGCTAACGTTTTCATTCAAATCACCATCAAAATGCTGCTCCAATGCACTCCTACTTGTCCCCACCAGCATAAGCACATCCCACTGCAGATCTTCGTCTTCTTACGAACTAGTTTCCACCCTCGGTAAGCGTTTTCACCTAAAGCACTCTGAAAGAGATTTAAAATATCCGTAGGTAGTCTCGTATACCTGGTAGTCATTAGTTATAATGTTATTTTATGGCCAACTTTGCTTGACTTGCTTGCTTATTTTAAGATATTTTTTGTACATAGCGTTCGAAGATCTGTATAATTCACGATATATACATGTAGCCAACAATTAAGTGAACTTGTTTTAATATGAGAATTGTTATGTGTTGGAACTACAAATTGAACATTTTAACCATACCATCTCTAGAAACGGAGCCCTTTTTGGCATCGCTTTAATTACTGAGCCATTCTTTGATTTCTACAGAAGACTAGCTAGAAAAGCTAGTTGACGTAAGAAGCAAAGCCTCATTAAGATGATAATTGTCTTCCACGCTAAAATCAATATGCGTTAAAGCTATATATACTCTATATATATATATACTATATATGTTGAATGGCGAAACAGTGGGGGACTGTTTTGTGTACGTAACTGTTCCCTCACAAGGGCTGGCTCCGAAATACGAAATTTCTCTTTGAGTGTTGTCAGCAGCTCCAAAGAGTGTTGCGAAAAATGCGGCTAATGCAGCCGGGAATCGGACCTCGATCATCTGCGTGTGATTGACGCACTCTACCCTCTACGCCACATACGCCAACATCGAAATTACTCTTTGCGTAACTTATCGGCAGGAGGAGATTCTTGATAAACTTCTAAAAGCATTCGTTGAGCTTCAGTTGCACTTTCCTTTCAACTGAAGAATAAGGTCAGGGCTCCTGCTAGTGATGTTTATTTAAGACAAATCTGAATGTGAAGAGCCTAAAACAAACAACAATATGGTTTAACATAGACGCGGGTGCTCACTTCTTATTGCTGTAGACCTCACAAATTTTCAATGAAGTAGAAAATCGTTTCACAATTTGCTGGTGGCGCCATCTTGTAAAATCTTCTGAAAGCGGGTCGAAGAAGTTCGCACCCCCAATAATATAAAGGAATGAAACAGGAAACAAATATCAAAATGTTCGTTTTGCTGTCGATCTTTTTTTCCTTCGAATTCTGCTGAAATTCCCCCTCTAGATACTACAATATCTTTCAAAATTGTTCACCCCATATTAGTTTGTTTTGAGGCAAATTTATTTTGTTTAGTTACGTCAGAGACTCCACTTCCCTTCTCCACTCCTTACTAATTCTCTTAACTCAATTTTCTTATCAGAAATGCAAACACCTCCTTCCCCCTTTGCACTAATTCGCATGTGTCATTTTAAGCCGCCAACTCCCATGCGCACCCGCTCCAACAGGGACCACACACTCACTACCTCCCCTCTCACCCATTCCCAAGTGCATAATCAACAGTGCGCGGGTCATGTTAGAATCTCTTCCCACAGACACATAAATCTGTGTCAACAATTTTAGCCTTTAAATTATGAGGCATTGTTTAATTCTAGAGCAGTTGCAGTATTACAGTTCAGTCAGTAGTTAGTCATGCAGTTGTAACGATAAGTTCTTTCAATAAATAAATAAATTAATTAAATAAATCGTTGTTTTTTTATCCCACCGCTCACCTTTCTGTTCCAATGGCTAGATTTAAAGGACTCTTTAGGCTGGGGTTGTGTTTACAATTCATATGTTGTATCTTAATTAGTTTTAGTAAATCAAAATTGTAAGTACTGTTAAAAGCTTTTGCTTTACAACCAATATTCCAGAAATTCTAAATTGAACTATAGAACTTCGTGCGTTGCTGTCATCTTCTGGTGTTAGATTCACGCCCTGTTCTTACTGAAATAAATATTGTTCTGAAAATATGAATTTCTTCAAATGAATGAATCCTTTTCATCAAATAAATTACACATCGTTCAAAAAATCTCCCGACTCTAGTTGATTTAAGAGTACTTTGTATTCAAAGGCTTCAGCCTTCGGCTATTTGAGATCATAAAAAAACCCTTTGAATTGTATGATCAAACAAAGCCATCTAGTATGCACTACCATAGTAAACGAGGTAACTTCAATTGGGGATATTGTAGAATGGAACTCCAAACCTGAACAAAAACTGATTCCCTTCCATATACGATTGCATCAAAAAAAGGCGAAAGTTACAAAATCATTCCTAGCTTTATAAATCTGAATACTGCACTATATGCGGTTTAAGGCACAGCTTCGCATCAAAATCCCATTTTCAATTTCAAAGTCACAAAAATCATCGCATGAGGACTCCCCTGGTCGGAAACAATTTTTGCGATCTACGGCCCCCAATCGTGATGACCATAGCCCATGGAATTACAAACAAAGGGAAAACTGTTGAACGTATTGTGTTCCCGACCACCGACCATTCACAATTCTCTGAATATTCATCAAAAACACTGAGAGACTGAATTTTCAAACACAATTCAGATGACATTCGTTTGTCATAACTCCTGCAGAACTATTTTCATGACATAACACAACCACAGGCTTCGAAAAACAATTCTCTGCAAAATTTCCACCAAATGCCAGCAGTGTCAAAACAAAGCCCACCATGACCTTGTAAAATTTCCACAAAAGAGCAACGGAGGCTAATCAATTGAATTTGTTCACTTCGAAGTTGCACACGTGCTTTTATGAACTGAGCGTTGCCTCGTTTGTTTTGGTTTCTGCAAAAACTTAAAAAGAAGAAGAACCTGAATGACTTTAGTGTATGTCGGTAAACACGCCCAGCAACCCTTAGCCCTTACACGCTTAATAAGTAATGAGTCAACACACAATTAGTCACGGGAGGGCCACCATATGCTCAGTGGCCTAGTTAGAGGAAGGCCCACGTGTCGTTACCTTAAGAACTCATACCCAGGATACCGGATGCATAAATCTAAACTTTAGTCGTCAACATTGGCTTCGGGAAAATATGCACGTTTTGCCAATGAATCAAAACTTCAACAAACACAGAACGGCACCTAGTCAACAGCTTCGGCATGGGGAACGAAAGCAGAATCTTGTGAAAGTAAATTGAAGCCATTGTGCGGCACTTTGAATAAGCTTCAGAACACACTTGCGTGTACAAGAAGCCGACACCTTGATTTAGGTAAATAACCTGGTGCTCGAAGCTGTGTTTCTTTTCGTTTTTCACTGCTTTAACCCCAAAGGAAACACTTTAATGTAAATCTAGATAAAGACGCTCCTAACATTCCCTTGCTACGAGTCGAACCACCAAACATGCCCCGCAAAACGACACATCATTGCTTCCAGTCTCCCCCCGGAACCCCGCCGCAATTGGGACCATTCCTGCTGCTGCTTAAGGGTTAAACTAGAACAACAATGCCCTAGGGTGAATAGAACGCATGTTTTTGACCTGACCTAAGGAAAACTCTACTTTTTGCCTGACTT